>OY740792.1:27432251-28032251 GCA_963514005.1 Raja brachyura
TTAACCAGTGTGGAACTTCTGAATAGAACTTTCTCCTTCATTGGTAGACACAAAATGCTGGAGAAACTCAGCAGGACAGGCAGCATCTCTGGAGAGAAGACATGGGTGACGTTTCAGGTCACCCATTTCCAGCATCTGCAGTTCTTGCCTACACATTTTCTCCTCCATTGCCTTTCCACTGTTGTCCAGCTGAGTGGAATTGGTTCCATCCTTACCTACATTATCTAGGCCAGGCAATCACCCTCTGTGGCTTCTCTTCCTGTTGCTGTAGATCTATTATTGGCTCATGCCGGTGCACATTACAACTTTTCATGTGATAAATGTCCAGCTCTACCTCACCACTGCCTTCTAATCCTTACACTGTCTCTAAATTGACACATCATTTGTCCAACAACCAATAATGAATAGGCAGAAATTATCTCCAATTTATAATTGGAAAGACCAAAGCCATCATCTTCTGTACTCATTATAAGTCCGTGCTGAATGATCCCTGCTAAATGTCTGACAATGACAGTTCATTATCTTGATCTCATAATCTATTTCAAATTGAGTTCATGTACAATGCTAAGACCACCAATTTCCTACTGCATACTTAATTTCTACCTCAGTTCATCTTTTGCTGAATCCCTCATATCTTTGTTACCTCGATACTTGACTAGTCCAAACAAATAGTGTAAACTTTTCTTATTCTATGCTTTGTAAGCTTAGGAACAACCAAACCTCATATCTATGTATCTGTACATGCACTACACCCCATTCACCCTGGGCTTCCTGATCTACATCAGCTCCCAAATTAAGCAGAAGCTCCATTTTAATATTCCTCCATGGCCACAGCCTTCTCTGTCTCCAGTCTGCTACTCTTAAAAAAATTCCAAAACATTAAATAATTAAGTACAAGGAGTATCATATCCATTTTGTAAGCAGCATAGATTGCCCAATATAGCCAACTGAGTGTAATTAGGACCTCAGTGCTGAGTTCTGGGTTTGTCCAGTGAGGCAGGCAACCTTTCTCTTGACCATCCTCTCAGTGAATGAGCAGGATGGCAGGAATCTCAATTTACAAGCACACATTAATGCATATTGCAGTTCAACTACTGAGGGCGTGGTGAACTTGTTACTGGATTATAGCACTTTATTTTCATTTGTACAAGATGTTAGTGAGGCCACATTTGGAGTATTTTGTTCAGTTTTAGTCACTCTGCTATAGGAAAGATGTTGTCAAACTGGAAAGAATGCAGAGAAGATTAATAAGTATGTTGCAGGGACTTAAGGACTGAGCTATAGGGAGAGGTTGGGCAGGCATAAAATGCTGGAATGGGTGACGTTTCGGGAGAAGAAGGGTCTCAACCCGAAACGTCACACATTCCCCTTCTATCCAGAAATGCTGCCTGTCCCGCTGAGTTACTCCAGCATTTCGTGTCAGTTTAAACCAGCATCTGCCAGTTCTTCCTACACACTAGGACTTTATTCCTTGGAGAGCAGGAGAATGAGGGGTGATCTTTTAGACGTATACAAAATCATGAGAAGAATAGATAGGGTAGATACACAGAATCTTTAATCCAGAGTAGGGAATCAAGAAGCAGAAGTCAAAGGTTGAAAGTGAGAGGGAAAAATGTAATAGGATCCTGAGGGGCAGCTTTTTATCACAGAGGGTAGTGGGCATGTGGAACGAGTTGCCAGAGGACGTAGTTGAGATGTACTATAACAACATTTTAAAGACATTTGGCTAGTACATGGATATAAAGGTTTAGAGGGCTACTAGACCAAGGCGGACCTGTTGGGTCCCATCCCCTCAACGCGTGGTTGCGGGGGGGTGGGGGGGGCTGTGGCCTCACACACACACTAACAACCCCCCCCCCACACACACACACACACACTAACCACCCCCCTTGATATTATATTAATATTATTAATTCACTCCTTTTACCCCATCCCCGCCCTATCCACTCACGCATAGCCCCCAACTCGCAGGCGAGGCTGGAGAGGGAGAGAGAGTAGGGGCAGAGAGAGGGCAGAGGCAGAGCAAGGGCAGGGGCAGAAAGGGGGGAGAGGGAGGGCAGGGGCAGGGGGAGAGGGAGGGCAGGGGCAGAGGGAGAGGGAGGGCAGAGGGAAAGAGAGGGCAGAGGTAGAGGGAGAGAGACGCCAGGGGCAGAGGGAGAGAGAGGGCAGGGGCAGAGGGAGAGAGAGGCCGGGGCAGAGGGAGGGCAGGAGCAAAGGGCAGAAGGCAGAGGCAGAGAGGTAGTGGGAGGGGGGCAGAGAGGGAGCGGGGGGAGAGAGGGATCGGGGGCAGAGAGGGATGTGGGTAGAGTTTGAGGGGTGGGGGGCGCGCGGCATCACAGGGGAGTTCGCTGGTTCCCGAACGCAATATTCCTTCACTCCAGCTCCAACTCCGGGCTCCAGCTCCAGGCTCCAGATGCAAGCTCCAGGCGCCAGAACGAGGTCGGGGGGGGAGAGAGAGAGTCTTCAGCTATGATCTTTGGTCGTCAGTCCACGGCCCAACTTGCTCGTTCTTTGTGCGTCTCTTTTGAATAACGGGGGGGAAGAGTGAGAGTTGGCGGGGAGGATGTCACTCGCTGTGCATGGAACACAGTGCAGTAGGCCGCGCGGAGCAGACCCATTGTGACGTTATCAGCGAGACCATCTCGTTTATTTTCAAAGTTATTTCAGATTTGTGAACATTTTCATAAATAAAGCATGAACTTTTCAGATGAGGTGATTTTGGAATCCATGGGATAAATCTATCTCTGAATATGTAAAAATGTTACCGTTACCACATCAAACCGTTACTACACACAAACACACACATCCAAGATCAGAGTTGTATAGTTATACTAGACCAAGTGCAGACCCGTTGGGTCTGTTCCCCCCAACGTGCGATTGCAGGGGGAGGGAGGAGCAGCATGTGGCGTCACACACACTAACTACTACCCCGCACACATGCTAACTATCCCCTTGATATTATATTAACATTATTAATTTGCTCCTTTTACCCCATAATCGCCCTATCCACTGACGCATAGCCCCCAACTTGCAGGCGCTTCTGGAGGGGGGGGGTTAGAGAGTGACGGCAGAGAGAGAGTGGGGAGAGACACAGAGAGAGGGGCAGAGACAGAAGGGCAAGAGACAGAGGGAGAGGGGGGTGGAGGGGAGGAGGAGAGGATGGATGGGGGAGAGGGGTGGAGGGGAGGAGATGGGAGGGGGAAGGGAGAGAGGGGGAGGAGAGTGGGGAGGGTAAAGGAGGAGACAGGGATAGGGGGAAGGGGTGGTAGAGGGGGGAGGGTGGGTAAGGGGGGTAGAGAGGGGTGGGGAAGGGAAGGGGAGAGAGAGGAAGATGGTGAGAGGAGAGGGGTTGGGCAGAAGATGGGAGGAAAGGGGGAGGGGAGAGGTGGAGAGAGTGGAGGGGGAGAGAGGAGGGGGAGAGAGAGGAGGGGGAGAGAGAGGAGGGGGAGAGAGAGGAGGGGGAGAGAGAGGAGGGGGAGAGATAGGGAAAGGGGAAGGAGAGAGGTGGGGAGGGAGAGGGGAGGAGTGGGGAGTGAGGGAGAGATTGGTAGCAGGGAGTGGTGCAAGAGAGAGGGAAAGGGGGTGGGGGCAGATGGGGGTGAAGAGGGGTGGGGGAGGGGGGAGAGAGGTTCTTGGTTACTTGGTCCTCCAAAATATTCCAACTGGAATTTAAACTGGAGGTGGTGAAGGGAGGGGTTAAGCCAGAGTGGGTTATTGGGAAGAAAGTGCCACTTTAAATTAAGTTGCATTTGGCTGGGCAACCGTGGTTTGGTGGAAATTATTCCATGCTTTAATAGTACGTGGGAAGAACGAATTGCTGTACACATCTGTCTTTGTGGCTGGGACCACAAATTGGATCGAATGCCCTTGTCTGCTTCTAATTGGTTTGGGGTTGGTGTAGGTCTTGTGATCTATGTCTAGCTGACCATTTAACATTTTGTAAAAACAGGTCAAACGGTGAGCTTCACGTCCGTCTTGGAGAGGGTTCCACCCCAGAGAATTCAGAAGTTGGGATGGGAGCGGAGGAGGGAGAGGGGTGAGGAGAGAGGGTGATGGAGAGGGGGGAGAGAGGGGGGAAGGGGAGGAGGTGGGGGATGGGGTGAGAGAGGGTTCGGGGTAAGCGTGCGGGTGATTCGAGCTGCGGGAGGCGCGAGCGTAGTTGGAGGGAGGGGGAGCCGGGCTGCCAATGTGGGCAGCATGTGGGATTGTGACGTAAGCAGCTCGTGAGATGCCGTTTCGATTTTAAAATGAGTGAGTGTGGGGAGGGGGGAGTCTTTTATTAAAAAATGTCCACATAAAAATGTCTAAATGTAATGAGGAGTAAATCCGTTAATGTAGAAGCAAAATCGCTAGCGAAATGGAAAACAAAACGGAGTTTGATCATGTGGTTTTGGGGAGGGAGGGAGGGATGGAGGAAGGGATGGATGGATGGATGGATGGATGGATGGATGTCCACTGCACTCCCCTCCCGGAGGAGGTAGGTTGGAGGTGTGGTGCAACTTACAATGGGAAAGATTGAGACAAGTATTGGGTAAAAAAATGCCCACCGCTCCTCAATGTGACTGTCTCCATTGTAGAGCCATTGGTGAGGATCAGGGTTCATATGCCATCACAAAACAAATGTAAGACGGAGATGAATTTTCTGGGCTACACTGTTTGGATGCTCTATAATATCTTCTGGTTGATGACGTCACAGTCCGTAGTGTGATTGATAACGGCAATGTATACTGGCCAGTATTGCGGCCTGCAGTCCTCTTGGAGTTGTTGCTTAGTAAAACTCGTGTTCAGTGAGCTTAATGTGTACAGATTACCTCTTCGATTCAAAGAGAAACTTCACACCCAGAGAAGGCAGTTCAGCCGGACTTTCCGTTTGCCAGACAATTAACGCATCTATGAAGCCCTTTGATTTACCCACCTCTTCCCAGACCCGAACAATGAATTTGTGCCTGAAGCACTTTGCTGCTAAGTTTTAGAATTTGAGATAGTTTCCTGTCTGCTCCTGAGGCCCTGTAATTTTTGAGATAGGATATGGTCCTCTTGACTGCTTGTCACTCAGGAGTGATGGCAAAGCTGGACCGAATTAGCTACCGTGAGATGGAGGTCAAAGGCTCTTATGTTTTCACATTAAAATAATATACTGCATATATTATTAAGAATAGAACAACAAATTTAAATTGATGCTGTTGCCCAAATTATGAATTTTTGGAGCCTGAGCATTAAGAATATTTATGCCCCTTTAATCCACAAGTCTAACAACCCACCTCGGACCAGTACCACCACCGCATTTCCTGAGGCATTAAAAGTCAACCTTAACTTAAGGATAATTAAATAGGCCCACTACCTTAATAATGCCAGTATATGTTGTTCTAATTTAGTGCAGTTAAGTGGAATATAATTGCAGAGGCTGCTGCTGGGGTCTTGGAAATGATGAGGTGTTTGAGCCTTTGTTCTGAAGAGCCATACAGTAATGACACTGCATCATCCAACATACAAACACATGATTCACATAAACTTCACGTAGCATTGTATGAATTCAGGAACCAAAGTAGCTTAAACCATAATTTTATATTTTTATATTATATTTTTTACAACGTAGGAGGCTATTCGGACCCTCGACCATTATTGATCTCAAAGCAATTCTTTCAACCCCATTTCCCCACATAATCCTATAATCACTGTCTAATATTATTATTATCACCCACTGAGGTTTCTGTCTACCTTCGATTTTCCAGCATCTGCAGTTCCCTCTTAAACAGGTTTGTAGGTTAATTGTATTGGTATAAGTCTAAATTGTCCCTAGTGTGTGTAGGATAATGTTAATTTGTGGGAATTGCTGGTCAGTGCAGGGTGGGATGAAGGGCCTGATTCCATGCTGTATCTCTAAACTAAACTAATTAGACCACCTGGGGGAAACGCAAGTGATCAGAGGGAGAGAGTGCAAACTCCATGCACACAGCCCAGAGTTCAGGATGTAATGGGAGCTGATGAAGCTGTGAAGCAGTAGCACTACCACACTATGCTCATCCCTACCCGGTCATGTCCATGACCCTTAGAGTTTTGACCCAACCCTCGATGTTCCAATCTACCCAGTCCCAACGTGTGCGACTCTGCTCACTCCATGCCAAAGGACTCTCCCAACACCTCCCCATCCTTCCACACAACACCCAACCTTCCTGCCTGCTATCTAAGGGCTAACAGTTCTTTACTGCTTGCTCTTTAATGGAAAAGTCTTGGTTGGACCTCGCCGGTGATAGAATAGTTGGAAGGCAGCCAAGCAAACTATGGGTGTGGGCTTCCTGTGCTGTGCAATTCAACATACCTTTTGTGGCAGTAAAGAATTTCTGAGACAGGAACCTCTTGGCAATGCAATTCCTCATTAAATAATCACTGAGTTATCAAGCAGACCAGAAAAATGCAAAATAAATTTAGCAGGGACAAACTGCTGACGTGAGTCCTTGCAGGCGTACATTCAAACATGTTTTCTTCTCTTGACACTCCTTGCCAGAAAGATGACATTAACACTCCATCTTGCAATGTTCTATGTACCCACTTTGCAAGGAGCAGTTCTGAAGACAGTTTACAACAGAGACAGGAACTGGATCTCTGATTATAGGATGTTAATCTGAAGCTCCATCTGGCCTCTCAGGTGGACACAAAGGATGCCAGAGTTACATTCAAATAAAAGCAGGAGCAGCATTGTGTGTGTGTCTGGCTCTCAGCTAATTGTTAAACATATTATACTGTATGATAATCTATCCCAATGCTTCTGTGGATGTTGTGTTTCCTGCTTGATAACAGTTGCTGCATTGCTTTCACTATGAGCATATAATGAAGCTTAATAACCACTGAAACCGTGTCTGCCTTTAAGTCAATGGTCCAAGCATATAACCTGAGCTTTTGGTTCAATTATCTGCTTTATTGTTGGAGGTGCCACTGCTTCTGAACAAAACATATCAAACTGGGGCGAGACACAAAATGCTGGAGTAATTCAGCGGGACAGGTAGCATGTCTGGAGAGAAGGAATGCGTGACGTTTCGGGGTGAGACCCTTCTTCAGACTAACTGGCTTGTCACCTTGTCATGGTGGAGAAGCTTGTGCGGTCCTGAGATCCTGAGAGCGATGCTGTCTGGAGCTATGGTACGGCCACCCATGGCGGTAATCTTGAGGGAGAGTTCCCTGACAAAGAACAATCCAACCAAGACCTCAACGGTGGAACAGGTGGGGGATGATGGCTGAGTTTAGTAGAGCGTCACAACGGCTGGGAAGGCGGATGAAGGCTGCAGTAGAAAAGGGTCCCCGGACATCTTGGACTCTAGATCCTTACACAGATCTGTCAAGAACCATGTGGTGACTGTCTATGCACCAGTCTCCCCACGTTAAACAAAGTCACGCACAGGCGTCCTCCCAAAAATGGACAGTCATAATCGTTCCGAGTGACCGGCGATAATGCCATGTTACTTCGGAGTGGATAATAGTGTCAAATTAGTTATGATTTTTATTGAGATTAGCTTTAACCTGAAACCGGATTAACATAAGTGAGGGCCCAGACAAGAGCACTTACAACTTAACTTTCAGGCTTGGGGATTTTCAATGCTGGAAGTCCAAGGGGCCTCAGTTATTTGCTGTTTGTATACTTCATACCCAGAATGTCCCGAAGAGGCCACAGAGCACTTGCAAGACTGGCCAAGGTCGGAAAGCCTTTAGCTGCCCATCTAACATAGAAGGGGTTTCAACAGATTGAGTCAGTGACAGACAAGACTAAAGTGTTCCCAGTCCTGCCTCTTATAACCCTCATGAGACAATGTTTTAGACTGAGTCTCTTTAACAACTGACTGACATTACTGGATCCACATCTGCACAAATTAATAAGACACGGGATCAATTCACATGGACACTCAACTACATGCAAAATCTTATGGGTTAAAATAAAAATGGATTAGGAGATGTGTAGTTACGAAAGCTGTTCTGTGTTGAAAGCAGCCGCATGCTACTTTTCCACTGTAGCTGATAGGGTAGCATTAAATCTGCACTACTTTGTCTGGAAACTCCATGGAAAGTGGTTATATTTGCAGGGATAGATGCCATGGAGTAAGAGGAGGTGGTTTAAAAACATTTACAAAATGTATTGAGGAATGCAAGTGGGCAGGACAATGGCAGATGGAATTTACCAGTACAAGTCCCACATATCAGAAGAACAAAAAAAATAATAGACATGTTTGATAATTAGCTCAAATAGCTAAGGAAGATGTAAAAAAAAATCTAGGAGTTTGGACTAAAGAAACTGCAGTTGCTGACACAAAAAACAGAACGCTTGACACACTCAACACATCAGTCAAAATCTGTGCAGGGAAACGATACATATCCACATGTTCGGCAGAGTCTCCGCATCAGGACTGACTGGGATGAGGACAAGTTGCAGTAGACAGCCATGCGAGGGGATGGACAGAGGCTGGTAGGTGTTGGGTAGAATCAGATAAGGTGGTGGGGGTGGATGATGGGCAGATGGAGCCAGGTGGTAAGGGGGGGGGATGGGAAAGGTGAAGAAAGGGAGAAGAAACCAAGGTGAACAAGTGACTGTGTGTGGGAAAAGAACACAGATGTGGGCTACCTGAAATTAGAAATTTCTATTTTTCTAATTAGAATTTTAAAATAAACTAAAATTCTATTTTCCCAGTGTCCGTACCATTGTGTCATAAGCTACCCAAGCGGAATATAAGATGTTGTTCTTATAATGTGTTTGCCCTCTCTCTTGCAATGGAGAAGGCCAAGTTTCATGGATTCAACGCTAAATATATTTAACCACTGAGCAGCAGTGATCAAGATAGTCATTAAGGTATTCAGTCAATAGCCAGTAACGGCCCACAATTTCCATTGGGAGTTGCTGTCCTTGCTCACCAATATAAGTTTACCTGGAGTGGATAGGCTGGTACAAACTTCGACAAGGAAACAGCCTTCAATCCAAACAGCTCGAGCAATATTGGACAAGTCTCCCGGAGTGGCAATTGGCTATAATTAACTGCTAAACTATGCCCCAGGTTGAACTGACTATCAATCAATTTCAACATTTCAAGAGCCGTTCTTCAACAGAACTTATTAAAAATGTAAAAGGACACAGTGCTGGAGTAACTCAGCAGGTCAGGCAGCATCTTTGGAGAACATGGATAGACAAAGTTTCGGGTTGAGACCCTTTTTCATACTCAGGAATATTTTTTATTTGTAACAACTCGGGAAAATTGAAATATTTTTTAAAATACTAGAAAATATTTAAAATCCATTCAATGCACTTTAAATTAACAGAAGGAGAAAAGTATAAATTACTTGAAACTTACCATTCTCCCTTCCAACTATTCATCTCCATTGAAATGAACGAAGTCACTGAACCTGCGCATGGTTTAAGTGAACACTGGTCAGGTAGCAGATTCCCTAATGCAGATGCTCAGAAACTGAGAAGCTAAAGCTGCACCACTAGACTCCAGTGTTGAAGTGCAGTAGAGGTGGTGCTGGTCAGCCATTGATGTTAAGAACTATTGCACTTCGACACATTCACATGAAAGCCTTTGACATCTCCCACCATCATCCCCCCCACCCCCACCTCTTGCCATGTTTATAGACTTACATAGAATAGTACAACAAAGTAACAGGCCCTTTGGCTCACCATGTGTGTACTAACCATAAGACCATGATGTCAATTTAACTAATTCCACCTGCCTACACGTAGTCCACATCCCTCTATTTCGTCCATATTTGTGTGTCTGTCAAATGTCCCTTAAACATTCCTTTCTTACCTGCTTGCACCATCTCCCCAGGCAGCTCGTTGCAGACATCTTCCAATTCTAGGGGGAAAAAAACCTGCCTTACTGTCTCTTTTCAACTTTTTCTTTCCAGTCTTAAACAAATGTCCTCTAACATTTGACATTTTCCACCATAGTCTGACTATGTGGAGTTGCACCACAAAATCCCTCTGTACATCAATGATCCCAAGGGTCCTGTCATTTACTGTGCACTTTCCTCTTGCATTTAATCCAGCAAAATTCATCAACTTCTCTTGTCCAGAATTAAAGGCAGAGATAGATAGATTCTTGATTAGTGCGGGTGTCAGGGGTTATGGAGAGAAGGCAGGAGAATGGGGTTGGGAGGGAGAGCTAGATCAGCCATGATTGAATGGCGGAGTAGACTTGGTAAGTTTCAAGTAATTTCCAATTTTCTCCTTTGGTTAATTTAAATGCATTGAATGGATTTTAAATGTTTACTGATATTTTAAAAAATATTTCCATTTTCCCCGAATTGTTAACAAATAAAAATATTTCTGAGCATGACGAAGGGTCTCAACCCGATTTGTCGTCTAATGGCCTAATTTTGCTCCTGTCACTTATGACCTTATGAGATCTGACACTGGATTATAAGCTATGGAGAAAGACTGAGACTCTGAGATTATGTGGCTTTAGAAGAAGGTGTCTGATTGGTGTTTATTGCAGTATTTGTTCAGGAAAAATTCATCTGAAATATAATTATTTTTGTAAAACTACGCAGTATCTCAGATTCATTGTAGTTTGTTTGTTATACTTGAAGACTCTGTGGTAATAGTTGCAATATTACTTTCCAATTATAACAGTCAATATATGATCTCTCTCCATAATGTGCATGTTATGAAGCAAAGTGGAGAAGTATACATCCCTCTGAAATATTATCATTTGCACTCATATAACACAATCTCACAGTAGCTATTAGGCCCATTGTTAGCTCAATTTCTATTTTTCTGATCTTCCCTTAAAGCCATATCATTTACTTACAATGGAGGTAAGAACTTTTTATTGTATCTGTGTGCTATTCAGAACTTTAAACATGGCACGATTTCTGTCAGATAGGCAAATAGACATATGAGTGAAATGGACCGGAGGTCAAATAAGATGGCGGAACTGAGTGAAATCCAGGTTAGCTGGGAAGTGGTGTTGGGTAAATTAAACGGATTAACGGCCGATAAATCCCCAGGGCCAGATGGTCTGCATCCCAGAGTGCTCAAGGACGTAGCCATGGAAATAGTGGATGCATTAGTGATAATTTTTCAAAATTCCTTAGATTCTGGAGTAGTTCCTGAGGATTGGAGGATAGCTAAAGTAACCCCACTTTTTAAAAAAGGAGGGAGTGAGAAAGCGGGGAATTACAGACCAGTTAGTCTAACATCGGTAGTGGGGAAACTGCTAGAGTTATTAAAGATGGGATAGCAGTGCATTTGGAAAGTGGTGAAATCATTGGACAAAGTCAGCATGGATTTACAAAAGGTAAATCATGTCTGACGAATCTTATAGAATTTTTCGAGGATGTAACTAGTAGAGTGGATAAGGGAGAACCAGTGGATGTGTTATATCTGGACTTTCGGAAGGCTTTCGACGAGGTCCCACATAAGAGATTAGTATATAAACTTAAAGCACACGGTATTGGAGGTTCAGTATTGATGTGGATAGAGAACTGGCTGGCAGACAGGAAGCAAAGGGTAGGAGTTAACGGGTCCTTTTCAAAATGGCAGGCAGTGAGTAGTGGGGTACCGCAAGGCTCAGTGCTGGGACCCCAGCTATTTACAATATACATTAATGATTTGAACGAGGGAATTGAATGCAACATCTCCAAATTTTCAGATGACACCAAGCTGTGGGGTATAGTTAGGTGTGAGGAGGATGCTAGGAGACTGCAGGGTGATTTGGATAGGCTGAGTGAATGGGCAGATGCATGGCAGATGCAGTATAATGTGGATAAATGTGAGGTTATCCACTTTGGTGGCAAAAACATGAGGGTAGACTATTATCTGAATGGTGGCAGATTAGGAAAAGGGGTGATGCAACAAGACCTGGGTGTCATGGTACAACAGTCATTGAAAGTAGGCATGCAGGTGCAGCAGGCTGTGAAGAAAGCAAATGGTATGTTAGCATTCATAGCGAAAGGATTTGAGTATAGGAGCAGGGAGGTTCTACTGCAGTTGTACAGGGTTTTGGTGAGACCACACCTGGAGTATTGCGTACAGTTTTGGTCTCCAAATCTGAGGAAAGACATTCTTGCTATAGAGGGGGTTCAGAGAAGGTTCACCAGACTGATTCCTGGGATGTCGGGACTTTCATATGAAGAAAGACTGGATAGACTCGGCTTGTACTCACTGGAATTTAGAAGATTGAGGGGCGATCTTATAGAAACTTACAAAATTCTTAAGGTGTTGGACAAGCTAGATGCAGTAAGATTGTTCCCGATGTTGGGGGAGTCCAGAACAAGGGGTCACAGTCTAAGGATAAGGGGGAATTCCTTCAGGACCGAGTTGAGGAAAACATTCTTTACACAGAGAGTGGTGAGTCTCTGGAATTCTCTGCCACAGAAGGTCATTGAGGCCAGTTCATTGGCTATATTCAAGAGAATTTTGATGTGGCTCTTGGGGCTAAAGGGATCAGGGGGTATGGAGAGAAGGCAGGTATGGGATACTGAGTTGGATGATCAGCCATGATCATATTGAATGGCGGCGCAGGCTCGAAGGGCTGAATGGCCTACTCCTGCACCTATTTTTCTATGTTTCTATTGGAATATTTGATATTCATTTCCACACCCAGATATTCCGACTTCTGGGAGGAGGTATATACTTGGATATAATTGTTTACAATTGCTCCGCAGTGTCTGCCAGCAGATATCCCCTTAATGACAGGGAACATATTAAATTAATGAAGAACAACTTCACTTGTAAGAACAGTTCAGGCTGTTCTTTGCCAGTGATTATGGAGGCCTATAACACCCAAAACAGAAGGAGGGAAGGCAGTAGGGGACAATTAAGAAACCGCAAAACCCTTTAGATTACAATAGGGATTGTAGTGCTGAACAAATGTGCAAAAAGGGAAGGTAACTTAAATTATTTTTCTTTATTTTAATATTTTTTTAATTATTTGTATTAAGTATTTTAGTGAACTTTAATATTATTTATAATTTTGTTTATTCCTTTTAAATGTCAACAATTTTAAATATTTTTAAATATCAGAAATGTTCAACACAATTTTTCAAATCAGTTACAGCTTTTATGGTGAATGATCTACAATGTTGGCTGCCCAAGTTTTCAAAGCATTTTTGTATCTCTGCTTCATGGCTGGCACTCCAGCCACAACTGCAGCTGGAGTCCTGGAGGTGTCAGGCCAGTGAGTTTGGCTAAGCCCAACCAGCCAGGTAGGCACAGACACTGGGAGCTTGGAGGCCGGGGGGTCAATGGTTCCAGGAGGAGGAAGTGGGCTGGCAAGAAGCGTCCCAGCGGTTCTGTGAGTGTACAGCTTTGTATGCAGCGGTGCTACATTTCTCACAGAAACAACATTGCAAGCAGAATTGCCCAGGAACCTTAAACCCTTAGGAGGAAATCTTGCAGTGTAGTGTAGCACCCACTACCATAAAAGCCATCCAAATGCCACAAAACTGTGTGCAGGTCCTCCCCGGATTACGACGTAGTTCCGTTCCCGAGAACTGATTGTAACCCGAATAGTTCACGACGGAAATGCGGTCATTGTGGAAATAGCTTTATGGCAAACATAGGCAAACCAAGGACAGAATGCCACAAACCGAGTTCCTACACAGCAGAAGATGTCTGCAGTCCCACAGCAGCTGGGAAATCCTTCCCTCCGGCCTTCCAAACGCTTAATCATATGTGTGGGTTGTACATAAATGGGGTGTTCATAATCTGGGGAAGCTCTTTAAAGCAGTGTTGAGCCTCCACTGGGAGGTGATCTATGGTCAGGGTCAGCACCTGCAACCTAACGCATTACCAAGGAGAACTCAAATTTGGATAGCAGGCTTAGCAGAAATGAAAAAGACTCAATTCATACCCCCATCACAACGTTCCCCCCATTTCCCAATAATTCTGCCTCATCTAGTTTAGAGTTGGGGGTGCAAATGAAAGACTACCTTTGAAAATTATGGAGAAGAGGATTACTATGGCAGTGATTTGCTGCATCCATCTTTCACTCCCTTTTCCCCACTGTGACCAAACATCCCTGTATCCGCCTCCCTACTCTGTCAGAATTCTGTGACCTTAGTTTACCTTTGCAATTGTACATCAGTAGATCTTTATTTTTATATGTAAGCAAATCCAGTTATTCAATAACCATGGGTCTGAGGAATCGTATCCAGGCTGTAGGACTTAAGCTGTGTACTTTGACAGTAACTTGGATGTGTGCCAACACACATTTGTACTCATGAGCCTTACAGACCCATAAATTGCTCTCAGTGGGAAATCAGATTGCAAAATACTCCAGGTGTCATTAATTATTCACCAATTGTAATAAGCACTATAAATTCTAGTCTATAAATCACACTCCCCATTTAATGGTTCTAATTTTTTTTAAGCTTTAGGTAAATATATACATTATTTAATGTCTGGTGAAATATATTCAAAATATAAATTTACTTGTTACATTTGTAAAATACACTATTAGACATCAGTGTGGAACAGTTTCATGCAATGTAGTAGAACATTTACTTGTACGTATCTTGAATTTGAATTGCTTAATTCAAATCACAAGGTAGAAGGAAGGCAATTTTTGACCTTTTTGACTCCCAAGGAATGAGGACGATGTGGGGACAAAACGTAGAGCCGGTTTCATCCGCTCCACATTTCTGGAAATTGAATTCCATTAAAAAGCTGAAGATCAACTTGTGTTGAGACAAAGTTTCTTCATGAAATTTGAATACGAGAGAAGCAATGAGAACAGTATTTCTTTAACTTGGTGTCAGATTTCAATGGTTTCTTGACCTTGCCAATTTGAATTATAGAGTCAAAAGTTACTAGATTGTGTCTTTCAATGCAAACCTAGTTAAAGGGATTAGCAACTTCTGTCAGATATATTTTTTACCTACATTTGCTGGTCCTTTTGTTATGGATATTGGGTATCAGAAACTTCAAGGACATCCAGTTCAGATGCACACTATCCCTTTACATGATTGGCGACCATTACAGAAGCACACTTTACTACTAGGCTAAGAAAAAGGCAAGAAGGCAAATTGAGTTTAATCCAGGTATGTGGGAGATGTTGCACTTTGGGAGGTTGAATGTAAGGGGAAGACAAGACCCTTCAGAGCATTGGTGACAATAGGAATCTTGGGTTCCAAGTCAATAGCTCCCAGTAGGTGGCCACACACTGGAGAGCAACAAAGAAGGTGCGTGCTATACTTGCCTTCATTGGTCTAGGCATTGAGTATGAGTCAGGAAGTCATGCTGTAGCTTTATAAAACCTTGGTTAGGCTACATGTGGAGTATTGTGTGCAGTTCTGATCCACCCATTGCAGGAAGCATATGGAAGCGTTGGAGAGGATGAAAATTATGTTTACCAGAATGATGTGTGTAAGCAGGAATTGCAGATGCTGGTTTAAACCGAAGATAGGCACGAAAAGCTGGAGTAACTCAACAGGACAGGCAGCATCTCTGGAGAGAAGGAAAGGGTGATGTTTCGGGTCGAGACCCTTCTTCAGACTGGTTAGGGATAAGGGAAACAAGAGATATAGACGATGATGCGGAGAGATAAAGAACAATGAATAAAAAATATGCAAAAAAGTAACGATGATAAAGCAGACAGGCCATTGTAAGCTGTTTGTAGGGTGAAAGTGTGAAGCTAGTGCGACTTGGGTGGGGGAGGGATAGAGAGAGAGGGAATGCCGGGGCTACCTGGTGAGAGAAATCAATATTCATACTACTTGGCTGTAAGCTACCTAAGCAAAATATGAGATGCTGTTCCCACAATATGTGTTTAGCCTCACTCTGACAATGGAGGAGACCTAGGACAGAAAGGTCTTTGTAGGTGTTAAAGAAGGAACTGCAGGTGCTGGAGAATCGAGGGTAGACAAAAGGCTGGAGAAACTCAACGGGTGCAGCAGCATCTAAGGAGATAGGCGATGTTTCGGGTCGAGACCCTTCTTCAGACTGGTTAAGGTCTGTGTAGGAATGGGAAGGAGAATTAAAGTGTCCAGCAATCGGGAGATCAGGTAGATTCAGGCGGGCTGAGCGAAGGTGTTCCGCGGAATGATCACCCAGTCTGCGTTTGGTCTCGCCGATGTATAAGAGTCCACATCTTGAACAATGGACACAGTAAATAAGGTTGGAGGAGATGCAAGTGACCCTCTCCCTAACCTGAAAGGACTGCCGAGGTCCCTGGACAGAGTCGAGGGAGGAGGCAGAGCCAGAATGATGCCTGGATTATAGAGTATTAGCTATAACTTGGATTGTTTTCCACGGAGCATTAAAGATTGAAGGCTTAGATATTGCACCCTTTGCTTGATACTTAGCAAGGGTGCCATGTTACTTGAGAAACTGCATTGTTTGTATAGCAGACCTCCTAAAGTTCCTCACATAAGAGTAGCAGCAACGTTCAAATGACAGAGCATGTTAAATTATTCCCTTCATCATGATGAGTGGACTGATAATTTACATCATTCTCTGAATGATGATACTACAGACTGTCCTCAATCTTTGAAGACTGAGAACCTCTACTTTGCTGATGAGATAAAATGGGAAGCATTGGCCGAGAGAGAAATATTGACCAAAACAATGGGGAGAACTAATCAATTCCTTGGATTGCAATTGTGGATGAGAGACTCATTGGCTAATAGTGCTTGAGAAAGTGATGGTGAGATGCCTTCTCTAATCATAGAGGGGATTCTGCAGGGGATGGTGTTCCTTCGCGCCTGCTGCCCTTCCACTCGGAGAAAAGGATCACAGCTTTACAAGATGCTGGCACCTAATTGTGGTTAACTCAGTGAACTATTATAAAGTGGTGAGGACTATTAAGTGATGTTCTATCAAATCCTGCACAGCAGCTGTGGAGTGTTAATTGGAGTAATTATATGTATCTATCTATATATTACTAAAACTCTCATCTTGTTTGTTTCTGTGTGTGCGTGTATCTGGCTGTAATTATTATCATGGAGCTACGCCAAAATGGTACACGATAGCGCTAAAACCACCTTACTCACAGTTGTCCTGTGGTGGTTTGTGTCAAGTTTCGTTCAGATTTATGTTATATTTCACAAGTTATTGACATTTACAAAAACTTTACAAAATCCCACTTTGAGAACAATATGCTGTGGCAGTTGCTGGCAGATTCTGTCAGTTTGCAGCTATGACATCACAATGGGATCTCATTTACATAAGCTGCCATGAACAGTGCTCCACCCGACAATTACATCACAATGGGATCTCATTTACATAAGCTGTCAATCAACGCTGTTCCACCCAGTCCATGAGAGATTTGTTACATTGTTGTAAGGAGAGGGAGGGGGTGAGGAAGAAATGTTATTTAAACATTGTGATTAGTGGGGGGGAGTGCAATTGGGGAGAGGTGAGGGAGGGAGGGAGTGACTGAGGGTAGGGAAAATCTGAGGGAGGGTGATGTGAGGGAGTGAGTGGAAGAGGAGAGGAGAGAGAAGAGGAGGAGGGAGTGTATGAGCCGTTCCTGCACAGTTGGGGGCCATGGGTGAGTGGTGTAATATTGCCTTGGGGGAACGGGTTGTGTAGGGGGAACGGGTGAGTGGTGGAAACGGGTTGTGTTGGGTAAATGGGTGAGTGGTGGAATATTGAGTCGGCACGGGGCCCAACGGGTTAGGGGGATAGGGAGGAGAGAGGCGTTATGGAGGGAGTAACTGAGGGTAGTGAGTGACTGAGGGTAGGGGAAAGGAGAGGGAGGGAGAGATGATGGAGGGAGTGGAGAAGGGGAGGATGATATGGGAGAGAAGAGGGAGGGTGTTGGGAGATGAGGGGAAATGAGCCACGCCTGTGCAGTTGGGGGCTATGGGTGAGCGGTGGTATATTGCATTGGGGGGGATGGGTTATGTTGGGGGAACAGGTGAGTGGTGGAAACGGGTTGCATTGGGGGAACAGGTGAGTGGTGGAATATTGCGTTGGGGGTACGGGGCCCAATGGGTCCCACTTGGTCTCGTGAGCAATAAAAACCTACTTTAGAGATACAGCATGGAAACAGGCCCTTCAGCCCACCGGGACTGCATCGACTGAGGAGCCCTCAGTTCTATCCCACACACTTGGGGGACAATTTACAGAAGCCAATTAACCTAAAAACCTGCACATCTTTAGAATGTAGGAGAGAACGGAGTGCCTGGAGAAAACCCATTCGGTCACAGGGTGAATGTACAAACTGCGTACAGACGGCACCCATAGTCAAGATCGATCCCAGGCCTCGGGTGCTGTAAGGCAGCAACTCTATCGCTGTGCTACCGTGGTGTCTATGAAACTACTGGATAGTTTTAAAAACCCATCTGCTTTATGAATGTTCTTTGGGATTGAAATCTGACACCCCTACTCTGTCCAGCAGATATTAAATTCCAACCTACAGCAACGCTGTTGGCTTTCAATGGCTCAGCAAGCTGCTTAGTTCAGAGGAAATTGAGGATAGATTAAAAAATGGGACAGCAGAAGGTAAAATCTTGAGGAAAAAAAATACAAATTCTGGGGGAACTCTTTCTGATGGAGCAGGAAATGGCTGCTAGAAACTGGTGAGGGAAAGAGGTGCGAAATGAACTGGTGAGTGATAGGTGATTGAAGATGAGGAGGGATTGACTGATAGGTGAGACAGGTGGGAGAGTGGAGGGTGGAGATAATAATGAAGGCTGAAGAACAAAGGGTGAAGATCATTGAAGCTAATAAGAAAGGAGGATGCATAGTGAAATGTAAAACCGGAGGGGGAAATTGTGACTAGAAAGGAATGGGAGGTTGAGAAGAAAAATACAGAACACGGAGCAGGGAGATGAGTGGAAGGAAGAGGTAGAGGAAAGGAAACTAACTGTGTGATGGGAGTGGGAGAACTAGAAAGAAAGATGTTCACAGGCAGGGGGAGGAAGATAAAGTTATACTAAGGAAACGATGATGTCAGTACGCCTAGTCTGTCAAAGCCTCTGTACAGCAGTGAGACAACAGTGCAGTACAATCTCACAGAGGCATCTGTCTAGATTTACTACTGACATTAGGGTTAGAATTTTGTCTTCCATCACATCTGCTAAACATGCACAAATCTTTGCAGGGTAAATCTGAACTCAAGTGTTTCCACAAAGGGAAGCTGCCTCCTGTGAGTGGGCGATATCACTCGTGCCTCTGAACCAGTAGGTGTTATTCAATCACATCTTAAAGGACCTAGTTACACAACCCAAGCTGATACTCCAGTGCAGGGTTCAGGGTACAATGCGTAGATAGAGGTGCCATTGTCGGCATGGCACATCAATCTGGAGCCCTGTTTCACAATAGCAAATAACACATCCCCTGCATGTATTCTTCAACCTCTGAAACAGGCGATCTTATGTTGTATTTGGAGCTAGCTCTGTGACAAATTAGCCACCGTGTATCATGCTGTCAATGGTGACTACTCTTCACAAGTGCTTCATTGGTTGCAAAGTCCTGAGGGAAACCCCGAGGCTGTGACAGGGGGAGTACCATTCTTTCTTATATTCCTGACATACTGTTTGCAGGCATTAAAGTATCACGAGACAACTGTGCATGATTTTCCACATACAGATTTCCAAGGAAAGGATACCTAATTTTCCAAATTTACAAAGTACCTTTCTACATACAAGAACTTGGCTAATGCACCCTTACATAGTACATTGAAATGATACATTCTGTCAAAAATAGTGTGGGATTGTTCATTTCAAAGTAAAAATTGAACTGACAAAAATAAAGCAGGCTTAACCCATTCACGGGTGATAGGAAAGTATCTGCTTAGAGTGAAGAGAATGCAAGGGTTGAATTGTCTCTGGTTATCTTTGACATTGGAGTTATTAATTTTTGAATTTCTCAAACAATGAAAGAAGTAATTTCTGTTTGATGGAAGAAAATCTTCATGATAGGAATGATTTGGCTCGATAATACTGTATATTTGGGTCATAAATATGACATAGTCAAATTGTTATTTTTGTATTTTATTATGATGCAATTTTATTTTGAATTATGAACATAGAAACATAGAAAAATAGGTGCAGGAGTAGGCCATTCGGCCCTTCGAGCCTGCGCCGCCATCACCGGCAAAGAACAGCCTGAACTGTTCTTACAAGTGAAGTTGTTCTTCATTAATTTAATATGTTCCCTGTCATTAAGGGGATATCTGCTGGCAGATACTGCGGAGCAATTGTAAACAATTATATCCAAGTACATACTTCCTCCCAGAAGTCGGAATATCTGGGCGTGGAAATGAATATCAAATATTCCAATAGAAACAAAGAAAAATAGGTGCAGGAGTAGGCCATTCAGCCCTTCGAGCCTGCGCCGCCATTCAATATGATCATGGCTGATCATCCAACTCAGTATCCCATACCTGCCTTCTCTCCATACCCCCTAATCCCTTTAGCCCCAAGAGCCACATCAAAATCCCTCTTGAATATAGCCAATGAACTGGCCTCAATGACCTTCTGTGGCAGAGAATTCCAGAGACTCACCACTCTCTGTGTAAAGAATGTTTTCCTCAACTCGGTCCTGAAGGAATTCCCCCTTATCCTTAGACTGTGACCCCTTGTTCTGGACTCCCCCAACATCGGGAACAATCTTCCTGCATCTAGCTTGTCCAACACCTTAAGAATTTTGTAAGTTTCTATGAGATCCCCCCTCAATCTTCTAAATTCCAGCGAGTACAAGCCGAGTCTATCCAATCTTTCCTCATATGAAAGTCCTGACATCCCAGGAATCAGTCTGGTGAATCTTCTCTGTACCCCCTCTATGGCAAGGATGTCTTTCCTCAGATTTGGAGACCAAAACTGTACGCAATACTCCAGGTGTGGCCTCACCAAAACCCTGTACAACTGCAGTAGAACCTCCCTGCTCCTATACTCAAATCCTTTCGCTATCAATGCTAACATACCATTTGCTTTCTTCACTGCCTGCTGCACCTGCATGCCTACTTTCAATGACTGGTGTACCATGACAGCCAGGTCTCGTTGCATCTCCCCTTTTCCTAATCTGCCACCATTCAGATAATAGTCTACCCTCATGTTTTTGCCACCAAAGTGGATAACCTCACATTTATCCACATTATACTGCAACATGAAGCAAGATTCAATGAGCAATGCATAGCTTATTATGAGATGCACAAGCTTATCGTATCATGTCAAAAACAGAATGAGCTTACCATTTGACCCATCATATCTGTACAACCTCTTTATCGGAGCTGTCCAATTACTCCCACTTCACTGCTTTACATATATACAACAGGAGGTCTGCATTCAGATCACAATGCCTGTTAAGGATAATCAGACAAAATCTAATGCTTCCTACCCGCTTCAAGTGGATCTTCTCAATCTTCCCACTACTGTTGTGCAGTCATTCTGATTCTTCTAAATTTAAAGCACTTGAAATAATAAAAGTAAACATTAGATTTTTTTAAATGATGTTTACCATTCAGTCATTCAATCTGTAAAGCAAAACAAAATGTTCCAAAAGTCCTTTGCTAATTTTAGATTCTTTAATAGAGGGTGCAAAGTTTACAGACAATTAAAAGATGGCGGGTTCCCCAACTAATGTATTTTAGACAATTGATGGGCAATGCAAATATTTAAGTAGATCGTGGTAAATGGTTTGAGGAATGAATCCACAGTGGAGAAACAGGCCATTCAGCTCATCTAGACCATGTAGTGTTCTTCTGAAACACAATTATTTTACCCCCATTGCTGCCCCTCCATTTCCTTTTGTCCTCTGCAACCTTTCCTATAAAGTGATTAATTTGTATCTACTTAATGCTCAAACAGCATAGCTAGCCTGTGCAAAGGAATTCCTCCTAAATATTTAAATAATAGCCATGTTATATTTATGATTTGTTCAATACTCACCCACAGGTTGATTGAAGAGTTCCAAAACTCAATGTAAACTTAGCGAGCACGGAAGATCCTAAACAGAAAGAAACTCTTGTTTACACAATGGTGAAACACTGTGAGTTGGTTAATGACATATGATCATCTTGATATCAACCATGTGGCTCAGAATGCAACCTGTTTTATATTATTAACGACAGCAGCAAAAAAACAATCCAAGCTTCTTTACGCTTCTAGCCTTTTACTATTCTTCCTGATAGAATTAACTCATTATTTCGGGTTCTATTCATCCGTTCCCCTACCGAGAATCCATCTGATCCCTAAGCATTTGATGTGGCAATGTATTGATAATTGGCTTAGATTTGCATTTCTAACTATGATATTCAACCGCAGATAGAACCCAACATAGAATTTGATCTTGGAGTTCATACAGTCCTTGCTGCTCCAGCCTGGTAGGATGAAGAGGGCAAACTGGCTTAATGTACAGTAGAAAAAGTGTGATGGATCTATTGCTTGTACTGAAGCACTTGGATAATGGGCATTAAGTCAAGTTTACTGTTATATGCACAAGTACAGATGAGGTACGGGTACAATGAAAATCTTTGCAGCAGTATCACAGGCACATAGACTCAGACAAGCAGAGCAAACATAAATTATCCATAAATTACACTTAATATTCTGTACAACAGTATAAAGAAAAAAAGACAATGTGAAAAAACAGGACATTTGTGAAAAACCCAATTATATTTAAAAAACAAGTCCACGACAGTGCAAGAGATAGTAAGTAGTGTTCCGTTGTCGAAGTTGGATTAGGGTTGTGTGCGTAGATTCAAGAGCCTGATGTTTGTAGGTAAGAATCTGTTCCTGATCCTGGTGGCATGGAACATTAGACTTCTGTACCATATTGTTATCATTTCCACCTATATTGCAAAACACAAACAATTCTACTCACTCCATTGTAGATCCTTTCATTTGTGCAAATGCTGTAGCAGTTACATGAACACAAGAAAGAGAGACATCTGGAGGTCAGGTGTCCTCTTGAGCTTAGTCCATGTATCATGGCTGTTTTGGGCCTCGTCCACCCTTCTACCCAATCTCCTTCGATATTTTCTAACCCACTTCCAGTCATTGTCTGTCAGTCTGAAATTATTTGACTAATCCAGAAACTGTTGAGTCCAATTTCCCACTGCAACAGTTTGGGATTTTAAACTTAGTTTTTTTTTAATTTAGAAACTCAATCTGGTATCCATTAAATGAACCTGTCCATCTATATTATACTAAAAGTCTTGTCATGTTTGTCTGTCTCTCTGACTGTTTGTAAGATCAAGGAACGACGCCAAAACAGTACACAATAGCACAAACGTTTTTGCAGAATCTTACTTCACTTTTTCCCGTGGTCATTAGTATCAAGTTTATTCACATTTTATGTTATATTTCACAAGTTATTGATATTTAAAGTTTAAAAAAAGCCAACTTTGATAATAATAACTGCCTGTGAGAGTGAGACTTTTCTAGCAGCTTCCGGTGATGATGTCACAATAGCATCTCACAGTCGTCCAATCACAATGGGATCTCATTTACACAAACTGCCGTGAAGATTCCGAAAACGACATCACAATGTGATCTCTACTGCCAATACAGAAGCTATGAGAGTTGACAGAGTGGGGGATGGGAGGGGTACATTTTTTATTTAAACGTTGTATTTAATGAGGGAGTGCGAAAGGGGAGAGGTGAGGGAGTGACTGAGGGTAGGGAAAAGGAGAGGTGACAGAGAGACAATGGGATCAGCAGCTTCAAGGAGAGTAAGGAGAGAGTGAGACTTTTGCCCCACATGGGAAGGATTGATTGCGTTGGGGGAACGGGTTGCGTTGAGGGAACGGGTGATAGGTGGATTATTGTGTTGGGGAAACAGGGCCCAACAGGTCAGGGGAGTAGAGAGGGATGAGGGGTTATGGAGGGTGGGAGGGAGTGACCGATGGTAGGGAATGATTGAGGGTAGGGGAAAGGAGAGGTGATGGAGGGAGTGGAGGAGGGGGAGGGAGTGTTAGGGGATGAGGGGAAATGAGCCGCACCTGCGCAGTTGGGGCTTATGGGTGAGTGGTGGAATATTGCATTGGGCGAATGGGTTACATTGGGGGAACGGGTATTGGGGGTGATTGGCTCCGGGGGGCACCTGTCTCTGGGGTGAGCTCCGACGCCGCGCTCGGGGACCAACCCTCCCATGTGACGCCGCGCCCCCCCCCCCCCCCCCCCCGAATGTTGGGGGATGGGGCCCGACGGGTCACACCTGGTCTAGTTAGTCATAAAACCCTAATTGCTTCACTTACATTCTTCAAGGACAGAAACATGCTGTCCTCTGGCTTCTGTGTTATTCCACTCACACCAACATGGTTTATCTTGACATGCCTCTGAAGTTTCAAGAAGAATTCGGGATGACCTTAAACATCTGCCTTGTCAGCTACAATCACATTCTGAAAATCAATACAGATCCACCACCGATTTTCCAGCAATTGATGGTCTGGCACCTCCTTTAATGAGGACAAAATTATGAGAGCACACTTGAAATTCCCCCCAGGAAGTCCCCCTGAAAATGTGGTGCTTTCGCTGGATGAGGGGGCTGAACTCTATCTTATTGAGTGGAATATTAGGATATTGAGTGAATTCATTGTGGATTGTTGTTAGACCAAATGGATCACTTATAGAATACTAAGAGATTCAGGAAATAGGTTAACTTGAGAATGTTGTTATTGGATCGAAAATAGAGTGTTGAGGGATGGAGCATCGGTCATGATCTCCACCGTGATAGTGTTACATAGAAAATAGGTGCAGGAAGAGGCCATTCGGCCCTTCGAGCCAGCACCGCTATTCATTGTGATCATGTCTGATCGTCCCCTATCAATAACCCGTGCCTGCCTTCTCCCCATATCCCTTGACTCCACTAGCCCCTAGAGCTCTTTCTAACTCTCTCTTAAATCCATCCAGTGATTTGGCCTCCACTGCCCTCGGTGGCAGGGAATTCCATAAATTCACAACTCTCTGGGTGAAAACGTTTTTTTCTCACCTCAGTCTTAAATGACCTTCCATTTACTCTAAGACTGTGGCCCCTGGTTCTGGACTCGCCCAACATTGGGAACATTTTTCCTGCATCTAGCTTGTCCAGTCCTTTTATAATTTTATATGTTTCTATAAGATATCCCCTCATCCTTCTAAACTCCAGTGAATACGAGCCTAGTTTTTTCAATCTTTCCTCATATGACAGTCCCGCCATCCCAGAAATCAATCTCGTGAACCTACGCTGCAGTGCCTCAATCACAAGGATGTCCTTCCTCAAATTAGGAGACCAAAACTGTACACAATACTCCAGATGTGGTCTTACCAGAGCCCTATACAACTGCAGAAGAAACTGTTCATGACAGGATTGAGCCTGGTATATTGCCCGGATAAGTAGTGGTGTTAATAATAGAGAATTGCAAAGTATACACACACCAACTTTCCTGTATTATTTTGGTTCAAACTATACCTGTAAATCCTTGTACTTTTTTCTGCAATTGCAATTGACCAATTCTACTTTAGCAAATGAAAAACACACTACATGGTGAGCCAGATCAGATGAAAGATTCTCCAAGCATGGAGATAGCTCATGCTCCAGACCTATTTGTTAAGCAAAACACAACATCTGGCACAATTGTAAACACATGTGGAGGGATAATAAGATTTACATTCCCTTCACCTCTTCAAATATCAGAACCGTTTGTAAATTTCATGGTGGAACAATTGACATTTTCAAATATGCAGAGCTAAGTGTTCACAGTTCTCATTCTGCCAGTATGCATCTCTCTCCCTGGCATTCATAGCTGTCATAAATAATCTTTTAAATGTTTTGATTCTCATGTAAATTTTACACTCATCTTCAACATTGTGATAACATGAAAAAAAATTGTTCCACCCTTGAAGGAAAGAATCAAGGCATTTTTAAAATATGTTTTCTCAGTTCATACTGGAAACTTTCAAAGTCCTCTTGCAATCAACCCTGACTGCTTAAAGCAAATTCATAATTTATTTGGAAACACAAGAGACTGCAGATGCTGGAATTCTGAGCAAAAAAACAAACTGCTGGAGGAACTCAGCAGGCCAGCCAACATTTGTAGTTGAAAATGAACAGATAATATTTCAGACTAGGACCCTTCAGACACTGTCAGAGTCGGTCCCAGTGAAGCATTGTCTGTTCATTTCTCTCCGCAGATGCTGCATGACCTTCCGAATTTCTCCAGCACTTTTCTTTTGCTCATCAGAAGAACAATCACATGACACAAAATCAAAGTAATAACCAGCTCCTGTAAACAAGAGTGAATACTTTCAGTTGACATTACCAAATTGCTCATTGTCCACATCCTTAGGATTACATGAACCAGAAACTTCAATACTATGGCTTTAAAACCAATCAGAGCCTGTGTACAAGTACTGAAATGACTCCTTAAATGACTCACCTCCTGAATTCCCAAAGCCTTTCCACCATTTAGAGATTTAGATTGTTAAAGCATACTCTCTATTAGGACAAGGGCAGAAGGCATATGGAGTATGTCACAAGCTGCAAATTCTCTCCCGATGCAAAGGTCCTTCTTATCATGAGGTCTAAGTTATCATCCACCAGGATTGAACCCTAAAATATATTGCTGGAGCTTCAGTGGATGTCTTAGTCTCTGCTCTTTATTCTGTATCTGAGGACCTGCCAATCGAAGGTTATTCAAAGCCAAGTATCACTGTGTTGGAAATACCCCCCCTTTGAAAGTATGAGCACAAGTTTTAGCTTTGACGGGGTTTGGTCAGACATGATCCACGGCAACTGATAATTGGGCACTTAATTGGGCACCATTGCCAAAGTGGAATTTGAATATTCACCTCCCTGCACAACTTTAAAGCAAAATTTGTGAATCAATGGATCAAATAACATCGGAGCCCACTCAGCCCAATTCACATCGCTGTTGGCACAAGCTATCTAATGAATCTCATTCCCTTGCTCTTTGATCCTTGCATTTTTTGTCAAGTATTTATTCAGTTCTGTCTTGAAAACCACCATTGAATAACCTTCTACTACCCTTTCAGGCAACACACTCCACAACAACTTACTCTGTAGAAGAAGCATTTCCTCATGTTTCCCCGAATCTATTTCCCGTCATTCTATGTTCTCTGGTTACCAATCCCTCCATCACTGGAAACAATTTATCCTTAATTATTAAAACCATCCATGATGCTAAACATTTCTATTGAAAGCCATGTGTCCTTCACTTAAACAAAGGGCTTTGGAAGTTATTCCATTTACACTTTTAATTGAGGTTTTGCCAAACAACTTTCTTCCTTTGATCTGCTTTATCTCTTCCTGCTGTCTTTTTTATGATTGTACTTTATAAATCATATACCCAAGTCTTGGCCCAAGCAAGGATGGATCTAGTATTATATTACACAGTCTATCTTATGGTTGCAGACACCTGGCAATGTCTCTGCCTCTCTCTTCTTTAGTCTAGAAGGGGCAATTACAAAATGGAGAAACAATGACAAAAGCTGAACCACAACATTTGATGGGTCTGTGTCATTAAACAGTGAGACATTTTATTAGCAAATTCTGTCTCTCGCACATTTGATGTCTCTCGTCTAAATTTGTGGAATTGAAATCCTCTATTTAACTAATATTGCCTTATGAGGAAAGGTTTGAAGGGTCAGGTTTCAGAAAAGTGAGAGGAGACTTGGTTGAAAGATATAAGATCCTTACAGGTATTAAGAGGATAGGTATAGAGGGGATGTTCACTCGACCAATGCTCATAATAAGCAAGTTGTCTAATAGAGAAAGGTTAGATCGGCTGGGCTTGTATTCGTTGGAAGAAGAGAACAGTGAAATCACTTGATTTGATGAAAATAAATAAGATCCTGAGCAGTTTTGAAGGGTAGATTTGAAGATGGATCTCCTCTCAAGGGAGAATCTGTAACTAGCTAGCACTGTTTAAAAATATTAGATACACATCTTCAAGACTGAGATAATATATATTTTTCTCTCAAAGGATCACGAGCATTTAGAATTTTCTTCATGAAAGAAAGCAGTCTCTCTGAATATTCTTAACGCAGAGGTTCTTAATGTTCTTCTTAAAAGGGTGAAAGACTACCATAAGTACATGGGAAACAGCACATCGGGCGTGATTTAGATAAGAAGGCAGAACTCGACAGGCCAAATGGCCTCCTGCTCCCAATTTATGGCTTAAGAGTAGTATTTTCACACATCCGCCTTCTCTTTAATGTCTTCAGTGTCTTTGCTTGACCACTGGGGATGGGGCAGAAAGTAGTAAAGGCTTGGCTTGAATTTCTAGGAGACGTGTTACTCTCCATTGATAAGGGCCGGATTTTACTCATTCCTGCATCAGACTAAGGCCTTGATGAGATGTATTCCCCAGCTCACTGATCCCCCCAATCTGGCTTCACTTTTCTGGTTGGCTCAGGGTATCTCAGTCTTGCATCTGATCGGAAAGTGACAGATACTTGATTAGTAAGGATGTTAAGGGTTATTGGGAGAAGGCAGGAGAATGGGATTGGAAAGGAAAAATAGGTCAGCCTTGGAGTAGACTCGATGGGCTGAATGGCCTAATTCTGCTCCTATGACTTATGAACTTACCTGAAGGATGACACCTCAGCACTTCCACAGGATTGCACTCAAGTGCCAGCTCATTGACATGTCATCAAGTCCCAATCCAGGGCTTGATCTTGGGAGATATGGTATAAAAGTGAATGAGCTTGTAACCCAAGGGTGAGGGTTCAAACCACAGCAAATGGGAAACGTAAACTGAGTTAATAAAATACTATCATTGGAGAAGGTAGGTAAAACAAAACACAAAGTGCTGGAATAACTCAGTGGATTAGGCAGCATCAAGTCAGGATTCTGCCTGACCTACTGCAGAGACCTACCTGCATCTGCAGTTCCTTGCATCTAGTTGGAGAAAGTGATCGACATTGTCATGAAGACCCATCTACTTCATTCATAACCTGCAGGTATGGAAATCTGACACCCTGCTCTTCAATATAGCCAAATAATTGGCTCAACTGCTGACTGAAGTGGTCCAGCAAGCTGTTCTGTTCAAGGGCTGCAAAGGATTTCCAGCAATTGATGGGTTCATCAGTGAAGCTTCAATCCATGAATGAAATAATTAAATCCTCGGAGTCAGAGGCAGGAGCAGTGGCAATGAGTCATGCATTATTCTCTTTACATAATTGCCAACTCTCCACTATTGTTTTCCATTTCCTTGACATTCCCAGGGTCTTTGAAACACGTCTGGATCTTAACTCTGCCTTATTGCTAGGGTGGGAAAGAGCAAATACAATACATTGTGAAATCAAGAAAACCACCCTTCCCTCATGGACAAAGTGCATGGACAACCTTCTGAAACCTTTCAGCCCAGATTCCTAACCCTCCAAGTTTCACTTCATGGATAAACCACAATTACCTCCTGCTTAGCACCTCAGCTTCCAGTATGTTTACATCACTTACCCAACCTGGTATGAAACCATCCCACTTTAGTTCAAGAGCTTGCTCTAAAGCTTCTCAAAGGGATTTACATACAATCAGTGAATATATTTGCAGATTTCTTAATGTGAAGCAATGAAGTCCAACGGTGTTTCATAGAGATTATTTTTCTTTTAATTGAACAGTGAGCTACATCAGGAAATAGTGGATGATCAAGCCCTTGGCCAAAAAAATCAGTCCTAAGAATGGTGAAGTAGAGATCTGCATGTTTGTGAAGAGAATTCCAGAGCTAAGGCCCTTAGCAACTGAGGGCACAAGCTGTTTAAGATCAGGGACTGTTTAAGAACTGTTTAAGATCAGGGATGACCTAATGGCTAGAATTGAAAGAACCCAAGTATTTTGGGAGGGTTGTATGTTTAGAGGATATGTCTGTGAATACTACTGCTGGCTGGTTGGCACAGCTAGCAGGAGTATTTCAACGAACACAGTGACAAACAGGATGAAGTAAAGAAGTTACATGTTGGGTTTTCCCTGTTGGTCCTTGGTTGGGTATGCCCTTTGTAACCATGGTTCGATATGGGTGCACAGTTCTTTTATTATATTAAACTCATTTGAAATTGATACTTCAAATTAAAGAAGTATAAATAATATACTTCGAACACAATTCCCAATTTGGACAACTTCATACTGCACAGATATTGAGTGGTCTCTCTTTAGTGTTCATGATCAATCTTATAAAGTTACATTAAGCAAAAGCATTGTTTAAAACTAATGTGTGCTATTGATTGCAGGTATTCCATTCCAAGTTCCCCTCGAAGAAGCACCATGTGTACATACAGTAGAAGCAGTAAAGAGGGAATGCCAAGAGCTCGCAGCGACCTCAGTCCTCCTCCTCGGGTTCAAGTTTCAGAAGAGCTGTCCCCTAATAAGGAGCAGATGTACACAGTCGTTGAGCCATGCCTTGCAGGAGCTGAAAAGGCTTTCATTGAAGATAGGGACAACAGGATGAAGTCAAGAAGTTGTGTATTTCAATGTGTAGGATTTTGTCTATCGTTCCTTGGTTGGATGTGCTCTTTGGCAACCACGGTTCTACGCGATTGGATGTCAATGAACAATGACTTAGTGTTGACAGAGGAGTTCTCTATTGGCATCTGGGAGATGTGCGTTGCTCAAGAGGAAGGGAATGTCCAGTGCAAGGCCTACGATAGTCTCTTCACACTACCAGAGGACATTCAACTGGCTCGAATCTTCATGTGCACGTCCATTGCCTTTGGCCTGCTGAGCTTGGTGCTCTCCCTGTCCGGGTCGACATCTGTCACCTGCTGTGGTGATGATAATGCCAAAAAGGGGAGGTTAATGGTCTGCGGTGGAGTCCTAGCTATTCTGGCTGGAGTTACGACCCTCATCCCAGTGTCCTACGTAGCCCACTTGACAGTGCTGAAGTTCTGGAATGATGACATCCCCGATTTTGTCCCACGTTGGGAGTTTGGCCAGGCTTTGTTTGTTGGTTGGGCTGGTGGCTTTCTTCTGTTGCCCGGTGGTCTTTTGCTGATCATTGCCCAGTGTTGCTTCAGAAAACCCAAGAGCAAATTTCAACTGAAGCCACCATTACAAACTGCGAGGAGACAACTGTGGTATAAAGTGGAGTACGTCTAAGTGTAAACATGGTCTCCTTTACAATGCAGTTAGCCTAAACTTCCTCTTAGTTTGTGACGGCATATTAAACTGTCACAGGGCCAACCACCGTTTGGACATTCAATAGCACCCGAGCTCCAAGGCCTCGGGCGCTACTGAATTGGCCCTATCCAAGGACAAGTTCTTTTCCCCAGTGCATTGAAAATGTTGTCCAGGCCCAGGCATTCACAGGAGAGAGAGATCCAAGGGAGGGGAGGGCGGGTGGGGGGGGGGGGGGGGGTGGGGGGGGTGCGGTGGGGTGGGGGGGGGGGTGCGAAGATGAAGGCCAAGCACCAGCAGTGAGGGGTTTGGTAGATGGCAGTCCAATTGGTGTGGTGGGAACCCTGCTTTTGCTCTTTGAGGGTGTGGGTTGACAGATTTATGGGTTACAATCGCCACTTGGAAGGTTGAGGGTGAGGTTGGGGTGAGGGTGAGGCCTGAGCCATTCATTAAATAACCTAAGGAGGACCTAACTGAGATAGTTTCTGAGATTTAGCCTGGGACATAGCTCAGGGAGGTACCCAAGTCAGCAGAGCAGGTCTCAAGCACTATGGAAACATATTTCTGCGGGACCATTCCATCATGACTGCAGCCCCTAAAACCATCACCCAGACAAGTGTTCCACACCATTGGACGCCATCTATTTGTCCGTGATTTTCTGTTCATTACAGGTTAACCATATAGTGTAATCCAAAACAGATATATCAGATTTAGCAATCCATGCTGAGTGTTTTTGATTTTCATTGTCATCTTAAATTTCACAGAAATTGTATTGTACAATGCAGAACAATATGATGTGATTTCATTTCCAGGAAAGCACTTTGATAGAACTGCTCTTGGCTTGATCCGTGATTCAAATGGTTTGCAATGTTTTGAAAACAAAAGGACACTTTTTTTCACCATAATCTGTTCTGTGCCAAACTTTGCTTGTTAATCTATTCTCAGAACATTCAGACAGATACAGCACAGCAACAAACTGAAGCTATTTGTTACATTCTGCTCTTACAATAACCAGGACTGTCATGCTTGGGAGTTGAATCTTTTCCTTTATGACCCAGAAGCAATAATGCGATTATTAAGTGAACACTCTTGCAACCTTACACCCATATTAGCATTACTAACTACCTGTGCACATGCACAAATACAAGCTGCTGTGATAATTTGTGATTTCAATGTCACTAGGGTATGTTACTGTCAAAGAGATTGGAAAAAAATTAAGATCAGGTATGTGTATGGAAAGGCTACTCATCCTATGTAAGTCCTGGGTCTTCAATAAAGATGATCAATTGAGCTCCGTCTTTAACATTACAATTGATGCCCTGCACTGCAGACTGAAGATGTGCTTGCTGAATTAATTCTAAATGACCTGGTTCTTGATGGTGGCTTCCCCTTATTCTGGATTCCCCCGTCAGGAGGCAATAGTCATCCTCTAGTTACCTTTATCAGACTCAGTTATCATTGTAAATACCACAATCTGATTTGTATTTTTCCAAATTTGAGCACCCTCACGAATAATCACTCCACCATCGATGGCTGAACCTTTGCTGCCAAATTCTTTAAATCTGGAGGCCTAAAGAAACTATGGATGCTGGAATCTTGTGTAAAATATAAAATTCTGGAGGAACTCAACTGGTCAGGCAATGTCTGTGGAGAGAACGGGTAGGCATTGTTTCGAGAGTTCTAACCCAAAACATCAGGTATCCATTTACTCCACTGATGTTGCCTGACCCACTGGGTTCCTCCGGTACTTTGTGTTTCTTTAAAAGTAGAGTTCCCTCAACAAATAGTTTGCCTTCATACTTATTTCCTTTGGTGATCTGACCCAATATCTTGCTACTTCATTTTATAATGGCCCTGTAAAACACCTTTGGTTACTTTTCTACATCACAGCTACGTATAAATGCAACATTTTGTTCAAAGTCAAACACCCCCCCCCAAATCAAATATCTTCACTTAAGGGGTACACTCAAGGCCATTTTGAAAGTGATGCTACAACCCTTATTGTGTTGTGGTGAATCCTCAGATGATCCCTAGTTATAGTCACACCATCATAGATTCTTACGGCGCGGAAACAAGCTCTTCCGCACACCTTCTCCATGCTGACCATGATGCACACTAGCTCCATGTTCCTGCATTTGCCCATTTCCCTCTCAACCTTTCCTGTCCATGTACCTGTCCAAATGTATTTTAAATGTTATAGTACCTACCTCCTCTGGCAGCTTGTCCCATATATCACTGCCCAGTGTCTAAAAAAGTTGCTCCATGTTCCAATTAAATCTTCCCCTTCTCACCTTAAAGCCATACCCTCTGGTTCTTGATTCCCCTACTCTGGGTAAAAGATTGTGCATTCACCCTATCTATTACCTTCAATGATTTTTTACACCTCTATAAGTTCACCCCCTCAGCCTCCTCTGGTCAATGGAGGCTATGCCTTCAACATCCAAGGCCCCACGTTCTTCAGAGTAGATACAAGGAACTGCAGTTGCTGGTTTATAAAAGAAGCAGCTCAGTGGGTCAGGCAGCATCTCAAGAGAACATTGATAGGCAATGTTTCAGATTGGGATCCCTCTTCAAACCCATTGTGGGGTGGGTGAGGGGGAGGGGGGGGGGGAGGGGAGAAAACTAGAAGGGGTAGGGCAAAGCCTGGCAGGTAATAAGCTGTCACAGGTAAGGAAGGTCATTTGATAGGGAGATGGGTGAACAAAGACCAGAGATAAAAAGACAGATGGTGTGAGGCAAAAAAATGGACAGAAAAGTCAGTATGGGAATATGAAGAGGATTTAAATTGGATAACAACCGGTAGATCCTGCAGGCCTTGGGGACTGAGAGCATGTGTTCATCAAAATGGTCATGGAGTCTACGCTTGGTCTCGCGAATGTACAGGAGGCCACATTGGACACGGCAAATGCTGTAGGTGAGGTTAGACGAGGTGCGCGTGAACATCTGTCTCACCTGGAAGGAATGCTGGGGTTCCTGGATGGGGACGAGGGAGGTGTAGGGACAGGTGTTACATCTCATGATCTCCTGCAGTTGCAGCGGAAAGTGTCTGGGGCCGGAGTGGTTTTAGTGGGAAGGGATGAGTGAACCAATGAGTTGCGGAGAGAGCAATCTCTGCAGAAGGCGGAAAAGAGTGGGGATGAGAAGATGTGACTGGTGGTGAGATCATATTGGAGATGCATCTCATCTAATCCATCCGGTTTTCTCGATGTGGCCTCCTGTACATCAGTGAGTCCACAGTGAGAGTGAAGATGACCTCCTTCGACCTCCCTTCAACTATGTTGAAGACTATCTATGACTACCTTCGACTCTTTCAATAACCTTCGACTACCATCGATTACCTACGAATAACATGCCAACCTACTACGACTAAACCTACGAGTAAAAAAAAAAATTTTTTTCCATGGCGACCTTTTTTTACTCGCGGGCATTTTTCAGCATGTTGAAAAATACGCCACGACCTAGCTGAGGCCTCGAGTACGTGGGGATTACTCTCGAGCATGAAGGAGAGTTACAAAAACCTCCTAAGACCTCGTGTCGACCATGCTGCGAGTATGAGTCGAGGGCAAACTCTTCTAAACTCGCCAAATAGGTTGCTGCAATGGGACAGCCCCTTCACACTCTATCTGCCAAGTCCTGCAGGATCTTCCGGTTGCTATCCATTTAAACTCCTCTTCCCGTTCCCATACTGACCTTGCTGTCCTGAGCCTCCTCCATTGCCCGTGTAGACACATGCAAACTTTAGGAACAGCACCTCATATTTTGTTTGGGTAGTTTACAACCCAACTGCATGAACATTAAATTCTCCAATTTTAGGTAACTACCTTAACTCTCCTGCTCTCCTCCCTCTTTTGTCCCCCTCTCCTCCCCTCAAGGCTCCATATGGACCATTCATCTGTTTCTCTCCTCCCAGCTACATTGCTACCTCTAGCTTCACAATTTGCACCTCTTCAATCCTTTTGTCAAAAACTTTGTTATTTCATCCCTAGTTTTTGCCAATAATCTGCCGATCAATTAACCTTCCTCACCTGCGTCAGCCTATTACCCAGCATGTTTTGTACTGCCCCTCCCTCTCTTTTAGGTTTCTTTCCACCACCCCTACAATCAGTCTGCAGAAGGGCCCCGGACCTGAAATATCACCTTTCCATGTTCTCCTAAGATGCTGCCTGACCTGCTGATTTACTCCAACATCTTCCCAGGTTCTTTAGCCTCTCTAGCCTGCAGGATATCCTTTGAGGAAAGCTAACACATCCCAAATTTATTTTTGTCTTCTGCGTCCAAAAAGGGTTTGCAATTGGATGTGGTGGTAAAAATATTGACAAAGCACACCCAGTGTCTCTATCTACAAAGCACCAGGATTAGTTTCCTAGTATGTGATAGAGAAAGATTGGTATTTATGCTTAAGGGCCTGTCACACTAGCGCGCGATTAGACGCGATAAGCGCGACAAATTCGGACGCGGGGGTCGCGTGGGGGTCAGGCGATCCCGGTGCGAGTGAAGGGCCTGTCACACTAGCGCGCGATTACACGCGCGACGTCCGAAGGAAGGACGTTATTTTTCATCACGCGACGATGCGCATGAGCATGCGCGTTGCACGACGTCGGGCAGTGACGTCATCACGCAACGCCACGCTGAAGACGCACAACGTCAAAACGTCATCACGTTCCGCGCGACAGGATTTTGCCGCGCGTAATTTTTAAGCAGTGTCGGTTTTTGGACACTACGCGCGATGTCGACACCAGCTCCACACGAGTCCGCGGAACTCCACCAGACTCCGGCGATCGCAGTGGGACAGGGTCACGCGAGGCCGGACGACTAAAGCGACCACGGTAGGTCGCGCTTATCGCGTCTAATCGCGCGCTAGTGTGACAGGCCCTTTACACAACCAGCAGGCTAGGTGTGACTGGTGGGATGGCTGTAGCTTTTACTGAATGAAATAAAGAAACTCTACATCTACATGGAACCTTGCACAAACTGGAGGCAGAGCAACCCAATTAAATATTTTTGTATTTATTTTGTACTTTCAATTTGTACACACCAACCTCCTACAAACTGCAAATGTGATAACACTGGTTCATTGTCCAGATTCATGGGGACACCATCCTCTTCTTTGAAATACTGCCATACAATCTTTTACTTCCACCAGAGTAAATAAGCTGTGTCTTGATTTAACATCCCATTCACAGTGCTGAGAGTTGTAGACTTGAACTCAGTATTGAAGGTTCTGGTTGGAATCAACAACCTGCTTCTCATGCAGTCATTCGGGATCAATGATAGTTTGCAACAACCACTCATATCCTATGGGTTCTGAGGTGGCTGACGAGGCCATTGTGGGAACTGCAAATTCTTCCACAGATGGGGCAGGTGGGCGAGTAATGGGTAGCCGGTGTTGTGCTGCCTCTGCTGTATACACAGGGCTTTGGGGTGCTCCTGATGCATAGATGCAAGGGACCCAACAATGCCAAATGTTCATATTCTGCCAATATCTCCTGCCAGCGAGGAAACAGTGAAAATGGAAAACAGTGAAAAAATATTTACCCCAGACAGAATGCTTTAAAGTGCAGTACAATATGCATCATATTAACACTGCATATAGCAGACTGGGCAATCAGCTAATCCAGATGGTTAAAATACAGAAATGATTCCAAAGGTAGAGGCAGAGGAACTGCTTCCTCTAGTGCAGGAGTTACTGATGAGTTGGCACAATCTTAAATGAAGATAGCTAAAAGGAGGAAAATTAGGAAATATTCTCCCAGAGATAGTGGAAGTGTGAAACTCTCCGATCCAAAAAGCCTCATGCACTGAAAATCAATTCATCTTTGCTGGGGGGATGTTTCCAGTCTACTGTTGCCAGTTCTGTGTTGCAATATTGAAATTAGCCCTTCCCCCCCAATCATGATATTAACTCTCAGATCATCCTTATTTTTTTCCATAACCAACTGGAAATTTATGGTCACCATCTCCAAAATGTTCTCCCACTGACACTCCAACCACTTGCCCAGCTACATTCCCTAGAATTAGCTCCACTAATGCTCCCATTATCGGTCCAAAAAACTCTCCTGAATGTACTTTCAAAATTCCACCCCCTCCATGTCTTTCCATACTAAAACCACCCTAGTTAATATTGGCGAAGTCGAAAGCCTCTGTTCCTACAATCTTATTCCACCTGACGTAATATACATACCCGCTCCACTATTTCCTCCTGCTAGACGGCCTATAGTGCGCACCCTGGCAAAGTGATCACGGCTTTTTGTTTTCAAGCTCTAGTTTTTAGCCTAACTTAAAGAGCCTTCTCAGATATCTTCTCTCATTGCCATAGTAATGAACTCCTTAATTAATATTACAATTCCACCTTCTCATAAACATACCTCTGTTTTGAATGAAGATTCTATACTCTGGTGCTTTAACTTACCAGTTCTGCCTCCATTTCAATCAGGTCTCTGTGATGGTAATAATATAAAATTTCCATGTATTGATGAACACACTAAGTTCATCCACTTTACTCCTTGTATTAAAATAGATGCTATTTAGCCCATGACATCAGAGCTTACCCAAAGGTCACAATCTATTCTCTCATCTGCAACACCAAAGTTGTGTTGGAGGGCCTATTCCCTCTTTTTACCTATGTCGTTTGTTTACCAATGTGGACCACAGCCTCTGATCGTCCTCTCCATTTAGAATGTCCTACAACCATTCTTGACTGGCATCAGGAAGGCAAAATGCCATCATGGATTAACAACTAATGCAGAAGCACATCTATAACCCCACTATTGATTCTCCTAACACTATTGGAGATTTGCATCTTTCCTCCAATAATGCTGTGATCTTAGTTCTGGCTCAATTCCTCTGAGATTTTCACCTCCACCTTTTCCAGAGAAATCTTTGGAGCAAGATGCACTCAAACGTTTTCCTGGCGATTTGCCTGCTTTCCTTCCTTTGTCTGGTGGTCACACATTCGTTCCCTGACCCACTGTAAGTTGCAAGGTAACAACTTGTAAAAACCTGCTATCCAGGTAACATTACCACAGTTCCTGCAGCCAACACTAAGGATCAGAAACCTGGTGCTCATGCTGGAGACACCAGCCACAGATAGTCAACCAGACCATAGAGGGCATCCCAGGATTTTCCCATACAGGCAGCAATAAAACATCCAGGACTGAGCTCACTTGCCACACTTTTAATTTTGAGAGCACCCCTTCAATCTGTTCCTACACTTTATATGAAGAATAAAACAATGAACATACTGACTCACCACCTACCCTACCTTGCTGGCTGGCACCAACATCACACTGCGCAACCAAAGGCCAGTATTGTGACAATGTGACAGACAATCCCCACCAAGGCCTCACACTCTCTGAGATCTGCTGTGAAAAATAAGTGTGTCTTCCTTTATATCGCCTTGGCCCAATCAGCTGAAATTAATTAATTGACCTCTATTACAAAGGTCACAAGTTCACTTACCAAGGAGTTGGGAGGTTCTCATTCAAGATACTTTGTTCACCCTGGTCACCCCAAACAGCAAGGTTCAATTAAAGAAAACAGTTTGTAAAGATTTAAGTGGAAAAATTAATAGCTTTGACTATTAGGATAAATGTAACATCATGATATGCACACATCAAACCCATCTTCCAAGATCCACTTAGAAGAAACTTGTCATGTGTCTCTGCCTCCCTTTTTGTACCCGCAAACAATATTGGTCCAATCCACTGAAACGTTAACTCTTTCTCTTCCCACAGAAGCAGTCACACCTGTTGAGTATTTTAATTTGGTTTTATTTTAAAATAGACCCAAACGCGCACTCTGTGACTACTGGACTCCAGCATTGGACTCCACTGTGATAGACCATTTTCAGAAGGTAATGGTCGTGTACCTTTTTGAACTGCTTCACTCCTTTTGGTGAAGACTGTCCCAAAGTGCTATTGGTTGGTACCTTCCAAGATTTATACACATTGACAACAAAGAATATCATTGTGACTTGTCACATATGACAATAACCTATCACTCATTCATTCATAAAGAAGCGTCTATACTTTTCAAAATCAGGATGGTGCATGACTTGGAGGGAAATCTGCGGGTGATGGTGTACCATAAACCTACAGCCTTTGCTGGCGGTCACAGGTTTGGGAGGTGGTGTCGGAGTAGCCTGGGCTAGTCCTGGATGGTGCTGTGCAAGCGGCAGATGCCACAGTGGATTAGATGAATGTCCTGATCTTTCTTCCTGTCTACAAAAGATGACATAACGATGATATAGGTGGCTCGATTTGGGCTCCACCATGAGACTCTATGAAGTATCTCCACCAACCAAAGTCCAGGTCACACACATAGATTCGAGGGTTGGAACTTTTTCACTGTTGGACAATTCAGGAGCAGCAACAGAATGAAAAAAGGATGTATCAAACATGTTAAAATTTCCACATACCTTATCATCATTTTCCTCATACTTCATCCAAACATCTCCTTTCTTACTGGTATCATGTTCACTATCCCCTGGTTACTTGTTTTCCCTCTCCCAACTTTCTTGAAAATGTTACACTAGATTTGTTCTTTTCATACTGCGGGTTATTTGAAAATCTACAGAATTCTGGAAGATCGAACCTTATGCATCTGGTGAGCCCACATTACACGTCGAGTACCCAGTTGGCTTTAGTCTCCAGTACCACTTTACCACTGATAGTAATTTTTTCTTTGGTTCCTCGACTTCACTGTACTCTCAGTCCCTTGCTCTTTCCTGAATGATGTCCATGCTTTCTCCTGCCAAGAAACACACAAATTATTTGTCAAGTATCTCTGCGGTTTTCTTATCCGTTCCTTCACTCAGTGCTGAGTGAAGCCATGATATCATCGCAATGTTTGCATCTCATCAATGTATCTATCACAGCAGAGAGTTGGTCAGCCAGGGTGAGAGGAAGCAGCATTGAGGATGGCACATGTTTATGTCACATCACAACGGAAAACTACTTGTAGTTGCGCAGGACCACACAGGGAGCCGGCACTTCCACTGAACCCACCCACAAGATGTGGTGGAAGGTACGACTTACATATGCAACCAAGCACCTGGCTGTTTCCTTCAGAGTCAGGGGGCAAATGGACACATTGTTTTAGGTCTAGAGATGCAGCGTAGAAACAGGCTCTTTGACCCATCAGTGACCAGCGATCAGCCGTATACTAATTCTGTCCTACACACGAGGGACAATTTACAGAAGCCAGTTAACCTACAAACCTACACATCTTTGGGATGTTGGGGGAAACCGGATCACCCGGAGAAAACCCACGTAGTCACAGGGAGAACGTACAAACTTCATACTGACAACACTTGTGGTCAGGATCATACTTGGGTCTCTGGCACTGTAAGGCAGCAACTCTACCGCCGCCTCACTGTGCCAGCCCGATAGAAAAAGGAGGATATAGAAGACTCCAACCACCCCCTACACAAGTTGGTGGTTAATGGTAAAATGGGGCTCTGCGTGAATACCAGAGACATACCACTGTGGTGAATGGCAGACTGTGCTACACTGTAGAGGTCTGCCCACTGCTCAAGGAGGAGATGTGCAGGGTTCCACATAATGACCAATTAGCCAGCTGTTGATTTGCTGAATCAAACAACAGAAAGATTGGTCCACATTCGTTGTTAATCTCTTCCTATTTAAATAACAAAATAAATGTTTACATTGTGTTTTTATGACTAATACATGTTTATTCTCATGGTCGATTTTCTTGTTTTTAATCAATTTGTCAATCATACTTATACACTCAGTAATCACCACAATCCTTGGTGTAACCTTTTCAACGACATTTATTATCTCCTTTGATCTATGATGCACCTGATACTTTACTTGCCATGGCCTCATCCATTTCCCAGAGGATCTTTATTTCTGAGGGGAATGTACACTTTTTGAAGATTACAGATTCCTTTCATATCTGGAGGCGCATACGCAGATTAGGTTAGGGTTAGAGTTAGATGAAAAGATAGAATGGCAGATAAGGAAAGGCAAACATTTTTTCTTAAATCCTTTTCTATAAAAAAATGTAAGGAATAAAAATCCTGTGGGAAACAAGAGGATACAACTGTGATTAGTGAAATATTAGGTATTACTATTACTAGAGTGAATGAGGATGGTCATAACGTTTTGGAAAGGAATCATCATGCTGAGGATTTAAAAATTCATCCCAGAACTTCCATTGTTCTATTGCAAGGCTCTAATTTTGAACAACTAAGGTAACCCTCGAAATTCTATCACGCTATGATCACTTCTAACAATGTTATTAATTGACCCTGTTTCATATACATAACGATTAAAAAAGACCGATTTCATATTTAACCTCACAGTATCGCAGAGCGCCAAAAGGCCTGTTTCCACACCATATCTCTAATCTACTGATTTTGAAAACTACCTTGAATGAATGCCTTCTTGTGAGCACTTGCCACAACATTTTTGAAAATTTGGTTTGTTTGCTGATAGGAAAATTAAGCACCCTGCAATTACTGTATAACGCTTATTATGTTTCCCTGGTTTCCTAATAAACGCACTGCCCAACGTTACAACTACCATCAGGAAACCCATAAATTACTCCTACCAGTGTTTTCTAGCTGCACCTAGAACAAGACCTTTTCTTCCTTGTCTACATTTCCATCCCCCCCATTCCCGAGGTCCTGCATAATCGCCTCTCAACTGATCTTGTGATGGAGTTGGGAAGGGTAGCAGCAAGAACCCCTGCTAAAATTCTCCTCCGTTCATGCTGGCTCAGCTAACCATCATTGCTGGGATTCTTCTATGCATGTGTCAGCTGCTCTCTGCCAGAGCAATCGTGTGGATGAGTGAGTCAGATGAGGTCAGGTTATGAGTAAGCAGAACTGGTAATGGGACTACAAACGTCACAATGATTTCTGAGGAGCATCAGAACCTCTGGAAGATGGAGGAAGAAATGCAAGTGACTTTCTGCACCCAACTAGAATATTCAGGATTAATTAAGTTATGGAAATCATCGACAGACTATGACAATGGATTATCATTTTGAGAGGTTAAAGCAACATGGCATTATAAATGTCTGCTCAAACCACACCATGGTTTTCAGGTGCTTCCCAGGGGGGCATTGGAAACCTGCCTTTGATCTCATTGACAAATTCAGGTCAGACCTCTGCAGGGCAGCTCACCTGTATCTGAAGAAGGGTCTCGACCCGAAACGTCACCCATTCCTTCTCTCCAGTGATGCTGCCTGTCCGGCTGAGTTACTCCAGCATTCTGTGTCTATCATCTGTAACACCATCAGCTGTCAAGTAAGTCCTGGGTGCAGGATACTGGAGTAGCTACAGAGGGGATGGATAATGATCTCTGTGGGACTCAGCCTGAGAAACTTGAACTGAAAACCCCTGCCTCTGAGGCATTAATTTTCACCAGATTCCCTGTTTTTAACCCACATTTGAAAAGGTCTGAGACAAGGACAACAAGGACAACATAACGTTTTATTATTTGGATCAACCCCACTGCAAAATTGGTCTGGTTTGTAATCCACATCATATTCGGGCATCAGTCTGTATTCATGCTACTCCAGAGTCACCTCTAGTGGATGAGAGTGGAACAACGTATGCATGGAACAGGAAACTAGTTGCTCGCTGCTTGGATTGTGGGGGCATCACGTTAGTCACCAGCCCAGGTGGTTCCACCTCAAGACCTCCAACTCCAAGCTGTCGTGCTCAATTAAATAACCAACTGAATTATATGTTTCAAGTTAATAAACAAACCCGGCCAAAGAAACATTATTCCAAAAAAAACGTTGGCTTTCTTCATGAGGGAAAATGATATTTAAATACATTACCCTCTCCAATTAATTTGGTTTAATGCAACGCCGACTGTGCTCCTGAGTCTGTTTCTCTCTCGTCACCTGACCCATTGAGTCTTTTTCAGAAGAATTACATCTTTATTTTCCCCTGCTGCCTTCTGCCTGCAAATGTTTACCCGGCTTCTCCACAAACACACAATACGGGGATCATGTCCATTGCCCCCATCCCCTATTGGGTTTAGTCCTAACTACTTGCAGCTATGATTCGGGCTTTTACTCTCCACTCTTTCCACACCTGCCCCTTCAAATCCCTTCTTACGTTTGATAACAAACAAAATAGCCACAGTTTATCAAGCACATTTTGTCAGCACTGTCCAATCCAACAATTGAATTGAATACTTTTATTGTTAACTGTGACAAGTCACAGTAAAATTATTTGAAATTTAATTTAGTGAAAGTCACCACATAAAGGCCGCTGACAAAGTTACAAAGTATCCTGCACTGGATACACCCACTGTAAGTTCTCCCCACCAGTCCTCCATTGTTCTCCCTCCCCCCCCCCCCCCCTTCTCACGGCAGTCCCCCCTCGCTGGGTCCTCCTTTGTTCCCTGCGGCACATTCTCAGAGTCCCACGTGGCCCGCCCTCGACCACCAGCCAACAGATCACAAGGTCTCAGGTGTTCTGGTCTGAACAGGTAAATCAACCTTTCCTTCAGGCTGCCTCATTGGTGCAGATACTGCACAAGGTGTGGGAATTGTGGAGCTTTGCTGTTTTTCACTGGAGCTTTCCAATCTCCTCAGCACTCCTCAGACCGGAATGCCGGGTTGTCCGTTCCACAGCTGGCCAGAGAATACTCAGAGAAACTGCGGTTTTCCGTCAAAATGGTGGCCCCAGAGACCAGACTGTTTCTATCCCATGGGTCCAGGGCGGAAGGGTGGACCTTGTTGTTGGAAAAGAACGAAGGACTCTTGTAACTGAGCAACAGCAGACCAGCCAGGAGGAGCAGGCCAGAAGAGAAGATGGCCACGTAGATGCCTGCACCAACCTCCTGGGCCTGTGGGGAGCGAGGTAGGCCGAACCGCGGCGGGAAGGCGATGGAGCGGTTGCCAGTCACGGAGCTGAGGTTCCAGCCGGCAGGGATGATGACGCAGACTCCGGCCAGCAGGTGGAAGCACCCTGCGGCCCACATGGCCAGCCCGGCCCGCCCTCTGCCCAGGTAGACGCTCCACAGGCCAGAGGCAGCCGCAGCCTTCCCCAGAGCACCGGCAACGACGGCTGCCCCCATCAGCGGCTGAGCAGCGGCGATCTCCCACGGCACAAAGGCCTCTCCTACGGCCATCGCCTGACAGGACATCAGGCGGAGTGGCGGGGACGCCAGCCGGTTGCTGCAGAGGCAAGCCCTCCAGATGCCCACCCAGGCCACGCCCGAGTCAACCTCCGCCGACCTCACGTGCCACACTCTCCACTGGACCAGCCCCATGGCAATGGCGGCTCCGATCCAGCCCACCGCTCCCAGCACAAACCCCACCAGCTGGATCGGGGCGCCGCTGGGCCGCTGACCCATGACCTTTGAGGTCAGTGGGCAGGGGAGGTGAGGGGGGTTCGTCGCCAGGGTCGTAGAGGCCTGGATTCACAACAACACGGCGACAGAGCGAGCAGGAGTGGTGATGCGGGTTCACTGCTGGAACAACCTGAGAAGTTACGGGCTGAATGCTAAGCTGCGGGTTGCCTGGAAACGCTACAAACAATTACCGCCCACCGCACAGAGCTTTGTTAATGTTGCCTCTCGTTTTCTCAAGCTGCTATTGGTGTTGCGGCCACACCCAAAACAATGAGTGGTGGCAAATTACAGGCTTTACCTCCATATCAAGCAATAGCCCAGACCATAGGTCTGGTGGAAGCAGGTTCAGACGGTGAGCTTGGATGGGGATGTCAACAACAGGTTAAGGACCATTTAACCATTGACAGGAACCACTGGCAGATGGAGGAGGTGACTGGAGCTCCATTGGACGATTCCCTCTTTGAGGATGACGGGCTCTTCCTGTGCTCTGCCCTGCTATGATGGCTGGCCGGTCCCCTTCATGCCAAATTGTGCAGCCTATTTCAAACAGCTGATGGACCTGTAATGCTGGTGGGAGTCAGAGTTCCCTTCAGCTGTGCAGAGCAGCCTTTTCCCGACCAGATAGCATGACATAGAAACATAGAAACATATAAAATTGGTGTAGGAGTAGGCCATTCGGCCCTTCGAGCCTGCACCGCCATTCAATATGATCATGGCTGATCATCCACCTCAGTATCCTGTACCTGCCTTCTCCTCATACCCCTTGATCCCTTTAGCCACAAGGGCCACATTTAACTCCCTCTTAAATATAGCCAATGAACTAATGAACTGGCCTCAACTGCCTTCTGTGGCAGAGAATTCCAGAGACTCACCACTCTCTGTGTGAAAAATGTTTTTCTCATCTCGGTCCTAAAAAATTTCCCCTTTATCCTTAAACTGTGACCACTTGCTCTGGACTTCCCCAACATCGGGAACATCCAACATCTTCCTGCATCTAGACTGTCCAACCCCTTAAGAATTTTGTAAGTTTCTATAAGATTCCCCCTCAATCTTCTAAATTCTTCTGAGTACAAGCCGAGTCTATCCAGTCTTTCTTCATATGAAAGTCCTGACATCCCAGGAATCAGTCTGGTGAACCTTCGCTGTACTCCCTCCATGGCAAGAATGTCTTTCCTCTGATTTGGAGAACAAAACTGTACGCAATACTCCAGGTGTGGTCTCACCAAGACCCTGTACAACTGCAGTAGGACCTCCCTGCTCCTATACTCAAATCCTTTTGCTATGAATGCTACCATACCATTCGTTTTTTGACTGCCTGCTGCACCTGCATGCCTACTTTCAATGACTGGTGTACCATGACACCCAGGTCCCGTTGTATCTCCCCTTTTCCTAATCGGCCACCATTCAGATAATAGTCTACTTTCCTGTTTTTGCCACCAAAGTGGATAACCTCACATTTATCCACATTATACTGCATCTGCCATGCATTTGCCCACTCACCCAGCCTATCCAAGTCAAATTACAGCCTCCTAGCATCCTCCTCACAGCTAACACTGCCCCCCAGTTTCGTGTCATCCGCAAACTTGGAGATGTTGCATTCAATTCCCTCGTTCAAATCATTAATATATATTGTAAATAGCTGGGGTCCCAGCACTGAGCCTTGCGGTACCCCACTAGTCACTGCCTGCCATTCTGAAAAGGACCCGTTTACTCCTACTCTTTGCTTCCTGTCTGCCAGCCAGTTCTCTACCCATATCAATACTGAACCGCCAATACCGTGTGCTTTAAGTTTGTATACTAATCTCTTATGTGGGATCTTGTTGAAAGCCTTCTGAAAGTCCAGATATAACACATCCACTGGTTCTCCCTTATCCACTCTACTAGTTATATCCTCGAAAAATTCTATAAGATTCGTCAGACATGATTTACCTTTCGTAAATCCATGCTGACTTTGTCCAATGATTTCACCACTTTCCAAATGTGCTGCTATCCCATCTTTAATAGCCGACTCTAGCAGTTTCCCCACTACCGATATTAGACTAACCGGTCTGTAATTCCCCGTTTTCTCTCTCCCTGCCTTTTAAAAAAGTGGGGTTACATTAGCTACCCTCCAATCCTCAGGAACAAGGTTTTGAAAAATTATCACTAATGCATCCACTATTTCTGGGGCTACTTCCTTATGTACTCTGGGATGCAGCCGATCGGCCTTTAATATCCATTCAATTTACCTAACACCACTTCCCGGCTAACCTGGATTTCACTCAGTTCCTCCATCTCATTTGACCCCCGGTCCCCTGTTATTTCCGGCAGATTATTGATGTCTTCCTTAGTGAAGACAGAACCAAAGTAGTTATTCAACTGGTCTGCTATGTCCTTGTTCCCCTTAATGATCAATTCACCTGTTTCTGACTGCAAGGGACCTGCATTTGTTTTAACTAATCTTTTTCTCTTCACATATCTATATAAACTTTTGCAGTCAGTTTTTATGTTCCCTACCAGTTTTCTTTTATAATCTATTTTCCCTTTCCTAATTAAGCCCTTTGTCCTCCTCTGCTGGACTCTGAATTTCTCCCAGTCCCCTGGTAGACTGCTTTTCTGGCTAATTTGTATGCTTTATCTTTTGTTTTGATACTATCCCTGATTTCCCTTGTTTTCCACAGATGCACTACCTTCCCTGATTTATTCTGTTATGCACTACCTTCCCTGTTTTATTCTTTGACACAACCGCAGAAGCTGGTTTAAACTGAAGATAGACACAAAAAGCTGGAGAAAAATACTATTCCTTTTCTTCAGAGACGCTGTCTGTCCTGCTGAGTTACTCCAGCTTTTGTGTCTATCTTGACACAACTCCATGCTTGGCTCTGGCTACATGATCCCAAAGGGTAGGGACAGGAGCAGTGAAACTGAAGCTGCTGCTCCCTGCCATTCCCTAAAGGGCCGGTCCCACTTTCACGACCTAATTCACGACCTTTTTTACTCGTGGATATTTTTCATCATGCGAGAAAAATGCCCCGACCTACTTGATGCCACGAGTACATCACGGCCTGCTACGACCTACCTACGACCTCGTGACGATCATGCTCCGAGTATGAGTCATGGGCAAACTCGGCAGAGGTCGTGAATTATGTCGTGAAAGTGGGACAGGCCCTTAGCTCCAGGTGGACAAGGGCAGGCAAAGAGTGGGAGGGTGCAGCCATTGTCTCCCCGGTCTAACCATCCACGGTTCAATAATAGACAATAGACAATAGGTGTAGGAGTAGGCCATTTGGCCCTTCGAGCCAGCACCGCCATTCAATGTGATCATGGCTGATCATCCCCAATCAGTACCCTGTTCCTGCCTTCTCCCCATATCCCCTGACTCCGCTATTTTTAAAAGCCCTATCTAGCTCTCTCTTGAAAGTATCCAGAGAACCGGCCTCCATAGCCCTCTGAGGCAGAGAATGCCACAGACTCACAACTCTCTGTGAGAAAAAGTGTTTCCTCGTCTCCATTCTAAATGGCTTACTCCTTATTCTTAAACTGTGGCCCCTGGTTCTGGACTCCCCCAACATCAGGAACATGTTTCCTGCCTCTAGTGTGTCCAAGCCCTTAACAATCTTATATGTTTCAATGAGATTCCCTCTCATCCTTCTAAACTCCAGAGTGTACAAGCCCAGCTGCTTCATTCTCTCAGCATATGACACTGCCACAGTGAGGTACCAGCAGTCTGCAGTCTGAAGAAGGGTCTCGACCCAAAACGTCACCCTTTCCTTCTCTCCAGAGATGCTGCCTGTCTGAGTTACTCCAGCTTTTTGTGTCTATCTTCAGTCTGAAGACTGACACTGGCTGGGTGAGGCTGAGAATTGTTCACTGATTCTGCAGGCGGCTTCTCAGTGTTTCTCCTGTGGTGATAGGTGCTTTGGAAAGGTTGTGGTCTCCAAACTAGCCTAGGGTTTTAGTGAACAATCCTGCATGCACCATTGTCAGTGAGGGAGGGTGGGTATCTTCATTCAGCCAAGTCCCTGCACACTGGCATCCATGTACTACCCCTTGCATATCTGACTTTATCCTGTCAATTACTCTCTTATAAAAAAAAGCACAGGTTTTGCACATACTGGAGTGTAACAAAGTTCTGTGCAAAGTATTAGTCGCAGATTCTAACAGTTCTGGCAGTTCCTTTTATTGACTCACTTTTGGAGATCTGGACGTCACTGCAAAATTCAACATTTATTTTCCACTTTGTACTAATTACACTTGAGAAGGTGGTCGTGAACTACTGCCTTCTTGAATCGTTATAGTTCTTATGCTAAGGATGTCCCCACGATATTAAACGTCAAGGGTGTTTTAGTGTCATGTGTCCTGAAACAGACCAACAAAATTCTTACGTTAATTCTTAGACCTCATAATAATGATGGAACCATGATAGATTTACATATCAGGATGGTGTGCAACTTGAAGGGGAATCTGCAGGCGGTGGTGATCTCACGCCCTAGTCCTTCTCGACGGTAGACGTGAGGTATGGTGCATCTGTATGGTACTCTCCTGGGAGGTGCTGCCACAGTTACTTAGCAAGTGACTGCAATGCCTTTGGTCAACAGTGCACTCTGTGGCCACTGCACGTCTGTGGTAGAGAGAATGATGGGGGGGAAATCAAATTAGCTACTTTGTCCAGGATAATGTTGTCATCTAGATTGGTGAGGGAGAGATTTTCACCTATTCTTCTGACTCAGTACACCATGTGGGGCTTACACTATACCCATTTATGTCCACAGTGTGGTCACCACATTTGTCCATCAATTATTTACGCAAGATACAAAGTTATCAGACTGTTGTGAGTTCTTTCTCATTGTGTTACGATGGCATGTTAGGAAGCCATCTGCGTCGGTGAGGTTGGTGGTGGGGACATTGATGGAAGGTAGAAGGTGTTAATTAGGTTGACTGCTATGTTATTAGAATCATACATCACCCATTGCTCTTGTGTATAATTCCTGCTCATATGTTCCCTTCAGTCCATGGCCCTCCATTCACCTGCTCTCCAAACAGGGCTGCCTCCCAGCTGCCTGCATGCCTTTCATCCAGCAGCCTAATTCCTTCTGCTGTGTGCAGTCTAATTCCCTGCTGCCCAAAAGACAGGCCAAGACACAAAGTTATCAGGGGCTGCCTGCCAGGGTATGTGGCAGGGCATGTGGCACTGGCAGAGGCGCCATCTTCAGGATAAGGCCAGGACTGCAGCCCTCCAGGGGAATGGAGGGTGTTCCATACCATCATTCAAAGTCACTGGATTCTTCTTTTTATTACCACCACCTGGTCTCAATGACACCTACTTTGCAAATGTGAGCACACCTCAGAAAGCACCTTATAAGCTTAAATATTTGAGTCTGGTGGTGATAATAGGAACTATCGAACTTCTTCAGACTTCTGCAGATTGAACAAGGGTCCCAGCCCGAAGTTTCACCTATCCATGCTCTGCATCCCTGGCCTGCTGAGTTACTCCAGGACTTAGTGTCTCTTTTTGTAAAACAGCATCTGGAGTTCCTGGTGTCTCCATAGAAATGCTGTTGCACACACCACATCTGCAGTCAAGCCCCTGATTTTATTGCTCATTGTCAGACAGGGTCGGTGTGTGTTCTTTCTCCCAGCTCAGTCCCCACAATCAGCAGTCATCAACTAGTCTTTACACTGTATATGAGTCAGGGTTTGGGCATTTGTGTGTTGTCTGCTGGCTTCCTTCAAACACAGGGATATGGGTGGATGTGACTCATGTGGCTCAAACTTAGTGACTGATCCAAACTGGTCTTGGACAAATTGGACCTCTGGGAGAAATTTCTTCCACACATCAAGGGCATTGCTGTGCTTCACTCTTTGATAATGGCCAAAAGAGACCACAAGAAGTGACAGGCCCAAATTATTATAGTATGCAATTAATCCAATCTATAAAATAACACACTGAGGCATTCAGATCCATCCCACCAGCACAGCACCTTGCCTCTGATTTGCCATTGAATCATTGAAGGAAGTCATTTAGTACAATGTATTCATGTCAGGAAAGAATTATTTATTCATTTTCCTGAATCTGAGCATCACCCACATGCCTTTATTGCCCATCCCTACAAGTATAAATGGGTAATAAAGGCTTGTGGGTGATGTTATGTTACAGTTGTACAAGACGTTGGTGAGGCCACATGTGGAATTTAGTTTTGGTCACCCAGTTGGAGGAGGGATGATGTTAAACCTGAAAGAGTGCAGAGAAGATTTACAAGGATGTTGCCCGGACTTGAGGTCCTGAGCTATAAGAGAGAGGTTTGGCAGATTAGGATTTTATACCTTGGAAAGCAGGGAGATGATGGGTTATTTTATAGAGATGTACAAGGGGAATAGATAGTTTAGATGCACAGTCTTTTACCCAGAGTAGGGGATTCAAGAACCAAAGGTCAGAGGTTTAAGGTGAGAGGGGAAAGTTTTAATAGGAACCCGAGGGGAAACCTTTTCACAGAGGGTGGCAGGTATATAGAACAAGCTGCTAGACGAGGTAGTTGAGGAAGATACTATAACAACATCTAAAAGACATTCGGACAGGTACATGGATAGAAAAGGATGAGGGATATGGGCCAAATGTGAGCCGGTGGGACTAGTGTAGCTGGGGCATCTTGGATGGCATGGGCAAGTTGGGCCGAAATGCATTTTTCCATGTTGTATGACAATTCCCATCATGAGTTCAATCCAATTTACTGATTAACCTTGTAGCATTTACATAAATTCAGTTTAAACGACTAATCTCTTCTCTCTTTACTGCGCTCACCTGCCTGTCCTGACTGCCAATCTTGCTCTCCCTGGCTGCAATATTTGACACCACCCTCTCACCTGTTTGCTCTGTGACCCTCCCGTCTGCTAATCCAGTTCAAACTCTGCCTGGTAGCACCAGTAATCTCCCTCTCAGGATATTGATTCCTCTCCAACTCAGCTGCAACCCGTCCATCTTGTACAGGTCACCTGTGCCCCCAAAAGATCCCAATGTTCCAAAAGCCTGTACCCATGGCTCCCGCTCCTCAGCCATGTACTCATCTGGCCTGTCCTTCTATTCATGCCTTCACTAGTATGTGGTCCTTCAGATTGTTCTGCAGCCACACCAAGACATCCTGGACCCAACACCTCTAGACCCTGTGTAGGAAGGAACTGCAGATGCTGGTTTAAACTGAAGATAAACACAAAATGTTGGAGTAACTCAGCGGGACAGGCAGAATCTCTGGAGAGAAGAAATGGATGATGTTTCGAATAAGGGTCGCGACCCGAAACCTCACCCATTCCTTCTCTCCAGAGATGTTGCCTGTCCTGCTGACTTACTCCAGCATTTTGTGTCTATCCTCTCGACCCACCTTGCTTCTCTACACCTTGTCCCTCACCCTTCCTGCTCCTCTCTCTCCCCCTCACCATTTTCTCTCACATCTCCTTGATATCCCCTGGATAGTCTTCGGCAGCTCACTGCTATCAAAGGATTTTGAGCTGCTTTTAAGTGTCCCTGATCGAAACATTTGAATTCCAATAAAAAAAACATAAATACTTGAAAATATCACAAATTCAAACCATAAAGAATAAAGGGTTAAGCACCAAGTGCTGGGCAATGGGACATATACAGACAGGTGCCCACATGATGGCATGGAATAGTTTTGCCAAATGGCCTGTTTCAATCCTTTATAGGGGGGCCGCGATTCAATGAAATAAATGTATTTAAATTAAATTAAAGTAAAACAATTAAAAAATATTAAAATACTGTAGCTTAAATACTTATGTAGCCCTTCTCTCCAGCATCTCAAGGCTCGTGAGTGGGGTCAGTACCAGCTCAATTTGGCCATTGGCCCTGGCTGATCATGTTATCCTTATCAATGCTTTTGCATTGCTGGGGCACCATAAGCATTATGACATCACAAATAGGAGACGAGTTGGTCATATGATCCCCACAAGCTCCACGTCCCTTGATCTCCCAGTAGTCCACAAACCTGTTTATCTCTAACATGACCGTACTTATAACACAGCCTCCAGCTCTCTGGCTGCGAATTCCAAAGTTGCATGACTCTCAGGGATAAAAGAAAATTCTCCTTATCTGTTCTTTAAATGTACAACCCCTTGTACTAACATTAGGGCCCCTGGTGAGACATGAGATGAATGTGGTCTGGATCGATGCGGCATTAAGTCATACAGTTATACAACAAAGAAATAGCTCCTCTACCACAACTTGACCAAGTTCCATTTACCTATGTTTGGGCAATATCACTCTAAACTTTGAGCCTGTCAAAAATGTATTTTAAAACTTGTAATTGTACCCACCTCTACCACTTCCTCTGCCAGCTCGCTCCACGTACCCACCACCCTCTGTGTGAAAAGGTTTATCCTCAGGTGCCTTGCAAATCTTATCTCTCACCTTAAACCTATGCCCTGGATTTTGACTCCCCTATCCTGGGGAAAAGACTCTGTTATTCACCTTTTATATGCCCCCTGCAAGATTTTACATGCCTACATACCTGTAAGATCACCCACCCCTCAAGCTTCTACCCTGTAGGGATAAATGGCCAGGTGTTATCCAGTCTCTAACTCAAGCTCCCCAGTCCCGGTGACGTACAGTACATGCAAATCTTCTCTGCACCTTTTCCAGCTTAATAACATCCTTCCTACAGCTGGGTAGCCAAAACTGCATGCAATATTCCAAGCGTGAACCCACCAACGTCTTGTACACACAGCAGTAACATGTTGTTCCATCTCCTGTACCCAGTGCACCTGACCAATGAAGAAAAACTTAGTAAACACTTTCTTCACCACCCTGCCTAACTATGTCTCCACGGTAAGAAAGCGGCCACATTAATTGTTATTTGTAGTTACAACCTTTTAGATCTTTACTGCAATGTATCTCACTGACCTATCCAGGAGAGGAATCCTGAAAAACTCACCATTCACCCATCTCTTCAAACCTTCGGCAGGCTCGTGTCCTGTTGCTGATCTCTCCACATCTTTCAGATATAATCTTCCGCACTACCTTACTATTTTCCAGACTGTATTCTCACTCCAGCTTTTTCGTTGATTTATATCTCTCCCTATTTCCCTTTCCCAGAAGGTTCATTGGGTGACATTGATCCGGGCGACGTTTGGTCGGTTTGTGCTCTGAATTCTGGAGGCAAGTGGTGATGAGCGTTAGTTCCCGATATATAGGAAACTGAGCTATGCCCGCATAGGATATGTGTAGGAAGGATCTGCAGATGCTGGTTTACACTGAAGATGGATATGTGGCCACCTATTCCCTCAAGGTATGCCTACTGCCATGTCTGGAGTATTAGCTGAGCTGTGGCTTCCCCCTTGAGCCGTTTCCAACATCTGCACCTCAGCAAAGTGGTGACGGATTCTTGCCTCTGGGTTACCATGGTTTCTAACTGTGAGATCACATGACATCACCTTCATGGTAACAAAGGGGAGGGTTGATGTTGTCCCAGGTTGAGCGCCCATGTAACACCAACCCTTCAAAGTACAGCCCTGGGATACTGTGGTGCAATTTAAATCTGAGCAATCACAGATGGGATCTACTGTTACACTAAATGTTTTTGTTTCCCAATCTCTCTGAAGTCATTGTTTGGAACTTCTGCACTAATACTGAAATGGATGGGGCAAAATGCTTGCTTCTCAGCTCAAGACTTGTATATAAAATTATTCTATTGCCCTGGGCTCTGGACTGGTCCATTTTGTAAAACTGAAGAAGCATTGGAGGGAATATTAAACATGAGCACACACTGGCAAGAGTCATAGAAAACCCACTGCCCACAATCTAGAGTTGACTCATTTCTAGGGGAGTGTTGTAGAGCAGAGGAATCTAGGAGTGCAGGGCATTGTTCCTTGAAGGTCAAGTCACAGGTAGATTAGGTGGTCATAAAGGATTTTGGCACATTGGCTTTCATCAGTCAGAGTAAAGTTGGGAGGTCATGTTGCAGTTGTATAAGACGTTGGTGAAATCGCATTTTGAATATTGTGTTCAGTTTTGGGCACCATGTTATAGGAAAGATATTCTCAAGCTTGAAAGGGTTCAGAGAAGATTTACGAGGATGTTGCCCGGACTAGAGGGTGTGAGCTTTCGGGAAAGGTTGAGTACACTGGGTCTCTATTCCTTGGAGCACAAAATCATGAGGAATAGATTGGGTAGATTCACAGAGTTTCTTGCCCAGAGTAGGGGAATCTAGGACCAGAGGCCACAGGTTCAAGATGAAGGGGAAAAGATTTAATTGGAATCTGAGGGGTAACTTTTTCACGCAAAGGGAGGTGGGTGTATTTGAACATAGAAACATAGAAGATAAGCTGCCAGATGAGGTAGTTGAGACTGGGATTATCCTAACGTTTAAGAAACAGACAGGTACATGGATAGGGCAGGTTTGGAGGGATCTGGACCAAGCGCAGGCAGGTGGGACTAAGTGTAGCTGGGACATGTTGGCTGGGGTGGGCAAGTTGGGCTGAAGGGCCTGGTTCCACATTGTATCACTCTATGACCCTACATGCAGCCTAACAAAAATCTTATGAAACTGCATCATGACTTACCTGCCTTGGGAATTCACCTCAGCTATCCTGACAGCAGTTTACATGCCTCCCCATGTTGATGTTAAGCTTGCTCTGAATGAACTGTACTCTGCCATCAATAGCCCAGATGCAAAACATCCCAAAGCCGTGGTCATTGTTGCCAGGGATTCAATCAAGTCAACCTCTGGAGCAAACTACCAAAATACTATCAGCATGTCTCTTGTCCCACCAGCAGGCCAGAACACCTGCAGACTGTGGCATGGTCTGAATACTATAACTGGCTGCAAAGTGAAGTCAGGCAGCATCGCTGGCGATAGTGCAGTCTTACCTGACGAATTTATTGCATTTGATGCTCGATTTGAACAGGTCAACAGGGTGTTGACATCCATCCCGTCAGATTCGAATGTGCCTTTTCCCAGGGTCGCTGTTGCAGCAGATAGTTTGGCCTATCCGAGGGTAAACCCATGAAAAGCAACAGGCCCGGACGGAGTCCCAAGCCGCGCCCTTGGGAACTGCGTGGACCAACTAGCGAGAGTTTTGACGAAGATTATTAACCTCTTCTAACTCCGTGCTGAGGTACCCACCTAGTTCAAGATCTCAAAAAGTAAGATCTCATGCCTTCATGAACACTGTTCAGTGACCTTAACATTCACCATCATGAAGTGCTTCAAGAGGCTGGTTATGACACACATTCAATCCAGCCTAACAAACAACCATGATCTGCCACCATAACAGGTGATACCATCTCCCTGGTCCTATAGACATCCCTGGAACACCTGGATATGAAGGTCACCCACGTCAGACTCCTATTTATGGACGGTAGACACAAAATGGTGGAGTAACTCAGCGGGACAGGCAGCATCTCTGGAGAGAGGAATGGGTGATGTTTCGGGTCGAGACCCTTCTTCAGACTATTCCTATTCATGGACTACAACTCTGCTTGTAATACCATTATACCAACCACGCTCATCTCCAAACTCATGAAACATGGAGTCAGCACTCGCCTCTGCAACTGGATCCTCGACTTCCTGACCAACAGACCACAATCAGTGAGAATATGTGACAAATAATCCTCTGCGATAATCCTCAACACTGGTGCCCTGCAAGGATGCATTCTCAGCCTCCTACGATACTCAATAGGGCAGTTTTGAAGGGCACGATGGACCTTGCCTACTGAGTCACATTGGCAAGGATGTGGTCCTAATACCTGGAAGGTGCAGTCGGCAATTCTAAGTACTTCTTTAGGCATCACCTTGCACTGGTAGACAAAATGTTCCAGGTGCACCAGAGAGTGCCTTTCACCAAGTTAATGACCAACATTTGCTTCATCCGAACATTGAACAATCCATAGATGACGAGGGCGCAAGACTGCAGATTCTGAAATCTGGAGCAATAGGACAAACCGCTGGAAGAACTCAGCGGGTCAAGCAGCCTGTGTGGAGACAAAAGCTTGCATCAGGACCCTGCAACAGGAGAGAGTACAGAGGGGAAAGAGACAATGGACAGCAGTGAGAGGCAGGGGTGAGGCAGAAGTGGAAACAAATGAGTTAGGGTGATGGGCAGGAAGGGGAGGGGGGTGACTTGAGAGGCTAGTAGATGTTAGGGGAAATCTTAAAAGATATAAGAACAGTAAACCCACTGCCCACAATCTAGAGTTGACCTACCATTCACTGTGTAGGTCCTGCCCTTGTTATACGTCCCAAAATGCAACACCTCACACTTCTCTGTATTAAATTCCAGCAACCATTCATCAGCCCACCTGGCCAATCGATCCAGATCCTGCTGCAATCTTTCACAACCACCTTCACTATCTGCAAAACCGCCCACTTTTGTATCAGCAAATTTGCTAATCTTGCCCTTAATTTTCTCATCCAAATCATTGAGGTAGATGACAAACAGTAATGGGCCCAGCACCTGACACATTTGGGTATTGTGTGCAGTTCTGGATAATAATATTATAGGATATGGAAGCTTTGGAGAGGTGCAAAGAAGGTTTACCAGAATGCTGCCTGGATTAGAGAATATTAGCTATAAGAAAATATAAAGGAGCAGGCCACAGCCCTTCAGGCCGTTCTATACGATTTTGCTTGATCTGCCTCTGGCCTTGTCGCCTCTTCTGAGCCAATACCCCAGAGCTCTCAATCCCTCGATTATTCAAAATGAATCTAATTGTTTGTTAAAACTGATGATCCAGCCTCCACCACCTGCGTAGGTTGAGTGTTCCTAAGGTTCACTGCCAGAAGTTCCAAAGTATCTCATTTCCTAACTACTTCCCCTTTACCCTAAAGTAGGTGTGATGAACGCTTTAATTTCTTCACATGGAGTCATACGGAACAGAAACAGGCCCTCTGAGTCTCTGCCAACTAGTCACCTACACACTCTGGACAATTTACAATTAAATTACCAACCACCACTTCTTTGGGATGAAGGGGGGGGGAGTCAGGAAGCACAGGTGATCACAGGAAGAACGTGCAAGCTCCACACAGACAGCGCCGAAGATCAGGATCGAACTCTAGTTTTCGGCTCTGAGGCAGAGACCCTACTAGCTGTGTCTCTGTGCTCTCTAAAAGCAATGCCACAAGATGCCTACTAGCTGTGTCTCTGTGCTCTCTAAAAGCAATGCCGCAAGATGATTCTGAATCTTCCGGTTTAACCTCTTTAGTGCATTGCAAGACACCCTCACTATTCAGTCTGGTCGACTATGAGTAGAAGGGAGAGAGGGAGTTTTTCTGAATGCAAACGTCCCAGTGCTTGGATGGCACAGTGGTAGTGGTCGGATTCAACCTAATTTCCTCACAAGGATAACATCTCCTCCCTCTAATCCCACTCGAATACCACAATCTCAATGAAATTTATTAGATTGTTGGGGACATAGCAATTTCAAACTACGACTTCTCCAAATATTAAAATGTAATTTGATCTAACATGCATTCAATATGTTGATTCCAATTTTGTTTATGTTATTGACATTATGGCTGAACAATATGAGCTTTTAAAGGGCAATCATGAAGGAGATGAGACTAATGAACTGCTTTATTGTACCATGCTCACCACTGTACAGCTATTAACCCATGAAATCTAAGGCGTAGGTGGCTTCAGTAACATTGACATACGTTTGCAGATTTTATTGCAGCCACATGGTTGCGCTGTTGGGTTACATTGTATTTTTCAATTCTATATGGAGCCATACTCTACATATATAGGCCCTTCATCCCAATGGGTCCGTGCCAATCATCAAGCCCCCCCGTAGCACTAACTATACCAATACTCTTTCATTCTCATCAAACTCCTCCCCACTGATTCAACCACTCATCTACCCACTCGAGGCAATTTAGTGAACAATTAACCCGCCGCCCTGAGGTCATTCCCATGAAACATTAAACCCTCCTGACGGCCCTTTGAGCAAAAAACAAACTGCTGGAGGAGCTCAGCAATTCAGGCAGCATCTGACAGGGGAAATGGACAGACTGCACTTCGGGTCGGGACACCTTTTGCAGACTCCTAGCCCACCGTTTGAACTGCCCGTAGACGCCATGACACTATTTTGAAGAGGATCAAAAGTGTTGTGGTTGAAATTTAACCCTCCCACATTTAATACACATCTGTAGCAATGTTTTGTGGGCAAATTAGTTGCCGCGTTTTCTGTAATCTCTCAAGAGGAATGCACATTGATATCCTGTACCACCAAACTGCTGCCACGTACTTAAAGGGCCTTTGTTAATGCAAAGAGAAGCCATGTACAAATAAAAGCCCTTCCTTCTTCCTTTCCATCAGTTATCCATGCTTCTCTCAATGTGGATCATTCCCAGAATTAAAATTCTGCATAAATGCTGGGTGCAGCTTCTTTGCACGTGTGCACATAATCACACCAAGCACCAAAACAAAATGTCTCACTATATGGAGTCGACAGAATTCTGAAATATAACAGACTAGCACCAGCCATCATTCATTCTGGGTTTTTTTAAGCCAAATTGTCTATCGGCTCAAGATTGCTCGAGAGCATTGCAAAACTCCTGGCAGTATATTTTAAGTCACTGAAAGTAAAACCTTCTCTTCAACATCTGGGTGCAAGCAGATCCTGATCAGTGCTCGGCTGATAACATAGTTAATTTGCTCTCCCACTCTTCACAAGATCAAACGCATTTTAGAAATGAAAGCTGAACCTCTTTGAGACTCAACGCGTATCCAGTTCCTTCAAGAGCTGAGCTTTCATCTTCAGGATTTAAAATGTGGTCTGAAACCCAAGCAGAGTTCAGGAAAGTCAGACCAGTCGAGACAAAAAGAATCAATAACCTTACATCGTCTGCTCTGTCAGAGTATAAGAATCTGTAGACCAAGGAAAACAAAATAAAATGCTTTGTTCCAATGACTACACCCTAAAATAACACTGTTGGCTTCTGTAACCACCTATTTATTTAATTATGCCACAATAAATTAATTTTATGCACATTTAAAAAAAACAATTCAGTCATCACATCATTTAATGAATGTGTAATATTTACGTAAAGGAAGCATCCTGTACCGATTAGAATACAGGGTGACAAAGTACCAGATTCTTGCTCGACAGTAATAATGAAGATGTTCTTTGCATTCTTTTCAATTCAAGATTTGGTAAATTTTGGAGGGAAGGTGGAAACAGAATAGAGAATGTTAGTGCTTGTGACTGAAAATCCAGAAGCTTATGAACATTACACTTTCAATGACAGGGTACTGTGCATTACTCTGAAGCTTCAACTCAGTATCTCAGTCCTTCAGGCATTTGGTCCAGAGCACTCAGCTCCCCGGGTGTACAGATCCAGCTATACCACTCACACCGGCAGGAAATGGGGAACACAGGCTGAAAGCACTTCAATGTCCATTTAGGGTTAACCCTTTTTGATTCTACTTTGGTTTACAGTCAAGGGGTAGGCTGTCCAGCAGGCACTTCAGCTGCTCCTCTCCCAGCTTGATCTTGTCCTCCAGCTCCCTCTGCTCAATGGTGAGGGCTGATTTCATTTTCACAAAATGTTCGTAGTCCTGGAGGAGCTCGTCGGTCAGGCAGCTGGACAGGATATCAAACACCAGCCGCTCCCTCCGGTCCAGGTTCTCCTTCAGCTCTTTTGCGTCTTCGTGCTGCCTCGTGAGGAGCTTCTGCTTTTGAGTTAGGGTCCGCTGAGAAAGACAAACACAAGGTAAACCAGTCTGAAGAAGGGTCTCGACCCGAAACGTCACCCATTCCTTCTCTCAATAGATGCTGCCTGTTCCACTGAGTTACTCCAGCTTTTTGTGTCTATCTTTGGTCTCAACGAACATCTGCAGTTCCTTCCTACACAAGGTAAATCCCCTCCATCTGAACTTGGAGATGTTGCATTCAATTCCCTCGTCCAAATCATTAATATATATTGTAAATAGCTGGGGTCCCAGCACTGAGCCTTGCGGTACCCCACTAGTCACTGCCTGCCATTCTGAAAAGGACCTGTTTACTCCTACCCTTTGCTTCCTGTCTGCCAGCCAGTTCTCTATCCACATCAATACTGAACCCCCAATACCGTGTGCTTTAAGTTTGTATACTAATCTCTTATGTGGGACCTTGTCGAAAACCTTCTGAAAGTCTAGATATAACACATCCACTGGTTCTCCCTTATCAACTCTGCTAGTTCCATCCTCGAAAAATTCTATAAGATTCGTCAGACATGATTTACCTTTCGTAAATCCATGCCGACTTTGTCTAATGATTTCACCACTTTCCAAATGTACTGCTATCCCATCTTTAATAACTGACTCTAGCAGTTTCCCCACTACCGATGTTAGACACGGCACAGGTGTGGTCAAAGGCCACACAAACAGCAGCCAAGATCTGTATAAAACCTGGGTCTCTGAACCTGTGAGGCAGCAGAACTACCTGCTGTACCATCAGGCACACAGGCTAAAGGAACAATGGAGACAGAAGACATTGCTGGAATCTTGAGCAAAAAAAAGTGCTGGCAGAACTCAGTCGGTCAGGCAGCACTAGTGGAAGAAAATGGATAGGTGACGTTTCAGGTCGGTATCTGCCTTCAGGCTGATCAGTCTGAAGAAGGATCCTGACCTGAAATGTCATCTGTCCATTTACCTCCACAGATACTGCCTGACCTGCTGAGTTCCACCAGCACTTTGTTTTTAGCTGAAGGAATAATGCTGACTGAAGTTAATGAGCAATGAACCATCAGCAGTAAAAATATCTTTGCATCCTGTCCAAAGCAAGAGCCCCTGAGCCTTTGGTTTAGGTGAGATTTGAGGGGTCAGTTTACTTGCCCAAATGCCAAAATCACCAAGATTACAGTTCTGCAGATTTAGATCTCCCTCATCCTCAGCTGTTTTAAACTAAATGTGAATAAACCAACTGGACAGAATGGGAACATGGCTCCTGGATTGTTAGTCAAAGCCCTGGACCATCAGCCCAGTATCACAAGCACTGCATCCAATCACATGGTGCTTGCCAGACCTGGCTCAGGTGTACAGAGATGTGCTGGGCAGAAGAATACAAACCCACGTACCCGCTCGTCGGGAGAGGCGCTCTCCTCCAAGGTGTTGAGGGCGTTCTCCACCCTGGCCAGCCGGCCAGACAGCGACAACAATAGGTTGACCACCTTGTCCAGATCTCCGATGAACATTCTGAACTTGTCAAACTCGTTGGGCTTGCAGACCTTCTTCACCACGTCCTCCACCTCGTCGCCCAGCAGGTTGTTGCCCTGGATGTCGTCCTGCAGGCTCTCCCGTGCCTCCCGCAGCACCTGCAGCTTCTTGCTTATACTGTCGATCAGCTCTTGCTGCGGGAACACAAACAGGACCAAAGTATTAGAGACCTTGGGGCTTACAGACCCTAAACCAAGATCCTTGTGGTTACGGGGAAAGAGGCATACTGAAAATGGTTTGACATCTATTGTCAATGCATCAGGCCTAGTTTTATCATCTGGTTTAATGTAGTTCATATCAGACGTGTCCCAAACTAAACCGATACTTTAACCAACAGCCACCAACTGGGAATCCAGGTATTGCCAACTGAATTTCTGGTCAATTCAATAAGCGACCATTCATAGATACCTTAGGTTGTGATCTCGATATTTATATGGGCTGTGCAAAGGAGGTTCCATTCAAATTAGTGGACCTGGTTAACACTGTAGTGTTGGCCACATGTGGCTGGTCAGTGACTATCTTTGGATCGCACTGGGCTACTGAATATGGGGGGGGATTGACACCATTTTTCATTTTAGAAAGGGAATATGTTGGCACATCTAATCCGGCTCATAGGGCAATCCCATTTAACGAGAGACGCTCTTCCTATTGGTGGTGGGGTCAAGAACGCGAGGGGATAAATTGGCAAAGGAATCAGCAAATACATGGACAATCTTTGTTTACATTCTGTCTGTTTATGGTCCCGAATGCATTACTTCCTTTGTTATGTTCAAAAGAAGCTGGATAGGAAAGTCAGTAAGTGTCAGGTTGGATGTGGATGGTGCAGATGTGGTATAGCTCTTGCACGGGGTAGCTATAAACGATGGGCTGAATGGCCTCTTCTTCCCATTACCATTCTGTGATTCTTTACAAGCTGGATGCAGAAGCTTATGACTCTCCAGTTCAAGTCACTGAGCAGCTGGTTTGTTTCCTCAATAAAAGACCATATGTATAATGTAGAAGCAAGATGTGACCTTGTGTCTGTCTCACCATTCACTGACATCACAGCTGATCTCACACTGCAAAATTAAACTTTAGATACAGCGGGTAAACAGGCCCTGTGTCCCACCAAACCCGCGCCAACCAGCATCATCCCATACACTAACACTATCCTACACACTAGGGACAATTTACAATTTTACCAAAGCAAATTAACCTATAAACTTGTATGTCTTTAAAGTGTGGGAGGGAACCAGAGCACCTGGAAAAATCCCAGAGAACATGCAAACTGTGTTTCTCTTTGTGTCTGTCTATATTTGGCTGGATTACCTTCTTTTCGGTGAGATCATTGTTCAGCTCATCTTCAGAGTCCTCCTCTTCCTCCATTTGCTGCTGCATGTCCTTCATCTTATTCAGCAACTCGGCCTTTGGGGCAGATGTGCTGTAGTATATTGAGCTTGTGGTTAGGGACACTCCAATGGGTATGGTCTCTTCCCTGGTGAAACACGGCCTAGAATTATTGCAGTACTCGGGCACCACAATCAAACTAACTTAGCACTTAAATGAAGATACAAGGAACTGCAAATGCTGCTTTACAAAAAAACAAGACGCAAAGAACTGGGGTAACTCAGCAGGTCAGGCAGCATCTCTGGAGGCGCATTTCTGAAAGAAGGGCCACAACACGAAACGTCACCTGTCCTTGTCCTCCAGGGATGCGGCCTGACCCACTGAGTTACTCCAGTACTCAAAATGACCTTGAGTCAACGGCAGAAGTCCTACGATATAAAATGCAGCCATTGTGTGCTGCTGGGCTTCTCCCCCACCACTACTACCTGACAGGATCACTATCAGAGATGGGTTGAGGGCTTTGTGACCTACAGTGGGCCAGCACTCATTCATGTATAAGCTGGGAAAGTGTAAGATTGCTCAACATCAATGAGATGAGGAAACATTTCTTCACCCAGAGTTGTGAATCTGTGGAATTCTCTGCCACAGAAGGCAGTGGAGACTGAGGCTAGTCCAAGCGTGCCACTCATTTTAAACAGCTGCTTCTCCACACATCAATCCACACCACAATAGATGAACATTATGACCAAGATTCATGTTTCAGGCGTGGAGTCCATCACAAGCATAACTCTCCCCACCTTCAAATGTATCTACATGAGGTGCTGCCTCAAGAAACTGGCATCTATCATCAAGGATTCACCCGCCCTCCCCACCACCCGCATCCCTCTTCTCGCTGCGGGCAGAAGGTAAAAATCCTTGCCGTCCACACCACCAGGACCAGGAACAGCTACTTTCCTACAACTATCAAGTTCTTGAAAATCCAGATCCTATCTTGGCAATGGAACAGTATGGATCACCTACTGCATCACCAAGAGGTGATCCATAATTGTGCATTTTTGCAGACTTTTTCTTTTCACACCAGTTAGAGAGATGCCAATGGACAGTCTTGCCTTCCCTGGAGAAATAAACAACACCTAATAAATACTCAAGCACCACATGTCCTGGTTTTTTATTTTGTTAGTGGTTTTTAGCAACCTTCAACATCCTGTCCATATAGGTGCAAATCTCAAACAATGCGCTGGAGGAACTCAGCGGGTCAAATAGCGTTGATGGATGGAATGGAATGGTCCTTACTTTCTGCATATGATTGGGTTACATAACGAGAGAATGGCCAGCTAATTAGCACAGCTACTTAGAAACATAGAAAAATAAGTGCAAGAGTAGGCCATTCGGCCTTTCGAGCCAGCACCGCTATTCAATATGATCATGGCTGATCATCTAAAATCAGTACCCTATTCCTGCTTTTTCCCCCATATCCCCTGATACCTTTAGGCCAAAGAGCTAAATCTAACTCTCTTGAAATCATCCAGTGAATTGGCCTCCACTGCCTTCTGTGGCAGAGAATTCCACAGATTCACAACTCTCTGGGTGAAGAAATGTTTTCTCATCTCAGTCCTAAATGTCCTAGATCCTCGGTCCCCTAGTATTTCTGGGAGATTGGTTCTGTCTTCCCCAGTGAGGACAGAACCAAAGTACTCATTTAACTGTTCTGCCATTTTCTTGTTTCCCATTATAAATTCACCTGTCTCTGATTGTAAGGGACCTACACTTGTCTTCACTAATTTTTTTCCTTTTTATCTACCTAAAGAAGCATTTAGTCTGTTTTTATATTCCCCACAAGCTTTCTTTCATGCTCTTTTCTCCCCCCTCTTAATCAACCCCTTTGTCATCCTCTGTTGAGTTCTAAATTTCTCCCAATCTTCCGGTTTGCTGTTTCCTCTGGCCAATTTATATGCCTATTCCGTGGATTTAACACTATCCTTGATTTTCCTCATTAGCCATGGTTGAGCAGCCTTCCCCGTTTTATTTTTTTGCCAGACAGGGATGAACAATTTTTGGAGTTCGTACATGCGGTCTTTAAACTTCAATGCTCCAGTGACCCAGGTTCAATCCTGGCCTCTGGTCTTGTCTGTGTGAAGGTTACACCTTCTCCCTGAGGCTTAAGTGAGTTTCCCCCAGACAATCCGGTTTCTTCCTGGCTTGCAGGTTGGTTAACCGACTGGCAGAAATAGCCACAGAGCAGGTAGGGGACAAAAAGTATCGAGAGGGAAAGTTGATGTGCATGTGAGAGAGAATGTGGGAGAGAATTACTGAAAATCAGGAGAAGGGAAATAGAAATGATGGAATTGTTCTGCTGGAAGACGCGGGCAGGGACCTAAAGGGCCAAGCCGCCTCCTGTCTTGTGATAAGTAAGCAATGGTAGTACTTGACCCCAACAGCAGCAAAGGTCTGACTGTACTTAGGAAGATCTCTAATGTTTTGAGGTTGGTCGAAGCACTGAGACCTAACATGCATTTATCTCCGAGCCAGCACATCATCATAGTAGGCTGTGCGGCTCCCCGGCTGCAGCCCATTAGAGCCACAGGGGCACCTGTTTAATTGCAGAGAGGTATTGTTCTGTCTGAGTCGCCAACAAACTGCTGGGGTCTTATTTCTATGTCAGTGAGTCACAGGGCTGTTCAGTAGGACACTGAAAGGAGCCGCAATAATACTTCTTTGAAACTGTCCTTGCCTGGACCTCTTCTGACACTGTGCTGGGATGGCAGGACTTCCATATGAAGAAAGACTGGATAGACTCGGCTTGTACTCGCTGGAATTTAGGAGATTGAGGGGGGATCTTATAGAGACTTACAAAATTCTTAAGGGGTTGGACAGGCTAGATGCAGGAAGATTATTCCCGATGTTGGGGAACTCCAGAACAAGGGGTCACAGTTTAAGGATAAGGGGGAAGTCTTTTAGGACCGAGGTGAGAAGATCATTTTTCACACAGAGAGTGGTGAGTCTGTGGAATTCTCCGCCACAGAAGGTAGTTGAGGCCAGTTCATTGGCTATATTTAAGAGGGAGTTAGATGTGGCCCTTGTGGCTAAAGGGATCAGGGGGTATGGAGAGAAGGCAGGTGCAGGATACTGAGTTGGATGATCAGCCATGATCATATTGAATGGCGGTGCAGGCTCGAAGGGCCGAATGGCCTACTCCTGCACCTATTTTCTATGTTTCTATGAGCTGGGTGGGGGGCAGGTGTGGGTGGAAGGGCCTGGGAATATTTCCCTTCCTTTTAGCCTCTGATAAAATTGGGAGTTTATGTAAAGAAGAAAGGAGGAGGGGGGGGAGAGGACGTTTGGAGCCAAATTTGTAAATTTCAAGACATGTCCCCAACCCCAGTCTGGTACACGTATCCCTGGTGCCTGAGTTTTGTCCTTTTTTTTTAAAGGATAAAAGACTACAATAGTAAACAAGTAACTCCAGTTATTGTTGGAATGACACAGGCCTGCATGGCCGCGAGTTGGGGGAGGAGGCTCTGGAGCTCGTTGCTGTTCTGCCCATTTCAATAATCTAGGGGACTAAAAGACACACCTCTAGTGGTCTTTTCCGGCTCTTTACCGTGGAACAGGCGATCTTACCTTTCCTCCGTGACCCTGGGCGAGTGCGGTCGAGGAAGCAGCTTCCTACGTTGCTGGGCTTCTTCCATGAAGGTCTCATCTTTGGGGAATATCCCTTCCATCAGGTCCATGGTGGTCTTCATTTTAGAGTTAGGGTAGAAAATGTCAGCCAGGGATCGGTCTTTGACGACAATCTCCCTCACCAGTTCTTCTGACTTGATGTCTTCCACGCTCTTCTCCCTCGAGTTTGGGCAATCAGACCCAGAAGAGGCCTCCTCACCGGCCCCCGAGTCACCTGCCCCTGTGTGCTCACTAGCCCTCCAATCTGTCTCAGCCGGCTGCTCCTGCTCCTGCCGGGAATACGCGGCAAAGAGGGAGTAAGGATGCTCGCGGCTCCCGAGGGCTTTGGGCTGCTCTTCTTTCTTGGGGTAGCCAACCAGGTCTACGTTGTTCAGGAGGTTGTGTCGGCTCTCCTTCTCAGTCTGGCTTTCCGACCGTACGATCTTAATCGGCACCTTCTTGACCGTCTTGTTGTTTTCAGTCACTTTCTCGATCCTATCCAGGAGAAAAAGGAAAGCACCACTGATCAGAAAGGAAGCAGAAGGGAGCACGTCAGAAAGAACAAGCTGTGAAAACCAACCAACTGGCTCCACTCCACAGCAAAATGCACCAACCCTTCTGATGCAGATCCACCTACAAACTGACTGGCCACTCAGGACACCTGGTTCCTTGCTGTGATTAGCTGCTAAACCCTAACCATTAACATTATGAATAACCATTGTGGGCAGAGTCCACTGATAAGATCCTTATCTGCAGAATGGTGAGCAGATAGAGTGGGACAAATGGAAATGTGAAGAATGCATGAAAGATAAAAGGGCAGCTCACCTTTTGGAGAGGTCACAGGAAGGTTGCTGATTTTAAAAGGACATTTTGCACAAGGACAAGGAACTAAAGGTGCTCATTTTATGGCCTAACTCGCCAAACTCCAGGAATACACTGGAGAACTCCGAGAAAATATGTTCACCGAGGGATTCCTCAGAGTCAAGAGTATTTAATTGACATATGAATTGGGAATGGAACAATTACATTCGTACTTGCTGCAGCTTTACAGACACTATCCGGGCCTCTGTGAACCTGCGAAATTCCAGACAATCCCATTGTCGTTATTAAAGAGGCTGTTGAATGCAGGTGCTCAGGTAGAGTTCTTGCTACTGAGACTCAAGCCCTGAAACCTGCCATTTCACCGGAGATAAGGACCTCAGCAGTGGCAGAGACTTGCAGGAAGCTCTGTGATGGCAAGTCCAGGGCTCATTGAAAAGCACATGAGCACTGAACCTTGAGCAGAGAGCTCTCTCTGTTACCACTGCCAATGTTTACCCCAAAACACCATTGGTGGAAAAAGCTGACCTGGCCATCTATTTTATGGACGTTGGCAGCAGCTTCCTGTGGGCAAACATGCTGCTGTAGTTGGTATTTTGCAACAGCGATCCCTCTGTGACTTTATTGGCAGATCTTGGCGATGCTCTGTGATTGAAAACAAACTAGCCTGCCAATGAGAGAGCAACTCTAGTTGGTCCTGCGCTCATAATAATCAATCAAATCTGCCCTGATATTCTCGCAGGTGGAGGGGTGCCAACATTTGCCTAGACACTTTTTAGTTTAGTTTTGTTAGAGATACAGTGTGGAAACAGGACCCGGAACAGCATGGAAACAGTCTGTATAAAGTCTATACAGGCAGCACCCGAGGTCAAGATCGAACCCAGGTCTCTGCAAGGCAACAACACTACTGCTGTGTCACTGCGCTATCCTCTAAAAAAGTATCAGATATAAAACTGATATGAACAGATACCAAAATTAGAAACATAGAAAATAGGTGCAGGAGGAGGCCATTCGGCCCTTTGAGCCAGCACCACCATTCATTGTGATCATGGCTGATCGTCCGCTATCAATAATCCGTGCCTGCCTTCTCCCCATATCCCTTGACTCCACTAGCCCCTAGAGCTCTATCCAACTCTCTCTTAAATCCATCCAGTGATTTGGCCTCCACTGCCCTCTGTGGTAGGGAATTCCATAAATTCACAACTCTCTGGGTTAAAAAGTTTTTTCTCAGCTCAGTCTTAAATGACCTCTCCTTTATTCTAAGACTGTGGCCCCTGGTTCTGGACTCACCCAACATTGGGAACATTTTTCCGGCATCTAGCTTGTCCAGTCCTTTTATAATTGCATATGTTTCTATAAGATCCCCCCTCATCCTTCTAAACTCCAGTGAATACAAGCCTAGTCTTTTCAATCTTTCCTTATATGACAGTCCCGCCATCCCAGGGATCAATCTCGTGAACCTATGCTGCACTGCCTCAATCACAAGGATGTCCTTCCTCAAATTAGGAGACCAGAACTGTACACAATACTCCAGATGTGGTCTCACCAGAGCCCTATACAACTGCAGAAGAACCTCTTTACTCCTATACTGAATTTCATTTCGGAGTCACGTGAGTGACTTCGTGAAGAGCCCGCCGGCACGCATGCGCGACATATCGTCGCAACGCATTGCTGCCGACAGCTGGCGGTGGGGCGCGCTCCTCGCCAGCCCTTCAAAAGGAGCCGCTTAGGTAAGTTAAACTCACCTTAAGTTGGTTGGCCCTTGCTGTCGGTTTTGTCTTTCAGCAAGGGTGCGGATTGGAGTGTTCAGAATGTCTGGACGAAGAAGTCGTGGCCCGGCGCCCTCATCGTTTCCACCTGGGGCCGGGAAGAAGGCGGGGAAGTCATTGCCGTCTGCTGCTGCAGGTCGGGACCCGCTGAGGTGCCACAGCTCCGAGGAGGAGTGCGTGGAGGAGGACGTCGGGGTGCCTCCTGAAAGGGTGGACCCTGCCACAAGTTCGCCTTTGGCGACAACGGGGAAGGGGTTTCGTGCTGTGGCCCGACCCCCCTCCGCTAGCCCTTCATTAAAAGGCAGCAGAGGCGCCCGTAAGCCTAACCCGGTCCGGGCCAAGGCTCCACCAGCCGCCATGGAGCGGTCTGGTGCAACGGCGGGACCTGGGTCGTTAAGGTCTGCTACCCAACTCCCAACCCCCGCCGCCGGGACGGGGGGCTTGGGTACGGTCCCGCCTCGGTCGCCGAGTCCCCCATGGATGGGAGGACGAGACCATGCGTCGGCACCGTCCGAAATGCGGACAGCCGGCAAGCCTGTGCGGGCGTCGCTCCATGCTTCTGCTGGAGTCGACCCCAAGCCGTCAGGGCCCTTTGTGGCAACGGCTTCTACTCCTGCCAAGAAGAGGCGGTTGGACACCCTGCCCGCACGGGACTCGCACGGTTTCGCTGCGGCGGCCGAAAGCGATCCATTCCGGCACCGAGATCACTTCTCTGAGGTGCGGGCCGATGATAGGAGCCCCGGCATGTTTTCTGAGCCGGAGGACTCCGACCATCCGAGTGTTCAGGATGGGGGGCGTATTGACCGCATCGAGCGGCTGCTGGAGCTGGTACTCCATTATCAACAGCAGTACGCACCCACGGATATCGTCAGGCACAGGGCCGCCTCGCCGGTTTCCCTCATCAGCGAGCCACAAGGGGAAGAAGGGTTTGACCCCACCCCAACACCGTCGGAGCCACCGACAGCTGAGTTACTGGACGTGGCAGCCAAATTTGCTGCACCAATTACAACTGGACTTCCGCTCCAGCCGAAGCTGGCAGCAACAGTGGACTTTCTCACGAATCATCGGTTGCAGGAGGAAGTACTCTCACAGGCCACTCAGCGCCACAAGGCCCCGTCCAACTGTAATGCCCTCAACGTGCCACTGGTCAATACGCCCATATGGGGCAACATCGGCGTGGCTGTCCGCCATCAGGAGGTTAAACTCCAGCGGATCCTCAAACTCCTCACGGCCGGTATTACCGCCTTTGCGCGGTCGGTCGATGGAACGGACCTGTCATTGGATCAGGAGGATGCGTTAGCACTATTATGTGCCACCCAACATGAAATCAACGATTTCCGGAAGAACAGCATCCGTCCGTCTATCAACCCAAAATTTGCAGGGTTGTGTAAGCCACCGCCGCCCCCACCGCCCCGACAACTCTTCGGGGAAGACCTTCCGAAGAGGGTCAAGGAGCTGGACGAGGTAGCCAAAACGGTGGGACTTATGCGATCTCAGATCGCCCCCAGACCGATGGTGCCAAAAGCTCCCCCTGCTCGACCGCGAGGTCCGGTCGCATCAGCATCAAGACCATATGCTACTACTCAGCACTACTACCAACAGGGCCAGCAGCAGCGGTCTTTTTTAGGGTCAGGCACACAGCGACCCCAGTGGAAGATGAAGCCATCTTATCGTCAGCCCAACCCAGCACCTCCTCGGCCACCCAAGTATGTCAGGGACCGCCGGTGACCATGGAGGTAAGGCGGTCTGGGTTTCTTTCCCCTGCCCCTTTAATCTCACATGTGGGAGGGCGACTCCGGTTCTTTGCTAAAGCTTGGGTATCAGTTACTTCGGATAAATTTGTGTTACAAAATGTTCGGGGTCATTCTATTGAATTTATTGACGGCAAAGTTCCTCCATCCCAGCATATGCCTAAACGGAAGTTTACGCTGTCTGCTGTTGAGCAGGCAGCAGGCACGGCTGAAATTTTTCGTTTGGAACAAAAAGGCGTGATAGAGAAAACTATTCACGAGCCCATTGAATTCGTCTCCAATATATTTACTAGACCAAAAAAGGATGGAGGTTGTCGGGTGATTATTGATTTGACCCAGTTGAATACCTTTGTAACATATACACATTTCAAAATGGACACCTTTGAGACAGCCAAATCACTGATTTCGCATGGTTGCTTTATGGCATGTATTGATTTAAAAGATGCATGCTATTCAGTGTCCATCCGGAAACATCACCGGAAATTTTTGAAATTTGTCTGGATGGATCAGCTCTGGCAATATCGAGCCTTACCAAATGGGCTTACTACTGCCCCTAGGCTCTTTACTAAATTACTTAAACCTATTATGGCCAAATTACGCATAGAACATCATATTGTAATGGCTTATTTGGATGATATTCTGATTATTGGCAATACTCTGGAAGCAGCTGAAAGCGCTGTTTTAGCAACTGTTACTATATTTCAGCAACTGGGGTTTATAGTTCATCCAGAAAAATCGAAGTTTCACCCATCCCAGGTTATGGATTATTTGGGTTTCACGGTGGACTCTATTCAAATGAGGGCCACCATTCCATTTCACAAGGTGGAGGATGTCTCCCTTGCATGTCAGGATCTCGCATCCGCCAGTATACCATCTATTCGGCATACAGCTAAGATAATTGGGAAAATCGTAGCTTTATTTCCAGCAGCCCGGTTTGGGCCTTTACATTATCAAAACCTGCAAAGGGCCAAAATTATTGCGTTAAAAAAGAACGCTGGTCATTTTGACAGACCTATGGAGCTGCCTTCTGATGCTAAGGTTGAGCTCCAATGGTGGGTGTCCAATATTGGCAGGGCATTCAAACCCATTGTTGTGCCCAATCCGGTGGTATATTTGCAAACTGACGCAAGCTCTCTAGGCTGGGGAGCTGCGGACAGCTCTTCTAGTTGTGGAGGCAGGTGGGATCCCCTTGAAGCTAGCATGTTGCTAGTACAAGGGATTAACTATTTGGAGCTGCTTGCAGCATTTCACGGACTGCGGGCATATTGTGCTCATCTTAGTGGCACTCATGTCCGTCTCCAAATAGACAACACCACAGCGGTGGCATATTTAAACCATATGGGCGGTACCAGGTCAGTCTCTTGTGACAAATTGGCTAATACTATTTGGTGCTGGTGTATTAATCGAGATATTTGGATTTCAGCCACCTATTTGCCAGGTAGGCTTAATACTGTGGCAGACACCAGGTCACGCAAATTCAATGATAGTATTGAGTGGATGCTGCATCCTCAAATATTTGCCCAAATTACAGCCAAATTTGGCCAACCGGATATCGACCTTTTTGCGTCCCGGTTGAACCATCAGGTACCGACATATGTTTCATGGGAACCAGACCCTGGGGCATTAGCGATTGATGCATTCTCGCTAGACTGGGGGAAGTGGTTTTTCTATGCATTCCCCCCGTTTTGCCTCATCAGTCGGGTATTACAAAAAATCAGGATGGATTCTGCCAGAGGCATTCTTGTCATACCCGACTGGCCTACACAGCCTTGGTATCCGGTGGTCTCTGACATGATTAGTCAACCTTGGGTCCCTCTAGAGGGTTGCCCGCATGTGGTTTCTCACCCTGTCTCAGGGGAGTTACACCCCTGCCATGCCTATCTAAAATTACTGGCTTGCAGGTTCTGACCAGGCCATGGATGCAGTATGGCCTTACCACCCGGACCATGAACACCATTGGAGCATCCTGTCGAGAGTCAACCAGGCGGAGATATCTCTCCCACATCACCAAGTGGGAAGCCTACTGCAGTCGCTCTCACATCACCTATGACGATGTCTCCATAGCCGACGTCCTGGAATTCCTCGCGGGGTTGCACCATGATGAGCACTTGAGTTATAGTGCCATCAACAGCGCCAGGAGTGCGCTATCATTCTACCTCAACATCGAGGTTGGATCGAACAGGCTAGTGTCCAGGCTTATGCGGGGAATATTCAATCTGAATCCGCCTACACCACGCTACAACATCACCTGGGATGTCAGGGATGTGCTTACCCTGCTCAGGTCGTGGTCACCCATGGAAGGGTTACAGCTGGACCAACTCACTATGAAATTGGTGATGTTACTAGCGCTGACTTCAGCACAGCAGGTTCAGACGCTCCACAAACTACGTATTGACAGGATGACGTCGACCCCTGGAGAAGTAGTCTTTTTCATCGATGAGCTACTTAAGCAGCATAGACCTGGGTGCACAGGGCTGCAGCTGAAGTTCCCGGCATACCCTGCAGATGCTCGGCTATGTTTAGCCACTCACATCCGTTACTACATCAAGGTGACGAGGAGCATCAGAGGAATGGAGTTGTACCTGCTTGTCACTCACAAACGACCTCACCATCGAGTGACAGTCCAGACGATCTCCAGGTGGCTCCGGATCGTCCTGGCTAAGGCAGGTATTGACACTAATGTGTTTAAATCCCACTCCACCAGGGCTGCATCTACGTCGGCGGCGAGGGTCATGGAGGTACCCATGGACCATATCCTCGCCACAGCAGGATGGGCGAATGAAGCTGTGTTCCAGCGTTTCTATAATAAGCCTGTTGCTGCTCCCCTTCAGTTTGCAGAGGCCGTGCTGAACGCCGGGTGTGAACGTGGGGATGTCCCTGATTAAAAGGGCGTTATTTGTTGTGTTATTAATAAATCTTCTTTTTGTTTCAGTATAACCTCGTTTCATCAACTTGTTTACTCCAATCCATCCTTGCTAGTGGTGTGTCTGCATGGACGTTGTCCAGGGCGTGTAATCACAGAAGCTTTGAAGTCTTCACGAAGTCACTCACGTGACTCCGAAATGAAATAGTAAGATTGAACGAGAACTTACCAAGTTTGAAGGTTGATCTTTATTTCATGAGGAGTTGCGGTGAGGGATTTCGTGCCCTCCGCTCCCAACCCTCGATCATCTTCAGCTGGTAATCAGAGTCTCTTTAAATCTTACTATGCCAAGTCATTTCTGTTGTTGTTTCTGTGATTCCACACCGCTGCTTTGAAGAATGTCGCGCATGCGTGCCGGCGGGCTCTTCACGAAATCCCTCACCGCAACTCCTCATGAAATAAAGATCAACCTTCAAACTTGGTAAGTTCTCGTTCAATCTTACTAATCCTCTTGTTATGAAGGCCAACATTCCATTAGCTTTCTTCACTGCCTGCTGTACCTGCACGCCAACTTTCAGTGACTGGTGTACAAGGACACCCAGGTCTCGCTGTACATCCCCCTTACCTACCCCATTGAGATCATAATCTGCCCCCTTGTTTTTGCCGCCAAAGTGGATAACCTCACATTTATCTACATCATACTGTACCTGCCACGCATCTGCCCACTCACTCAACCTGTCCAGGTTCCCCTGCAACCTTCTAACATCCTCTTCACAGTTCACACTGCCACCCAGCTTTGTGTCATCCGCAAACTTGCCAGTGTTGCTCCCAATTCCCTCTTCCAAATCATTTATATATATGGTACACAGTTGCGACCCCAACACCGAGCCTTGCAGCACTCCATTCGCCACTGCCTGCCATTCTGAAACGGACCCGTTCACTCCTACTCTTTGCTTCCGGTCTGCCAACCAATTTTCTATCCATGTCAACACCCTACCTCCAATACCATGTGCTCTAATTTTAGTTACCAGTCTCCCGTGCGGGACCTTATCAAAGGCTTTCTGAAAGTCTAGATACACTACATCCACTGGCACCCCTTCATCCATTTTACTTGTCACATCCTGAATCTATTGAACATTGGAAAATGATCACCAATGCGTCCACTATTTCTAGAGTCACCGCCCTGAGGACCCTGGGATGCAGACCATCAGGCCCAGGGGATTTATCATCCTTCAGTCCCATTAGCCTACCCAATACTATTTCTCGTCTAATGAAAATTTATTTCAGTTCCTCTACCCCCTTAGATCTTCTGTCCTCCAGTACATCTGGGAGATTGTGTTCTCCTTAGTGAAGACAGATACTCTTCTGCCATTTCCTTGTTGCCCATAATTATTTCACCCGTGTCTGCCTTCAAGGGACCCACATTTGACTTTGCTACTCTTTTTCCCTTAACATATCTAAAGAATTAATTTAAGTCAAAGGGCTGAGAGTGAGGTGATATCTTATGTAGCCTGGAATAATTTTCTATATGCAGAAGGTCTGTAATGGCAAGTCCAGGGCTCATTGAAAAGCACCATGGAGGTATTGTGTATGGCGTGGGAGCTCATCTGTTAAAACCTTTTAGATTTTTAAATTTAGGTTTGCGATACAGTGTAGAAACAGGCCCTTTCTCCCACCGAGTACACGCTGACCAAAGACCACTCGTACACTAGTTCTGTGTTATCCTAGTTTTGCATCCAATACACTAGGGGCACCTTACATTAGCCAATTAACTTACAAACCTGCACGTCTTTGGAATGTGGGAGAAAACCAGAGCACCCAGAGAAAACCCAGACAGGAAAATGTACAAACTCCGTACATAGACAGCGCCCATAGTCAGGATCGAACCCTGGTCACTGACATTGTTAAGCAGCAATTTTTGTTTAATCAAATGGAGTCCAATTATGTAAGGCAAACCACAATGGGTAAACGCAGGCAACATCTGTGAAAATATAAAAAGTCAATGTTTCAGAGGCACCTGTTCGGCATTACACAAATGCCTTCTGAATTTGGCATCCTATGCAAATCTGGACTCTTAAATGACAAAACCAGGCATTGCATCTCCCTAATTATCAGGCCGAGGGCCGGTCTACACAGTTCCTTAAAATTATTAGGTCACGCAGCCTGGAAACGGGCCATTTGGGCCACCAAGTCCGTGCCAACCATCAAGCATCAACAGTATGTACACTGATCTCATTTCATTCTTCCCACATTCCAATCAACTCCCTGCAGGTTCTAATACTCCTATACACACTAGGGGGCAACCTAACCCACATCTCCTCATGACCCTCTCAACACCAACTTGTGGTGTAGGAGCAAAATATCCTAAAGTATTTCACAAGATTGTTCCCAAGCTAAAAGGGGCAGAGAACCAGAGAGCACCTTTAACCATCTCTGAGATGAACCCAAGCAAGGTTTTCTGGACTGCACCTTCCGGTTTCTGTGCTCTATGGGGAGGGCAGTGGGTGTACAGGAAAGCCACCCATCTACCCTCCCCACGTCACACAATCCTTCCATGTGTAGGAAAGAATTGCTGGTTTATACCGAAGCTAGACACAAAATGGTGGAGTAACTCAGCGGCTCAGGCAGCATCACTAGAGAAAAATAATGTGACGTTTCAAGTCGGAGTTCTTCAGTCTGAAGGATTGCGACCTGAAATGTCACCTATTCCTTTTCTCCAGAGAGGCTGCCTGACCCACTGAGTTACTCTCGCACTTTGTGTCTATCCAAGTCCTTCCATCGTGGAAACAGATCACCACAGCTTCGCAGTTGAGTGGAAGTCGTGGACCCACCAAGCAAGGACATTCAACATAAGGACAGCAGCAGCTCATGAAGGTGCCTGTCACGGGCCCAAGGGTGCCAGCAATGGATGTCAGCACTGACCCCTGTATATGAATTCTACCCAAGTGTTTAATGATCAGTCACCTGGTCAGGCCATCGTCCTCCAGAGTTACTGGTGGTTTATCGGTCAGTCTCTGCGGTGCAAACTGCGGAGAGGGAGAGCGAGGTGTATCCGGCACCGGCCTGCGCGGACAGTGAAACGCAGAGGTTTCAGCGCTGTCCACTTTGCCCTGTGCGATCTCAGAGCAGGTGGCCCTGTCCCTGGAGTACTCAGCCCCCGGCCCGTTGCTCCCGCCGCTGGTCACACAGCCTGGCAGCAGGCTGGTGCAGTCGGCCGAGGCCTGTGCCGCTCCCTCCCACGTCTGGTCAGGCAGAACCATCGTTGGCTGGGGCGTTGCGGCTTCCCCCGAAGGCGGGAGGTCCTGTTGCCGGTACTTGTCCGCTCTCGTCTGCGCGCCTGGCTTCCTGTTGGCTGGCGCCGGGCCTTCCAGATCCTCGGCTGCTGACCAGTTCTTGCTCAGGTCCCGGCCTCTGGGGCAGGACTCTGGACTGTCCGCCTCAGCCTGTCTTCCCCCTTGGATCTCGGTTTCCTCGGGATAGTGGTGCCTGCTCAGCATGCCGACTGGATGGCCATGTCTTTCCTGAGGCAGATGCTCGCTCCTCTGGGCATTCCTCTCCAACCAGGCCTCCTCACACGTTGCCTCCAACTGGAAATGCCGTCCCTCCGAGTTATTCTCCAAGCTCCCAGAATCCAGGTGCCTGACAACCAAAAACAGATCATTAAAATTAATTAAAGTTTCGCACAGAGGATTATCTACTGAATCTTGGGAGTGCAGGAGGAGGCCGTTTGGCCTTTCGTGTCCATGACGGCTTTTTAGTAAACCCAAACAAATAACCCCACTGCCACATGCTCATCACAGATGGAGTTTGGGTACAGGTCATGTCTTGAACGATTCAAACAGTGGAACGTATCAAAGGGTTTAGCACCATTCCATATTGATCATACATGGCTAACGTAAGGATCACAGTTATTTTCTGTAAGCATCACTGCATCTTCAATACAGATAATGCAATAACCTTTCTTCACATTGATCATGAAAATGGCATTGAAACCATCTTCAAGGGTTTTGTCACTCACAATATGGTCTCGTCTACAGAAGAAAACGCGAACACACTCAGTGACAGCTTTGCAGAACACCTCCAGGTTTGGGGGCGCCTGTGGGGGGAGGGGAGCAGAGCCGGAGATTTGGGTCAACAGACTTGCTTGATAACGGGGCAAAGACTTGTCAGAGATGTTGGAACACAGATCCGAGGCACCAACATCACCTGGGTTTGGAAACACTGAGGCAGAACCCAGCTTATGTCTCAGGGATAGCGTTCCAAGCCTGATGGCTGTTGCATTCATAGAGTTATATAGCATGGAAACAGGCCCTTCGGCCCAACTCGTCCACGCAGATGAACATGCCCCATCCAGGCTAGCCCATTTGCCTGTGTTTGGCCCATATCCCTCTAAATCTTTCAATGTATCTGTCCAGATGTCTTTCAAATGAACAAGTAATACAGATAGTAAGGGTTTAGAGGCAAATAGCCCAAACTCGGGCAAATGAGACTAACTTAGATGGGACATCTAGGTAGGCGTGGATGAGTTAGGCCATGGCCTGTTTCCGTGCTGTGCGACTATGATTGCACCAGCAGTCAGGCCTGGAACAATGTCCCTGATAAACAAGCTGGAATCTGCACTGCAAGCTCACCAGGCCGTTTCCAAAACCAGGAGCTTTAGTCCCACAGGTCAGTGCCAAAATCTCCGAAAGGGCCTGCAATCCTGCCTTCAGACACATCTCATGTACCGTGAGATGAAAAGGAAGAATGAACGTAGATTTCTGCAGCATCTCACACAGCCTCATTACATCACTTTACAGCCAACACATGCACATATAGTTTAGTCCCCATGAAGGAAACATGGGCAGCAATTTACAGGGTGAAAGAGTACACAGCATAGAAATAGGTTATCTGGCCCAACTTGTCCTTGCCAACCAAGTTGGCATTCAGGGCAGTTCTGGGCAAATCCCCTTTGCTTGTATTTGTCCCATGTCCCTCTAAACCCTTCCTATTCACTTATCTGTCCAAATGTATTTTAAACGTCTTTATTGTACCTGTTTCTATAGTTTACTTTGGCAACTTGTTTTAGATATGGATTTCCCTCTGTATGAAAAACGTTACCTCTGAGGTGCCACTTAAATCTCTCGCCTCTAGTTTTGGAATTATCTGCTCAGGGGAAAAGAGAGTGTTCATTTTATCCATGTCCCTCATCATTCTGTACATCTCAATAAGGTCACCCTTCAGCCTCCTGCATGCCAAAGATAGAAACAAATGCATGCACACCAAGCTGCTACAAACAGCAATAGCCATATATACTTCAGTAATTGAAAGGCTTGGGTTGTTGACCAGAAACATTAACACTGTTTCTCTTGTCACAAGCACTGCCTGACCTATGGGTATTTTCAGCACCTTGTGTTTTTATTTTGTATACAAGAGAAGCAGAAATGGTTTTAAGGCAGAGGTAAGTAGACACTTGATAAGCAATGGGGGGGGAGGAGTGAAAGATTACCAGGGATAGGCGAAGCACGGGAGTTGAAGCTACAGACAGAAAATCCGCAATCTGTTAGCAGAGTCCAATTCCTACTCTGAATCTGTGCGTTTGTATTTCAGTTGGGATAATTAGTTGATAATTACCTTGTTCTCCACTAAATAATGCATTGGCATCTCTTTGAACATAGAAATAGCAGGAGTAGGTCATACCTACCTTCAATAATGTTATGTATGACCTGATCTTGGCCTCGACACCACTTTCCTTCCTGTTCTCATAACCCTCAATTCCCCTCAAGAGTAAAACTGACTTAACCTTGAGGAGGATTCCAAAGAGTCGCAACCGTTCACGGATGAGAAACTTCTCCAGCACTTCTCAGATGAGTGAGCCCTTATTCTGATGCCTTTGACTGAGAGAATCGCCCCCTCAGCATCTACTGGCCATGTCCAGTGAGATCTATTGAGCACAGATCCAGCCCACTTGTCCTAGGAGTCAATCCAGTGAACTTTGCTCACTAACCCCACGCACATCCACCCTTCCAAAAGAGAAGACCAAACCTGGGCATTGTACTCTTACCAAACCTTGTGCAGTTGCACAGGAACACAAGAAAATAGGACCAGGATTAGTCCACCGGGCCCCTCAACCCTGCCCCACCTATGATCTTGACCAGTCTATGCTGGCCTCAACTCCCTTTCTGGGCCAGTTCGTCAGAACCCTCAATTCTTCAATCTTTCAAATATCTCCACCTAAACATGTCTCAAATCCAGACTCCACCACCCTCAGGTGCAGAGAATCCCGTGACTGACTATCCTCCAAGAGGAGAAATGTTTATGCACCACAGTGCATCTCTGCTGCAAGAAAGACTTTAATTGTTCTGTTTTGGGACATATGACAATAAAACACACTTGTAAATGACCGGCCTCTTAATTTGTTGTCCGTTACACTCCCTCCTGTGGAAACAATATGCAGCAAGATACCTCTACGTCTGTGCTCAATTTACAAACAACTGGGCTGTCTGTCCTTTGGTGTAGTTGCGGGTTGCGACTGCCTTCTCCTGGCCATTAACTGACATAAGCAAAGGGTGAAGTACAATGAGAAGTCTTTGTGCTCCACATTCCTCATCTATTCAAAACCTACTCAGCTTGCCTGAACCAAGACTACATCAGCTGCTTTGTTCACACCCACCCATGCCTGCAAGGTTAACTGAACTCTGCAGAGTTACCCTGAGTCTGATTTTATGACAGCAGGAGAGACTCAGCTCATGGGTGTCAGTGGACAGGCACTGGTAAGTCGATGAGAAGAATCAGACTTGACTTAAAAGCTGGTGGGTTTGCTGAGTGCACCTGAGAGAACTTGCTTTAAAAACATCGACTGGAGAACAAGGTGGATCGGGACACCTGATGGTCTCCACTGCTCTTCCCTGAATAGTGCATGCAATCCTTTACATTCACCCTAGTAGGCAACAGGGGATCTCACCCGAAACACAGCTCCTGCTAGAAAAGAGTCTGAAGAAGATTCCCAACCCAAAATGTCACCTCTCCATGATCTCCAGAGATGCTGCCTGACCTGCTGAGTAACTCCAGCTCTTTGTGTCCTTTTGAGTATCAACCAGCATTTGCAATTCTTTGTTTCTATATCCTTCAGCCCTAGTTGAGCGGAATGGAGGCGATGGCTGCAATGGGCCTTTGTGACTAGCTGCAGCTAGGACTGTAAAATGGCGCCTCTTGCATATGCACTCATTGCGCTGTTCTGTACATTCTGTACTGGCCGTGGGATTATGCTTATGTATGGTGATAGTGTTGCTAATCTATATGCAAAAACAGTTTTTCACTGTACCTTGGTACACGTGATAATAAAACCATTGAACCACTGAACTAAACTCAAGTGACTTACTCTCGTATAGTTGATGGGAGAGCTGTCTGGGGAAAGGGGTGGGCGAGTGATGGAGGTAATGCTGCAGTGTCCATTGCCTTCACTAGTGAGGTGTTCAGACTTCCAGTGGCCATTCTGATCTGACTAGTAACCCATCACTGACAATAAACAAAAGCGGTAACATTTATCTTCCCACTGCCTCTAACGAGGTTGAACATCTTGCTGTTGGGAAAGTTGTGCAGCATTGAATATGTTCCCTTTAACTAATCTTTTCCACACGACTCTGGGGTGAGGTGGAGGACATTAGATTTTCTCTGCATGCTCCGAATGAGGTTTAGATACATGGTGCCCACTAAACCGGTCAGAGCACTGGGGAACTCCAGAACGCAGAGCACAGAGAGTAACAACAATTCTGTCAGGTGTCACAAGGCGCATGCAAATAGAGTTAAGAGGGGACTGAGCCCAGCATTCTGACTGAGACAGGGCTGCATTCAATCTCATGCAACATGCTGAGCACATCTTACAATTCAGAACGAGAAGAGAGAGAAAGGCTACTTCCAAGAGCCAGTCGCACCCAATGGAAAGGACCTGTGAAGTGTGAAATAACCAGAAAAAGTGAGGTTCATTTACAAAGCTATCAGGTTTCCAAGCTTTTCAACAATCCTGCGCCTCTTCAAAAAAAAAATTACAACAACAAACACAACCAACTAAACCTGGTCAGAGAAATGAATAGAGAAGGATGTGGATTTATAAAGTATCTTTTAGAACCTCAGCAAGTCCTGTAGTGGTTTTCCGTCACTTCCACCAGAAACATATTTGGTAATTCAGATATAGGCAGTGGACCAATGACTATCCTTTGAGGTTAACCAGCTTGAAAAATTGAGGGTTACATATTGACCAGTCACCTGGAGGAACCACTCTGCTTTTCAAATCCAGGCCATGGGATTTATTGAAGGATCAGAAAAGCCCTTGATTTAATATTGCGTCCAAATGTCAGCGTCTGCAACAGTGCAACGCTCCCCCCGCACAGGACAGCAAAAGGGGGCGCCACAGAGGCATAGTGGTAGAGTTGCTGCTTTACCGAGCCAGACACACAGGTTCAATCCTGACTACAGAGTTTGTACGTTCTTCCCGTGACCACGTGGGTTTTCTCCGGGTGCTCCAGTTTCCTCCCACACTCCAAAGCCATACAGGTTTGTAGGTTAATTGGCTTCTGTAAATTGTCAATTGCCCCTAGTGTGCAGGATAGTGCTAGTGTACGTGGTGATCACTAGTCGGCACATACTTGGTGGGCCCAAAGCCTTGCTTCCACACTGTAAATCCAAAATCAAAGGAACCTGCCGAGACTGTGCTGAAGTCTCTGGATGAAGGCTTGCGTATTCAGCCCCAGGGCTGGGAGTGCTATCATGCTATCACTGGGTTGAAGCCGACAGCAAAAAGAAGTAACCTAACCAGTCATAGACTCCTGACATATGAGACAGAAAGTGGCCATTCAGCCAGTGGAGAATGAGCTGCCTTCCTGATCCCACCTTCTAGCACTTGGTTGGTGCACCACTCTTCACATTCACCGATGCTGTTTAAATGTGATAAAGAAGGAACTGCAGATGCTAGAAAATCGAGGGTACACAAAAGGCTGGAGAAACTCAGCGGGTGCAGGAGCGAAGGAGATAGGCGACCTTTCGGGCCGAAACCCTTCTTCTGTTTAAATGTGATGAGGCTTTCTGTTTGTGCCGTCTGTTTGTAAAGTGTTCCAGATTCCCACCACCATTAAAGTGAAGAAACACTTCCTCTTCTTCCCTCTAACCATTCACTCTCAGCATATCCCATGCTTTGGGAACAAGGTCCCCAATGATTTTATGCATCTCAGGCAAGTCTTCCCTCAGATTTCTCTACCTCAAAGGAAACTACCTCTCCTATCTTTCCTCATAGCCACAGTTTTCCAGTGCTGGCAACATCTTCATAAATCCCTTCGGAACTCTCTCCAATCCAGTCACATCTTCCCAGCAACGTGGTGACTGGAACTGCACACTTTACTCAAGCTGTGGCTTCAGTCGTGTTGCATCACCATCCCACCAGTGGACCTGTGCCTCGGCTGATGAGGGAAAGCATGCGGGAAACACAAATGTCTGCATCTGTGGGGAAAAAGGTGGTTAAAACCCTGCAGGAGTCCTGATCCAGGGTTTTGATTTGAAATGTCGTCCATTATTTCCCCTCACCTGGGTTGCTGCTCAATCTCCTGAGTTCCACCAGCAATTTGTTTTTTGCTCTTTAACCATCTTGTTAACGTGTCCTGCTGACTTTGAGGATCGACAGACGTACACGGCAAAGTTAATAATCCTATCCTTGTTCCTATGTACTCTCCCATTGATTGCCATTCCCTGCCTTAGTATACATCCCCCAATGCTTTACTTTACCCTTTCCTGTCCATCTGACTAGACCAACAGCATCATCCTCGTGAGTCATCATTGTCCTGCCCAACCTGTTTATTTAGAGAACATGCCGTCTATTTGTTGCACTGGTCTTCTACATCTCAGGCCAAATGCAGTGCCCATATCTGGTGGTGAACCGGATATCAGGCAAAACCAATAACTCTGATGGCCAGGCATTTGCCCAGCATCTTCTCAGTTACTGGTCATCTGACAAGCCCATTGCCAAGATATTCACCATCCTGGGCCAACAAGAAACCAAGCACTCTTCTGCTTGCCAATTGGATTAAGACTGGCAGTCAGTCAAACATCTTTTCCTCCTTTAATTGAACATTTTGGCTGAGGTTGCTCACCGCAACATCCAGGAGACTAATCTCTAATTCCTGCTGACTCTACAGGATCGAGGAGAGGGGAGATTACTCAGCATTTCCCTACACAGTCTCCCAACGACAAAGCCCGATAACTCCCGGTCAGGACAGGTCAGTCCAGTTTCCCAGCACCACCAACCCTTTGCGGGCAAACTGCCCTACTCTCCCCTCTCTCCTCCTCATCTCCCCCCCCCCCCCCCCCCCCCCCACCCATCCCAGATCTGGAAAGTAGCCAGAGAGCAGGAAGGTAGACAAGCTTTGTTTGAGATAGTCAACTTTTCTCTAATTTTAAACACGTTTACATTTTAGAGACATATAATGTACAGATGATATTTGCCACATGAACACCATGCAAAAGATCTTCCCATATTTTCCAATTTTATTTTACAGAGAAAAAAGGAAACTTGAATTTCTTTACGCCTGCAAGATATCCAAGGCTTTCACAGAGCCATTCAGCACAGAAACAGGCTCTTTGGCCCACCACGCTGACAATCGAGCACTCATTTACATAAATGCCAATTTATTTTCTCCACTTTCCCATCCTCCCACCCCTCACCTGATCCCACCACTAACTTAAAGCCCTGTCCCACTGTACGAGTTCATTCAAAGAGTTCTACCGAGTTTGCCCTGATTCGAACTCTGAGATTTACGGTAATGGCTGCTCGTCGGTACTCGGGGCTCTGGTGCACATTTTTCAACATGTTGAAAAATCTTCCCGAATCTTCCCGAGCTTACCGCGTTTCCCGAGTACCTGCCGTTAGCGTTAGAGCCGATAAGAGATGTCCCCGAGCTCCTAAATACCCGCTACGTTCATTCTCCGTGCTTACCACGAGTTTGATTTTTTTTAAACTCTGGAGAGCACCTGATTCAACTTGTGCAGTGGGACAGGGCCATTACACTCGAGGCAATATACAGTCGCCAATTAACCTACCAGCCCGCACAGCTATGGATGTGGGTGGAAACCAGAGCACCCAGAAGAAACCCATGTGGTCACAGAGAGAACATGCAAACTCCATGCTACAGCAGCAGAGGTCAGGATCAAACCCTAATCACTGGAGCATTGAGGCAGCTGCTACTGTGTCAACCCTGAGAAACCCAAAACAATAAAGTACTTTTCCACTTGCGGTCGCTGGGCTGGGGGCACAGGAAGATCCCGCAGCAGTCATGAAGTCAAGAGCCTCTGATGCTGGTTGAGCCCATCACCCACGCCTCTACAAAGAGTGCCATGATGCCCCTTACCTTCATTTAAAGCACAGGCAGGGTCCCAGTGTACAAACAAAAAAACCCACCTCTACTGAGAGAGCTGTATATTGGAGCCAGAGACAGGTTCAGATAAAAGAGGCCCTCAGCGAGCCGACACAGACGTTAACAATTCATGGCAGCCGAATGGTGGCAAGCACACAGAGTCCCCAAGCATCATATGTTCTAGGGGCAGAATTAGGCCATTCAGCCCATTAAGGTTACTCTGCCATTCAATCATGGCTTATCTATCTTTCCCTCTTAACCCCATTCTCCTGCCCTCTCCCCCATAACCCTTGACACCGGTACTAATCAAGAATCTGTCAATCTCCGCTGTAAAAATATCCATTGACTTGGCCTCCACAGCTGTCTGCGGCAATGAATTCCACAGATTCACCACCCTCTGACTAAAGAAATTCCTCCTCATCTCCTTTTTAAAGGAACGTCCATTTATTCTGATCTGGACCTAGACTCTCCCACTAGTGGAAACATCCTCTCCACATGCACCCTATCCAGGCCTTCCACTATTTGGTAAGTTTCAATTAGGTTCCCCCACTCTTCCTTTGAAACACAAGAGAAGACTCTGAACTCAAGGGGCATCATCCTCTGCTCAGCCCTCACTGCACTATTTGTGGCAATTATGGTTATGAGATTACCCTTGGCAGTCTAGGGCATGGAGTCTCCCCACCGTAAGATCATGTGGTTCCCAGGCCAGCGTTTGTGGCACAGCTTCACGCCCATCGGTGTTTTAAACAGCAGCAGAGAGGCAGAGGGAGTGAGACAGACGGAGATTTGATAATTGTGTTTGTCTTACATTCAAACTGACTGCCGCAGAGGCGCTGAGACCACGCTGTGAGCTCTGAGTGACTTAGTCCCTTCAAGCTGGAAGGCGACCTTGGAAAACCAAGGCTCACGAGCACGGCTACTCTCTTATTTACACCTCTGACCCAGTACATTAAACATTAACTTTCACATTATCATATTCACAATGCAGGGTGGTGTTTACAGATTTACTGCAAGCAGGTGCACATACACACACTGCATAGTCTGAAACAGTGCAAATGCTACGGCAGCCTCTGGCACTCTATAGGCAGGCCAGAGATATATTTTGTAAGCAATCCCTGTCCACTTTAGATTCAGTCGATACCCACTGCCAACATTCTTAATTCTCAAGGACTAAAATATGCCCTCCATATTCACAAAGCTCGTGGCTATTCAACAGAAAACAGAGGAATTCAGGGTCACTGTTCTAGCCAACTTCCTATCACAATTTGAGATCAAGGCTAGTATTCTGACCCTTTCCCCCTCCATAATCCAGTGGCCAGGATATTTGTGTTTGTCTTACATTCAAATTAACTGCATCAGACGTGCAACGTGATCGTTTCGTTGAATACCTCCACTCAGTCCACCTTAACCTACCTGATCTCCCACTTGCTCAGCACTTTAACTCCCCCTCCCATTCCCAATCTGACCCATTCTGTCCTGGGCCTCCTCCATTGTCAGAGTGAGGCCCGGTGCAAATTGGAAGAACAGCATCTCATATTTCACTTGGTTAGCTTACACTCCAGCGGTATGAATATTGACTTCTCTAACTTGCTTTCCCTCTCTCTCCATCCACCCCCCCCTTCCCAGTTCTCCCACCAGTCTTACTGCTGGAGATGCTGGAGTCCATTATAAAAGATGAAATATTGGCACATTTGGATAGCAGTAACAGGATCGGTCCAAGTCAGCATGGATTTACGAAGGGGAAATCATGCTTGACTAATCTTCTGGAATTTTTTGAGGATGTAAATAGGAAAATGGACCAGGGAGAGCCAGTGGATGTAGTGTACCGGGACTTTCAGAAAGCCTTTGATTAGGTCCCACATAGGAGATTAGTGGGCAAAATTAGAGCACATGGTATTGGGGGTAGGGTACTGACATGGATAGAAAATTGGTTGGCAGACAGGAAACAAAGAGTAGGGATTAACGGGTCCCTTTAAGAATGGCAGGCAGTGACTAGTGGGATGCCGCAAGGTTCGGTGCTGGGCCGCAGCTATTTACAATATACATTAATGATTTAGACGAAGGGATCAAATGTATCATTAGCAAATTTGCAGATGACACAAAGCTGGGTGGCAGTGTGAACTGTGAGGAGGATGCTATGAGGCTGCAGGGTGACTTGGACAGGTTAGGTGAGGGGGCAGATGCATGGCAGGTGCAGTTTAATGTGGATAAATGTGAGGTTATCCACTTTGGTGCAAGAACAGGAAGGCAGATTATTATTTGAATGGTGTCAAGTTTGGAAAAGGGGAAGTGCAATGAGATCTGGGGGTCCTTGTTCATCAGTTACAGCAGGCAGTGAAGAAAGCTAATGGCATGTTGGCCTTCATAACAAGAGGAGCTGTGTATAGGAGCAAAGAGGTCCTTCTGCAGTTCTACAGGGCCCTAGTGAGACCATGCCTGAGTATCGTGTGCAGTTTTGGTCTCCAAATTTGAGGAAGGACATTCTTGTTATTGAGGGAGTGCAGCGTAGTTAATTCCCGGGATGGCGGGACTGTTAATTCACGGGATGGCGGGACTGTTAATTCCCGGGATGGCGGGACTGTTATATGTTGATAGAATGGAGCAACCAACTGGGCTTGTATAATGTTCTTCCACAACAAAGACGATATGACTAGGTTAGTCTACTAATCTGTAAACTTGCTGACCACATCACTGCAGATCACTGGGATTGAACTGGAACGCATCATTTGTGTGACTATCCTCCATTCCCTACATTCCTAATGAAAATACCTGGCTTGGATTGCGAAATGTTTGCCATAGTTTCTGTCACAAACTTTGTCTTCCAGTCTGACTGTGTTAACCGACTCTGCCTTCAAGCGCACAATGAAGTGGTGTGACTCTTGTCAAATATCCTGCCCCAGATGTAACTTGCTGACTGATACAGTTTTCGGCTGCAACTTTGTCTGCTAATTGGCAAAATCCGTGCCATTCCTTGGTCTGCCTGAGAAGATAGCAGCGGATCTTGCTGTTACTTTTCTGACACTTCAGAATGCGTTTAAGAATCAACTACACTGGTGCAGGAATGGAATCATTTGCAGCCCAGACTGGGTTATGGTAGCAGTTTGCTGGCTCAACAGATATTAGCTGTGCATCAATCCACCAGCTCCCCAATACCATTACCAAGTTCAGATTTTTCATTTCAAATACCATTAAGATTGCAGTCAAATTTTCCAACAGCCAAGATGGGAATTGAACTCGCATTCCCTGCATTATTAGTCCAGCAATATGACCACAACACAATCTTGTGGTGTGCGTTTTCCACTGTTATGTCAGTCTTCTCTCTAGACTTGGCCAAGGAGACAGTAATTTACGAAACGTTCCGAGTTATCGAGACTCTGAAAGAAAAAGCTCTGACTCTCAGTCTTGCACACACATCCACCCAGCCTCGGGACTTCAAGGGTGGGTCTCGGGCTTCATGACAGCTTGAATTTAATGTCAAAGACCTGAATACAAGTCATTCAGAGACCAAAAGCATGTTCTTGGGTACACAAACTGCTGGAGAAACTCAGCGGGGGCAGCAGCATCAATGGAGCGAAGGAGATAGGTAACGTTTCAGGGGACGTGTCCTGACCCAGTCTGAAGAAGGGTCTCGACCCGAAACGTTGCCTATCTCCTTCGCTCCATAGATGCTGCTGCACCCGCTGAGTTTCTCCAGCATTTTGTGTACCCTCGATTTTCCAGCATCTGCAGTTCCTTCTTTAACACAAAAGCATGTTCTTATTGAGTGGCAGTCTTGCCTTGAGGGGTTAAATGGCCAACTCCTGCTCCTAAATTGGCTTTTCAGTTAACATTTACAGATACTGTGACACTCCAATTCACACACTACAGCTCTTTGTACTGTAATGATAAAGTGTTACAGCAAGATGGTCCTGACCTACTTTAAAGGCATGAAAAAGCACTTAGCAAAACATTGGCAGAAATTTCTAACACTTCACAAACATAAAAAACAGCTTAGATTTTACTGCATCAAGGTAGTAAAATGTCCCAAAGAAGAAATGTCATTGAACAAGACCCAACCCTAGAGGTACACGGAGCACAGTAACTGAGGGAGGTTTGAAAAGAACACTTTTAAAATCAATGGAGAGTCAGTGGAATTTAAAAGAGGAGTGGCAGAGCTTGGAGCTGCGTCTGTGGATAGTGTGGGGGCATGGTTGCCAATGGATGTCACAACCATGAAGGGTGTCACTACTTAAGTGAGATATTAATGACAAGAGGTTCAAGTCACCTGACTGGAAATTTACTTCCCAACAAATAACGTTAGTACTGCTTCCCATCCAATGGGATGTTAAAAGCAGTTTAGTTTAGTTTAGAGATGCAGCATGTAAACAGGCCCTTGGTCCATGCCAACCATTTCACTAGTTCTACATTATGCCAGTTTCAGATCCACTCCCTACACACTCAGGGCAATTTACAGAGGCAAATTAACCTACAAACCCGCACACCTTTGGGATTTTTTCCTGAAGCAAGGAATTACCCGAAACATTACCTGACCACTACCCACCTCGTTCACACCTGGGATCCGCCTTAATCCAGACAACATTACAGCAAGACCTGGCCTATTTACTCTCTGCACTTTACATCTCAAAGCTGGAGCTGAGACTGGGGTACAAGATGACCGTCCACCCCTCCTACTCCATCTCAGACCCTGACGAGAAGTGGAGCATGACTGAAGAGATAATCCCACTCCTAGAGACTAGCTGTGCACTCAGAAAGGCCAGTCACTTAAACAGCACTCTGGGGCTGAGAGATTCGAAATATAATTAAATGCAACTCTAAAATAGCAATGTGGAATTGAAAAGCATGCAGAAAAATCACTATCACAGGGAACTTACCCTCTTCTGTTGGGCAAATTACACCCTCAGCAGGAAGTTTCCACAACTCTGAAGTGCTAAGTCAGAGAAGTCTCTTGACAACACACTTAACCTCAACCCCTCGCTTCAGAGCAGCGAGCTCACAATGCACGTTTTCTACAGCGGGCTGGAATTGCTGGAATGATTCACTCAAGTGACAATCCCACAGCTATTCCACCCACAAACCTCTCTCTCTCTCTCTCTGTTTCATTCCCTCCCTCTCTCCCTCACTGACTGCCCCACCCATCCCACGAAGCTGATTGGCTGACGGTCCACATCAGAGCACTGACTGCTCTGACCTCATCCTGTCAAAAGGCTGAGATAATCCTGGACTTCAGCTTTGCTGTGAAAAGACTTTCCCTTCAAAAAGTTCCACATATACTTTGAAAAGGGTGAAAGAAAATGTGCACATTAAAGCCAAAAGCATTTAGCAGTCCTGAGTTTGTGGCTTCCATTCTCAAAACTGCTCATTCCACATACACCCTTATAAATTAACCCAATTCCCCACAACTGATAATCTGCTCCACGTGGCAGAACTTGTCCTCACCTGCCAACAACTTCTCTAGATTCATCTCACTTTCTTCAAGTTAAAGGTGTTAGCCATGGGCACTCGCATGGGCCCCAGCCATGCCTGCCATTTACTGGTTATGTCGAAGAATCCTTGTTCCAAACGTACCCAGGCACCATGCCCCAACTCTTTCTTCACTACATCGGCAACTGCATCAGGGCTGCCTCCTGCATCCATACTGAACTCAACATAGACACAAAAAGCTGAAGTAACTCAGCGAGACAGGTAGCATCTAGAGAGAAGGAATGGGTGTTGTTTCGGGTCGGGACCCTTCTTCATACCGAACTCGTTGATTTCATTAACTTTACCCGGAGCTTCCACCCTACCCTCACATTCATTTGGACTTTGACACCTCTCTCTCCTTTCTTGATCTCTGTCTCCATCACAGGGGAGGGACTATAAACTGATGTTTACTACAAACCCACCGACACCCACTGTTTTTTCGACTACACCTCCTGCCACCCTGTCTCTTGCAAAGATGCTATTCCTACTCTCAATTTCTTTGCCTCTGCCGCATCTGCTCCCAAGATGACGTTTTCCTTTCTAGGACATCCGAGGTGTCCTCTTTCTTTAGTAAACAAGGTTTCCCCGCCAGCTGTCATAGACGAACCCCTCACCCACATCCCCTCTGTGTTCCATAGTTCTGTTCTCACACCTTCTCCGCCCAGACTGAACAAGGATAGTGTTCCCCTGGTCCTTACCTTTCACCCACCAGCCTCTGCTTCCAACACATAATTTTCTAACATTTCCACCACATTCAATGTGATCTTGCCAGTAGCCACATCTTCCCATCCCAGAGGTTCATGTGCACCTCCTCTAACCTTACCTGCTACATTTGGTTTTCCCGATGTAGCCTATTTTACATCCGGGAGACCGAGCATAGACTACGTGACTGTTTCGCCAAACACTCGCTGTTGGTCCACCATGGCCTACTGGATCTCCTGATTGTTAACTGGTATAACTCCTCTACCCATTCCCATACTGACCTTTCTGGCCTGGGCCTCCTCCATTGCCAGAGTGAGGCCACACACAAACTGGAGGAACAGCACCTCATATTCCACTTGCATAGCTTACACCTAATGGTATGAACATTGAATTCTCCAATTGTAGTTAACTAATCCACAAACAACCCTTCGTTCCATTCCCATCCCCCTACCCTGTACCCCACCTGGACATACCCCATTTATCTCCTCCCAGTGTGGGGGTACATGGAAAGTGGTAATGGAAGCAGACACCATAGTGGCTTTTATGAGGCTAGCAGACAAGCATAATATGGTTATGGAGGTAATGGAGGGATATGGATCACATGCAGGCAAGGCAGATTAGTTTAACTTGGCGTCATGTTGGGTTTAGACATTGTGGGCCAGAGCCTGCTCCCGTGCTGTACTGTTCTATGTTCCATCAGTAATGGGGAGAAAATAGACACCAGGGGAGTGCATGGGATCACAATCGAAAGAGTATAGTGATCAGATTGAAGGTACGTCCAGAGATAGGGAGTGGCCAGACCAAAGAGTGGAACACAATGGGAATATTTTAAACTGCATCAATAAAGGTGATAAAGAAAAACAATTACCATTGGTCGATTCAAAAACCTTGGTATTCTCTTATTACTTAACAACGTAATAAACAGGCTTATCAGCCCCAAATTAACGAGAAGCAATCGTCCGCACTGGATGACACATCAGGAACCAGCAAATAGAGTTTTACGGTAATTGGTGAAAGAATTAGCTCAAATGAATGTTTTTGTTGTCATGAAGTAGCTGATTCAAGGGCAACTTTCAAACTGGAATGGGACACATGGAAGTGCACAGAAAGGAAAAAGCTAGAGGGGCTGTGTAAGGAAAAGGTTTTCATTTATTTAGTGACTTTCACATTCCTTAAAGGAAATGATGTTGTTATGATATTCGGGTATTGAATTATCACAACAGCCAGTGCTTTTTTTGGGGGGGGGCAAAAATGTACCTGTAATGCATATTTATCCTTGCTTTTGGTATAAATGGTGGCTCATTGTCATTTAAGCTACTTGCTATTTCAGAGCATGACTGCCTAATTAAATATTTTTAAAATTGTTTTTAATTTAGCCATTATTTGGGAATATTTCAAATGTTAAAAACAAAATGTCACACTTCTAAAGGTGCCAGTACCCTGTAGCATCGCTGCACTGACAACAGCCATTTTGTACATAGATTGTACAAAGGTAATCATAGCTAAATGAGTAGGAAGAGAATGGGGGTGAGGTGGGGGGTGAGTAGAGGGACAAACAGTGTGTTCCTTTCCTATTTCTCTCAGGCATAGATGGGCTCTTGTGCTGGGAGATTCTGGGGATATTTAGGCTGAGTTTTGTTCTGCTACCTGTGGTTTTACAAAGTGATGCTTTGAAAATGGATTCCAAATTTTATGAGGTTAGACGATAAAAAAGTTAGACGAAAGCAAAAAGTGGGCCAAATAGAAGATGTAAAATATTGCAGTTGTTTGACGGCTATCAGTTACTCATTTCCCACAGCTCTTTGATTATTTCCCAGGTTATCTTGTATTGTGATAACAAACACACCCACTCCAAGAGCTTCTCAGTACCGTGCAAACATGAACGTTGGTCCTGAATTTTAACCCTAGACTCAGAGAATGATTGGCATTGAGAGCTTTATCACCTGAGAGAGCTTGGGTTGTGGAGATGGAGGTTCCTCAAATCAGGCAGAGCTGACCAGCTGCACAGGCAAACTAATTTGGTTCACTTTAGATTAGTTTAGAGATACTGAACAGAAACAGCCCTTTCAGCCCACCGAGTCCGCACCGACCAGCAATACCCGCACATTAACACTATCTTACGCATACTAGGGAAATTTACATTTATACCAAGCCAACCAAGTCAATTAACCTACAGGCCTGTATGTCTTTGGAGTGTGGGAGGAAGATCTCGGAGAAAACCCACGCGGTCACGGGGAGAATGTACATAGAAACATAGAAAATAGGTGCAGGAGTAGGCCATTCGGCCCTTCGAGCCTGCACCGCCATTCAATGTGATCATGGCTGATCATCCAACTCAGTATCCCGTACCTGCCTTCTCTCCATACCCCCTGATCCCTTTAGCCACAAGTGCCACATCTAACGCCCTCTTAAATATAGCCAATGAACTGGCCTCAACTACCTTCTGTGGCAGAGAATTCCAGAGACTCACCACTCTCTGTGTAAAGAATGTTTTCCTCATTTCGGTCCTAAAGGAATTCCCCCTTATCCTTAGACTGTGACCCCTTGTTCTGGACTCCCCCAACATCGGGAACAATCTTCCAGCATCTAGCTTGTCCAACCCCTTAAGAATTTTGTAGGTTTCTATAAGATCCCCCCTCAATCTTCTAAATTCCATCGAGTACAAACCGAGTCTATCCAATCTTTCCTCATATGAAAGTCCTGACATCCATCAGTCTGGTGAATCTTCTCTGTACCCCCTCTATGGCAAGGATGTCTTTCCTCAGATTTGGAGACCAAAACTGTACGCAGTACTCCAGGTGTGGCCTCACCAAAACCCTGTACAACTGTAGTAGAACCTCCCTGCTCCTATACTCAAATCCTTTCGCTATGAATGCTAACATACCATTTGCTTTCTTCACTGCCTGCTGCACCTGCATGCCTACTTTCAATGACTGGTGTACCATGACACCCAGGTCTCGTTGCATCTCCCCCTTACCTAATCTGCCACCATTCAGATAATAGTCTACCCTCATGTTTTTGCCACCAAAGTGGATAACCTCACATTTATCCACATTGTACTGCATCTGCCATGCATCTGCCCATTCACTCAGCCTATCCAAATCACCCTGCAGCCTCCAAGCATCCTCCTCACACCTAACTATACCCCCCAGCTTGGTATCATCTGCAAATTTGGAGATGTTGCATTGAATTCCCTCGTCCAAATCATTAATATATATTGTAAATAGCTGGGGTCCCAGCACTGAGCCTTGCGGCACCCCACTAGTCACTGCCTGCCATTCTGAAAAGGACCCGTTTACTCCTACCCTTTGCCTCCTGTCTGCTAGCCAGTTCTCTATCCACATCAATACTGAACCCCCAATACCGTGTGCTTTAAGTTTGTATGCTAATCTCTTATGCGGGACCTTGTCGAAAGCCTTCTGAAAGTCTAGATATAACACATCCACTGGTTCTCCCTTATCCACTCTACTAGTTACATCCTCGAAAAATTCTATCAGATTTGTCAGACATGATTTACCTTTCGTAAATCCATGCTGACTTTGTCCAATGATTTCACCACTTTCCAAATGCGCTGCTATCCCATCTTTAATAACTGACTCTAGCAGTTTCCCCACTACCGATGTTAGACTAACTGGTCTGTAATTCCCCGCTTTCTCTCTCCCTCCTTTTTTAAAAAGTGGGGTTACATTAGCTACCCTCCAATCCTCAGGAACTACTCCAGAATCTAAGGAATTTTGAAAAATTATCACTAATGCATCCACTATTTCTGTGGCTACCTCCTTGAGTACTCTGGGATGCAGACTATCTGGCCCTGGGGATTTATCGGCCTTCAATCCGTTCAATTTACCCAACACCACCTCCCGGCTAACCTGGATTTCACTCAGTTCCTCCATCTTATTTGACCCCCGTTCCACTGCTATTTCCGGCAGATTATTTATGTCTTCCTTAGTGAAGACAGAACCAAAGTAGTTATTCAATTGGTCTGCCATGTCCTTGTTCCCCATGATCAATTCACCTGTTTCTGACTGCAAGGGACCAACATTTGTTTTAACTAGTCTCTTTCTCTTTACATATCTATAAAAACATTTGCAGTCAGTTTTTATGTTCCCTGCCAGTTTCCTTTCATAATCTATTTTCCCTTTCCTAATTAAGCCCTTTGTCCTCCTCTGCTGGATTCTGAATTTCTCCCAGTCCTCCGGTAGGCTGCTTTTTCTGGCAAATTTGTATGCCTCATCTTTTGTTTTTATACTATCCCTGATTTCCCTTGTTATCCATGGATGCACCACCTTCCCCGATTTATTCTTTTGCCAAACTGGTATGAACAACTTTTGTACTTCATCCATGCAGTCTTTAAATACCTTCCATTGCACATCCACTGTCAACCCTTTAAGAATCACCTGCCAGTCTATCTTGGCCAATTCACATCTCATACCTTCAAAGTTACCTTTGTTCAAGTTCAGAACCCTTGTTTCTGACTTAATTTTGTCACTCTCCATCCTAATGAAGAACTCAACCATATTATGGTCACTCTTGCCCAAGGGGCCACGCACAACAAGACTGCTAACTAACCCTTCCTCATTACTCAATACCCAGTCTAGAATAGCCTGCTCTCTCGTTGGTTCCTCCACATGTTGGTTGAGAAAACTATCCCGCATACATTCCAGGAAATCCTCTTCCTCAGCACCCCTGCCAATTTGATTCACCCAATCTACATGCAGATTGAAGTCACCCATTATAACCGTGTTACCCTTGTTGCACGCATTTCTAATTTCCTGTTTGATGCCATCCCCAACTCCAATACTACTGTTAGGTGGCCTGTACACAGTTCCCACTAGCGTTTTCTGCCCCTTAAAGTTTCGCAGCTCTACCCATATCGATTCCACATCCTCCACGCTAATGTCCTCCCTTTCTATTGCATTAATCTCCTCTCTCACCAGCAACGCTACCCCACCTCCTTTTCCTTTTCGTCTATCCCTCCTGAATATTGAATATCCCTGGATGTTCAGCTCCCAGCCTTGGTCATCCTGGAGCCAAGTCTCCGTGATTCCAACTATAGCATAGTCATTAATCGCTATCTGCACCTTCAACTCATCCACCTTATTACGAATGCTCCTCGCATTGAGACACAAAGCTTTCAGGCTTGTTTTTACAACACTCTTACTCCTTATACAATTATGTATGTATACAAGTATGGAGTACAAACTCCATACATACAGCACCCATAGTAGGGATCGGACCCAGGTCTCTGGCACTGTAAACGCTGTAAGGCAGCAACTCTACCGTTTCGCCACCCTGCTGCCCAAACATGTGTTTGAACCTTTATGCTTGTTTACCCTAGACACTGTTCCCTTGTGTTATATCACTGCATTTAACCTAAAGTATTCTCTTAGTCACTGTCGTATGCTGAAGAAAACTGCAGATTTTGGTTCTTGTTTGAGAGTCTTGCAGCACAGAATCAGACCATTCGGCCCACCACGTCAATGCTGACCATGCATTTGATAAGGTCCCACAAAGGAGATTAGTGGGCAAAATTAGGGCACATGGTATTGGGGGTAGAGGGCTGACATGGACGAACCCCTCACAAATTGGTTGGCAGACAGGAAACAAAGTGGGGATTAACGGGGCCCTTTCAGAATGGCAGGCTCGGTGCTGGGACCGCAGCTATTTACAATATACATCAATGATTTAGATGAAGGGATTCAAAGTAACATTAGCAAATTTGCAGATGACACAAAACTGGGTGGCAGTGTGAACTGTGAGGAGGATGCTATGAGAATGCAGGGTGACTTGGACAGGTTGGGTGAGTGGGCAGATGCATGGCAGATGCAGTTTAATGTGGATAAATGTGAGGTTATCCACTTTGGTAGCAAAAACAGGAAGGCAGATTATTATCTAAATGGTGTCAAGTTGGGAAAAGGGGATGTACAACGGGATCTGGGGGTCCTTGTTTATCAGTAAGCATGCAGGTACAGCAGGCAGTGAAGAAAGCGAATGGCATGTTGGTCTTCATAACAATAGGAGAAAAGAGGTCCTTCTACAGTAGTATAGGGTCCTGGTGAGACCACACCTGGAGTATTGTGTGCAGTTTTGGTCCCCTAATTTCAGGAAGGACATTCTTGCTATAGGAGGGAGTGCAGCGTAGCTTTACAAGATTAATTCCCGGAGTGGCCGGACTGTCATATGCCGAGATAATGGAGCGACTGGGCTTGTATACTTTGGAGTTTAGAAGGATGAGAGGGGATCTTGTAGAAACATATAAGATTATTAAGGGTTTGGACACGCTAGAGGCAGGAAACATGTTTCCGATGTTGGGGGAGTCCAGAACCAGGGGCCACTGTTTAATAATAAGGGGTAAGCCATTTAGAACGGAGACGAGGAAACACTTTTTCACACAGAGAGTTGTGAGTCTGTGGAATTCTCTGCCCCAGAGGGCGGTAGAGGCAGGTTTTCTGGATACTTTCAAGAGAAAGCTAGATAGGGCTCTAACAAGATAGCAGAGTCAAGGGATATGGGGAGAAGGTAGGAACGGGGTACTGATTATGGATAATCAGCCAAGATCACATTGAATGGCGGTGCTGGCTCGAAGGGCCGAATGGCCTACTCCTGCACCTATTGTCTATTGTCTGACCATTAAGTATCTAACTATACTAATCCCATCTACTAGCTTTTGGGATGTGCTTAGGCACCACAAATGCTCACCTAGATATTTGCCGGTCATTCCTGGGTTTCCATTCCTGTGAACTGTACACAACCCAAACAGTTGATAAGTCAGAAATATGGCGGCAAACCAAGTTTCACTCAGCAACTCCACAGCAACCAGCCAATCGATCTCACGAGTCTCCCAAACACTCGCTTGTATGTATGGGCTGTGCACAAGTTGGGCATTTGTAAACTGGGGAGGACCCATAATTAACGTTGCGGGAGTAGCTGCCTCCATCACCCCCTGCAGCGTGTTCCACATTCCCACCTCTTACCTCTTAGATTAAACCCAAGGCCTCTATTAAAGCCCAAGAGCCATGAGGGAATGCTGTGTACTTTGCTTCACAGAAACATGGCTCATCCCCAGCTCTCCTGACTCAGCCCTCCAGCCTGAAAGGTCTCAATGCATAGACTGTATGATGTCACCAGGAAAAGGGCGGGGCGGTGCGGTAACATCTGTTTCATGATAAACTCTTTGTGGTGCTCAAACGTAACAGTCTTGCCCAACTCCTGCTGCTCCCACCTGGAACATCCAGCAGTGAAGCACCATCCCCTCTACCACCCATGGGAATTCACCTCCCATCATCATGACCTGTGGTCTACATCCTTCCTCCAGTCAGCTAGCTCCCCTTGGATTCCTTGCGCTCTAACCTTCCAGGGCAGTCTACCTTGCGGAACCTTGCCGAACACCCTTGCTGAAATCCACATGTCTACGGCTCAGTTCTTTGCTGTTTGCTTACATCTTCAAAAAAACTCAATCAGATTCATGAGCCACAATCTGCGGTACAGTGGCGTAATCAGTTCAATCCTGACTATGGGTGCTGTCTGTACAGGATTTGTACGTTCTCCCTGTGACTGCGTGTGTTTTCTCCGGGTGCTCTAGTTTCTTCGTACATTCCAAAGACTTGCGGGTTTGTAGGTTAATTTGCTTTGTAAATTGTCCGCAGTGTGAAGGATAGAACGAGTGTACGGGGACCCCTGGTCGGCGGAGATTCAGTGGGGCCCATTTCTACGCTGTAGCTCTAAACTAAAGACAACTAAACTAAACTAAATCTTCGATTATCCCTAATCAGCCTTGGACTATCTAAATGCAAGTATATTGTATGCCTCAGAATCCTGTCTACTAACTTTCTCATCACAGATTTTAGACTCACTAGGCTATAGTTCCCTGACTTGTCCTTGCAGCCCTTCTTAAATAGAGGCACAATATTTGCCAACCTCAAATCTTCTGACACCTCACCCCTATTTAATGATGTCTCAGAAAATTGCAGGGCACCTGCAATTTTTTCTCTATCTTCCCACAGTGTCCTTGGACATATCTGATTAGGCCCGGGAGAATTGTCGACCTTCATGTGTTAGGACGTTCAGCACCTCCTCGACTGTAACACTGACTTCCCCCAAGACACTTTCATTGACTCCCCCAAGTTCCCTGAACCTCATGTCTATTTCCACGGTAAAACAGATGAGAAATACTTGTTGAGGGCCTTTCCCATCTCCTGTGGCTCCACACAAAGAGATGACCACTTTGACGTCCTGAGGAGCCCTATTCTCTCATCTCACCACGGTGGGATGCTGTGCCTGAAGAAGATGCCCACAAAACACTGACTACAACCCAGGCACATTGGGTTCCTCCTCCACAAGTTCTGACCATCGAGAAAGATTTCATGGGTGGGTCCTAAAACTGAATTCCCAATTTAACATGAGACCGATGCCTGATTTCTCAGCAATCCTGTAAGTACGCCCTTCCCCCAACCCTCACACCATTCTAAGATTGTTTGAGACACTTAGACAGTTGCATGGATAGGAAAGGTTTAGAGGGATATGGGTAAAAGGGGCATCTTGATCAGCAGGGGCAAGTGGGACCAAACAGCCTGATACAATCCTGTATGACTCTAAGCCTCCAGAAGTGTTCAGCTCCCCAGGGATCACAACTATACCTGCAGGAGACACCCAATATTCCAAGCCAGTGTACTGCCCACCGACTGATCTGTTATACAAATGCTTCAGAGAAACTCTGCACAGCGGTTGGTCATGTGCCCAAAGCTAGAAAGACCCCTGCTGCTTCTCATTAGCCTGTAACTCCCAAGATAGAAAATAGTGAGACTGTAAGGGAGTGAACTGCCCTTGGCTGTCCTGGAGTACTCAATGCCAATTCCCATGGTCTTCACAACACATCGTGGACCAGAGGACCATCCTAGCATCTAAAGTACTCAATCATGTGGGGCTGCCTCACGGTAGAGCCTCACAACACTGAGGGATCCATATGCCCTTACACCATCCCACCCCACTTCTCCACGGTCTATATGATTCCTGACTTCTTCTCACTAAATTAACTATACATTTGCTCACCAGTCAAATATCGTTCACCTTCATCGCTTCTCTCTTCTTTCCTGACAGTGTGATCTCCTCACTATAACAGCAGGGTGTCTACTCCCACCCCTGAAAGTTTCAGCAGTGGGAGACCAATTATAATCTCTCTGATGCAGGCAATAGTTTCAAACCAGTATCAAAACATAGGAGCTCTTAATCCCCTGATAAAGCATGGAGATGCAGCAGCATCTTGCGAGGCCACCAGCCATGTGCCTCTACAGCAATGTGGCCATGCTTGAAAGCCAGCACGTGGAAACTGAGGGAAAGATAAACATCGGCCATCCGATAATTGTGGATTTCCACTGCAACAGGGCTGGATTTTGTTCACTGGGTTGTAGCATCACGATAGGATGGCTTAGCCCATAAAGATACTGGGCTTTTGTTATTGCAGCTGCTACTCAGCACTGTGGTTTACACAGATTCCACGGCTACAAAGAATTGATTGTGCAACACCAGCAAGAATATTGCTGTTGTAGGTGTATTCTTCTCAGTGGGCGTCCGCTGTTAATGGGCCTCTCTGATCCGTTTCTCCAGCTCCCAATCCACATTGTCTGGTAGCTTAGCTGCTCACAGTCACAAGGCTAGAATCAGCATGTGTTGGGTGAAAGAAGTGTTCAGGTTCCCCCTCAGTCATTTCGGGCAAGGGCACAGAGTCGGTTTTGTTCCTTTTCCACAAGCACAACCCCAATGTTTATCATCCCGCCTTTGACAGCTGTGCCTTCCACCATCTGGATCCCAAATTCTGGAATCCCTTCCCAAAACCTTTTCCCCTCCATCTTTCCCATAAAATATCTCTCCTTGGCCATTGGTCATGTACCCAGCTGGCTCTTCCTTTAGCTTAGCAGTCAACTCTTTTTTTATGGTTTGGCAATGGTCACATGAGACTTGTGATGCTTAGTTTAGTTTGGAGATACGGCGCGGAGACGGGCCCTTCCGCCTGCAATGACAAGCGATCCCCGCACACTTACACCATCCAACATCACACTAGGGACAAATGACAATTATACCAAGTTAATCAGCCTACAAACCTGTACGTCTTTGGAGTGCGAGAGGAAACCGGAGCACCCGGAAAAAACCCACACAGGTCACGGGGAGAACGTACAGACTCCATACAGACAGCACCAGAAGTCTGGATCGAATCCGAGACTCTGGCGCTGCAAGCCAGCAACCGTGCCGCTTCACAATAATAAAGATGACAATATTTTTTAGTCAGATGAGCAATATTAATTACTGATTAACTCATGGAGAAAGAGCAAGTGGGAGTAAGAGAGCAAACAAAAAAGAGAATAAACTTGACCTTTGGCACTGCAAAGTGAATACTGCTAATGAAGCATTATAGGATTGTGACCCAGCAATATTGCAGGAAATGCCACAGCTAAATTGCATACAGCAATTCCCACCAAGCTTAATGCAATGATGACCCAATAATCTGTTCTAAGGGATAAAGATTAAAAAGGACACTTCTAATTCCTATAAATCGGCCAATGGAATAATTTACATCTACCGAGGAATGTGGTTGTGCCAGGATATAACGCCGTCAATAGTGGTCGCTCTCCATACAGGAGGATCCAATCTAAGCACTAATGCTTAAGTCTCAGCATTGAGACCCAAACCCACAGCTTAAGACACAACAGTCGACCAGTGGCTGTATTTAATGGAGACACAAGAGACTGCAGATGGTGGAATCTTGAGCAAAACACAAAGTGCTGGAGTAACTCAGCTGAATTCTGCCAGCTCTATGTGTTTTGGCTGCATGTTAATAGTGTGTCATATTTCCTTGTAACATTCAGCCCATTCCTCTTGGCTAGTTCTCACAGCAACCCCATTCGTTCCATTCCGCCACTTACTTTTATGCCAATCAACTCCTTCCTGATACTCCTCACCTGCCTCACCCCACTCACACTGGGGGAAAATTACAGCGTCAATTAACCTACCAAACTGGAGCGCCCAGGGGAATCTTACATCATCACAGAGAGAGCGTGCAAACTCATCACAGACAGCACTCAAATTCGTACCCGAAGTCCAGATTGAACCCAGGTCGCAAAGGCAGTGTGGCAGTAGCTCTATGCTGTGCTGTTCAATTCAATTCAACTTTAATGTCATTGCACAGACACAAGTATGGGTACAACGAAATGCAGTTTAGCGTCAGTTCGTAGTGATAGCAATATAGAAAATAAATACAGAATACAGACAATGTGGACGTAGTGACTGGAGAAATCTATCGGCGGGACTCCGAGTTCAGCAGTGTGATGGTGTTATTGTAGAAGCTGTTCCTCATCCTACTAGTGCGGGACCTGAGGCTCCTGTACCGCCTCCCTGATGGTAGGAGGGCAAACAGTCCATGGTTAGGGTGGGATGGGTCTTTGATGATCTTCCCGGCCCGTTTCAGACACCGTTTTCGGTGGAGGGCATCCATGGCAGGGAGCGGGGCACCAATGATATACTGGGCAGTTTTCACCACCCGTTGTAGTGCCTTCCTATCTGCCATGGTGCAATCGCTGTACCATACCGTAAAGCAGGTGGTCAGGATGCTTTCGATGGTACAGCGGTAAAAGTTGGTCAGGATCTGGGGGGACAGGTGGGCTTTTTTGAGCCTCCTCAGGAAGTAAAGGCGCTGCTGCGCCTTTTTGATCAGCTTGGAGGTGTTGAGGGACCAGGACAGATCATCTGAGATGTGTACCCCGAGGAATTTGTAGTTGGAGACCCGCTCCACCTCAGTCCCGTTTATATGGATGGGGGTGTGTCTGCCCCCTCTGTTCTTTCTAAAGTCAACAATGATTTCCTTCGTCTTCTGGGAGTTGAGGACGAGGTTATTGTTGGCACACCAGGTAGTCAGGTGCTGGACCTCCTCCCTGTAGGCTGACTCGTCGTTGTCACTGATCAGTCCTACCACCGAGGTGTCGTCGGCAAATTTTATGATGGCGTTGGAGCCATACTTAGGGATGCAGTCATGGGTGAAGAGGGAGTAGAGGAGAGGGCTGAGCACACAGCCCTGTGGCACGCCGGTGTTCAGTGTTATAGTGGAGGGGGTGAGGTTGTTGACCCTAACAGACTGGTTTGTTAGTGAGGAAATCCAGTGTCCAATTGCAGAGGGAGGTGGTGATGCCAAGACCGCTGAGTTTGGTGATCAAGCTAGCAGGTATGACAGTGTTAAAGGCGGAGCTGAAGTCAATGAACAGCAGCCTGATGTAGGTGTTGTTGCTGTCCAGGTGGGTCAGGGCAGAGTGTAGGGCCGCCGATATGGCGTCCTCTGTAGACCTGTTTGTCCGGTAGGCAAACTGATGGGGGTCCAGTGTGAGGGGGAGGCTGGCTTTGAGGTGAGCCAATATCAGCCGCTCAAAGCACTTGGCGATGACAGGGGTGAGTGCCACTGGCCGGAAGTCGTTGAGACTCCCTGTCGCTGATTGTTTCGGCACTGGCACAATGGTAGATGTCTTGAGGCAAGTGGGGACGACACCCTGGGCCAGTGACAGATTGAAAATGTCAGTGAGGACCAGGGATAGTTGTCCAGCACATGCCCTGAGCACCCGCCCGGGGATGCCATCGGGGCCGGCAGCTTTGTGCTCATTCACCTTGCTCAGTGCATCTTGTACAGCAGAGGTGGAGAGACTGAGGGGTTGGTCATTCGGTGGTGGAGCTACTTTGATGGCTGGAGTTTTGTTGTCCCGGTCAAAGCGAGCATAGAAATGGTTTAGCTCATCAGGAAGGGAGGCATTGTCTGGGGGGGGGTGTTGACTTTCTGGTAATCGGCAATGGATTTGATTTGTCCGTAATCAATCTGAGCCATCTGAATCACTGGATTGAAAAGGTCTAATCGTCCGCTTTCTTTGCCACAGTGGTGGAGACTGGAACAGAAGTGCGTGATGCAGGTCAGCCCCCTGCCATACACCACATCCACTAACGCCTGATGCCCCTCCGTCACTTTCAGCACTAACGTCACCCAGTCAGCATCCACGGTGCCGGTGAATGGGCCAAGGCAGGGGGCTAGTCTAGTACCCTTGTGGAAGGAGTCACACACACATAAAATCACATAATGAAACTGAACTAGGTTCCCATGGACAGGAGTCCACACAATCAAAACACTTCAGGACAAATCACATGGAGAGACACCTTGGAGCCAAGAAAAACACTCTGTGTCAACAACTGACTGACAGCTGTAGTTACCTTCAACAGCACAAACCACATTTAACTCTTTACAAGCATTTCATTGCTATGAAAAGCCTGAACCACCTAACAAATAATAAGGATCCAGAGGCAGCTCAGCTCCATCAACTCAGTGTGAACAACAGACACTGAAACCCAGATTCTCCCCAAAAAAGAATAAATAGACACACAGGGTAATTTGGGGCAGAAACCAGGAAAATCACCCTCCATATTCCACTGTTATCCTCGTTATTTCTGGATGGAAAGCGATGCTCCCAGCTGTTACACGGGACATGGAACGTTTCCACAATGCTTGAATATTCCTAGGGGCAATTAAGTGAAGGGGTATGCAGGGGCTGGAGATGCTCATTCACCTCCTCCGATCTGTTCAATGAGATTATACCTGACCTGACCCTCAACTCCAACCTTTGTCCTGCGTCCCTTCAAACCACAGCTAAAAGTATTGCGTACAGACCTGGAGTATTGCGTACAGTTCTGGTCTCCAAATCTGAGGGAGGACATTACTGCCATAGAAGGAGTGCAGAGAAGGTTCACCAGACTGATTCCTGGGATGTCAGGACTGTCTTATGAAGAAAGACTGGATAGACTCGGTTTATACTCTCTAGTATTTAGGAGATTGAGAGGGGATATTATAGAAACTTACAAAATTCTTAAGGGGTTGGACAGGCTAGATGCAGGAAGATTGTTCCCGATGTTGGGGAGGTCCAGGACAAGGGGTCACAGCTTAAGGATAAGGGGGAAATCCTTTAGGACCGAGATGAGAAGGAATTTTTTCACACAGAGAGTGGTGGGTCTCTGGAACTCTCTGCCACAGAGGGTAGTTGAGGCCAGTTCATTGGCTATATTTAAGAGGGAGATAGATGTGGCCCTTGTGGCTAAGGGGATCAGAGGGTATGGAGAGAAGGCAGGTACGGGATACTGAGTTGGATGATCAGCCATGATCATATTGAATGGTGGTGCAGGCTCGAAGGGCCGAATGGCCTACTCCTGCACCTAATTTCTATGTTTCTATGTTTCTAAATAAGCTCAGAGTTCTGAAAATATCTGATTTCCAACATCCACAGCAATTTCGAGGGTGAATGTTCCATATTTCCACTACCCCTGGTGGAGAAATTCTTAACAAACAGGATTGTCTCTAATTTTCTTTTAAGGCAAGGGCTGACATTCCAGATAGACTGGTGGGGGTCATGATCCACAAACAGTTGCAACAAGTTACGCACCTGCTTGACCGATAGCATGGATCAATTGTATTAAAGATGCCCTCACTGAAGGTGCCTCTCCAACATTCAGCTGGGATTCCAATTTCAACTTGATGATCATCGCACACTGCTCTTTCCAGAAGTGAAAATACATGTTTTTGCGTTCGCTAAACACAACCAGAAATCATCAATTTTGTCAAACCTTCTGGGAAACCACAGTGAAGCGTGTCTCGTTCTACATGGAAAACCACCACCCCCAGCACATCGTCCACTTCATTACTCACCGCCTGGGAGCACTTGCACCAGCTTCGGTCCCAAAATGAGCCATCGCCTTCTGGAAACTCTCTGGACCTCTTCTCACTTCAATGGGAATATCCTGCAGAATGGTTAAAACAGGAATGATCTGTCAATAATCTATCACTTGGTGTCTGAATGGTAACACTGCTCATTTTGAAACCAACCCCTTGTACAGTGTAAAGAAAATCATTCAAAAATTGCAAATGCTGGAAATCTGAAACAATACCCAAAAATGCTGCAAACACTCATCACGTTGAGAAGTGGGGTAAACCGATGGACCCACTAGGAAACCGCATGGTCACAGGGAGAACTTGCAAACTCTAGATAGATAGCACCTCCGGTCAGGATTGAACACTGGAGCTATGAAGCAATGGCTCTATTATCTAAGCCACTTCACCATCAACATGTCCATACTAGGTCACAGAAAAATTCCATTATCCTATAAATTTTCCCTATAACCTATTTTTACACATTCTCCATAATTTCTAGCATCCTGCTACACCAGGGGCAATTTGCAGTGACCTACCAATCAAGGCCACTTTCATTGCCTGTTCCTTACTTCTCATGTGAGGCATCTCCCAGGCTAATAGAGTGAATTAGGTATCATCCGCACAATAAGGGGATGAGGTCAGGCATAAACTAAGTGGTTCAGAGGCAGTAGATTACCTCCACTGAAGAACATTGGAGAAACAGTCTACCTGCAACCGAGGAGCAATTAGTCATTTCTTGCTGGAACTTGGGTTTGTAAACAAATTGAATTATGCTTTATGTGGTAACATAAGTAGGACCTCTTTACACTCTACCTGGAAGCAGATGGCTTGTAAAGCACTACCCCTAAAAACACTCACTACATCATGAACAAATGGAAACTACAGGGACTGCTGCTTGATTAGTCTTTCTGAAGCCAATCAGAATCTGGAGTTTAACTCCCTGGCCACTCCTTCTTCACCCCTTTCCCATCAGGCAAAAGGTATAGAAGTATGAAAACGCACACCTCCAGATTCAGGGATAGTTTCTCTCCAGCTGTTATCAGGCAACTGAACCATCCTACCAACAACTAGAGAGCAGTTCCGAACTATTATCTACCTCATTGGTGACCCTCGAACTATCTTTGATCGGACTTTACTGGCTTTACCTTGCTCTAGACTTTACACCCTTATCCTGTATCTGTACACTGTGAATGGCTCGATTGTAATCATCTATTATCTTTTCGCTGATTGGTTAGCATGCAACAAAAGCTTTTCACTGTACCTCGGTACACATGACAATAAACTAAACTGACTATAGCCAAGAGTATACCATCGGGAATGGGATTTACGTTATTTGGTCCCCAATCGTGGCGGTGCTCTCGGTCAGGGACATACACGACTCGCTCCAAGGCCACACTATGACCACACATTGCCTCTGCCAGACACCAGGGCTGGGTGTCTAGGCTACCAAACCGCCAGTGCTAAGGCCTGCCAGCAACTATTAGGTAACTTGACCCCGTGACCTCTCACCTCAATTTGCCCCACCTCCAAACTCCAGTCATTTGTCCATCCTCACAATGCTCCGCTTTTTCACACAAAGGCAGTCAGTCAATCACCCAACTACCCAATCTCCTTTACAACCTCCAAGAAATATAAAATACAACGTTCTTTTAATAATTTCTCTTCAGAATTGTTCAAAGTTGCACACTGGAGGTAAAGTTGTAATTCCTGACCAACTCCAAGTGAACAGAAGACCCCACCAGGCCAACCTAATACCTTTTCTCCAATCCACAAGAGATTCTTACAAAATAGAGCCAGGACATCCTCAGAGAAGAATGATTCAAAGAGCTTGGAAATCAAAGCACTTGCATTGATACAAGAACACCAAGGTAGGCAGCATCAATGAAATTCAGAAAATACCTTGTGGAGTAAACAAGTTCAATGTTTCTCTCTTGTAGAGGAGTATAAACGAAAATTGCCTGCACTGATGTGAGATTTAATGAATGGTTCCTAACTGGGGTGTGATATCATATCTTTCCCATGAAGACTGACTAATTGCAAATGAGCAATGAAACACAAAGTTTGTAACATTTGCATCACCAATTGTATGAGGGGTGGGACAGGAGCTGGCATGATGGGTCGTGATGAGGAGTAGGTGGGAGTTGTATTAGATGGGGGGGGGGGCAGTAGGAAGAGTTTGTGATGGGGTCAGGGAAAGTAAGGCCAGGGGAATACACTCAGTAAGTAGATCTGAGATTCTGGCTAGTACAAAATTTGATCTCTGATTGCAACAGTTTCCCTAGCTGAGTGGTGGAATAATCTTCAAAAGGTGCAATTAGTCTCACTATAGCAGTGAGAATATGACTAACTCCAACCAGTTCACCTCCAGTGACATAGACAGCCATCCTTAACCTAGACTGGTCTATCAGTGATTCCTCCTCCTCCATCCAGTTGCATCTTACCTAAAACGCTTACTTAGCAGCAGTTTACGTAAGTGACTCACCTTCCCCGAAGAAGAGATGAGTAAAGAGTTGGTCTTGCCAGCAATGCCGCAATCCCGGGAATGAGACACACGTTGAAAACGTGGTGGCTATGACAGGGCAGAGCAGGGATAGGCTCCGCACCCTGGTTCAGTCGGGAACAGTCTATGTGAATCTAAGGCGGGTCAAAGACTTGGTGATGTGATGCCGTGTGCAATACTTGCACAAGCGAGCAGACATTTGAAAGAAACCACAAGAAGTGTAAATATGACCCATCCACTACTGTTGCTTATATATTTGCCACACCCACACATTTGCATTGGAAAAGGCCTGAAGCCAATTAGTCCTGTGGCAATCACAGAAATAATTACATCGCAAAGGAGGAAGATTAGACCTTTCAAACTTCTGCCGTTCGATTCGACCACTGCTGCTCTACCTCACAGCTATCTGACCCTGATTATTTGTAACCTCACTGAACAAGAATCTAGTCTGAAGAAGGGTATCGACCCATAACATCACCTATTCCTTTTCTCCAGAGAAGCTGCCTGAGCCGCTGAGTTACTCCAGTTTTTTGTGTCTCTCTTGACAATCTATCAAGCCCAGTTTTGGAAACTTCCTTTGACTTCTAGTCTCGGAACAGAGTTCAAAATTTCCACCAGTCTCTGGATGGCCCCCTCATCGTCAGCGATTGGACACTGCAGCGTTTGAACTCAATCTGGAAAGCCCAACTAGTGAAAATTGTTTCCCTCTATCTACCCCTCAATTCCTTTCATCATTTAAAAAAACGTAAATTAGATTGTCTGCAGTCTTCCGTAACCAAAGTGGCATAAGCCTCCTCCCCTTTATAATTTATTTCCATGCACGGTTTAACCTTGTTAACCCCTGTGTTGTGCTGGAAAATGTTGCAGGCAAATGACAAAGATGATGATCTTGCCAGTGCAGTTGCCTGATTAGTCACAAATTCCCTGTGGCATTTACAAAATAGCCTAGAGAAATTTTGGGTTAGTTCTTCAAAACAACACCAGATGCAATAACCTGCCGAATGATTCCAGGAGGAATTATTGGGCATTCTTTATACGAGAAATACGAGAACAATATTTCACATTGCCGCAATGATTTGAAAAATACCCTCATAACACAAATCCTCAAATCTCGTATGTCATCAGGATACATGAGGAGACTATTCTGCCCATTGATTGGCTGCCACTTCTAGGAGCAATCCCATTCCCCTTCATCAGAACTGGGAAAGTGAGAAAACAAATGAATTGCTACCTCTTTCTTTTTTTTCTCCTTTCTCCTTCCCAGTTGACATTGAAATGTTGATTCAGTTTCTCTTCCCACAGATGCTCCCTGACCTATTGTGTGTGTGTTTCCACTGCTTTATGTTTTATTTCCAATTTCTGGTACTTGCGGTATTTTTGATTCCTCATACCATTCCTCCATCCATTTCCCTGCAACTCATCTCACGTGCCCATCTAAGGCTGCCTAATTCCCCTGTCACCCACCTACACCAGAGGGAATTTACAGTAACCGGCTCATCCACCATTTGGTGCAGTTATCACATCACTGTTAAGGGAAGAAGTTTGCATATTTGCATTTCACTGTCAACATCAAACCCAGTAGCAGGCTTGGAAGGCATTTGTATCCAACCACAGTACAGGACAGGGATCACTCGTAAACTGGACAGGTTTCCTTTTTAAGAAGATGTTTCCTCCAAAGGAAGTATCCAGAAGAAGGGGTCACCTCTCTCTCTCTCTCTCCCTCAGAGGGTGGAGGCTTTGGAACTCTCTCAAAGGGCAGAGGCATTTTTTTCCTAAGATAGGGACCGAATGGTTAGCCTAGCAGACTGTCCTTCATATTATGTGGCGGAGACGCAAGATTCTACAGTTGCTGATACCTTGAGCAAAAAGCAAAAGGCTGGAGAATCTCAGTGGTTTAGTTGACATCTGTGGAGGGAATGGAAAGATGACGTTTTCAGGTCTGAGTGGAGTGGGGGTGGGGGGAGCGCGGGAGAAAGCTGGAAAAGTGAGATGGGGCAGCAGGCGGGCAAGGTGGGCATGAAGGGTTCCCACCCAAAATTTTGTCCATTCCCTCCACTGATGCTGCCTGGGCCGCTGTTCCTCCAGCATTTTGTATTTTGTTCATTAAGTGGCGAAGTGGACGAGGGATGGAGTGACCTAATCCTGTTCCTGATTGGTATGTTGACGTGACAAGCACTGGCAAGGACGAGCTAGCGGTTCATGGTGACCCTTGCACTACAGTAGTCCCCGGACTGAGCCTAGACTGAGCTGAGCCTGACACTTCCTTCCCTCATCACAGTGGGCAGCACAGTGGCGTAACTGGTAGAGCTGCTGTCCCACAGCACCAGAGTGGGACAGGGGTTCAACCCTGTCTTGTATGGAGTTTGCACGCTCTCCCTGTGATCCCATGGATTTTCTCCAGGTTATCCAGTTTCCTCCCACATCCCAAGATGTGCGTTTGTAGGTTGGTTGGCCTCTATAAATTGCCCCTTGTGTGCAGGAGGTGGATGGGATAAGATAGAACTAGTATAAATGAGTGTTCGATGGTGGGCATGGACTCGAAGGGCCTGTTTTCATGCTGCATCTCTAAACTAAACTAAACTCAGTCCCATATCACTGACAAAAAGTCAGACAACTGCTCACACGAAGCGACAGTAGCGCAGCTGTGGAGTTGTTGCCTTAAAGCACCAGAGATCCGGGTTCAATCCTGACTACGGATACAGACAGTATAGATTTTGTACCTTTTCCCCGCGTCCTGCATGGGTTACCTCCGGGATCTCTGGTTTCCTCTAGAGATCCCGGAGACATACAGGTTTGTAGGTTAATTGGGTTTGGTATAATTGTAAATTGTCCCTAGTATGTGTTGGATAGTGGCAGTGTGCGGGGATCGCTGGTCAGCGTGGACTCAGTGGGCCGATGGGCCTGTTTCCGCGCTGTATCACTGAACTAAAAACTAAACACTCAGCCACAGTCCCAGCTGCTTCTGTTGGCTGCTGTGGTAGAGGTCAGCCTCCCTCCCCTGTCCAGAGCCTAGCTCTGCTGTATGATGGGAGAACCGCAATAGGGCCCCGGCCTACTTAACCAGGTTAGTCAACAGTAACCCGCCTCATCCAGCAATAAACAGCCCCACCAAGCAGCAAACGGGGATTACCTGTGCGTAGAAATCAGTGGAAGGTGAAGACCGTGACCTCTCGTGCACGTACTGCGGCTTGGCAGGCTCCTGAAAGCTCTGGTCTAGGATGTTGTCCGCAGAGTGGTACCTGCCAGAGCTCCTGGCTTCCGGCAGCTTCTTCTGCTCCCTCCAGGTGGCCTGGTACTCGGCGAAGGTTCCCAACCGCTGGGACTCGGCTTCAAGCCCCCAGGCCCCGTGCTCCCTGCCCTGCCTCGTCCTGTCGGGGGGGCAGATGGGGCTGGAGCCGCCGCTCCCTAGCGAGCAGCTCCCGGCCTTGTCGGGCCTTCTTTGGGGACGGTCGGGCCAGCCGTCGATTCCCAGCGAGGCAGCTCGATCTCGCCCTTGGGACTCTGGGTTCCAGACGGCCTCGTAGCCGCCAGCTCGATCTTGCCGCTGGGCCGCCTCACCGATGGGGGGCTGGGAGCTCTGCCTGGGTGCCGGCCTGTTGTAGGCCATCGAAGGTCCGGCCCCCCTGGCGCCCACCTCGAAGAAGTGCCGCCTGTCGGCCACGGAGGACGGCGGGGAGGCAGCAGGGCCCGGCCCACGGGACCCCTCCCCTTCCTCGGCAGCCCCCACCTCGTTCATCTTGCCGGGCTCAGAGTAGGATCGCATCCTCTGCTCTTGTGTCAGCCTCTTCCTGCCGCCCACCCGCCCGAGCTGGTGACCCCCGGCCGCTCGGCCTGGAGGAGCCTGGGGGTTGCTCGGCAAGGGCGGGGTGGGCGGGTGCCAGCTCCCGGGCACTGGGCTGGGTCGAGGGGGAGGGCAGGTGTTGGGCGATGTAGAGGGGCGGGGGACAGCCAGAGGGCCCAGGTCCCTCCTCTGGAAGGAGGTGGCCCTCAGGACGCGGGCCTGCGCTTCCTTCAGGTCGTCCTTGTAGGTGGCGGGAGAGGAGCCAGGGGGCGAGGAGACAGGGATGGGCTCTTGTTCCTCCGGGCCGCCGGTTAAGGCGGTAGCACTCCTGCTCTTCTGCAGCTGGGCTCGCTTGCTCTGGATCTCGTTGCGCAGGGCGGTGGCAAAGCGGTCGCCACGCCGCTGAGGCCTAGTGGCTGGGCCCAGCTCGCCCTGGGACCTCCGGCTCTCTTGGGTCAGTGAGTGAAGCATTGGCGTCTGTAGGGGGCAGATCCCCTCGTTCGACGGGCTTAGCCCGTGAGGCTCCCTGTCCTGCCCCTGTCCCTGTCCCAGCCCACGAGGATCCCTGGCCTGCCATAGATCCTGCCCACAGGGCTCCCTGGCCTGCCCTAGGCTTACTACTTGTGGCTCTCTGGCCTGCACTGAGCTTACCCCACGGGGTTCTCTGGCCTGCCATATCTCCAGCCCATGTGACTCCCCAGCCTGTACCAGGCCCAGCCCCTGAGGATCCCTAGCCTTCCCTGTGCCCATCCCCTGGGGCTCCACAGACTGTACTTGGCCAAGTCCACGAGGATCCCTGGCCTGCCATAGATCCTGCCCACAGGGCTCCCTGGCCTGCCCTAGACTCTGCCGACAGGCCACCTCCCCACTGTGGCCATCCAGGACCGGCTTCTGCCCCACTTCCTCCAGGCCAGCCCTGTCCCAGCTCCCCTCAGAGTGGTGTCTGGGTTGCCTGGCGCTGAGGCTGGGGGCAGGAGCCGAGGGGTGGACCGGGCCTGGCGACTCCAGCCAGACCTTGGTCACCGCCGCCACCTGGTGGGGTGACCTGGAAGTGAGGCAGAAGTACCTGGTCTGCCCAGCCTCGGAGGTTGCCACGTCATCCTGGGGGGCAGGCGGCGCCACTCTGCTCTGGCCAGGATCCTGTCGCTGGGTGGTCTCTGCCAACGGGGGGCCAGGGTAAAGCGCCGCCCTCGAGGATCTGTCGCCACGCGGCCAGGCCGCCTCGTCGCTGCGTTGCCGTGTGTGACGGGGAGGGTACGAGGCCTGTCCGTGTTGGGGAAGCCAGGCTGAGGGAGGGGAGGAGGCCTGGTTTCTGCGCCCGGGGCCTTCCGTCCCCTCCCAGTCTCCCCAGGGCCCCGGCTGCCGAGGGAGCCCGCTCCCCTCAGGCTGTCCCCCACTCCCATGGACTTTGGTTGCGGCGTAGCTGTCGCTGCGGATGGGCAGTGGGGGAGGAGGGGAGGCCCTCCTGGGGGGCCGGCAGTCAGGGGCTGCCCTCTTGTCGGGCACGTGCCACACAGGCCCGATGTTGGCCCTGGAGTGCCTGGACGCTGGCTGCTCGTCTGACCGGGGGCTGGCCCTGTCCTCGGGGGCCAGGCGGCACTGTCTCTCCTCCGGCCCCCCCTGCTCGGGCACAGCCTGCCAAGCACGACCCCCGGCGGGCCAGCCGGCCTCCCAGTAGGTCACCCGGTTCAGTGCATTCTCGGTGGAGGAACAGTTGTCGCCGCGGGAGGAAGACAGCGTGTAGTCCGGCGTGCTGGAGTTGGTCGAGAAGGAGCTATAGGCAGAGTCCCTCTTGCTCGGCTGGGCCACCTGCTCCATGCTGTTGTTGGACTTGGCAGGAGATAAGCGGCCAAGCTGTTCCAGACTATCCATGCTTCCCAGCGAGCTGAAATGGTTCGAAACGCGATGCAGGTTGGTCTGGTCCCAGGGATCCGCGAGGTTGTTGGATGAGGAACTGGGGCAGAGAACAGAAGGGTAGGTGAAGGAGGTCCCCCAGCAAAATCCCACACCCTGGAGCAGAATGTCCAAAGACCCACCCCACAACACAGCCATCTCTCCCAACCTCCCTCAATATTCCTGACTCTCCTTGACACACCCGCTGACCACCTCCCTCGATGCACCTTACCTGCCATGATACGCCCAACCTCCACTCAAACATGCTTGAACATCCTCAACAGTCCAGGCCACACTCAACACACCCGAATCAATCAACACATCAGACCCCTCTCAACGCATCCAACCCCCTCTCTCAATATACCCAAACCCCCTCAACACAATCGACCCCCCTTCCTCAACACGCCCGAATCAATCAACGCGCGCGACCCCCCCCCCACCCTCAACATGCCCGAGCCCCCTCCCAACATACTCAATTCCTACCTGCACCTCACACCTGACCCCACACACACCAATCCCCCAACAACACAATTGCCCACCTCAATGGGGCACGGTGTGGTGACTATGCACAAACAGGGAGATGCAGCAATGTTTGGAGGTAAGGCAGCTGTCTGGATGGGCCTGGGAAAATGCCATTAACATGAGCAGGTAGCTCTTCAACTGCTGGAAACCTAAAGTAGCAGCTAGTTGGCATTAATATCCAGGAGCCAAAGTGGAGCAGATCGTAAAAGACATCAGTGAAGCAATAACCCTTTGGTGCTCTCATGCAGAGAAAGGCTTTGAGTTAAGGTTGTAAGTCGCCTCTAGCAGTGAACTTGATGAACGTTCATGTTAATTCATGTCTGTGGCGTTAAATGGCTTCACAGCCTTGATTGTTTCCTTTCTCTTAAACCTAAAGGAGTAGAGCAAAGCAAAGCAAAGCCAAGCCAAGCCAAGCAAAGCCTCTCAAGCAAAGCAAAGCCAAGTGTCCCTCAATGTAAAGGAAAGTCATCAGCGACCAAGAATCACAAGATTTCCAGTTTTATTCAAGGGAAATTAAACAAGTCCACAGCAGCAGAAGGTAAAGATCCAACTGAAAACCAAGGTCCTCAAGGATGGATAGTGGATGGAGAGTGGGTACAGGTATCTCAAACAGTCAGGATGTGTGGATTCTTCAGCACTGAAAAAGCCACCTACCCCACAAGGCCTCACTCACAGAGAGCCAAGGACAGAGTGGCGACAGAATCTGGGATGGAGAAGCTATCTTTGTCCGTGGGAAGAAACACGAGGATCTCCGCAACCGCTAATCTGTCCTTGACATGAACACCCTGAACTCCATGCCACTGCAGCCAATCACGGTCAGCCATGCAGCTGTTAGTTTTAGTTTTTAGCTTGGTTTAGATGCAGTGCGGAAACAGACCCTTCCCACCAGAGTCTGCGCTGACCAGCGATCCCCGCACACTAACACTATACTACACACACTAGGGATAATTTATAATTTTACCAAGCCAATGAACCTACAAACCTGTATGTCCTTTGGAGCGTGGGAAGAAACCAGAAAACCCAAAGGAAACGGGGAGAGAACGGAGGTCATGGGGAGAATGTACAAATTCCATACAGACAGCACTGGTAGTTAGGATCTGACGCTGTAAGGCAGCAACTCTATCGCTGCGCCACCGTGCCACCGTTATTGAACAATAAGAAGTTGAGAGGGCTGTATCTCACTCTTTAAAATAGCAAGGCATTGAAATCAGATGGCATTGCCACCGATATTCTAAAATTCAGTGGTGAAGGGCCTCAATCACAAACCCATAATCTCATTGTCCACATCTGGGAGGAGGGGGATGAACCAGGCAACTGCAGAGGCTCCTTAATTTTGACCATATTCGAGAAAGGAAACAAGTCTGACTTTGTTAACCACAGAGAGTTCTTTGTGCTATTGGCCACAGTAAAAATCATTGCCAGAGTCCTCCTCTCATCCGCCTACTTCCACTGACCACATGGCTGCTGCCCAGGTCACAGTGTGACTTCACACTCAAAGAGGAGGAGGAGAGGGGGGGTTGGGATTGTGTATCTCAAGGACAAGTGATGAGAGATCACACAAGTCCTACATCAGAGGAGGTGGGAACTCACCAACACACAAACTACCCAAGGGCCTGCCCTATCATTCCCCTCCTGTCCCATCTGTAGAAGAGTCTATGGTTCCCACCTTGGCCAAATTGAAACCCACAAAATTGGAGTGGAAGCAATTTATCATCAATTCTGAGGAACTGCCTAAGAAGATGGGTGCATAGCAAGGTCAGCTGAAATCTTCTAGGAGCTAAAACAAAGGCCATTTAAAATGTGGTAGCATTCTCGGTAATTTCCTGGTCAAGGTGTTGCAATGCAGGCAGTGAATTAGAATTCAAGCATTAAATAAATTGGAATAAAATGCTTGCACTAAAAATGATTATCAGGCTAGTTCAGGAGAGTGTGCACAGATAAAGGATCATCAATGAATGGTGGAAGGACACAAAAAGCTGGAGTAACTCAGTGGGACAGGCAGCATCTCTGGAGAGAAGGAATGGGTGATGTTTCGGGTCGAGACCCTTCTTCAGACCCATACCTTCCATTCCTTCTCTCCATAGATGCTGCCTGACATGCTGAGTTACTCCAGCTTTTTGTGTCTATCTTCGGTTTAAACCAGCATCTGTGATTCCTTCCTACTCTTCAATGAATGGTGGAACAGGTGTGTAACAGCCAAAGGCCTACTCCTGCTTCAACTGCTCTCAACCCAGAAAAATATCCCAAGCAATAAACTCACACGTTGCACTGAAGGTGATTAGAGGGGTGGCTTCAGGAACCTCTATAAAGTTGAGAGAAGCAGCCAACGTTTGAAACGTTGCAGCGGAGGACCCCGGTTTAAAACACTATATCTCCCCGAAGAGACTTAACTTTGCAGAAATAAGTGTCCCAACGCTTTACAGAAATAAAGATTCAAGGTTTACATAATGAAGGAACTTGTGGACCAATTATTCAAATGGATATTTTCTTCTGGACTACTTGCTACTTCAAGTGCACCTTTGTCTGATCACAGACCTTGTACTTGTGATATATCCAAGATGTCGACACATTATTTAAATGCAAAGGAAAATTAGATGGTGGCAAGTGATCCTCTTTCAGGGAATTAATGGACTCACGGGGTAAGCTGTTGGCTCATTGAAGGGACTGCTGATTTGTTGAAATATTAATGTATATTGGAAACGGCAGTGATAAACTCTTACAAACTCTTATCCTCTTCATTCGAGGAATAAATAGAGTAAATGCACAAAGTCTTACCCAGACAGAGTAGACGAATCAAGAACCAGTGGAGGGGAGATAGATTTAATAGGGACCTGAGGGGCAACATTTTTATTCACAAAGGGCGGTAGGTATATGGAAGGAGCTGTTGGAGGTAGTTGAGGCAGGTACTGTCACAACATTTTAAAAAGATTTGGACATGTTGGATAGGTTTAGAGATATATATGGGCCAAATGCAGGCAGGTGGGACTAGTGAAGATGGGCACATTGGCCAGAGCAGGCATGTTGGGCAGAAGGGCCTGTTTCCATGCTGTATGACTCCATGAATCTGGGGTGCCATGTAATGTCGACCTGGGCCTATCCAGTTGAATGGAATAACTTTGGTCCCTTGAGAGGATTGAATAAGGGGGTATATTGAATGGCTGCTTGTGCTCCATCTCTCCTGCCTTTCAGATCCACCGATCACCGCTAAAACCAAACATTTTCCACAAAGATCAGCGGACAAAGCATTCCATCCAGATTTTGCAGGCCCAACCCTAGAACAGAAACAGGGTCGAGTGTGGCACTCACGTGGCATGGTATCTCGAGTGCCAAGAGGAACGCATTCCGCCGGAAGATAACTGAATTGTGGCTGTTTCCTGGGGGCTGTCTGTGAACTTGGTTGAATGCCAAGAATGAGGGCGATCCACTGGTTCATTCCGCCTAAGAGGAAAAAAGAGAGGCAAGTAAAATAGGGTGTGAAACACAGAGAACGTGACCTCTGCTGCTCTCAATAAAATAACCTGCTATATACAAATGCAGCACTTCAATTAGTCAAAGACAAAAGATGCCCACGAAAATGTAGCCAGTCACGTTAAAGAAGGCCAACCAGTGGTCTGATTTGTAGAACTTGTAGATGCTGGTTAATATACAAAAGGACATAAAGTGCTGGAGTAACTCAGCACGTCTCGCAGCATCTCTGGAGAACATGGATAGGTGCCTTTTTCAGACTTGTTCAGGTCTGGTTTAATTTCTACACTGGTGGTGTAGATCAAACCTGCGGGGCCAGATAGCACCAAGTACTCTGACAATCATTTACTTTTCCTAAAATGTGTCATACAGAACTTTTTCAAAAATGCCTGCCACACTTACATTAATTCAGAATGTTACCAACTCTTTGAAGTGTTTAGTTTCACACTGGGGGTCAGTAAATACAAAGGGCCTCCCACCTAGAGAGTCCTGCCCGACTGGTGCAATGTATGTGACATTAGCATAAAGTATCCATTTTCCACTGACACTTCTATCACCAGAAAGGATTGGCCACGTGTGAGGCCGAAACTGACTGGGTGCTTTTGATCAGGGAAGGATGAGAAATAGGTGCCCAAATCAATAGAAATAACAGTTTATTAATAGCAAACTGGAAAATGGGCAAAATGATTACGCTAAACAGAAAGTGGCCAGCCTTCGCTCACTCTCTCTCTCTCTCTCTCTCTCTCTCTCTCTCTCTCAGATTAACTGTTTTATTTGCAACTCCTGCCATCAAAGGGTAACTCAAGTGAAGGTTCTCTGATGTTTTTCATTCAATTAAATGGCTATCAAGTTACCGGTCACTCTCAACATCTGTGCTTTTGAAAGGACTCAGATTACATTCAGAGAGTTGAACTTCAACAACAATTGCAACATTCGACATGCACGTGTCAACATAAGTATCAGGCAGTGGAGGTGGAAAGATAGGTGTTGCACTGTTCTCCGGTTTCTTTGATCTTCTACATTTAATGAGCCCAACGTCTGGGTGAATTGGCAAGACATAGGTTTTCCAATGACTATGAAGCTCCCTTGATGGCCTATGCAGCTCCCTTGATGGCCTATGCACGTTTGATCTTCGGAGAGTTTCACTCTAGCCTGGGTGTATCCCAGGCACCTGACCTCACTGGGAATCTAGTCTCCCCTTGGGAAATACCTGTTCTTCACAATAACATGTTCACAGCAAGTTTTTAGACAGGTCTCCTCATCCTGAAACAGAAGAGTAGTAAACATGGTTTTCCCCTTGCTTTCATAAATAGATCCTTCTCCTGCTTCTACTCTGCGTCCCATAGACCAGCTCTCCCACCCCCACCCGCCAGATGGAGCAAGACTAGAGTTCCCCTGGTCTTCACCTTTCACCCCACCAGCCTCCGCATCCCACACATCATTCTCCAACATTTATGCTACCTCTAATGAGATCCCACCACCGGTCACATCTTTCCATCTCCATCCCTTTCTGTCTTCCGCAGACACTGCTAACTCCCCAACTGCTTGGTTCTCTCATCCTTTCCCACCCAAACCACCCACTCCCCAGATACTTTCCCCTGCAACTGCAGGAGGTGTAACACCTCCTCCCTCACATCCATCCAGGGCCCCAGCAGTCAATCCAAGTGAGACAGAGGTTCATATGCACCTCCTCTAACCTCATCTACTGTAGCTGGTGTTCCCAATGTGGCTTCCTTCACATCGGCGAGATCAAGATAGACTCGATGACCATTTTACTGTCCACCAAAGCCCATTGGATCTCCTATTTGCTACCCATTCCCATATTGACCTTTCTGTCCTAGGCCTCCTTCATTGCCAGAGTGAGGCCACAAGCAAACTAGAGGAACGGCACCTCATATTTGCATGGGTAGCTTAAAAGCTAACGGTGTGAACAATAAATTCTCCAATTTGAGATAACCTACCAAAATCAACCTCACTCTTCACCCCCTTTCCCCACGCCCCACCTATTTCTCCCTCCCCCTCCACTTCCACCTAAATTCCTTCCTATGGCGTCACAATTTTATGACTCCTTATCTCATGCCTTTAGTCTTTTTATCACTGGCCTTTGACCAACCATCTGCCTATCAAAAACTTCCCTCACCTGTATTCAACTATTATTTGCCAGGATTTGTCCTGCCCTTCCTCTCTTCCAGCTTTCACCACCTGAATAATTCCTATTCGAAACGTCATCTATCCATGTTATCCAAAGTCAGCCTGACCTGCTGAGTTACTCCAGCACCTTGTGTCTTTTTTGTGTGAATCAGCATCTGCATTTCCTTTTTTCAGCAAGAATATGTCACTTATATCCATACACAATAGCAGGAGTTGCGGCCAGCTACTCAACTCCTCGAACCTATAATCCTCATCCAATTAGATGATCTATATCTTAACTTCACATACCTTGTGTAAAAAAATATGTAAAGAGTCAAGCATGTTTTATTGTCATATGTCACGAAATGGACCAGTGATATTTTACTTGCGGCTGCACAACATATGTAAAGATCGTACACAGTAAATACCACAATAAACAAGAAAAAGAAGTTCAATAAATTAAATAAAACGAGATAGTGCAAAAAACAAAAACAAAGCCCTGAGTCCCTAGTGCAGGGGTTTACCAACCTTTTTTGTCCCGTTTACCCCTGGCAACTTTAATAGCACATAACAATGTTATTTTACTTATTTATGAACAACTAATGATGAACAGATACCAGTATACCAGAACCAAACAGTCAGTCAGTCAATGAGAAAAAATATGTACAAATCCCAGAATCAACAAATTTACCCCCTTGTTAGGCAACATTTACAGGTTGTGAACCCTTGCCCTAGTGCAACCCAGGAGGTTGTAGTGTTCAACAGCCTGATGATTGTTGGAAAGAAGCTGTTCCTGAATCTGGACGACAGTTTTCAGGCTCCTATACCTTCTTCCCAATGGCAAGAAACAAATGAGAGTGTGGCCAGGGTGGTGTGGGTCCTTGATGATGCTGGCTGTTTTTTGAGGCCTCCTATAGATCCCTTCAATGGCGGGGAGGTCAAAATCCGTGATGTCCACCATTTTTTGTAATCTTCATTCCTGGGCGTTCGAGTTGCCAAGCCAGGCCGTGATGCAACTAGTCAATATGCACTCTACCATGCACTCTGATCAGCCATGATCATATTGAATGGCGGTGCAGGCTCGAAGGGCCGAATGGCCTACTCCTGCACCTAATTTCTATGTTTCTATGATTCTACCATACACATGTAGAAGTTCAAGAGAGTATTCATCGACACACCAAATCTCCTCAATCTTCTAGGGAAGCAAAGACATTGATGGGTTTTTTTTAATCAATGTGCTAGGCCCAGGACAGATCTTCAGAGATATGCACACCCAGGAATTTGAAGTTGTTGACTCCCTCCACCACTCGTCCATCGATGAAGACAGGTTTGTCGATCCTCGGCTTTCCTGGTCTAAAGTCAACACGTAATTTCCTTGGTTTTATTGACGTAGAAACCAAGGTTGTTGTTCTGGCACCAGTTAATGATCAATCTACCTCCTATACTCTGTCTCATCATTATCCGAAATTCGTCCAACGGTGTTGTCGGGAAGTTTAAAGATGGGCTTAGAACGGTCTGGCCGTTAGTCATGGGGGTATTGAGTGACTATAGCAAAGGTCTGAGCACACAGTCTTGAGGTACCCCTATGCTGACGGGTATCGAGGAGGAACTGTTGCCAATTGTGTTCTGTTGATGAGGAAGTTGGGGGTTGTGCTTCAAAGGGATGCACAGAGACCCAGTTCCCTGAAACTGACAATAGGTTTGGAGGAGATGATGGTATTGAACGCTGAGCTGTAGTCTATGAACAACAGCGTGATGTACGTTTTCATATCTGATTTGGCTGGAATAGTTAATAACTAGGTTCGGTTCAACTAGCGATAGCAGTAGATACTACTTTGTCAATGTCACCTCCATCATGAGATGAGAATTTTAACCAAATTTAACCAAATCCAAACGGAGATGCACCCTTGAGAAATTCTTATTTTTTCGGACAAAGACATGTTACCTTAATTTCCCATTATTGCACAATTCTCAGGCATACTGTAGTACGGCATGTGCCTACAACTAGTTCCATGCTTCTGATACGACACAGGAACAGGAACAGCACAAGACAACCAAGATCACTCACAACACAGACACTCACACAACAACACCACAGATGAAAATGAAGGACTAACATTAAGACAGTGGGATGCCAGCCTGTCATTAGTGAGGGGTTGCATTGATGCTGGGATGGGGCGGGGGTGGTGAGGAATTTGGGAAGAGGAGGATCAATGGGTAGGCATGCTGTTACCTCATGGAAATTCTCAAGATCTTCGTCAGAAAGCTCCTTGCCACATCATCCTCAGTCTGTGATGGAATTTTCTGTGCTACAATATCCACCATTTTGCCCTTCCTGAGTGAGCCAAACAATGAAAGGAAGAAATTCAGGCAAGTGGAGATCTGGAGACAGGAGATGTTGGAAAGTGCACAAAGTCCCACATTGAAGTGGAAGCCACGGGGTGCTGTTCAATGAAAGGCATACTTATTTGGATTGAATTTGACCTTCATTGGTTCAATAATAATTCAGACTATTGATAGGCAAAGGATTACTCCAACCAACACATCCATATGGTTTAGACATACATTAAGCACTTCTCTGTTCAACATCTCCTTGGCGAATATCTCACTGGTAGTTAGAATAGCAATGTATGTTGACCCTATTATCTCTGGCTCCTTTCAAGAGCACTCTGCCAAGTCAGTACTAGACCATTCTCAAACACCACCCGCCAACTGTGGTGTGTTTTTATCCATTTTAATTTCCTAAACTTTCGGACTTTAATGTACTTTAGACAAAGGTTCCACGGAATAGCCCTGGAAGCAATCACTTTCCACAAAATAAATAAAATGATAGCCAATAATATTTTCTACCTCTTCACCATCTTCCTGCGTTACCTCCATAGCCCTTGAAAAATCAACCAACCTCTGTTTTAAATCAACTCCGCGCCATCCATAGTATAAAATTCCAAAGATTTACCATCCATACATGAAAACATTTATTTTTATTTCAGTCCTAAATGGCCGATCGCTGAGGATCGATAGATCCTCAAGTCCCAACAGAAATTGGTAGGCTTCAATTAGATCTCATGTTATCTAAATACAAGACAACACAGACCCCGTCTTCTCAATCAGTCCTCATACGGCAAGCTTGGCATCTTGGAAACACGCGAGTGACTCTTAGCTGTACTTCTATGATAGTTTCACCTTTTCTTACGTAAGGATGTGGAAACTGTACACAGTAATCCAGGGTGTGTGGTCTTACCAAAGCCCCATGTAACTGCAGTAAGTCCCCTGTTATTTTCCATATTGCTACCACTGCACTCTGTATTTATTTTTCTATATCGCTATCACTAAGAACGACGCTAAACTGCATTTCGTTGTACCTATACTTGTATTTGTGCAATGACATTAAACTTGAATTGAATTGAATTGAATTGTACTCAAATCCTCTCATAAACCACTTCGCTTCGGCATCTCTGCCTGCACCTGCATGTTTGGGTTCAACTACCTGTTTATGAGTGCACCTCAGTCCCTTTGGGAATGTTGATGTTCATTTAAAAAGTAGTTTGCTTCTCTGTTTTATGCACCAAAGTGGCAAATTTCACATTTTCCACATTATCTTGCTTTCTCACCCAGCCATTCAGCTTCACTTTGTTCCCTTGGAAGCTGCACTACACCCTCCTTCCTAATTACAATCCCATTTAGTTTTGTATCCTCAGTACACTTGGAAATATATGGCATTTGGTTGGAGCACAAACACTGATCCCAGTGCAGAATGCCACCAGGAGAAAAAAATGTGTTTATTACCCCCTCTTTACTTTTTGTCTGATGCTCATTCTAATGCTCATTCCATGCCCGTCTACCAGTTCCAACTCCATGTTCTCTCACCTCATTAACCAACATCCTGCACAGGACATTCAAATAAAAATGTGCAATGTCCACTGAATCTGCTCTATTCATTCAATCTGCAAAGAACTCCAGTAGTTTAGTCAAACAAGATATCCCATTCATAAATTGAAGCTGACCTGGCAGTATTATTATCCCTTCCAAGATGTTTTCATTACATCCATAAATGAACAAGCCCTTGTCTGTGAACAGCGTCTCCTCATTCTTGATTCTTCTACAAGAGGATACATGCTCTCTCCATCCACCCCCAGAATCGTATCGATTTCAATCAAGTAGCTGCTCACTCTCCTAAACTCCCAGGGTTAACTACAAATTAATTAAGCTGTTTGGCTTCAGGTAAAGGCAAGGATGGGGGGGAATGATAGTGGTTAGAAGAAAGAATCAAACCATGGCCAATAGATCATGAAGGAATAGACTATTATGGGGAATCCATTGTAGACACATGGAATTCCAGGTGCTGGTTTACAAAACTACACAAACTGCTGGAGTAACATGCAGCAACTCGGAAGAACATGGATAGGTGATGTTGTGGGTCGGGACCCTTCTTCAGACTCGAAGCCTGACTTCAGAGTCCAAAGAAGAGTACAAACCAAAATGTCACGCATCCATGTTCTCCAGAGTTGCTGCCTGACTCACTGAGTTACTCCAACACTTTGACACTTTTTATGGAGAATCCATTAGTTAGGCCAATAACCACTAAAATTCCACCTCACCAATTGAAGCTCTGAATGTAAAAGTCACTGTCTGCCTCTCCTACCTATCTGGTAGACATGGCCCCTCACAGGGACTATTCCCAACCATGCAAGACCACCAGTTTCCAGGACTGCACCTTTTCTATGTCTCAAAGCTGAACAAGTGAGGGACTCACTTCCTGCTGCCAATGTTAGTGGGCTGCAGCTGCCTGAAGGTGGCGGAACTCTGCAGCCAGAACTTGGCAAATCCCTCAGAATGTAACAGGTACCAAGCGAAAGGAATGGACCGAGAATTAACCACTTGAGATGGACTTCAATTACACAGGAACAAGGCAGGGCCTATTTGGTTTCTGAGGCCTATTCCCTCATTCTGTTCTGTCATGCTGGTCTCAACCCCAAGTAACTTCCTTAGCTCCAAAACTCTAAGTCAGTTCACAACTCTAGCCATTGGCAATAGGAAAGAAAGCCACTTAACCTACCAGTGTCCCACTTGATCTAATTTTCGAAAATCCCATGGAAAGTTCCAGTCCCGGCTTCGCTGGGAATGTGTGAGGTACAATTCAAACTCGCATCCGACCAACCAAAGTAACAGGCTTATAGAATTTGCTTCAGGACTGGTGCTGCAGCCTGTAATATACTCCATGAAGGGAGCGGGATCGATGTATGATTTTCGGCAACAGGAGACTATCGTAGTGGAGGGTCAACTTAAATAACCTCTTGAATTACTCTCTTAAACATCTACAGGTGTACAGTAGAGAGCATATTGGCTGATTGAACCACAGCCCGTTTCGGCAACTTGAATCACCCTCCTATTTAGAGCGAATGTGTCTCTTTGCCATTTTGATGGTCTTTTTGGGGTCATACCTGGACTTCCTGTACGAGCCTTCGTCGCCAGACTTGAATGCCAAGATCTGGTCCTCAGTGGATTGCGAACCTCTTGGTCATGCAAGGCTTCTGGCTGGGGAACAGCAGGAAGCACGGACGACACTCATTCACACATTTCCTTATGAAGTCAGTGACAGCCGTGGCATATTTGCTCTGGTCCACTGCCAAGTTCTTGAACATTGCCCAGTCTATCGACTCCAAGCAATCCCCGAGTCGTTCCTCTGCCTCTCCAGGGCAGCTCTGTACAGTCTTCACCGTTGGAGCTATGCTCTTCAGTTGTGGCCAATACGCAAGAGGAGCACAGCTAGGTGGTCTGATTTCACAAAGTGAGAGCAAGGGATGGAGTGATGGGCAGTTTTGGTTAGGATCAAAGGCATTTGGATAGGCATTGGTCGAGGGTGTTGCATGAGCTGGCAGTAGTTAGGAAGTGACTTCTTCAAACTGGCCTTGTGGAAGTCCCCTGGCTATGATGGTTAAACCTTTACTGCCAGGCAGTAATCAATTATTCCTGAGTGCCACAGATACAATGATACCTCTGCAATGTGCTGCTACCTGTGCAGAATACTGTTTGGCCAAATGGCAACACGCAATAAACTAATCAGCACAGGGGGGAACTGTATCTGTTGTTCAGGCTGTCTCTGGGAGCCAACCTGGAGCAGGGTAGCAAATGAGACAGGGAATCGTATCCAGGGATCATCTCACTCAGCCCCTTCTTGCAGACAATTTCCATTCCCTTAAGATGCTAGGTTTTGCCCAAGGCTGAAAACAGACACAAAAGGCTGGAGTAGTCAGCGGGTCAGGCAGCATCTCTGGAGAAAAGGAATACGTGATATAGCGAGTTGAGAGCCTTCTTCAGACCTGCAGGCCCTTTGTCCAAGGCTACTCCTTGGAGGACCTCAGCCAGCCACACGAAATGTACATTCCTGCTTGGAAATTATTCTGCAAAGTGCATTGAACTGAATTACCACTCTTGGAATCTGTCTCTGTTCTTCTGCTGCTTGTCGCGTTTGCCTTATACATTTTGCTACAGTCGTTGTAAGCAATCTATTAGCATCGAGGAGGATTTGCTTCCATGACAGTTCTGTGGATCCTTAACAGACCAAAGTGGGATGCAAAGATTCATCATTCGCTCATGCCTGCATCATTTATTTTCTTATTCTCTATTCTGGAAGTAGTCTGGCCTCACCCTTCCAAGGCCCTAGAGGCTCAGTGGGTCCTGCTTTCTGCTGGCCACAAGGGACACTAGCACACAGCCAATTAATTCACAATAATATTTTTTTCCCCTTCCGCAGGAAAGACCTGACTCTTGCCAGATGCATCCGTAGTGCAGAGTGCTGCTTCAATTTTGGAACACTCTATAACCTTCTCCTCAACTTCTTCCCTTGGCTCGATTGTCGACAGCTTCATGTACCTAGCCGTCCATACCACCAGCAATCTATTCTGGCTCCTTTACACTGATGCGGCATTGAGAAAGCGCATCAGTGTTTTTACTTTCTTATCAGAGAAGATTCAGCATGTCCATGAGAATTCTCTTGAACTTCTGCAGATGTGCTATAGAGAGTCTTCTGACAAGATACCTCAGGTTGGTCATAAGGTCATGTGATAGAAGCAGAATTAGGCCATTCGGCCCATCAAGTCTACCCCGCCATTCTATCATGGCTGATCTATCTCTCCCTCATAACCCCATTCTCCTGCCTTCTTCCCATAACCCCTGATACCCATACTAATAAAGAATCTATATATCTCTGCGTTAAAAATATCCATTAACAGCCTCCACAGCCTGTGGCAAACAATTCCACAGATTCACTATTCTCTGACTAAATAAGGTCCTCATCATCCCCTTCGAAAAGCAATGTCCTTTAATTCTCAGGCTACGACCTTTCTTCCTAGACGCTCCCACTAATGGAAACATCCTCTCCACATCCACTCTATCCAAGCCTTTCACTATTCAGTATGTTTCAATGAGGTCCCCCCTCATTCTTCTAAACACCAGTGAGGACAGGCCCAGTGCCGACAAAGCACATCATAGATTAACCTACTCATTCCTGGGATCATTCTTGTAAACCTCCTCTGGACCCTCTCCAGAGCCAGCACATCATTCCTCAGAGGTGGGGCCCAAGATTGCTCACAATATACCAAATGCAGCCTGACCAGCACCTTACAGAGCCTCAGCATTACATCCCTGTTCTTGGATTCTAGACCTCTTGAAATAAATGCTAGCATTGCATTTGCCTTCCCTACTACCCTGATCATCCACAATCAGTACCCTGTTCCTGCCTTCTCCCCATATCCCCTGACTCCGCTATCTGTAAGAGCCCTATCTAGCTCTCTCTTGAAAGTATCCAGAAAACCGGCCTCCACAGCCCTCTGCGGCAGAGAATTCCACAGACTCACAACTCTCTGTGAGAAAAAGTGTTTCCTCGTCTCAGTTCCAAGTGGCTAAATCTCTGGCCCCTGGTTCTGGACTCCCCCAACATCGGGAACATGTTTCCTGCCTCTAGCGTGTCCAAACCTTTAGTAATCTTATATGTTTCAATAAGTTCCCCTCTCATCCTTCTAAACTCCAGAGTGTACAAGCACAGCCACTCCATTCTCTCAGCATATGACAGTCCCGCCATCCCGGGAATTAACCTTGTAACCCTACGCTGCACTCATGGCCCTATCCCTAAATCTCATCTTCTGATCTCTTATTTCCTTCATTAATCAGAAGCAGAATACTGCACACCAATTGCCCTTTCTTGACTATCTCTCCCCCTCCCACTCTCTCTCTAGTCTCTCTCGAACACCGACCTACTTGGCCAAGCCCTTTCTCAGATCCTTTTACTCGGTCTCCATCTTCCTCCTCCTTCTTCCTTCCTGCAGCTCTATTTAAATTCAATATTTCCCCCTTGATCTGCAGCTTCAAACAGCTCAATGTGTTATAATGTCATTGCCAGCTGTGGGACTTTGCTGTGCACATATTGATTTACTTGCATCCTGCAATCGTGCCAACATAAAACGCAAAAGCATTTTTTTGAACGCCCTTTGCGATGATCTGAGATTGTGAAAAGCGCGGTACAAATCCAAGGTCATTTCTTCAGCTGCTGAGTATGAGGATCCTCTTATAGTGACCCACACAAAGCAAGCAGGGCCATACTGTGGCTGTCGATGAGGACTGGCTGCACCATGGGGAACCAAACTACATGAGAGGAGAATGAGAGTGGGAATGTCACATCCGTGTGGAAAGTCACACCCAATGGTTGAACAAGGAAACCACACTTAAAGCTGCTGAGAGGCAACTGTTAATGCCCTATAAATTCCAGATTACCAGCACTAAAATGTTATAAAGCAGTATTTGAAAAACCCATTGCAAATGGCGCTCAATCCTGCTCCTCACTACATGGTGGAATGCGATGTTGTAACCAAAGCAGTTAGCTCTACAAAATGTTTCTGTCCATAATCCAAGCTGACTGCCCAGTGCATTACTGTGGGAAGCTGCATTCTAGGAAGAATTTTTATTTTGAGTAGACAGTAAACCCTCGCAGCAACGGACTTCTATATCACGGAGGCTCCGGTAACACCACCCCCCTACTTTTTGCCAGTTATCTAATGAGCTGGCACCACATGGCGGAGAGAGCGAGCAGCATGAAGGCAGCATGAGAACCGGACCAGTCCCTGGAGCATCGTTTGTGGAGCAGAGGCCGTTCCCCGGCCTATCAATTCTCGCTTGTTTACCCCCCCCCCCCCCCCCCCCCCCCGCTCACAATGCCGCTCCTCCCGACTCTGGGTTAAACTTTACCTCCCCCACTCAGTTATAGCGGACATTCGGCAGTGACGGACAGCAATCCCCTCCCCCGTGGTCTGTTATAGTGAGGGTTTACTGTAATGTTAAACCAAGGGCCAGTCTGCTCCTTCTCAGGTAACACGTTACAGCAAGGCAGGCAAGTGACTCCAGGATAATGTTTTTATCCTTCAGTAAAGCAGCTAATTTGCTAATTGGTGTTTTTGCGTGGCTCTGCTCTCAGTCGCTAACTTTGGGCACCACCACAACTCTAACAGTGCTTCATTAACCAGGGAGCACATTGAGAATAATCAGAGTGAGCAGAAATTGCTGAAGAAACACTCACAACTTTATTTTACCTTTTAGAGGGAGACAAGATGCAGAGTCTGCGTGACTAACACATCACCCGCAGTCCTCCTGAGGGTTTACCGGAGGGGGATCAGGGTCAGGTATACACAAATCTGTGCTCAAAAACTATGTGCAACAAGTGTAGCTACCCGATTGCTTCCTGGGAATTCCTGACCACTCAGGATGAAGTAGGAGCATTCGGGATGGTATCGACAGCTTTGTGTGCACACATGGGGAGCGCACAGTGGCCGTGCCTAAACGACAGCAGGAGCCCACCACCCGCAATCTGCCGACCCCCCTCCCCTTAACCCCCAGACACTTCCCGCCCTGTCTGTGGATGAGCCAGTGATTCCCAGTGTCTTCATCAGCCAGCTCAGAACCCGCAGGACCAGAGTGGAAGCAAATCACCCTCCATCCTACGGGACCACCCACAAAGGGCCAGATCATGCGGTTAGAGGCAGGAGAAGGAATTGCAGAGAGCACGAAGAAGTTCACATCAGTGAATAAACAGGCGGTTGGCACAAAGGCTGCGGCCAAGTCGGAAACACACTCGCCAGGATTTATCAATGGAATCGGTCTTACCGAAGCAACACAGTTAGGTGGGAACGCGACTCTGATGGGAAGAGATGAACGGCCACTTACAGGCGGAGGCTGAGAGACCCCATGTCTGTGGCAAACACCAGAGTGTGAACTGCAGCCTCCTGGCTTTGTTGCGCTTCAAGCCCTGCCGGTGAAGGTCCTCGGAGCGGCTTCAGAGAGCAACAACAACAGAGCCGACGATGTCAGGATGGGATCCAGGCTGTGTAAGGAGCAGCCTCGGCCTCTCAGGCTGCTCTGAAGGTCAGCTACATGAATTCAACATTCCTCGCATAGTCTGCGGGCTCACTACCGCCCCTCCCCCCTCCCCATCCCAGGTAATTCCAGCTGACTCTGGCCCTCCGATTGGTTGCTATGGCCGCAGCTAAGCCAAGCATTAAAGGCTCGGTCTGCCAGAAGCTCCCTGTGTACACATGCTGTCAGGCAGCCCGTCATCACCACTCCCCACCTCCCCCCCCCACCCTCCAAAACCATGGGAACACGTGTGGCCCATTCAGCAGCTGCAGCTTAACAGCCTTTATATAGAGCATTATCTTGGAGGGGTGTGCGGTACGAGGCATTTTCTTCTCCAGCCCCTTCCCTTCCTCTAAAGTTAAGCAGTTAAATGGAGATACAAGGAACTGCAGATGCTGAAATTCTGAACAAAACAAAAAGCGATGGGGGAACTCATTGATGGACAGGAAACTCAATGGGTCAGGCAGCATCTCTGGAGAAAATAGATAGCTGATGTTTCGGGGTGGTACCCATCTGCATACTCTGAAGTCTGAAGAAGGGTCCTGACCTGAAAAGTCACATATCCATTTTCTCCAGTGACGCTGCCCGACCCATTGATTTACTCCAGCATTTTGTGTCTATCTTTGTTATAAATCATCATCTGCAGTTGTTCTTAATTACAGAGCAACTCTGCAATAGTGGTCAGGCAACAACCGTGGAGGGAATGGACAGGCGAAGTTTCAAGTCGGGATCCTTCTTCAGACTAATCTTCAAATGATGTTTCAGGTCAAGACGTTTCTTCTTCAGTCCGCAAAACCCGGTCCAAAACCCGGTCGGTCCATTTCCCTCCACAGACGCTGTTTGACCTGCTGATTTCCTCCAGCTGTTTGTCTTTTGCTCGAGATTAGGCAGTGTGTCCAGGCAACGTACGCTCTATGGCTGTGGAGCCATCTACAAAACCAGTCCTATCTGTCTGCCACATGGTCACTTTCTCAATTCCTGCTTCTTTTTCCAGTTCAGGGAAAGTTGTCGGAAGGTTTTTAATCAACTTTTAGCTGTTAGCACTAATATTGAATGGTACTGCACTATAAAGCAATGCCATGACAAGAGTCAAGAATGTTTTAATGGCCGTATGTACCAGGACGGGAACAATGAAATTCTTACTTGTTGCAGCTTTAAATGCACATTAATGCAACAACACAAGTAAATGTACAATCAATTATCAGCTGTTACAAGCGACCCAGATCACGTGGGTGTAAGCAAAAGAACCTAGTGCAGCCTTAGGAGCAAACCAGTGGGGTAGTCATTAAAGAACGAGTTACACAGAACTCCCAGCCAGCATGGATTGCCTTCATCAGGTTCAAAACCATCCTCAAATCCACTCCCTCACTACCACCCTTACATTGGGTGTCGCAGTATTAGTTACGGAGGTCTCGTGCAGCAGAACTCAATACCATCACCTCCTGGTTCGGAGGGCTGGGGGCTCAAGGCCCATTCCAGAGATGTGAGCACAATGTGGGCTGACATTCTGGCTAAACAAATGTTTAGTTTAAATTAATTTATTGTCACGTGTACTGAGGTTCAGAGAAAAGTGTTTTTGTTATGTGCTATCCAGTCAAGCCGTACACAGTCGTACAAGAGTCTCGTGTTTTATTGCCATATGTCCCGAAACGGAACAATGAAATTCTTATTTGCAGCGGCACAACAGACATGTAAACATATTATTCTGTAAAACCCATAATAAACAATAAAAAAAGTAAAGTATATAGAAAAAAGTGTTTAATAGGTTTTAGGGAAAAAGCTGCTCCTGAACCTGGACGTTACAGTTTTCAGGCTCCTATACCTTCTTCCCGAGGGCAGGAGTGAACTGAAAGCATGGACAGGGTGGTGTGGGTCTTTGGTGTTGCTGGCTGCCTTTTTGGGGATAGAGGGAATTACACAGTGCAAGATTAAATCTAGTAAAGTCCGATTAAAGACAGTCAAATGATACAACACTGTGCTTTGGAGGAACCAAACTTCAGCTGAGGCATTATCTTATAGACTTAAATGACCCCACAGTATCATTCAAAGAAGAGCAGCACTTATTTAAATGTGGGTGACGTTTCTGGTCGAGACCCTTCTTCAGATTGGAGAAGGGTCTCAACCTGAAACGTCACCCATTTCTTCTCTCCAGCGATGCTGCCTGTCCCGCTGAGTTACTCCTGCTTTTTGAGTTTATCGGTGACTTAAACCAGCTTCTGCAGTTCCTTCCTACACAATATTTATATGCTCTGGTCAGTGCGATAGCTGTGTGCAAATTGGCTTCTTCAGACACTGACACAGTGGCAATGATCCAAAAATAACTCAACCCCTTTGTTAAATCAGAGACACCGAAGGTAATCTATGAACACAAGCTTTGGTTTCCTTAAACTGTGAGACAGAGAAAATAATTTTTTACTGCAGCTTTTGTTTGATACATTACACAATGGTAATCAACACAGGAAGAAATTCTGCTTCTTTGCAATCAACTGCAGCGCTCAAGGTCATGACAAGCAACTAGACAAAAGCAAATTATTTCCTTTGGAAGACAAAGGTGCTCCTGAGAAACTCCAACCCCACAACAGAGCCTTTAAATTTATGAGCACCCTATCTCACCAGGCTGTCCTGTCGGAGGTCATAAAGACTTAGTTGCTCTAATGGGGTGGGGGAGGTGCTGCATCGTAAAGCACAATTAAGGGGCTCCAGGGACATGTAAACTGTACTGATCCTTGAGCAATTCATGCGTTACCTTAAACCTTCAGATTGCGTTACTGCCCATTAACGAGCGAGTCCTAATGGATCGGTTCACTTCCAATGTCCTCATGGGATGACCACGTTCATATAACCATGGGGCTGGGGAAAGAGTGAACCTCTAAGTGCCCCTCAGTACAAGATACACTACTGGAGACAATCTCCCTTAAAGGGATGCATTTGAGTTGCCAATGATTCACAACAGTTCTGGAGTTCATTGGAATTAAAGATTACTTCTTTGGAAAGCACAGTGGTGCAGCTGGTTTTGTGATTACTTCACAGCACCAGAGACCTGGATTCGATCATGACCTTGGGTACTGTCTGTGCAGAGTTTGTACATTCTCCATGTGACCATGTGGGTTTCCTCTGGGTGCTCCGGTTTCCTCCTACAACCCAAAGACCTGCAGGTTTGTAGGCTAATTGGCCTCTGTAAACTACCCCCAGTGTGTAGGGAGTGGATGCGAAAGTGGGATATCTAGAACCAGTGGGAACAAGTGATCAATGGTCAGCGTGGAGTTGGTGGGCTGAAGGGCCTATTTCCATGCTGTATCTTTCAATCAATTTAATCAATCAATTAATCACCTGCTGTGAAGAAATTAGAAGAAACATACAGGCATTGAAAAGTTTAACTTGCTCACCGTTGACAAATTGAGGCCTTTTGGCTCATCAAGTCCATACTGACTCTAAGCAGGACAATCTCAACAGTCCAATTCCCCTCTTCATATCTTCCTGCAACCCCACAGCATGTGCTCGCTCTCTCACTTACCCATCAGTTCCCATTTCATCCATTAGCCATTAACGTGTACTGAGGGGTAACTCTTGGAGTAACCAAATAAACCAACAGTATGCACGAAGTATGTGGGACGTAACCAGTGAGCTCCCTCTGATTTGCCTACCATCCACCTATACTGGCACTAACATACAGTAGCCGATTTATTCAACGACACACTTATTATGGCAGAGACAGAGATTTGGCCCATCAAGTCCATGCTGGTTCCGGGTAGATCGAAGCCATCATTCCCACTCCCTTGTTATAACTCTGCACTTTTTCTCTCTAACAAGTCCACAAACTTCCCCTTTTGATTATTTTTGTAATTATCTGCCATTTAACCTACCAACATGTCTTTGTAATGTGGGAGGAAACCGGTCGCAGGGAAAAGGTTGGAACTCCATCCTCGCAGCTTGGAGGTTAGGTTTGAAGCTGGATCTCTGGAGCTGCTAGGCTGCAGCTCCACCCACTGCGCCACTTTGTCTTCGACTCATCCTGCCTGCGATGGGGAGCTGCACTCCCCATGATGTTGATTCCCACAACAAAGGTAGCTCTTGCCAAGAGTTCAAACACTCAGGTCACCTTGACAAACATAATGACCCCACTCCACCCAGAACACAATCAAACCTGAATTATATGCAGCACAAATGCAACAACAACCATTTATTACAGCATGGTGGTGGATCTTAACTAGCAGCCCACACGGCAAATCCTGCAGGAACAAGTTGCATTCAACAGACCTGGAAAAGAAATCACTACAAATGGGTGGAACCTGCACTTTCATCGCCTTCAAGACACCCAACAAAGATTTTTCACCAAGCAACTGCTCTTTTGAAGTGTAATTACTGATGGGATACAGAGCAATAGACGTTGGATGAAGGGTAAATGTTGGGTTGGATTTTTGTCAGAGAATGCCATGGAATCTTCTACATCTATCTGAAAGGAGAAAGGGCATCTTCAGCTCAGGATTTGGTGAAGCTGATACTGGTCATGTCAAGGTACTGCCCCCAGATTTATCACAGGATGAAAATCGTGTGGCCATTAGGGGTTGCAGTGTTTTCCAATGAAGCAGGGTGTTGGTGTGGATTGAGTTCTGTGGGAAGAAATAGTAGAGCTGTGATGCATTATGTCAAAGATGGAAAGGTCATAAGGAATAGTAGAATGTGGCCATTCGGCCCATCAAGTCTACTCCCGCATTCAATCATGGCTGATCTATCTCTCCTAAACCCATTCTCCTGCCTTTTCCCCATAACCTCTGACACCTGCACTAATCAAGGATCTATCTATCTCAAGGCCACAGACCTTTGAGCCAAGGAGGCAGTGATAAAATCTAACTCTAATACATGGAGTATGAAGTCCTCCTTCACTGTCAGAGTGAGGCCAAGCGCAAATTGGAGGAACACCTCAAATTTCACTTGGGCAGTTTACAACCCAGCAGTATAAAAATTGATTTCTCTAACTTCATTCCCTCACTCTCCATCCCTCCCCCAACCTAGTCATCCTACTAGTTATACTGTCCTACTAGTCGTCCTACTAGTCTTCCTACAAGTCATCCTGCTCAGTTTCACTGTTTGTATCCACTCATTACCTTTTCCACAGCCAACAGTGGGCTATTGTGGGCTCCACCATTCCCTGATCATTGTTGTTGGCTTTGATTTTTCCTTCTGCATGAATTTCATACATTTGGTACCTTTTCATATCTCTCGTTTCCCTCTCCCCTGACCCTCAGTCTGAAAAAGAGTCTCAAGCCAAAACGTCGCCTATTCATTTTCTCCAGAGGAGCTGCCTGACCCGCTGAGTTACTCCAACATTTTGTGTCTATCTCCAACACTTGGAGGATGGTCCTGCCAAAATCAACCCCTTGTTGCCTGATGTCTACACTGCCCACTGGCACCCATTACACTGGATCATTTCCCGATGAACCAGCCAACACAGGGCCACTTTGTCGTGGGAGTTTCTGCAGCAAGGCAGAGTGAGTGTCATTGGGTTGTGGGTCCCACAGCACAGCGGGTACAGTGACACTATAGATACTACACAACCGGAGTGCTTTGGTAAAGTAATTACCACACACGCACTAATTAGGTTTCAACGTCAACATCTTTGTATGTATATTTACTCCATGCTTTGCTTACTCGGCAAAACATGAGCTGCCATTCTTAATTTTCCATTATGGAGGGCATTGAAACAAATGCAAATTTATCCTCATCTAAATTTTCTCCTAGCTACCTGCAGCCTGTCTGCTCAACCAGCAGGTGGCAATGTGGTGCCAGTGGCACATGGACAAGCATGGACTATGAAATAAAAAAAGGACACAAAGTGCTGAAGTTATTCAGTGGGTCAGGCAGTATCTCTGGAGAACAGGGATAGGTGACATAGAAACATAGAAACATAGAAAATAGGTGCAGGAGTAGGCCATTCGGCCCTTCGAGCCTGCACCGCCATTCAATGTGATCATGGCTGATCATCCAACTCAGTATCCCGTACCTGCCTTCTCTCCATACCCCCTGATCCCTTTAGCCACAAGTGCCACATCTAACGCCCTCTTAAATATAGCCAATGAACTGGCCTCAACTACCTTCTGTGGCAGAGAATTCCAGAGACTCACCACTCTCTGTGTAAAGAATGTTTTCCTCATTTCGGTCCTAAAGGAATTCCCCCTTATCCTTAGACTGTGACCCCTTGTTCTGGACTCCCCCAACATCGGGAACAATCTTCCAGCATCTAGCTTGTCCAACCCCTTAAGAATTTTGTAGGTTTCTATAAGATCCCCCCTCAATCTTCTAAATTCCATCGAGTACAAACCGAGTCTATCCAATCTTTCCTCATATGAAAGTCCTGACATCCCAGGAATCAGTCTGGTGAATCTTCTCTGTACCCCCTCTATGGCAAGGATGTCTTTCCTCAGATTTGGAGACCAAAACTGTACGCAGTACTCCAGGTGTGGCCTCACCAAAACCCTGTACAACTGCAGTAGAACCTCCCTGCTCCTATACTCAAATCCTTTCGCTATGAATGCTAACATACCATTTGCTTTCTTCACTGCCTGCTGCACCTGCATGCCTACTTTCAATGACTGGTGTACCATGACACCCAGGTCTCGTTGCATCTCCCCCTTACCTAATCTGCCACCATTCAGATAATAGTCTACCCTCATGTTTTTGCCACCAAAGTGGATAACCTCACATTTATCCACATTGTACTGCATCTGCCATGCATCTGCCCATTCACTCAGCCTATCCAAATCACCCTGCAGCCTCCAAGCATCCTCCTCACACCTAACTATACCCCCCAGCTTGGTATCATCTGCAAATTTGGAGATGTTGCATTGAATTCCCTCGTCCAAATCATTAATATATATTGTAAATAGCTGGGGTCCCAGCACTGAGCCTTGCGGCACCCCACTAGTCACTGCCTGCCATTCTGAAAAGGACCCGTTTACTCCTACCCTTTGCCTCCTGTCTGCTAGCCAGTTCTCTATCCACATCAATACTGAACCCCCAATACCGTGTGCTTTAAGTTTGTATGCTAATCTCTTATGCGGGACCTTGTCGAAAGCCTTCTGAAAGTCTAGATATAACACATCCACTGGTTCTCCCTTATCCACTCTACTAGTTACATCCTCGAAAAATTCTATCAGATTTGTCAGACATGATTTACCTTTCGTAAATCCATGCTGACTTTGTCCAATGATTTCACCACTTTCCAAATGCGCTGCTATCCCATCTTTAATAACTGACTCTAGCAGTTTCCCCACTACCGATGTTAGACTAACTGGTCTGTAATTCCCCGCTTTCTCTCTCCCTCCTTTTTTAAAAAGTGGGGTTACATTAGCTACCCTCCAATCCTCAGGAACTACTCCAGAATCTAAGGAATTTTGAAAAATTATCACTAATGCATCCACTATTTCTGTGGCTACCTCCTTGAGTACTCTGGGATGCAGACTATCTGGCCCTGGGGATTTATCGGCCTTCAATCCGTTCAATTTACCCAACACCACCTCCCGGCTAACCTGGATTTCACTCAGTTCCTCCATCTTATTTGACCCCCGTTCCACTGCTATTTCCGGCAGATTATTTATGTCTTCCTTAGTGAAGACAGAACCAAAGTAGTTATTCAATTGGTCTGCCATGTCCTTGTTCCCCATGATCAATTCACCTGTTTCTGACTGCAAGGGACCAACATTTGTTTTAACTAGTCTCTTTCTCTTTACATATCTATAAAAACTTTTGCAGTCAGTTTTTATGTTCCCTGCCAGTTTCCTTTCATAATCTATTTTCCCTTTCCTAATTAAGCCCTTTGTCCTCCTCTGCTGGATTCTGAATTTCTCCCAGTCCTCCGGTAGGCTGCTTTTTCTGGCAAATTTGTATGCCTCATCTTTTGTTTTTATACTATCCCTGATTTCCCTTGTTATCCATGGATGCACCACCTTCCCCGATTTATTCTTTTGCCAAACTGGTATGAACAACTTTTGTACTTCATCCATGCAGTCTTTAAATACCTTCCATTGCACATCCACTGTCAACCCTTTAAGAATCACCTGCCAGTCTATCTTGGCCAATTCACATCTCATACCTTCAAAGTTACCTTTGTTCAAGTTCAGAACCCTTGTTTCTGACTTAATTTTGTCACTCTCCATCCTAATGAAGAACTCAACCATATTATGGTCACTCTTGCCCAAGGGGCCACGCACAACAAGACTGCTAACTAACCCTTCCTCATTACTCAATACCCAGTCTAGGATAGCCTGCTCTCTCGTTGGTTCCTCCACATGTTGGTTGAGAAAACTATCCCGCATACATTCCAGGAAATCCTCTTCCTCAGCACCCCTGCCAATTTGATTCACCCAATCTACATGCAGATTGAAGTCACCCATTATAACCGTGTTACCCTTGTTGCACGCATTTCTAATTTCCTGTTTGATGCCATCCCCAACTCCAATACTACTGTTAGGTGGCCTGTACACAGTTCCCACTAGCGTTTTCTGCCCCTTAGAGTTTCGCAGCTCTACCCATATCGATTCCACATCCTCCACGCTAATGTCCTTCCTTTCTATTGCATTAATCTCCTCTCTCACCAGCAACGCTACCCCACCTCCTTTTCCTTTTCGTCTATCCCTCCTGAATATTGAATATCCCTGGATGTTCAGCTCCCAACCTTGGTCATCCTGGAGCCAAGTCTCCGTGATTCCAACTATAGCATAGTCATTAATCGCTATCTGCACCTTCAACTCATCCACCTTATTACGAATGCTCCTCGCATTGAGACACAAAGCCTTCAGGCTTGTTTTTACAACACTCTTACTCCTTATACAATGATGTTGACAAGTGGCCCCTTTCACATCGATCCCTATTACACTTGGCCATACTCTCCTATCCCTTTGTGAGCTTTCTTCCCCGTTAATTCTGGGGTCATTAACCATCGCTTTACTCTCTTTCCCTCTAACTCCGTCCTCGACTATCCCATTTGATACCCCACCCCCCTTATTCAGTTTAAAACCATCCGTGTAGCAGTGGCAAACCTGCCGGCCAGAATGCTGGTCCCCCACCTGTTAAGATGCAATCCGTCCCTTTTGTACAGTGACGTTTCGGGTCGGAACCCTTCTTCAGAATGACTGTGGGGCAACGGGGTGGGAAGAAAGCAGGAAGAGAGGAGGAGCAGGACAAAGTCTGGCAAGTGGATAGACACAAAAAGCTGGAGAAACGCAGTGGGACAGGCAGCATCTCTGGAGAGAAGAAATGGGTGACGTTTCGGGTCGAGACCATTCAGACTTTAGTATGAAGTATCATCCATCAAATATGGAAGTAAATGGTTTGTAAGATGTATTTTGTCGGAAGAAGGGTCTCGACCCAAAATGGCACTCATTCTCTCCAGAGATGCTGCCTGTCCCTCTGAGTTACTCCAGCATTTTGTGTCTACCTAAACCTTGCTCCGCTGGGGAGGATGGGATTTGGAAATGGAGGGAACATGGTTGAGAGCTGGCTTCTATAATCCAAGGTAAGGAAAAAAGGATGGCACCTCAGTGGCACTTGAATGGAAGGTCTTATCATCAGCGCAAATACACTGCATACGTAAAAACTAGGAGAACAGAGGCAGGGTGGGAGGTACAGTATATGCAGAAGGTTGCGAGCTTGCGGTAGATAATGTATGCAAGCCCTAGCTCCGACTGGAAGCTTCAGCTCAACAGTGTGAAGACATGTGGTCTCCCAGTTTATAGAAATGTGATTCATTTCCAAACAGAAATGAAACAATTACCTCACTCAAAACAATTTATCCAACTTTACCCTGGCTTTGAAACTGATAAGAGATCTTCAAACACTTTAATCTCAAATTCCTTCTACATGCTTGCAAACTAACATTCTGCATATCACAGAAGTTATCTCTATAAAGAGTATCGTATAAATGGTCAAACACTATTAAATCTGGTGACTTTAATTTGTTTAGTACGGCTGGAAGATTTTAGTGTGAACATCAGCAACTTGGCAGCTACATACATGAATGAGGGCAAGATCCTCATGCCTAGCAATTCAGCCCAGTTGGTGGCAGTACATAAGAAACACAGCAGAGTCAGCACTTTGAACTGTGCCTCCACAGTTCATTCCCCTGGCTTCAGTCGGTCAAATTTAAAAGGCGGGGCACTGTGCACTGACGCTACATTTAACGTCCAAAAGCAAAATACTGCACACGTTTGAAATCTGAAACAAAGGTCAGATAATGCTGAATATACTTAGCAAATCAGACAGCATCGGAGAGAGAAACAGAGAGATCAGTCATCAATAACCCAAAACGTCATCTATTCCTTTTCTCCAGAGATGCTGCAGTGACTCCAGCATTTTGTGTCTATTATCAACTTGAAACGTTGATCCTCCAGATACTGCCTGAGCTGCTGTGTGTTTCTTGCATTATCTTATTTTTATGAGGTAGCACATGAAAAACCTCTAGCCTGGGATCAATTTCCAAGTATTGAACAGCTTTACATAAAGCCCCAAGGTCAATAACTTTATTTATTTTGCATGTGTAATGTAGTAAAATGCACTGGGTGGCTCACTGCAGAATAATGAGACAATAACACACAGACAGAGCCAATGGATAAGAGACTTAGCCAAATGACCAAAAGTAACTTTTAAAGAACTTAAGGAAAGTGAGGAAGGAGGAGATAGAGATGTTCAAAAAGGCAATACCAGCACAAGACCCACGCAGATTGCTCAAGAAACACATGGAGGAGGTCTCAACAAGAGTAGGCTGCAGAGCCTGGGGTTCGACCAACAAAGACAAGAATTTAAACTCAAGCCACTGCTGGACTGGATCATATCCTGTCGTAATGTGGCACAGCCCAGCTCTGCATCTCCATAATTCCTGCATCCTCCACCTTGTCATTTCACCAAACCTTCCACGTACAAACAACCCAAAAACAAATAGCTGAAGGAACTCAGTGGGTCAGGCAGCATCTGAGGAGGGAATGGACAGGTAATGTTTTGGTTGGGATCCTTCTTCAGACTGATAGGAGCAGGGGGGAGGGGGCAAAGCAGGGAAGGAGAGGTGGGGGCAGGACAAAGCCTGGCAAGGGATAGATGGAGCCAGTCTGAAGAAGGGTCTCGACCCGAAACGTCGCCTATCTCCTTCGCTCCTTAGATGCTGCTGCACCCGCTGAGTTTCTCCAGCTTTTTGTGTAACCCCCCAAGGGATAGATGGATATGGGTGAAAGGGGCATTTGATTGGTGAATGGGTGGAATAAGTGCCAATGGCTAGAGATGAAAACCAGAAAAAAAGGATGTCAGATGAGGAGAGAAGAAGAGAACTGAAATGTGAAGGCAGAGAACGCGTGATGAGGGGAAAGGGAAAGGGGAGTGGGATAAGTGAAGAGATAAAAGTGAAATGGGAACTCAGGGGATGGGAGGTTAATGTACAAGGAGGGGAACAGAGTTGGGTGACTGAGGTTGTAGGTGACGGTGAGCGAAATGGGTGCACACCAGGATGGGGGGGGGGAAGGACGTGTGTAAAAAAACGATGGGGGTTAGTACCTGTAAGTGGAGAATGCAATGTTCATAACAAAAGATAATAGACAATGGACAATATGTACAGGAATAGGCCATTTGGCCCTTCGAGCCAGCACTGCCATTCAATGTGATCATGGCTGATCATCCACAATCAGTACCCTGTTCCAGCCTTCTCCCCATATCCCTTCACTTCGCTATCTTGAAAAGTTCTATCTAACTCTCTCTTGAAAGCATCCAGAGAACCTCCACCGCCCTCTGAGGAAGAGAATTCCACAGACTCACAACTCTCTGTGTGAAAAAGTATTTCCTCATCTCCGTTCTAAATGGCTTACCCATTATTCTTAAACTCCTTCTAAATTCCAGAGTATACAAGCCCAGTCGCTCCATTCTATCAACATATGACAGTCCCGCCATCCCAGAAATTAACCTTGTGAACCTATGCTGCACTCCATCAATAGCAGGAATGTCCTTGTAGACCAAAACTGCACACAATACTCCAGGTGTGGTCTCACTAGGGCCCTGTACAACTGCAGAAGGACCTCTTTGCTCCCATACTCAACTACTTTTGTTATGAAGGCAACATGCCATTCGCTTTCTTCACTGCCTGCTGTACTTGCATGCTCACTTTCAGTGACTGATGAACAAGGACCCCCAGATCCCATCGTACTTCTCCTTTTTCCAATGACACAATTTAGATAATAATCTGCCTTCCTGTTTTTGCCACCATAGTGGATAACCTCACATTTATCCACATTAAACAGCATCTGCCTTGTATCTGCCCACTCACCCAACCTTTCCAAGTCACCTGGCATCCTCAAAGCATGCTCTGCACTGCCACCCAGCTTTGTATCATCTGCAAATTTGCTAATGTTTCTTTTAATCCCTTCATCTAAATCATTAATACATATTGTAAACAGCTGCGGTCCCAGCAGCGAGCCTTGCCTTACCCCACTAGTCACTGCCTGCCATTCTGAAAGGGACCGGTTTATCCCTACTCTTTGTTTCTTGTCTGCTAACCAATTTTCTATCCGTCAGCACCCTATCTCCAATACCATGTGCTCTAATTTTGCCCACTAATCTCCAATGTGGGACCTTATCAAATGCTTTCTGAATGCCCAGGTACACTACATCCACTGGCTTTCCCTTGTCCGTTTTCCTGGTTACATCCTCAAAAAATTCCTGAAGATTAGTCAAGCATGATTTCCCCTTCTTACATCCATGCTGACTCGGACCAATCCTGTTACTGCTATCCCAATGTGCCGCTATTTCATCTTTTATAATTGACTCCAGCATCTTCCCCACCACTGATGTCAGGCTAACTGGTCTATAATTCCCTGTTTTCTTTCTCCGCCTTTCTTAAAAAGTGGGATAACATTAGCTACCCTCCAATCCACAGGAACTGATCCTGAATCCATAGAACATTGTAAAACGATCGCCAATGCGTCCACGATGTCTAGAGCCACTTCCTTAAGTACCCTGCGATGCAGACCATCAGGCCCTGAGGATCTATCAGCCTTCAGTCTCATCAGTCTACCCAGCACCATTTCCTGCCTAATGTGAATTTCCTTCAGTTCCTCCATCACCCTAGATCCTTTGGCCATCAGGGAGTACATCATGGAAATTGTTTGTGTCCTCCTTAGTAAAGATGGATCCAAAGTACCTGTTCAACTCGTCTGCCATTTCCTTGTTCCCCATAATAAATTTGCCCATTTCAGTCTTCAAGGTTCCAAGCTACCCAAGTGGAATATGAGTTGCTGTTCCTCCAGTTTGCCTGTGGCCTCACCCTGGCAATGGAGGCCAAGGACAGGGATGTCACTATGGGAATGGGAAGGGGAGTTAAAATGGTTTGCAACCAGAAGATTGCTAACCGGGAAATTCCCATTTTAACTTCCCTTTCCATTCCCATACCAAATGTTCTCTCCTAGTTCAGTGCCCAGTATTTGCAAAAATAATGCAAATAGTCAAGAGTATTTGTCACATGTAACAACAACTGAACAATGAGATTCTTACTAGCAGCAGTTTAACAGGCCTATAGATGCAATAATGCGCAAATAATACATAATAATCAAAAATATAATAAATTAATGAATAAACTAGGTAATCATAATAGTGCAAACATATGTCCATAGTTCAAACAAGGACACAGTCCACAAAAGATCATAGCTGCTGAGGATAGTTATAGTGTTCAAGAGCCCGATGGCTGTTAGGATGATGCTATTTTTTAACATGGTGGTCACAGTTTTCAGGCTTCTGCACCTTTTCCCCAATGGTAATTGCAAAATGACACTGTGGTCATGGTGATGTGGGTCTTTGGTGATATTGGCTGCCTTTGGGGCCGGCCGATTTCCGAGGGTTCACCCTCATGAAGGATCTTCTAACCTGCACTGATCTTCCTGGCATGTCTTCCTGGTCAGCAATGCACAACCCCCTACATTCTTCTGTGTATGCTCTCACTCTCTAACTGCACACCATGACTAGATAAACTTGTTTACAGCTTATCGCTATGGTCACCTCCTTCACCCTTTCAGAGGGAACCTGCTCCCCCGCAATTTTAAACCCTTCTTTCATCTCCTTCTCATGAGGGGTCTTCAATTTGAAATTAACTGTTTCTCTTCCTGCATATGCAGCCTGACATGCTGAGTATTTCCAGCAAGTTTTGCTTTTATTTAAGCTTTAAATTCTGTTTTGTCAATGCCTCTCAGAGGTCTAAATGTCTCATTGAGATCACCTCTCCCTCTAAACTCCAGTGAGTATAGACCCATCATAAACTCTCTTCATTTTATAATATCTCATCCAGCAAATCCACTCCCCTGGGCATGTATATACTTTAGGTATTGACAATGAAACTGCACACTGTACAACAAATGAGGCCATCGCAAACGTCAGCACAATCTCTGCGAGATCTTTTTGCTTTTGCCTTGCAACCTCTGACATGCCACTTGCTTGTCTACCTGCATGTTTACATTCTGCCTCTCGTGATCCAGTTTACCCAGATCCATTGTACAACAATAAGTAATCGTTTCTCACCAAACACACCTTTTTTCCCACTCTTTGTGCAAAAGTATAGTTTCCTTTCCCTCCCACATTATACTTCACCAGCCACCTCTCATCCACTGACATGCTGTTCCCAGCTCCCAGTGCTGCAGCTTGTATACCCACTGCTTCATAGCGCCAGTGACCCAGGTTCGATCCTGACCACCGGTCCTGTCTGTGTGGAGTTTGCACGTTCCCCCTGAGAGTGTGAGCTTCCCCGGGATGCTCCGGTTCCCTTCCATGTCCCAATGTCACCCGAGTTGATGGGTTAGTTGTCCCCAGCAGGTCTATCAGTGGTAGAATCTGGGGAGAAGAGTCAACAGAAATGTGGGGAGGACTCACAAGGTGACTGGAATTGCTCAGTGAGCTGCCACATTGATGGACTGAAATGGCCTTCTTCTACACCACAGGGAAAAAAATACAGCATCATTGCAGTATCCTTACATTCAAGTGATGAATATAAATTGCATCTGGTCCAGTGCCCTGCACTGACAGTTCACCAGGTATATATAGTCAGTCCATTTGAACACAACACACCCATTCCTATGGATCATTCATACTTAATTATCACACCATTCATCACTTGAATGTAAGGATACTGCAATGATGCTGTATTTTTTCCCTGTGGTGTAGAAGAAGGCCATTTCAGTCCATCAATATGACAGCTCACTGAGCAATTCCAGTCACCTTGTGAGTCCTCCCCACATTTCTGTTGACTCTTCTCCCCAGATTCTACCACTGATACACTGTTCCCTCGGCAGTGGAGAGGAAGGTGCAAGGGGAAGGGGTATTTTAAATTTAAGGTGTGCCGGGAAGGAAAGATCTTGATACAAGGCAGGACAGGGGCAACAACGATGTGGAGAAATCTTACCACCTCCACGGTGATGACCTGCCGATACACACTGAGAGAACTACCGACAGGCACAGGGGCGGCACAGTGGCACAGCTGGTAGAGTTGTTGCCTCACAGCGTCGGACACCCGGGTTCGATCCTGACCTCGGATGCTATCAGTTTGAAGTTTGCACGTTCTCCCTGTGACTGCATGAGTTTCCTCTTGATGCTCTGGTTTCCTCCCACAACCTAAAGACGTGTGGATGTGTAGGTTAATTGGCCTCTGTAAATTGTCCTGAGTATATAGTGAGTAGGAAAGTGAGATAACATAGAACTAGTTTGAATGGATGACCAGCGGCCAGCATGGACTCGGTGGGCTGAAGGGACTGTTTCCAGGCTGTATCTTTCGATGGAAAAATATTACCTCAGCACCCATGCTCAGGGTAGGTCAAGTGTCAGTCTCACTTTCAACCTCATCTCCCAAAACGCTGCCTTGCCCACCGGCCTCGATGGAGGACAGCATGCGGCCCCTTCTTACAGGCTCTGACTGGCTACATCCTTGACTTGACATTGCTTTGTCCAGCGCACAAGCAAACAGCAGCAACAGCAAAGGAATGCCAGGTATTTATCAGCAAAACACTGAACAGTTACCTCAGTCATTTCCCATCCAGAAGGTCAAAGGACACACGCTGGGGGAAAGAATGTGGATTGATGTAGCACCCCTCCCCCCCATCTCACAACGTCAGGAAGCGCAGAGACAAGTGAGTCAGTGAGCACCTTTCCACAGGGCACTCTGCTTACGTAGAAACCATCGCACACAGCAATCTGATGACAAGATAATCTGGTGTATCCTCAGGAGCAAGATGGATGGCTCAGGAGCAAGAGAGATGCAGACGCCTCACGTATAGGGATAGGGACAAGGGCAGAGACAGGGATAGGGTGGAGGCAGACAGCTCATGTCAAGTCAAGAGAGTTTATTGCCTATCTCCTTCGCTCCATAGATGCTGCTGCATCCGCTGAGTTTCTCCAGCATTTTGCGTACCCTCGATTTTCCAGCATGTGCTGTTCCTTCTTAACACAAGAGAGTTTATTGTCATGTGTCCCAGATAGGACAATGAAATTCTTGCTTTGCTTCAGCACAACAGAATATAGAAGGCATGTATACAGAACAGAATAGTGTGTCCATATACCATTGTATAAATATATACACACATGAATATACTCTCACTTGTGTCGAGGACACGATGAATGGCTCAAGAGCAAGGTAGAGGCAGAAGCCTCAGGGACAGGGACAAGGAGAGAGACAGCTCTGGGGCAGGGCAAGGGACTGATGGCACAGCAATGGCTCTGAGGGCGGGACATGATTGGAGTTAGTCATCCGGGTCAGGGAAGGAGGAGGAGAATTATGCTCAGGGATGAGGGGGAGGGAGAACGGGAGGGGAGGGGGAAGGGGAGGAGTAGTGGGAGGGGAGAACGGGGGGGGGGGGGGGGTGGAGGGCAATGTCTTCTAAGGGTGAGGGGAACGGGGCCACTATACTCATACTGCACACCTGGACATCGGGGAAATAATATTTGTCCAGGATGCTACAGAGTGCCTGTTCCATGCACCACATGTCATGGCTACGAACTGGTGCTCACGGTTTGCATGTAACACTGAGAAGTTTAAACGAAAATGCAAATTAATCCCAACAATGGTGTAGAGACAGAAAATAAGGTACGATGCCCACAATTCAAAAACTGTCTTTTCATATTTCCTTACGATTCTGAAGGAGTCCACTTAATCCGTCCAGTCTACTGTGCCAGTCTCCAGCAACTCCAACTGTACCGTACCTCCATTTTCCCTGTTTAACCTTTTCCTGGCTCATGTACTGTGGCCTGATTCACATATATCCCAATCCAGAGATAGTTAACAGGAGCCAACTAACCTAGCAGCATGTTCTTGACCATGGGAGGCAACTAGAGCATCAGAGGAACGCTACACAGTCAAAGCAGGCCAGGTTTGGGGGAAGGGGATGTAACAGACGTACTTGGCCCAGGTGTGATGAATAGCTTCCTGACATTACCCAGAACAGGGTCACCGTATTGTTCAGCATCTCCTCCTGCACCACAGGGGGTGCTGTCTCTCAGGAGAGGCATTAAAATGAAAACACCATCAACCCTTTGATTTGGACCTAAAAGCTGTTAATGCTCTCTCTTGGACAATGTTTAACCCTCTAGTGACAACAACAAACGTTATTTGGTCACTGAGTTGCTCCTTGTTGGCTTATCTGTTTGCAAGTTAGATATTTCCTGCATTACAACAGTGGCGCCATCAGCGATGGCAGCCTCGCCAACAGTCTGTCTGTCTTTTCATCTTCTTTGTTATTTTTAGTGTTTTAAAAAGTTTGTGTTAATGTTTTCTGGTTTGTTTTATGTGGAGGTGGGGGAGGGGAAACTTTTTTTCAATCTCTTACCTTGCCGGAGATGCAATTGTTTTCCAGATTGTATCTCCGGTCGCTCTGCGGCCTAACATCATGGAGCTGGCGGCCTTGCTCGAGACTGACTTTGAGTCCCGGCGCGGGGCCGTGATTCTACCATCGGAGCCTGCGATTCCTTGCCTGGGATCGACGTTCCATCGGGGCCTGGGGATTTCAACATCGAGGAGCTCGCAATCTCGGGTAGAGACTGATGTCGGGAAGCTCCGAAGTCGCAGAAGGTTTGCCCAGCCCCGATCCGGGGTCCGATTGCCCTGCATGTGGGAGCTTGATCACCTCGATGCGGAGGGTCCGACCGCCGGCTGCGGGAGCCAAGATCGTCCCGTCAACGGAAGGCTCAAGGCCCCCGACCGTGGGAGAACAAAGAAGGGAAGAGATTGAGCTTTTTATTTCGCCTTCCATCACAGTGAGGAATGTGGAGGAGTCACTGTGCTGGATGTTTATGTTAAAATATATTTTGTTTGTTTTGTTGCTTTTTATTGGTATGACTGTATGGCAAATTAAATTCCTCGTATGATGTAAAACATACTTGGCTAATAAAGTATGATTATGATTATGATCGCTTGACAGTAGTCCGTTATTGGCTGTCAAGCATTTAGGGATTCTTGAGTTTGTGAAAGCTACCAGTCTCTGTTTTTCCCCTCTGCTCTCCACAAGGTGTTCTGCCCTCACCAGACTAAATCTCACTGAAAAGCAGAGCCACAGAGACCAATATTTGATCCACAAATAGTGTTTTGAAACACATTTGTCTGCAAATAATTGTTGACATTTCAGTGAACATCCAATACAATATATTATTGGGAAATTTCCTTTCTCTACACCTAAGATCACAGATCAGTCCCAAAGGGTCACACATGAATCTACACAAACAGCAACACTGGAGGCTGTCATATTTCCGTGTTCAGTAGCCAGGAAAGTAACAGGATCACAATAATCCGTGCCACAATGTTGTTATTCATCAAATGTACCCCAAAGCAACAATGGGCAGAGCACCATTAATGATTTTGTAAAGCATACCTTTGGGATGGAGCCACTGGTGCCTAGGTTGACATTTATTGCCTATGGCTAGTTATCGGTAAGTGGTAGTAGGCTATCTTATGCAGTCAGTCCATTGAGAATGCTCCCACAGTGCAACTAGATAGGGAGTCCCCACATTCTGATCCAACCACAATGTTGGAACAGGGATATGTCCACAACAGCATGGGAGCGATCCTCATGTTTTCACTTTCTACAGATCCGAAACGCCGTTTCAAGTCGCTTCCTGCATAGATCACAACGTGTAACCCAAGCTGAAAACTGTTCTATCGGGTAACGCAATACTGAGCACTTCATTTAGGATCTATTCCACGTTAATAACAGTGACTCGGCACCATGTTCATGAATGATTGATGATAAGGCCCAAAACAAAGCTGGCTGGGCCCTTCGCAAAGTAATGAACGGAAAGAAAGGAAACCAGCAGCTTAGTACTTCAGCGAGCCTACGGCTGTGGAGTCTGGGTTCATTATCAGTCCATAAACGGAAGCATGACCTTGCATTAACATTGCACCTGTCTCAACCTCAGGTACCCCTCCGCAATTTACAGCCATCAAGAAGATTTCAGGGTAGTCACTGCTGTGTTCTGGGAACCATAGCAACTATCAGTCTACAGGCACCGACAAACAACATGGCAATAGCCAGTTCATTCATTTTAAAAATGTGGGGTAAGACATAAATGGTGTCTTGGATTCAAAGGGTCTCCTCCACAAGAGGGTATCTATTTCCAGCAGGGCATCTAAAATATGACACTTCTGTCAATACAGCACTCCCAAGAACTGTTGGTCAAACTTATGTACCCAAGTGTTTGGAATAAGACTTGAACCAATGTTTTTCCTTCTCTCAGGTGCACCTAAAATATATCAAGAGGCGATGTTAAAGCAGCACCAGATATCACTTTCAATGCACTTGCCAACACTTGGTTCACAGTCCTCATTACTGAAGATTAACTGGTCACCAACACATTTCAGTTTTTTTGTGTAAGCATTTTCCACATTATCCATATCATAGCCAACAAAATATTCATTTTAGAATTACATTTATGACAAAGCTTAAACCATTTGTCCCAAACTCAGAAACCATTCTGTAAACTGGAAGATCCCCGAGTGTTTTGGAAATTAAGTTGCCATTCCACGGATGCTGCCCAACCTGATAGACTGGATCCAGGAGTTTCCACTTTTAACATCCTTCATCACTGTGCCAAGTAGAAGTGAGCAGTGCCAGTGTGTCCCACTCCCCGCTTTGTTTCATGTCTCACCTCCTCACCACCATCTTCAGCGTCTTGTACGATCCTTTCACAAGGCAGATCGCCTCTTGCCTGAAGCCAGTCAGGACCACGTCGTTGATGCTGACCAACTCGTCTCCAACCTGAAGCTTCCCCACTGCTGCCGCTTTGCTACCTTCCTCAATCTGTGATGAAATTAAAGAGAGAATGAGAAAATAATTCCTCAAACCAGTTTACTAGTTCCGAACTAGATGTCTGCTTCCTGAACAGGCAGTGCAAAATGATTTATAAGCAATTTTGAAAATGGCTTTGAATAAAAACTATAAACCTCGTACAACAGGGAAGAGTATCCTTGAATCCTGTACTATTAGAACACCACTTGCTGTACCCTCTCCGAACAAGAAACACAGCTGGTTTGAATTTGTAACCAATTTCCAGTGCAAGACTGATTTACTCATCAGAAGCTGTTTCAGCACCTTGGGTGAATAGACAAGAAGGAAAACCATCAAAAGGAAACCAGTGTGTAAAATGAGGGATTAATTTAGAAATACATACTTTCTGTTTTATTTAGTAATTTCATTTTTCAGTTTGTGACAACCTTATGTCATGAAAGGGGATAGCCAAATCCACACTCCACCTGCGCCCAGGATGAAGTTTTCCATAGCAGGCCATCGGAGATTTCCTCATTCTTTAGGAAACGGGGGTTCCCCTCTTCCATTATAGATAACGCTCTCATTAGGGTCTCCTCGATATCCCGCAGCTCTGCTCTTGCTCCCCCTCCCCCTATTCGTAACAAAGACAGAGTCCCCCTTGTCCTCACCTTCCACCCCATCAGCCGTCGGATACAGCATATAATCCTCCAACACTTTCGCCACCTCCAACGGGATCCTACTAATGGTAACATCTTCCTATCTCCACCCCTTTCTGCTTTCCGCAGAGACTGTTCCCGTCGAAACTCCCTGATCAACTCCCCAACCAACCACCCCTCCCGAGGTACTTTCCCCTGCAACCGTGAGAGAAATTCTGTGGTCAGCGTGAGAGCATGAGAATTTCATGAAATGCGTGATTCTCACGCTCAATGCGTGAGAGTTGGCAGCCCTGCTTTTATTGTCACATGTGCGAAGTGCTAACACACAGTGAAATTATTTTTTCTTGCAAACAGTCCAGTAAACTATTGCCATACCACCGATCCCCAAATAGCAACTGTACAGAAATGGCAATGCACCAAGGCAGGTGTAATTATGCTTGGATAGGTACGAGGATTGAAAGGTTTTGGAGTGATATGTCCAGGCATAAGCAAGTAGGACTAGCTCATTTAGGCAACTTGGTCGACATCGGGCCTGTTTCCAAGCTGTATAACTCTGAAGCTAAGAGCAGCCTTTGGAGGAGGGTGCCAGAGGAAACAGGAATTCTTTGTACCAGTTGAGCTGCTGCTACAATTCCACCGAAGATGTGAGAAAACAAATTGGCCATTTTATCCCCGACGCAGCTCAAGCACCACACTGGCTATTGTTTTATTTTTCTTTTCAAGAAAAGGTTGCTTTTGTACTGGCATTAAGCCTAGCACCCAGGAAGGTCCAAATTCCATAATGGGGCTGCCTCACTGTACGAGCTAATTCAAGAGTTCTCCCACGTTTCCCCAATTCGAACTCGGCGAATTACGGTAATGGCTGCTCGTAGGTACTCGGGGCTCTCGTGGACATTTTTCAACATGTTGAAAATCTTCACGAGATTACCGCGTTTCCCGAGTACCTGCCGTTAGCGTTACGAGCCGCTAAGAGACGTCCCAAGCTACCGCGAGTTTGATTTTTTTTTAAACTCGGGAGAGCTCTTGAATTACCTCGTACAGTGGGACAGGCCCTTAAGGGTACTGACAAATGATTGGAAATTTGTAACTCACACAAAACATATAATATCGTTAGTGTTTAGGAGCCGTGGTCTCTTGTCCACCTGGGTCGCCAAACGCAGACCTGAGATAACATGAAGTCAAATTCACATCTTCAGCATATTTAAAGCTTCCTGGACTTTTCCAGATAAAAAAGGAATGGCCGCAGGCAGTGAAATGTTGGAAAAACGATCAAATTTTAATCTAATCATGCCTTTGAAGAAGGACATCAAAAACACAAACAAGAAAAAAAACGAAATCTTGTACTTTTAGTGGGAAGTTATTCCAAGTTCATTTTTGGAGTCTGAGCATTTCTGACAGAACAGACCCAGTTACCTCAAACTGAGAGGCGCATTTCCTAGTTAAGACTCAAGTCGTCATCAGTGTGGAACCAGTGTTTCACATAGAACACAGCAGGTAAGCGTGGATGATTGGAATTCGTGGTTTTAGTTTTAATAATAATCTTACAGACTCATTGTTACTTTAATACATACCAGCCTTTCGTTTCCTAAATCTCTTTTTAAATTACATTCAAATCTTCAAGCAGGCACACTGCGATTTGTCATGGATTACAGGTATTCCTTGATTTACAAGGATTCTGGAGAACTCTCTGCGACTTGCATAAGAGTTATGTTGTGCAAACCCATACGCAAGTCGGAATCACATTAAAACTACATAGAAACAAGGAACTGTAGATACTGGTTAATACTAAAACGACACCAAGTGGGTCAGGCAGCATCTCTGGAGAACTTGGGAAAGGTGACATTTTGGGTAGGTCTGGTTCAGACTGCTTTAGTCTGTTAAGTTATTCCAGCACTCTGTGTCGTTTCACCTTACATCTAGGTGCTGATGCCGCTGGACTGCACCAGCGAACCCTTCTCCACCAGCTGCCGCACTGTCCGGTTGATGAGCTTGTTGTTATCGCTCATGTTGTAACCCCTGGTCGACAGCACTTTCTTCAGGTCGCAACCATTGACAGGACATGCTCTGGCTCCCTCCCCTCTCATCAATTAGAAACATAGAAACATAGAAAATAGGTGGAAGAGGCCATTCGGCCCTTCGAGCCAGCACCGCCATTCATTGCGATCATGGCTGATTGTTCCCAATCAATAACCCGTGCCTGCCTTCTCCCCTTATCCCTTGATTCCACTCGCCCCTAGAGCTCTATCTAACTCTCTTTTAAATCCATCCAGTGAGTTGACCTCCACTGCCCTCTGTGGCAGGGAATTCCACAAATTCACAACTCTCTGGGTGAAAACGGTTTTTCTCACCTCAGTCTTAAATGGCGTCCCCTTTATTCTAAGACTGTGGCCCCTGGTTCTGGACTCGCCCAACATTGGGAACATTTTTCCTGCACCTAGCTTGTCCAATCCTTCTTTAATTGTATATGTTTCTATAAGATCGCCCCTCATCCTTCTAAACTCCAGTGAATACAAGCCCAGTCTTTTCAATCATTCCTCATATGACAGTCCCGCCATCCCAGGGATCAATCTTGTGAACCTACGCTGCACTGCCTCAATCACAAGGATGTCCTTCCTCAAATTAGAGACCAAAACTGTACGCAATACTCCAGATGTGGTCTTACCAGAGCCCTATACAACTGCAGAAGAACCTCTCTACTCCTATACTGAAATCCTCTTGTTATGAAGGCCAACATTCCATTAGCTTTCTTCACTGCCTGCTGTACCTGCACGCCAACTTTCAGTGACCGGTGTACAAGGACACCCAGGTCTCGCTGTACCTCCCCCTTTCCTAACCTAACCCCATTGCGATAATAATCTGCCCCCTTGTTTTTGCCACCAAAGTGGATAACCTCACATTTATCTATATTATACTGCATCTGCCACGCATCTGCCCACTCACTCAACCTGTCCAGGTCACCCTGCAACCTAACATCCTCTTCACAGTTCACACTGCCACCCAGCTTTGTGTCATCTGCAAACTTGCTAGTGTTGCTCCTAATTCCCTCTTCCAAATCATTAATACATATGATAAACAGTTGCGGCCCCAACACCGAGTCTTGCGGCACTCCACTCGCCACTGCCTGCCATTCTGAAAAGGACCCGTTCAGTCCTACTCTTTGCTTCCTGTCTGCCAACCAATTTTCTATCCACATCAACACCCTACCCCCAATACCATGTGCTCTAATTTTAGTCACCAGTCTCCCGTGCGGGACCTTATCAAAGGCTTTCTGAAAATCTAGATACACTACATCCACTGGCACCCATCATCCATTTTACTTGTCACATCCTCAAAAAATTCCAGAAGATTAGTCAAGCATGATTTTCCTTTCATGAATCCATGCTGAATTGGACTGATCCTTTCACTGCTATCCAAATGCTCCATTATTACCTCTTTAATAATTGACTGCAGCATCTTTCCCACCACCAGAAGTTGGTGCTTCTTCCTATCGCCAGTTGCTTTGTCTACTCCGCCGCTCTCCACTCCACCGCCGCCTCCTTGTCCTTCTCCCCCGCATTCGCCAATATCTTTCACAAGGTGGCAGTGGAGTGGGGAGCAGTGTAGTGTACAAAGTGACGGCCGGCAAGAAGCAGCAGCTGGTGAGAGGGGAGGGAGCCCCATGGTGGCCGAGCGAATCCTGTCGATGACGGCAGCCTGAAGAAAGCACTGTCGGCCAGGGGCTACAACGTAAGTCGTAACAACAGCTATGTCAACTGGACAACTATGTCAACTATGTCAACTGCGGCAGTTGGTGAAGAAGGGCTCGCTGGTGCCCCTCGGCAACTAGGCCGGGAGTTGCTATCCACCATCGGCCTCATTTTCACTTGCCTTCCCAGTGGCGCAGCGACTGTCGACAGCGAAAGTGGAAGAGCTGCAAAGCCAGGCGATGCTTTTCTATCTATGAAGCCGATGGGAAGCCCTCACCCATCCTTCCATTGCAATAACACAGTTCATTGAGGAAACGGGACCACCCATTGTGAATTGTTGACATAGGTACGAGGTTACGTAACTCGCTTATTACAGAAAGCGGGAAGCGCCTGTATGTATACATTTTTGGTATTGACACTTCAGTTTTAAATTTTAACCAATTTATGAATCTATTTCTTGCTATTACAAATCTCCACCCATATAAATACACTATACTAAAATACCTACAAAACGCTTCCTCCAGTTTTTTTGATTTATGAAATTCTGCTTACAAAACATTTCCAAAGAGCATATACCCTTTGCAAATGAAGGAATGGCTGTATTTGTTCAGAAATGTAAGCATTCCTGGAGAGTACTCCTCCGTTAATCTCTCCTAATCTGGAGCAGCTGGAATAAAGAATAGAAGAAGGAGCAGCAATCTCAGCAATTTAAGTCTCCGCAGGAATTCTGTAAAATGAATGATGACTCTCTCCACGTGCACTTTCTCTTCTCATTCCAACCTTTACCACACTTAACTGACTATCCATAACTCTTTGGAAGGAGAATGCCAAGGATTTCCAAATATTTCAGTATAACATTTCTCTTCATCTTAAGAGTCATGTCATGGAGGGCTGAAAGAGCCCCTTGGGCCCACTGAGTTCATGCTGACCATTCAGCACCTATTTACACTAATCCCATTTTAATCTCCCCACATTCCCTGCAGATTCCAGCACTAACCTGCATTTGGGTCGTAGAAGGAAACTGGAACACCAGGAGGAAACCGGTGCCATCACAGGGAAAACATGTGAAGCTCACACAGACAGCACTGGAGGACAGGATTGAACCTGCATGGCAGTTCAGTTTAGTTTATTGTTATGTGTACCGAGGTATAGTGAAAAGCTTTTGTTGCGCGCTAAGCAGCCAGCGGAAAGGCAATAGATGAATGAATTGCCATGTCTGGAGCTGTGAAGTAGTAGCTTTTCCAGCTGTACCACTGTGCTGCTCTTCATACCAGCTAAGTCTACTTACCCCTTTCCTTGAACAGCAAGCTGCTATGTCTAACACAAACTACGAATCTTTGCCGTTCATCTTTTATCACACATATCCTTACCCACGTTCCAGCCACTTCAACCTGTAGAAGGAGCCTCACAATCCACCCTCTCCTAATTAAATGTTTTAATTAAGACTACCTCACATTCGTTTGCAGTCTTCAATTTCTCTGATAACACAAGTGATGGAGAAATGATACACTGCTGTCATATTTCAGGCCTGAGACGAAATCCTGGATTTCTACAGTGCCTTTTACGGCATCCAGAAAATAACTCAAAGTACTCCGAGGCCATTGAATCTTTTAAACCATGTAGGAAAGGCAGCAACCAAATTGTGCAGAGCAAGTTCCCACGGTGTGAGAATAATGTTCAGCAAATGAAACAAATTTTACAACTGAGGAAGGCCATTTGGCCCATTTTGACTGTGCCGGTCAGAGTGATGTGGAGCCTATTCCTAGCAACAGTCCTGCAGGTCACAGATCTTCACGTACATATCTCAGGGCTACCAACATTGGGTGAGAGTTGGGAGTGAGAAATTGCGAGAGACCAAGCCCAAGGGAGCGTAGCGACTGAGGAGGGGGTGGAAGGGTGTGGGAGAGGGTGTTCCCTCTCTCATTGGTACGGAGCTTTTGCATTTTTCAGCTTGAAATTGTGCAATCTGGTGCATACTGTAGCGAGTCTTTTAACTTACACTTGAATGCAATATTTATGCTTCAAATTGGATTAGCTATGAATAGGCTAAATTACATTCCTAATTACATTCCACAGTAGAGCCAGGCTCTGATCAACAGGTGCAGCACATGAATGATCTTAGTGTTACACAAAAAGCTGGAGAAACTCAGCGGGTGCAGCAGCATCTAAGGAGCGAAGGAGATAGGCGATGTTTCGGGTCGAGACCCTTCTTGTATTCATGTATGGAAATCAGATTATAATAAAACACTTGGCCCATGTTGACCAACCTGGATCTCACCGTAAACCTGGTACTACTCCTGACCCTGACTCCAGTTGCATAGCTTCTCTCATTCCTAACCCCGAGTCCAACCTTACACCTGGCCCCTATTCTACCCTGATCATAGCTGCTTACCTGCTTAGGTTCCCAGTGCTGAACACTCCCATTGTCCCAGCTTTGACTGCACGCCTACAACTATTCCTGACTTGACTCTGGATGCACAGTTGGCTTTGCTCCTAGCCCTCTGCACTGACAATATATCTGGCCCACACAAAGAACCCCATATCTGACCCCCTGGACTTAACCTATTATCTTCAAGTCCACTGGTGCTTATCTAATGCGGTAATCTTTTATGGGGCGATTCACAGCATAATTTTGTATCACAAAATTTGCTACATCTATTGGCTTCCTTGTTATCTAACATGCTAGTTACTTTGTCAAATAAGTCACCAATTGGTTGAACAATTTCTCATCCATAAAATCATACTAACTCAGCTGTATAAGTATTCTGTTACCATTTCCTTCATTTTCCTAACAAACTGTCCAGAAGTCATTTTCACCCCCAATACTTTCAGTATTTTGCTGTCTTCCTCTCAGCTGGGACTTTTCCGAAATGCAAAGTCCAATACCTATATATTTAAGAAATATTATTCAATTAAATGTGATCTTGAGAGTACATAATATTTTCTGTGGTATTCATAACACTATAATGATAAAAATATATTTGTTTTGATTGCACCTACCAACATGCATACATTATTATATCACAGTTAATATGTACCGAGGGAAAATTTTTGTTCCAATGTTCCTCATTCCCAATTACTTTTACACTAAAGTGATTGAAATCCAAGTGAAGTATAAATGGCATCAGAAAAATAAAACCTCCGGAATGGATGATATTAATTAAGTGGTTGGTTGGAGTCAGTATCAGCACAATTACTATATTAAACTTTGAATCTTCAGATGTCCTGGTTCAAGCTAAAACTAAAGACAAATAATAACCTCCTCACATATTCCCCTGCAAGTATCTCTGTCACTCCTTTAAAATATGCCCCTTCTTTGAACAAGCTCTTAAAAATCGCATCTGAATCAGTTTCCATCTGATTACACTCCTTGAGGATGTTCATCTATGTGTTCAATTAATAAAACAACGAGATTGGGGACATTTCTATTCAACCTGTCAAAGTAATTTGGGGGGGGGTGGGGGGTTTAGAAACAGTCAGTGAGGTAAGCAAACAGAATAGTTGATTGGCAAATGACAATAGTGCTACCTTCCCAATAGTTAACTGAAGGAAATAATGGGTTATCGGGGCTGTATGTTGTGAGAGCCAGCCTGACACCTTGCATGTTATTTTAATATTACACTTATCCCATCCCTCTGGATACTCCGGATTAATAATTTAAGGTTTTGTCAACTAATTACAAATTCGGCTAATTACAAATCAATTACATTAGCCAACTCCGAAACACGAAGCACTGAGCATTGCGATCCAGACATCATGGACAACTGGCCTCAGTCCCCCACTCACATCTGGCAGTGCTCCCTAAACCAGAGGCCACGGAGCGTATTTGAAAGTGGGGGGGCTGAGCGATCACTGATCACTGGCCTTAGGGGTAACCAGTGAGTGAGTGGAGCAACCGAGTGGGCGGAGGGTGTGGAAGGGGGGTGTTCCCCCTCCCACGGTAGGGACGTTTTGAAATTTGATGTAATAAAATCATGTTTTAGTGCATTGTACAAGTATGATTTCAATGTTTTTTGAAGTATTTTTAAGAGGTAACTTTTTAAGGGCTAACGTTTTAAGGGCTAACTTTGTCCACACAAAGGGTGGTGGGTGTATGGAACGAGCTGCCAGAGGAGGTAGATGAGGCAGGGACTATCCCAACATTTAAGAAAGAGTTAGACTGATACATGGATAGGACAGGTTTGGAGGGATATGGACCAAAAACAGGTAGTGTAGCTGGGACATGTTGGCGGGTGTGGGCAAGTTGCACCGAAGGGCCTGTTTTCACACTGTATCACTCTATGACTACATTATACCTCCACCATGCACGAATGCTTCAAAATCAAGTTTTATTGCCAAATACTCAAGCATAGAAACGTAGAAAATAGGTGCGGGAATAGGCCATTCGGCCCTTCGAGCCGGCACTGCCATTCAATATGATCATGGCTGTTCATCTAAAATCAGTACCATTTTCCTGTTTTTTCCTCATATCCCTTGATTTCATTAGCCCCAAGAGCTAAATGTAACTCGCTCTTGAAAACATTGAGTGAATTGGCCTCCACTGCCTTCTGTGACAGAGAATTCCACAGATTCACAACTCTCTGCGTGAAGAAAGTTTGTCCTCATCTCAGTTCTAACTGGCCTACCCCTTATTCTTAAACTGTGACCCCTGGTTCTGAACTCCCCCAACATCGGGAACATTTTTCCTGTAGTTACAGTAAGTGAAAATCTAGCAGGCAAGCAGAATGCTTTCTCCAACCACCCCCATTTGAAGGCCACTATCTTCCACCGTTTCTACCCAGTACTTCCAGCAGCCACTGGTTGTCCTCCAGGATGCACCGAGCCGCTGCCTGATCCATGCCGGTCACCTAGGCGAATTCGGCACAGAGATTCTCATGGCAGCAGCGCAATGCTTCCGACGGCCCGGGACTCTTGCACTGTGGCTGCTCCATGGCCGGAGCTGCAGCGAGCGACTCACCAGCCCGGCAAACACACGCCAACCTGGCAAACACTCGCCAGCCCGGCAAATACTCGCCAGCCCCGGCTTCCCGTCCGCATTTGTCCCCGCCGCTACTTCTGCTTAAATCCCTCCCTGAGCCCCGGCTCTCTAACACCCATGGCCCATGCAGTTGATATGAGTTTTGAATTTTTTGTTGATCACAGAATTTCTCACGATAAAGCGTGAGAAATTTGTGATCAGCGTGAGAGCGTGAGAATTTGGCGAAATGCGTGAGTCTCACGCTCAATGCGTGAGAGTTGGCAGCCCTGATATCTAGCCACCATCTAGCCTAGTCTCATAATGGCATCTTTGCCTTTCATTGGCCCAACTTTGGTCCTCAAGTTGATAAACAGCAATAAAAGTTTCCAAAGGTGATGGAAAGACTTGAGGAAAGACTAGGTGCTGGGAGCTCTCTTATACCTGCATTAAGGAGGCAATTAAACACACCTGAGCAATTACAAACGCCCATGAAGCCATGTGTCCCAAACATTATGGTACTCTGAAATGGGGGGGGGGCTATGTATAAACACAGCTGTAATTTCAACATGGTGAAACCAAAATGTATTAAAATGGCCTTTATTAAAATCTGACAATGTGCACTTTAACCACATGTGATTTTTTTCTATTACAAATCTCAAATTGTGGAGTACAGAGGTAAATAAATAAATGATGGGTCTTTGTCCTAAACATTATGGAGGGCACTGTATGTACCCCACTTCTGACCTGATGAAGAAGCAACAGGAAATGGTTGGGCCTAGGACACTGGCTTGAGGAGCTTTTGCAGTGATGAGCTGGTGCGGGGATGACTTGACCTCTGACAAGCGCGACCTCTTCCTTTCTGCAGGGCATGACTCTTCACTGGAATGTTTTCCCCTTGATGCCCATTGACTTATATTTTACCACATACCAAGGGCAGTTACTCTCATCACACGTCTAGAATTCTATTGTAAAGTCATTGAGAGATAAAGCACAGAACCATGAGTCCATGCAGACGTTGACCACCCAAGCCATGACTACTCATCTACAGGGGGCTGCACGGTGACGCAGCGGTAGAGTTGCTGCCTTCCTTACAGAGACCTGGGTTTGATCCTGACTACGGATACTGACTGTACGAAGTGTATACGTTCTCCCCGTGACCGTGTGGGTTTTCTCCGAGTGCTCCGGTTTCCTTCCATATGCCAATGAAGTACAGGATTGTATGTTAATTGGCTTCGGTAGAAATTGTAAATTGTCCCTAGTGTGTAGGATAGTGCTAGTGTACGCTGATCACTGGTTGACGCGGGCCTGGTGGGCCGAAGGACCTGTTTCCACAATGTATCTCTAAACTAAACTGAACTACACACTTAGTGCAAGTTACAGCCACCAATTAACCTACCGATCCTCAAGTTTTTGAGATGTGGGAGGGAACTGAAGATCCAGGGAAAATCCGCATGTTCACAGGGAAAACATGCAAACTTCATACACCAGTACCCAAGTTGAGGATTGAACCCAAGTCCAGTGGGGCCCAACTGGTGAGTGTGAACGAGAAGACTGATCTGCAGCTGTGTGGCAGCAGCTCGACCAGCTGTGCCATTGTCCCGCACTTTCCTCAGGCTATGTTTGGACTTAGGCTGAGGTGACAACTGGTGCTAAGTGGTCCAGGAAAGACAGACTTGGCATCAGTGATGCACTGGCAACAACAGGTTCCAACACTACGCTGACATTTGAATCTAAGTGGGTGGTAATTTAATTAGATTGGAACTGTTTTGCTTGTTATGAACACTACATCCCTGGCCAGCTTTCCACATCGTCTGCTAAATGCCAATTTTAACTGTACTGGGACAGCGCGGCTGGAAGCACAGGTAGTTTTGGAGCCCAGATCTCCAGTTCCACAGCCAGGCTGGTGCACGGTCCCATAGGCTTTGCTGTATCCAGTGCTCATAGCCATTCCTGGACGTTTTGTGGCATGAATCAAGTTGGCCAAAGACTGGCATCTGTGATGGTGGGGATCTCAGGAGGAAGCCGAGATGGGCTATTGAGTGAAGAAGGGTCTCAACCCAAAACGTCACCCATTCCTTCTCTCCAGAGATGCTGCCTGTCCTGCTGTGTTACTACAGCATTTTGTGTCTACCTTTGGGCTATTTACTTCACACCTTTTGCTGAACGTGACTACAAATGCTTCAGTCTTTTCTTTTGCACTCATCTGTCATTAATGAAGCCCTGAGGACACGGGTTGTTAACACAGAACAGTACAGCACAAGAACAGGCCCTACAGCCCGCAATGTCTGTGCTGAACTTGATGCCAAGGCCATTTCTTATCCACCCGCACATAATCCATATTCTTTCATTCCCGTCATATCTATATGCCTATCAAAAAGTCTCTTAAATGTCACTATTGTATCTGCCTCTACCACCACTGCATTGGCAGTGCAATCCAGGCACCCACCACCCTCTGTAAAGAAAGCAGGAAAATGGGATTAGGAGGCAGAGATCAGCCATAATTGAATGGCGGAGTAGACTTGATGGGCCAAATGGCCTAATTCTAATCCTATAATTTGTGAACTTGTTTGCAGTCCACTAGGTGTGGTCTAAATTGAGCTTGACATATGTTCAATATAACTGATAACCCGTTGCATTCTTGTTCTCTGGAGCACGTTTTCTGGATGCACAAATTAGAGCCCCATCAACCACAGTGTTGCAAGACTCTTATAGCCGTAATATTGCCCAACAGAAAAATCACTGAATAGCCACAGTGAATTGCCACATGTGACAGCACCATGTTAACCGTGTGTATAAGCTACAGGGGAAAAAACTCTTTCAAAAGCACATCTTATTGTATGGTAATTCGAATATCACTGTACCTCAAATGGTACACGTGACAATAAAAGACCTTCGCAACCTTTGAAATCAAAGTACGTAATTATTTATCAAACATCTACCTACAAGGTCGTGACCAGGTTATTGAATTAACGAGGACATAAGGGACACACAACATTTAAAATAACTTCATTTTTTCACCATATGGTTGGCTAACATATTAGACAACACTGGACAATGCAAGACAATTCATGAACTGAAACAGAGGCAGAATCGCTGGTTAACATTTGAGGTGCTGTCTACACATCACCACAACTTACACAAAGTTCCTGCCTCCATCTGCCATAGGAGTTGGATGGATACATACATTTTGCATTAACATTGAGTAATAATTTGCTGACGATTAAATATTCTTCAAATAGAAAATTATGCAAATGCTAAGTTAAATATCCAACTGGTTTCCTTTCCTGTGTGGCTACATGCCATCTTTCTAATTAGCAACTGGCCACAGTTAAGAGCAAACTCTTATATATTCATCAATGGCTAGCGTAGAAAAATCCATTAACATCCCACCAGGTATCAATTATGTCAAAACTATGAAAATTGCCACACAATCCTTCAGTTTAATTCAATTTGTATTTTCCCTTGCAAGGGAACCACCACGCTCCCTCCCAAAGCAGTTGTCTTATTCCGCAGTCCAATTCATCGTCAGACTGTAGCATGCCCATCTGCATTCCTGAGGAACCAACCTGCACTCAGGATTATATCTTTGGACATGAAGAACTCGGGAGATGTCTGATTTATCACACAAAGTTCTCAACCCGTCAAGGGTTGAGACGATCTCCCCAACAATGCTGTTATTAATCTGGAGGAAGTCTCAGGGTGGAGCACTAAATTAGAACTTCCCCATTCTCAACTTCTTTCAACATATACAGTCATGAGTTATAAAAATAATGCAGGCAAGGTTTTACTGACCGGGAGAGTTGAAGGCAGGATTTGAATCTGTCAATGAGAGGCACTCGGTACCCTAGGTAACACTTTATCCCATTAATTCAGAATGGAAGGGCAGGAAAGCAGCTTTATGGGGGATCTTGTTCCAGGTTCACTGCAGGCTGTTTCCATGGCCTGCAGTTTAAGGAGAGACGTTTGTTGCCACTGCTGTTTGATATGTTACAGATGTTTCTGGCAAAGGAATGGGTTCTGATTCTACACAATACGCGCAAATCAAACTCCACTGGTGCTTTAGATAAACAAATTATCTATCATTTGAAGGGTTCATATTGATCTACACATTGATTTCATAGCAAAAGGATTTGAGTATAGGAGCAGGGAGGTTCTACTTCAGTTGTATAGGGTCTTGGTGAGACCACACCTGGAGTATTGCGTACAGTTCTGGTCTCCAAATCTGAGGAAGGACATTATTGCCATAGAGGGAGTGCAGAGAAGGTTCACCAGACTGATTCCTGGGATGTCAAGACTGTCTTATGAACAAAGACTGGATAGACTCGGTTTATACTCTCTAGAATTTAGGAGATTGAGAGGGGATCTTATAGAAACTTACAAAATTCTTAAGGGGTTGGACAGGCTAGATGCAGGAAGATTGTTCCCGATGTTGGGGAGGTCCAGGACAAGGGGTCATAGCTTAAGGATAAGGGGGGAATCCTTTAGGACCGAGATGAGAAGGACTTTTTTCACACAGAGAGTGGTGGCTCTCTGGAACTCTCTGCCACAGAGAGTAGTTGAGGCCAGTTCATTGGCTATATTTAAGAGGGAGTTAGATGTGGCCCTTGTGGCTAAGGGGATCAGAGGGTATGGAGAGAAGGCAGGTACGGGATACTGAGTTGGATGATCAGCCATGATCATATTGAATGGCTGTGCAGGCTCGAAGGGCCGAATGGCCTACTCCTGCACCTAATTTATATGTTTCTATGTATACATCTATAGTTAAGAGCTGGGCGGCACAGTGGCGCAGTGCTGGAGTTGCTGTCTTTCAGTGCCAGAGACCCGGGTTCGATCCTGACTGTGGAATCTGAATGCGGATCACAATTGCTGAAGGTATGGGGCAGCAGGCCTAATAGCTACAACACTGTGCTACCAATATCCCTTCACAAAGCTGGGCTCTGGGCCACCATCTTGAAGATATGGATGATGATTTGAGCACCGAAGCACTTAGCTTATGCCGAACTCTTCCCCAGATGCAACACACAAAGGCAGTTCCAACCCTATTGTTTTGGATTAACATTAGAAGCTGATGGCAGGGGTGCTCACAGAATACGACACAGCAGCAAGCGCGCTCATAAATGCAGTCCCCACTGCAGCTGATAACACAAGATTCCTTTCTCAGACCATCCATCACCAGGTGTTCGAAGTGTCTGCATCACAACAGCTAAAGGCTGTTTTGTCTTGCAAATTGCAAATGCAGGATGGTAAAAAAAAAACCCACACCACTTCCTGGTTGGGAATCACGTTGCTGCCTGCCGCTGAGACCCATTTATCCAAGTTGCTGAACAAAAAGATGCCAAAGGCTTAGGATCAAGATTGCAGAATGTGGCGCTGTAAATGCAGAGCCTCAGCTTTAATAGTCCAGAAATCAGCACAAACATATCAGTCCCGCCACCTATTTTCATAGAGTTATCACTTCTCCTCTAACTTTATTTGTATATCTAGGTCTGCATCTTGAGCACTTTATTTGAAGCTTTTGCATTCACGTATCCACGCGCAAGTCTCCAGCACCACTGTCTGCTGGTTGTATGCAGAAGGTTACCCTACGTAGAACCTTGATAATAAACCTTCTTTGCCACTTAGCTTGAAGATCACTAACGTTCCTTTATGACAAAGCTAAAGCCCCTGTCCCACTTTCACGGCCTAATTGGCGACCTCTGCCGAGTTTGTCCTTGACTCATACTCGCAGCATGGTCGCCATGAGGTCGTAGGAGGTCTTCATAACTCTTCCTCATGCATGTGAGTGGTCTCCGCGTACTCGTGGGCCTCAAGTAGGTTGCGCCGTTTTTTCCAGCCCGATAAAAAATGTCCACGATTTAGAAAAAAGATCGGCATGGAAAGAATTTATACTTTTTACTCGTAGGTGGGTCGTAGTAGGGCGTGATGGTGGTCGTAAGTAGTCGTAGGTCGGTAACTGGCCCGAGAAAAAAAATGCAAACATGACATAATTTTATAATGTTATCATTTTCAACTCGTAGCTAGTCGTAGTTGGTCTTAGGTGTGGAAGACTGAGGTCGAGGAGGTCGTAGACATAGTCGTAGGAGGTCTTTTACTCCGGCGATTCAACACGACCATGACATTTGTTTCAACTCGTCTTGGGTCTTCTAAAATCGTGGATTAGGTTGTCCACGTGGGACAGGCCCTTAAGACTTTAACATTTTTAACAACTTTGAACTTGAAGAGTCACAAGAAGGTGCCAAACACGTGGTGACTCTTGTGCACTGCCTCAGTGTAATCTAGTATTCTTACACACTTGCACTGGAGTATGGCTGTGCCTAATGTATAGCAATATTTTTACTGAGCTGTATGCAAAAAAAGGAATTTCACTGCACCTAGATAATAAAGTAGCATTGAACACTTCCGGCAAACATGACTTTTATTTGAGGAGCAAGTGTGAGTTTAGAGATGATCATCAAAGCCTGGATTGTTAGGAATTCATGACCTTTGAACTGTTGCCTAAACCAAATTCAAATTACAGCCCCGCAGGAGCAGGGAAAGGGGGAGGGGGAGGGGGGTAGGGAGGATGGTGGAAACATTGCAGTGTTGGACAAATGCACGTTTGCAGGATTTTAATGGGAAGGCAATGTAAGATTGAGGTAGGAGCAGCAAAAGGAATCAGGTGCAGGCTCGCTAACGGGGGTGAAAACACCAATCAGTCAACAATGATGAGACTCCAGCTCGAAGACAGAGTGTATTATGTGAATTATAAAGAAATGACAAGACTGAAAATGAGAAAACAATGCTCCACCATTTTACCCACCCGCCATTCATCAGACAGGGCACTACAATTCTGTAAAACACAAAGTGTTGGAGTAACTCAGCGGTTTAGGCAGTATCTCCCGCACGGCTGAGTTTTAAAATAAACGTACTGTCATATGTTGATAGAATGGAAAGACTGGGCTTGGAAATTAGAAGGATAAGAGGGGATCTTATTGAAACATATCAGATTATTAAGGGATTGGACACGCTAAAGGCAGGAAACATGTTTCCAATGTTGGGGGGAGTCCAGAACCAGGGACCACAGTTTAAGAATATGGGGTAGGCCATTTAAAACTGCGATGGGGAAAACCTTTTTCACCCAGAGAATTGTGAATCTGTGGAATTCTCTGCCTCAGAAGGCAGTGGAGGCCAATTCTCTGGATGCTTTCAAGAGAGAGTTAGATAGAACTGTTAAAGATAGCGGAGTCAAGAGATATGGGGTGAAGGCAAGAACAGGGTACTGATTGCGGATGATCAGCCACGATCAGAGTGAATGGCGGTGCTGGCCTGAAGGGCCGAATGGTCTACTCCTGCACCTATTGTCTATTGAGTTACTCCAGCACTTCATGTTTCACCCAAGATTTCAGCGTCTGCAGATGCTTTAGTCTCCATAACAACCCTGTAACATATTTGTAACCTTTCCCTTCATCCTGGGCAACCTCTTGTACTTCAGGATCTTCCAGATTTGTTTCTGCATCCACTGCTAGCTTGAAGAGCACCTGAAACATTGTGCTGTACAACTGGTGTCAGCCAAACCTCTATAAGTCTGAAGAAGGGTCTCGACCGGAAACGTAACCTATTCCTTTTCTCCAGAGATACTGTCTGACCCGCGGAGTTACTCCAGCCTTTTGTGTCTGTCTTTGGTTTAAACCAGCATCTGCAATTCCTTTGTACACATCGAAACCCAGTTCAGTCAGTATTCTCTGGCCTCCTGGCTACTTTTATCTGTCAGGTAGATCTAAGGTAGACTACCCAGTTTTTGCTTGGGGGGCATTGGTGTGCTCTGCTCACTTGTCACATAATGCGAGGAACTGCCCCTTGCAAAAGTACTTCAAGAGCTAGGATATATTCTATAGTATGCTGAGAAGTATCATGGCCTCAGGCTGCAATTGACAGGGCTAAGCAGCTCAGAGGTTAAGTTCAACTTTCCCCGGGAGCATTGGGACAACTGCAGGCCATTCAGCCTCTTGAAAATCTTCTACCCTTCAATTAGATTACAGTGGATCCATATTTTAACTTCATTTAATTGCTGTTGTTCTGTATGCTTTGATGGCCTTCTTCTAATAAAGGAATGAATGAATACACACACCATCTCTGTTTTGGATACCTGCTGAAGGATGTGCCTTTTGGGAAGAGGATTTACCACAAAGACACCAATTTCAAAAACTATTTTTTATTTATTTTGCTCCAGAATGATGAGTGGGCAGCAGCTCAGGAAGATGTTCATTCAACACTGATTTTAAGCCGAGATCCATGTCCTATCCAAGTTGTGTCTTGGCTGGTTGTATCTCTTGAAAGACATTTGGTCTCAAGTCATGAGACATGCATTCATATACTTCATAAGTTCTAGGAGCAGAATTAGGCCATTCAGCCCATCAATTCTACTCTGCCATTCAATCATGGCTGATCTTTCAACCCCAATCACCTGCCTTTGCCCCGTAATCCCTGACACCCATAATAATCAAGAATCTGTGAATCCCCACCTTAAAAATATCTATTAGCAGCCTCCACAGCTGTCTGAGGCAATGAATTCCACACATTCACCGCCCTCTGACTAAATAAATTCCTTCTGATCTCCTTTCTAATGGTATGTTAATTTCTTCTGAAGCTATGGCCTCTGGTCCTAGACTCTTCCACTAATGGAAACATCCTCTCAACATTTACTCAATCCAGGCCTTTCACTATTCATATAGCATCCTAATGCAAGAAACTGTCCCGACATTCTTCACGGGAGGGCTGTCACATCATATTGATACCGAGCAGCATGAGGGGATACTAAGGAAGGTGACAAAAGAGAAGAGAGGTGGGGAGCTTGAAAGAGTGAACTTAGCGTGCAGGGCTAGGGTCAGACTGAGCTCCACAAGAGAAGCAACAGAAGAGGAATGGCAACGAGTGGAGCAAAAAGAGGAGGAAGGAAATGCAAAGATAAGCAAAGGGCGCAGGTGTGAAGCAGCAGCAAAATCAAGTGAGGAAATAGACACGGAAAATTGCACATCTACATAGATGCAGTTACAGAGAAAGATTGAGACAAAAATGCCCAATTAATAACACAACTGTAAACAATTGTCCAACCTATCACCTCCCCATCAAAAAACAACTAGTTCAATAACAAGGAACCAATTGATAAAGTTACATTTCCAAGCCCAGAAACCCGACTGCTACATCCAGCAATGTGCAAGGCAGTGCCACGTCCCCTCCTCCTCCTCACACCACACCTTCTCATGGTCCCAAAGATGGACACAAAAAGCTGGAGTAACTCAGCGGGTTAGGCAGCATCTCTGGTGAAAAGGAAATGGTGACGTTTCGGGTCAAGACCATTCTTCCATGTCCAATAGTCGCCACAAGCTGACACATAGCTTTGGAACACAGACATCGCTGAGGCAACACTGGTTCTGCTCACGTTCGTTTCATCCTTACACTCCCCAACTCTCATGCACTGACTGAAGGGTTTGTTTTTTTGACAGTTGTTCTCAGACTTAAAGCTGCCCAGTAGCTTTATCAATCCAAGAGCATGGTTGCTGTAAAACCAACCCTTTGACTGATGACATGATGACTAATGCCCTCTCACATTACTGCTCTGGGGTTGATATGACATTCTAACATATGCCACCTGAACCCAATAATCATTGGTGTGTGTATCAATGTTACAGTTAAAACTCCTCACATGAATTATGCAACGCTACATTTGCAGTGCACAAACCTGTCGATGCGGCCCCAGCAGGCTGACATTGCCCTCAGCGTGGTTTCATATGGGGGGGGGGGGGCACTATTTAAACCTCTCCATCCATTGGTTTCAGGTTCCAAGGATTCCATTTGTCAGATCTAACCAAACAGGAACAGTTATTCCTGCTCACGGTTCTTCATGCCCTCTTCTCACCAATCAACATACCATCACTTTTACCACAAAGTGACAAGCGAGATGACGAGCTCCCTTTGATATTGAACACGTATTTGTGCAGCATTCCAATTTAACTTAAGAGACCGGAACACTCAAGTCAGTGGGGATTCTCCAAATGACTGATCTCCAATTCCCATGGCTTCGCCCAGCTGAGTCTATTCCTGTGTTCCTGTGATATTAGTCCCAAGGGGCAAAGCTGTGCCAACATCCATACACAAACAGGCTTTGTGCAGAGTCAGCACTCCGATGCAGTGAGCAAGAAGCAATTCCATTGCAGCAGTATCTTACTACAACTGACAGCTTCCCCTTCAGGATAGTCATAGGAAAGTAAACAGCCAAAACAGTGTGGTTTTGGATAGAGTTCGAGGAGTGCCCTGGAATTTCCTAAAAGGTGACCTGAATCTCCAACTCTACAAGCAGCTCTAGATGAGAAATAAATCAAAGCAGCATTAAAAGCATGCTTAAAAAAATACTTCAAATAGTTTAGGAAGGAACTGCAGATACTGGTTTATACTGAAGATAGACACACAATGTTGGAGCAATGCTTGACTCGCTGAGTTACTCCAGCATGTTGATCCACTTTCCGCAGTTTTATTTACTAACTATAAATAGCAATGGATAGGATAATGGCTCGTTGGCCAAGGCACTTATTTGTCAATAGCAATGATGAGAATGTTTGACTGTCTAATCAGCATTGAAGGGCAGAGGATCCCTTCTAGGGGCTTATCCAACAACGAGTGGAAAGTGTGCGATGCATCAGGAATATGTCCAAGCATTCACTTGCCTGAGGAGGAACAAAATTCAGGAGAGCAGGAAAATATGTGAAAAACGCTCAGGGGGTTTAGATTGTACTTACATTCAGTAAAATCAACCAATGACCAAGGCAAGTGGCTTTGTAGTCTACAGTCAGTGTTTTGCTGGACATGGTTGATTGCTGGGGTCTTTCTAACTATGGTTGACTGGGACAAACTATTTGAAGTGAGGGAGCCATGTTTAAAGGACCACAGAATCGGAGCTGGATAGTTCAACAATGAAATCTGGAAACATCCTGCAGACATTTTGGAAGCTCTCCCCCTTTAAACCCCTCTCCTTGCCTATAAAAGCTGCAGCAAGTAAGGATTTCATTGTTTCGTTTCTGGTGCATATGATATTTAAACACTCTTGACTCTCTTAAAAAGGTAAGAAGGGGGAGAGAGAGAGAGAGAGAGGACTCATATAGCATTTTAAAACTTGGGATGGAGAGATTAGGATGCAAAGGAATATGGAGGGAGGATGGGTAAATGAAGTTACGGTACATGTCAACCGCTGCCTGACCAACTCTAAAAAACTCAGAGGCAGCCTTTCCTCTGGTCCCTCCATGGGACTGATGTCTTCCAAAAAAAGATAATGAATAAACATCAGGGCAGCAAACTTATTGCCTTAATACCTGCTAGGAGATCTTCAGGCATGTCAACAGTTTGGCAGCAATGTGCATCTTTTCCTCATATAACATCACCGAATGAAGTTCAACCGTCCTGGACACTGACAATGCTGCAAGTAACCTTGAAAGGACAATTCACCTGCCCTTGAACAAGATTGTGCTATTTTAATGTTCATTCCATATAAAGGTGTTTCAATCAGACCCGCAAGTTGTCAATAATACAGCACCTTGTGCAAATTAGGGACGCCTTCTGTTTCTTAGAAGGTGACTAAGTCGCAAAATAACTTCAAATTGCTGCGCGGCAGAGGCCTTCCCGAGGTGGTGCGGCTGCGGGAAGACCCGAAGGCTCAACGGACTGTGGAACCCACTTGAGGGAGGTGGGGTGGGGTGGGGGTGTTTGGGGGGGGGGGGGGGGGGGAGAAGAGAGAGTGCAGGGGAGAGTGTGAGTGTGCCCACTCTGGGTCAAGTGAAGAATGGACGGTGCCCAATCTGGGAGAATGAGTGGAGGATGTTCACAACGAGGAGTAGTGAGCAGCGGTGAGTGCCCCTGCTGAGGGGGTGCGTGGGAGAGGTGCTCACTCTGGGTGTGAGTAGAGGGGATGGTATCCACTCTGGCGAGAGTGCAAACTCTGGGGGGAAGGGGGAGGGGGAGATGCCCACTCTGTTAAATAGGTTGTGGGTACACAAAATGCTGGAGAAACTCAGCGGGTGCAGCAGCATCTATGGAGCGAAGGAGATAGGCAACGTTTCGGGCCAAAACCCTTCTTCAGAAAGGCTGTTAAATAGGTTGGCCTTTTAGTTTTACGTTGAGGGAAAATTTCTTTCCTTGGGCTCTGAATGTTAGGAATTCTCTGCCTGAGGATTGTGGATACTCAGAGCTCGAGTCTCACCAAGGTGAAGGTGGATAAATGCCTGGACGCGTGGATCAGAAGCAATTGGGAAGGCGATTGGAGGCACAGAGTGAGCTGTAAACCTTTTGAACGATGGAGCGGGTCTGAGAGACCCAAGACTTCCTCCTCTTCCACCCACAGATGATCCGGCACAAAGCACTGTGCTCTGCACAGTGTACTCAGAACACAGCGTTGGGCTCCTCCTGACCCCACAGCAGTAGCCCTGGCGCTCTACCTCAGCCGCTCAACTATTTCCAATGGCATCTGTGGAATGTAAACATTCCTCGCTCACTCACAAGGGTTCAAACACGGGCTCTGTGGGCACCTTTTACTGCTTGTAATTAAGAGGCTGGCTGCAATCATGATTACAATTCTCCACAATTACGGGATCAGGCTTTATTGAAAGCAGATGAAATAGCTTTGATACAAAAGGTTGCAGGATTGTTCAAACCCTTTCATCCTCTCCACCCTCCCCCTCCCCAACCTGCAGGGAAGCTCAGGCCTCTGCAACAGACGCCACAGACTGGGAAACAACAGCAGCATCGGACTTCATGGGGGAGATAGTCGCTGGTATGTATCTCAACACCACCCCCTCATCATTGCTCCACGACCTTCACCTGACACAACAACCCAGCCAGCTGGTCTCAGACTGACTGCACTGACAGGCACGTGCACACACAGAGGCACATCCACACCAACAAGGCAGCCTTCCTGGCCCCAGGCTGGGTTTACTCCTCCTCTCCCCACTCCCTCCCAGAGCAGGGACCTTCCTCACTGTCTTCACCGCCTCCTCACCTTCCCAGAGTAGGAACCTTTCCCATCCTCAAAGTCCAAGAGTGCGACCGTCCCCATCCTCACTACCCCAGAGTAGGAACCTAATATGCATCTCGGCCTGGTTCAGTGATTCAAATGCTCAAGAACTAAGGAAGCTGCTTAAAGTGCTGGACATTGCCTCATTGCTATCGAAGGGATCCACAGAGAGCACTGCCTCAAGAAGGCAGGCAGCTGATATCATTAAATACCCACCACTCTGGCCATCCTCTCATTTCAATGCAGCCATCAGCAAGAAGATACAGGAGCCTGTGGACTTAACCTCTAGCTTCTTCCCATCAACGATCAGGCTTGTGAACCAACCTGCACAACCCTACCTCAGTGTTGGACTACCCCCTTGGTTTGACTATCATGGGCTAGATTACCTAGAATAACTTTCTTGCTATTCTTGAGTACAGCGTAGGTTCACCAAGTTAATTCCCAGCATGGTGGGGCTGACATATGATGAAATAAAGGATCGACTGGGCTTGTATTCACTGGAATTTAGAAGAATGAGAGGGGATCTTATATAAACATGCAAAATTCTTAAGGGTTTGGACAGGTTAGATGCAGGAAAAATGTTCCCGATCTTGGGGCAATCCGGAAGCAGAGGTCACAGTTCAAGAATAAGGGGTAGGCCCTTTAGGAGAGAGATAATGAAAAGGTTTTTCACACATAGAGTTGCGATTCTGTAAAATTCTCTGCCATTATTGGCGTCAAGTTGGGAAAAGGGGAAGTACTAGATCTGGGGGTCCTTGTATATCAGTCTATGAAAGTAAGCATGCAGGTACAGCAGGCAGTGAAGAAAGCGAATGGCATGTTGGCCTTTATAACAAGAGGAATCTAATATAGGAGCAAAGAGGTCCTTCTGCAGTTGTACAAAGCCCTAGTGAGACCAGACCTGGAGTATTATGTGCAGTTTTCGTCCCCTAATTTGAGGAAGGACATTCTTGCTATTGAGGGAGTGCAGCGTAGGTTTACAAGGTTAATTCCCGGGATGGTGGGACTGTCATATGCTGTGAGAATGGAGCAGCTGGGCTTGTACACTCTGGAGTTTAGAAGGATGAGAGGGTATCTCATTGAAACATATAGAAACATAGAAACATAGAAAATAGGTGCAGGAGTAGGCCATTCGGCCCTTCGAGCCTGCACCGCCATTCAATGTGATCATGGCTGATCATCCAACTCAGTATCCCGTACCTGCCTTCTCTCCATACCCCCTGATCCCTTTAGCCACAAGTGCCACATCTAACGCCCTCTTAAATATAGCCAATGAACTGGCCTCAACTACCTTCTGTGGCAGAGAATTCCAGAGACTCACCACTCTCTGTGTAAAGAATGTTTTCCTCATTTCGGTCCTAAAGGAATTCCCCCTTATCCTCAGACTGTGACCCCTTGTTCTGGACTCCCCCAACATCGGGAACAATCTTCCAGCATCTAGCTTGTCCAACCCCTTAAGAATTTTGTAGGTTTCTATAAGATCCCCCCTCAATCTTCTAAATTCCATCGAGTACAAACCGAGTCTATCCAATCTTTCCTCATATGAAAGTCCTGACATCCCAGGAATCAGTCTGGTGAATCTTCTCTGTACCCCCTCTATGGCAAGGATGTCTTTCCTCAGATTTGGAGACCAAAACTGTACGCAGTACTCCAGGTGTGGCCTCACCAAAACCCTGTACAACTGCAGTAGAACCTCCCTGCTCCTATACTCAAATCCTTTCGCTATGAATGCTAACATACCATTTGCTTTCTTCACTGCCTGCTGCACCTGCATGCCTACTTTCAATGACTGGTGTACCATGACACCCAGGTCTCGTTGCATCTCCCCCTTACCTAATCTGCCACCATTCAGATAATAAGATATAAGATATAAGAATGTTAAGCGCTTGGACACACTAGAGGCAGGAAACATGTTCCTGATGTTGTGGGAGTCCAGAACCAGGGGCCACAGTATAAGAATAAGGAGTAAGCCATTTAGAACGGAGACGAGGAAACACTTTTTCTCACAGAGAGTGGTGAGTCTGTGGAATTCTCTCAGTCCTGGTCTCTTTGACAAATAAAGATTCTTGCTACCTTCATTGGAAACCCACCCTCCACAGAAGGGAAATCGGAAAGAGCCTCGCTGAGGCAAGAGTACAGCCAAGTAGTGCAGAGCAGCCCAACAGGTATCAGTGGGCAACTATAGAGTGAACCAGGCCAAAAAGCAAAACACACTGAGGTCCATGGATACTGAAAGCTGGAGGGGAAATTGCTAATGTCAGACATCAGGAGTTGGATGTTGCCCAGGATGCGGCAAGGTCTGAGGAGATCGTCATTGCAGCCTTTCATCTCAGAGGTTAACTGTGTTTGAATCAATTGGACCCAAGTTAGTGGAAGTTGTGTTTGATTCCACTCACTCAAGTCCCATTGATTCAAATAAAGCGGCGGTCAAGACATCTCGCAGGTGATCTTTTAAAGATAGTGGTGGGATAGCAACACAAAGGGAACTATGAAATTAGAATGTTGTTATAATGCTCAGATTGCTGGTGCTGCAGAAGTGGAACTGCAGATGTAATGTGAACTCTCCACAGCTCTTCAATGCATTTTTACTTGCAAAGGTCGACAAGGAAAAGAACAAGCCTTACTCTTCAAAAACAAGAAGCAACAACATAAGAAAGAAAGTACTGCTGTTCAAAGAGAGATCGGGGTCTGCTATATTCTTTGTTTCACCGAAACATGGCTCACCCATGACACACCTGAACCCTACCACACCCTATGCCAGTTTCTCCCTTTATCATAAGGACCATACGGAATCCACATCCCGGGGAAAGGCAGCAGTGTTTGCTTTTTAATCAGTGCTTTGTGCTGTACTGATGGGATGGTCTTAGTTCAATTCTGCTCCTTTGACCAGGAATACTTTGGAGTTAAAATAAAAATAAATGCTCTTCTTTTATTTACTGAGGGAACTCACTTCCATTAGTCCACTAGTCATTAGTTCACTTACCACCCCTAGCCAACATCAAGGGTGAATTATACTCGTTGTCAACCCTCGAGACAGCAAACCCTGATGCCCTTCTCACCTTTGCCAGAGACTTTAATCACATAAACTTCAGGAACATACTCATCAAACGCCACAGGCGTCTCCTACCCTATTCAAGGCATTAATACTCTAGACCAGAGCTACACCACCATCATATGCCTATTACTCCATCCCCCACCTTCATTTTGACCAGTCTGATCACCCATTGCCGCTGTTCCTGCCACCTTACAGACAGAAAGTGAAGCACCAACAACAAGAGTAATACTGCAGTTATCTGAGGAGGCCCAGAGTCTACTTCAGGACTGGCTCAAGTTGGTGGACTGGAACATGGTCAAGATGACTTCATCTAGCCTGAATGAGTGCCAGCAGTTGTCACCAATTTCATCAACAAATGTGTTGATGATTACATTTCAACAAAAACATTAAGGTCTATCCTAACCAGAAATTGTCTAGAACCCTCAACACAGGTGCCCCTCAGCTGATGGGCAGTCCCTGTACACCCATGACTGTGCGGTCAAGTGCAGTGCCAACATGATCCTTATGTTTGTCAATTTGTAACACCGTTATCAACACGATCAACCACCATGATGAGATAGAGAGCCCAGGAAAGAGGTTGGGAACCTTTTATTATGGTGTCAGAACACTAGCCCTTATTGCCAGCAGACAAAATAACTGGTCCGTGATCTGAGGCAGCAAAGGTGGCTCGGGGGGGTGGGGTGGAGGAGATTAACCCAACCCTGTCCTCATTAGCAGAGCTGCTGTAGAGGTGGACTACAGCTTTAAATCATTGGTAGACACAAAAAGCTGCGGTAACTCAGCGGGACAGGCATCATCTCTGGAGAGAAGGAATGGGTGACGTTTCGGGTTGAGAACCTTCTTCAAATCATTGGCATCTATATCAACAATGACCTAACCTGGACCCTTCATACTGATAGATGATCAATAAAGCACATCAGTGTATTTATTATTTTAGGCATCTGAGAACATTTGACATGTCCATGAGGATTCTCTCATACTTCTACAATCATACTATAGAAAGTATTTTGCCAGGTTGCACCTCAGGTATGGCAACTGCTGTTTAGTCAGGTTGCAACCCTGGCATGACAATTGCCTGAACCCGCAGACCTGCGGAAAGTGGTCATCACAGCCCAGTCAGTCACAGGCTCATCACTGACTTGATGGTCAGAATGGACTCAGTGGGCCAAAGGGTCTGTTTCCATGCTACCTCTAAACTAATTTTCACCGTGTATTGCATCTTGAAGGCTGGAAGTATCGTCAACGATGCCTGTTGCCCGGGCAATTCCCTTTTTTTCTACCTTCTAGGAGCATATACAGGAGCTTGAGAACCCAGATGTCCACACCTAGAAGAGCTGCTTCGCCACTGCTATTGAACTCATAAACCAATCACCAGGCACACCATGGCGCAGTGGTGGAGCTGCTGCCTTTCAGCGCCAGAGACCTGGATTCGATCCTGACTACAGATACTGTCTGTACGGAGTTTGTACGTTCTCCCTGTGAATGCATGGGCTTTCTCCAGGAGCTCTGGTTTCCTCCCACACTCCAAAGATGTACAGGTTTTGAAGGTTAGTTGGCTTTGGTAAAATTGTAAATTATCCTTAGTGTGTAGGATAATGCTTTGTGTATGGGGTGATCGCTGGTCGGCGCGGCCTTGATGGGCCGAAGGGCCTGTTTCCACTCTGCATCACTGAAGTAAAGTAAACTAAAGTAAACCTTACACAATACCTTCCCAGAGGTGCTGTCACATAAGCCTACTCTTGACTACTTCATTTGCATATTCTGTTTTTTCTGGGCATGGCTTCAGCCTGCACCATGCTACTGCTTTGCATTTGTGGTTGTATTTATTATTGTGTCCATCAATACCACACACTGTTTACACTATATGCTTCATGCGAACATGGAATGTCAAGGCACCCGAATGAATATAACTATAAACTAATCAGAATATAAATCTGAATCAGAATACTTGTTAATTAAAGAACCTGTATTTTTTTTCATCCCTTCAAAAATTTAAGACCGCCCGAAGCTCTTCCCACAGCGCAGTATCTTTGCAAAGCAGGCTAACTGTGATGATTGCTGCATTGGAGCCCAGCCAAATCAAGAACTGTAAATTCCCACTAACAGTAGTGTTGTCTCTTTGTATTTCTGATGTGCATCAGGAACAAATGTTGGTCAGGAGAGCTGCCTTTTCTTAGAGTCATAGAGTCACATAGTCATACTGTGTGGAAACAGGCCCTTCGGCCCAACTTGCCCACACTGGCCAACAATGTCACAGCTACACTAGTCCCACTTGCCTGCGATTGGTCCATATCCCTCCAAATCTGTCCTATCCATGTACCTGTCTAACTGTTTCTTAAACGATGGGACAGTCCCAGCCTGAACAACCTCCTCTGGCAGCTTGTTCCATACACCCACCACTCTTCATGTGAAAAAGTTACCCCTCCGATTCTTATTAAATCTTTTCCCCTTCACCTTGAACCTATGCCCTCTGGTCCTCGATTCCCCTACTCTGGGAAAGAGATTGTGCATCTACCCGATCTATTCCTCGCATTAATTTTTACACCTCTATAAGATCCCCCCCACATCCTCCTGTGCTCCACGGAATAGGGACCCATCATACTCAACCTCTACCTATAGCTCACACCCTCTAGTGCTGGCAACATCCTCATAAATCTTTTCTGAACCCTTTCAAGCTTGACAATATCTTTCCTATAACATGGTTCCCAGAATTGAACACAATATTCTAAATGTGGTTTCACCAATGTCTTATACAACTGTAACATGACCTCCTAACTTCTATATACAATACTCTGACTGATGAAGGCCAAAGTGCCAAAAGCCTTTTTGACCACCTTATCTACCTGCGACTCGACCTTCAAGTAACCATGCACCTTTACTCCTAGATCCCTCTGCTCTACAACACTACCCAGAGGCCTACTATTTACTGTGTAGGTTCTGCCCTTGTTCGACGACCCAAAATGCAACACCTCACACTTCTCTGTATTAAATTCCATCAAACATTCCTCCGCCCACCTGGTATATCGATCCAGATCCTGCTGCAATCTTTCACAACCATCTTCACCACTGCAAAACCACTCACTTTTGTATCATCAGCAAACTTGCTAATCTTGCCCTGTATGTTCATCCAAATCATTGATGCAGATGACAAACAGTAATGGGCACAGCACCGAACCCTGAGGCGCACCACTAGTCACAGGCATCCAGTCTGAGAAGCAACCTTCCACCATCACCCTATGCTTCCTTCCATGGAGCCAAGTTGCTATCGATTCAGCTGTCTCTCCTTGGATCCCATGCAATCTAACCTTCCAGAGCCGCTTACCATGTGGAATCTTGACGTATGCCTTAGTGAAATCCATGTACACAACATCTACAGCTCTGCCTTCATCAACCTTTTTGGTCATGTCTTCAAAATAATCAATTTTAGATACGACCTCCCACATACAAAACTATGCTGACTATCCCTAATCAGCCCTTGCCCATCCAAACGCCTGTATAACCTATCCCTCAGAATACTCTCCTGTAACTTTCCAACTACAGATGAGAAGCTTACCAGCCTATAGTTCCCAGGATTTTCCCTGCAGCCCTTCATGAAAAGAAGGGCTGCAGGGATTTGCGTGATTTGTATACCTTCATACACAACAGTACCTTCAGTATTTCTTTGACGGTAACATTGACTGCTCTCAAGACACTTCCATTGATTGCCCCAAGTTCCTCCGCCCTGCTGTCTTTCTCTTCGGTAAATACAGAGGAAAAATACTCATTGAGGACCTTGCCCATCTCCGGTGGCTTCACACGGAGGCGACCGCTTTGATTCCTGAGAGGTCCGACTCTCTCTCTCTCTGGTTACCGTTTTCACCCTTAAGTCTTTATAAAATCGTTTTGGATTGTCCTTAATGCTACCCACCAGAGCTATCTCCTGGCCCCTTTTTGCCCTTCTGATCTCCCTTTTCAGTTTACTCCTTAGTTCCCGAAACTCCTCCAGGGATGCACTTGATCCCAGCTGCCGATGCCTGTCCCATGCATCCTTCTTGTTTTTGATCAATGCCTCCATTTCCCTCGCCAGCCAAGCTTCCTTGCGTTTGCCTGCTTTTCAATGTACCTTAATTGGTACATGTGACAATTAAATTGAATCTTGAATCTTTGCCCTTCACTCGGATGGGGACGCACATATCCTGAGCTTTCATCAGCACAATTTTAAAAACATCCCACTTGGCCGATGTTCCTTTCCCCTCAAATAACCTGCTCCAGTCAACTTGAGTGAGACCTTCTCTCATACCCTCAAAGTTAACCTTACCCCAGTTGAGCATTTTACCACGTGGACCCTCTCCGTCCCTATCCATAACAATCTTAAACCTAATCGAACTGTGGTTCACTGGTCCCAAAAAGCTCCTCCACACACACTTCATAAACTTGCCCTTCCCAATTTCTCAGTACTAGATCCAGCATTGCCCTTTCATGTGTGGGGGCCTCCACATGCTGCTTAAGAAAACTCTCCTGAACACTTTTGAGGAATTGCACCCCATTCAAGATGGCGGCGCTGGGTTAACAGCTGCGGCCCACCTGCAGTCCGTCTATTATTTTTATTTTTATGTCCTGTTTTTGGTTGGGTTAGTTTGTTTTGTTGGATTGTGTGTGTATGTGGGTGGGGTGGGTGGGGAGTAACATGTCCGGGTCTCTTCCTTCTGGGGGGGGGGTGCGACTTTCTGTCTTATTCCCCGTCTCTGTCTGCGCCGAGGCCTAATGGCGGAGCTGGCGGCCTCGGGCCCGGGGCAGTTCCAGTAGCGGCGGCGGCAGTAGCGGCGACGGCCCGACCACCGGAGCGGTTCCGGCAACGGCGGCGGCGGCAGCAGTGAAAACCTGACTCCAGGAGCGGTTCCAGCAGCGGCGGCGGCAGCAGCAGCGGAAACCGGACTCGGTCCCGGGGCGGCGACTCAACTACCGGAGCGGTTCCGGCAACGGCGGCGGCGGCAGCAGTGAAAACCCGACTCCAGGAGCGGTTCCAGCAGCGGCGGCGGCAGCAGCAGCGGAAACCCGACTCGGTCCCGGGGCGGCGACTCGACTGCCGGAGCGGTTCCGGCAGCGGCGGCGGCAGCGGCAGCGGAAACCCGACTCGGTCCCGGGGCGGCGACCCGACTCGGTCCTGGAGCGGTTGCAGCGGCAGCGCGGCGGCAGCGGCGGCGGAAACCCGACTCGGTCCCGGGGCGGCGACCCGACTTGGTCCCGGAGCGGTTTCAGCGGCCCGACCACGGGCCCGGTGGACCCCCCAGGCCGCGTAGTTGAACTGGCCCACTCGTGGAGCTCGGTTGAACCGCGGGACTGACTTACCATCGCCCAGTGCGGTCGCGGCATCTGGGGCCTGGATCACCTCGGCGCAGAGGGAAACAAAGAGGGAAGAGACACAGACTTTAAGTTGTGCCTTCCACCACAGTGAGGAGGTGTTTGGTGAACTCACTGTGGTGGATGTTAAATTTGTGTTTATTGTGTATTCTGTCATTTTTGTTTATTTATTTGTAATTATATGTATGACTGCAGGGAAACAGAGTTTCGTTCAGACCGAAAGGTCTGAATGACAAATAAAGAATCTAATCTAATCTAATCTAATCTAATTTAAGCCCTTCACAGTATGATTTTCCCAGTCTATATTGGAAAAGTTAAAATCCCCTACCACAACATTATATAGCATTAACAAACCTGCCCACTAGGATGTTGGTCCCCCTCCAGTTAAGGTGCAACCCGTCCCTTTTGTGCAGGTCACCCCTGCCCAGAAGAGATCACAATGATCCAGAAATCTAAATCCCTGCCACCTGCACCAACTCCTCAGCCACACATTCATTTCCCCAATCTTCCTGTTCTTACCTTCACTAGCACGAGGTACTGGATGCAATCCGGAGATCACTACACTGCAGGTCTTGCTTTTCAGTCTTTTACCCAATTCCATAAACTCGTGTTGCAGAACCTCCTTCCTATTCCTACCTATATCGTTTGTGCAACAACCTCCGGCTGCTCCCCCTCACTCTTGTGGATGTCCTGCCGCCGCTCCGAGACGTTCTGGACCCGGGCACCAGGGAGGCAACACACCATCCTGGAGTCTCGCCTGTTGCCGCAGAATCTCATGTCTGCACCACTTTGGCTCTGCCTGACGTCACTCTTCCCCGTTGAGCCTCAGCACAAGGGTTGGAGTCACAGCCCTGGCTCCCACTCAATCTTGTTGTGTCATCCGCTCCGACAGCTCCAATGAGTGACTACTTCACTGTAGGTCCTATCCAAGAAACTCTTGGTTTCCCGTAGGTCATCCAGCTGCTGCTCCAGTTCCCTAACACGATCCTTCAGGAGCTGCCCCTGGACACAATTTCCGCAGGTGTAGTTGTCAGAGGCACCAGCGGTGTCCCTAACTTCCCACATCCTGCAAGAGAGACACTGCAACAACTTGCCAACCATTACGTCAGTGGACAAAATCACAAATTACAAATGAGACACACTCAGAGTTGGCTCACAGGGAAACCTATTCCCTTTTCTGCTGCCAATTTTGCACTGCAATATGCCACAAGTTTAAGTGTCAGACACAAGCAGAACCGATTCAAGTGTAGCCTCCTTGCTTCAGCCTTCTCCCCAACGACTCTTGAGCCAAAGTTCTTCTTCAAAACACAGCTACGAATCATGCGTCCCCTCAAGAGCACTGTCAATCCTTGGTACATCACCTCCTCTGAAAAGCATTGCGTGCAACAGGTCAACAATTCCTCAGTACTGCCCGAAATATTCTACTGGCAAAGAAGCCATATTGCCACTGAGCCACAACCAATGTAATATATCAGATGAAAATTAAGGTAAGGCTTTGGATCACCACATCAGTGTGAAGGGACCATGTTAAATTGCTGATGATATGGATGCCAAGGAACCAGAAGCTGTCAACCATCTCTGCAGCAGCTCCATTGATGAACTTAGCCTTGACTTGTAGAGATGGTTCCTGCCACCCCATTCCCCTCCCGCCTGTGTCCTTAGGTCAACAACCAACTCTTTCCTTTTGCTGACGCTAAGAGCTAGGCGATTGTCCTTACACAACGTTCATGATTTCTTTTTTGCACTTCTTCTCATCGTTGTTGTAGATCCAGCTCACAACAGTGGTATCATCGGTGGGTGACCTTAGAGAGCGAGTTGGTGATGCGATTGACCACATGGTTAGGGTGCACTACGAGTAGAGCGAGGGACTGAGCGCACAACGCTGAGTAGCACCAGTGTGGAGGGTCAGGGTGGAGGGAAAGGTTACCGACCAAATCTAACCCACTGAGGTCTGCGGTCGGGAAGGCCAGAGGCTTATTGCAGATAGAGGCCCCAAGGCCAAAATCCAGAAGTCTAGTCATGAGATTATTTTGTTCAATGAACTGAATCGATTAATTCAAGGGGAGGCTGGACAAAGCCAAAAGGGAGAAGGAACAATGGATTACGCTGATAGATTTACATGAGCAAAAATGAAGGGGCTCAAACGGAGGATAAATGCTGGCAATGTGCAGTTAGGCCGAATGTCCTTTTTCTGTGCTGTGCATCCTGTAGTTCACGATTTTTCCATGCAGTATGACGCAGGGAGCTGGGACAGTGTATACTGTGTACACAGGGGTTTATAATGGAAAATGTGAGATACACAAGCAACGAAAACTGCTCAACGTGAAGTAAGTTTTGGTAGAAACAAAGTATACACAAAGGTGACGTTATATTAAACATGCAATAGGTTTTGTTGGGTTTAATTTTTCCACCCAAAGTGCTTCCTTTCCTGTCTGCATGTGCTACCTACTGACTGACCAAGGTGAGATTACAATCAGAACAGCCACCATCCCACTGAAAGTTCAGACAGTTTGGCGTTGGGGCCTGTTCCTCTCTACATAAGCTTAAATGTTTGTAAATCCAGGAGGGAAATCAAAGTAAATGTCTACACTGGAAAAACGGAGAACTTTCTGTGCCGTCTCAGAAATGAGGAAGTTCTCCTATAACAATTCACCCCCCCCCCCCCCCCCCCCTCCACGATACATTTGTAAACTTACTCATCATGCCTTCCACATCAGGTCATTTGTAACCAGGGGAGCCCCTGTATGCTGTGGGCCACTTCCAACGCAGTTAGCAGTCAACTACATGTTTCGTTTAGAGATACAGCATGGAAACAGGCCCTTCGGTCCATTGAGCCCATGCTGACCATTGATCACCCATTCACACTCGTTCTATGTTTTCCTATTTCCTACAAACTAGGTAATTTACAGAGGCCAATTAACCTACAAACGTACGTGTGGGGGGAATCAAAGCACCCAGAGAAAGCCCTTGTGGTCACAGTGAGAACATGCAAACTCCACACAGACAGCACCCTGGGTCAAGGTTGAACCCGGGTTTCTGGTGCTGTGAGACAGCAGCTCTACCAGGTGTGCCACTGTGTACGGTGTGGGATTAGAGTTAGACACAAATCAGGGGACAGTGGCTCTCTTTCCTAACAAACATCAGTGATCTAGGTGGGTTTCATTTCTCTCTTACAATTTGCAAGCATTTATTCCACATGGAAATGAAGTTCTCCTGGTCCCAGTCAGATTCAAACACTTTTTCTGGATGAGCAGTCAGGGCTCATAAACATTTCAAGCTAAAGGGCCTGTCCCACTTGGGCGTCATTTGCGCGTCATTTACGCAACATCATTTACATGTCACGACACATGACGCGCGGCGCCACAGGATTTTGGGATGTACAAAATCTTTGCACGCCATCTGTATGACGCGCAAATGATGCCCAAGTGGGACAGGCCCTTAACTCTGTTCATAGGTACTGCACCCATCCCAGAGACAAGAATGGAAATACTGTGGTGAGGAACTGCTGCACCTTCCCAGAGGAGCCACCATGGTGCAAATGGTTACACATACCACTGCAAAAGTACAATCAAGTTTCCCTTTAATTGCCATTTAGTTTTCATCATCACTGAAATCATATAGCCATTACGTCAATGATGTTTGTGCCCCCATGTCCCACATGAATTAGTGCCAGGTTTCCAAAATTGTTTTATGTAACTGCTTTTTCGAAAGCATTTCATTGCCCTTAAGTGATGTGGACATTCCAAGTTTCTGAAAGGCAATAAATAAGCTGGGCAAGTTCCACACCAAAACACTTATACAAACTCAAAAAGGTGTGCTTCCAAAGGCTTTCCTATGATCGCAGTAAAACTGCCACCAAGGGGAGTCAAATTAAATTCCCAAAAGCCAAGGGGGAAAGGTTTGGGTCATATGTTCATTATTTTCTTTCCTTGTCTGTAGACAAGTTCTCCACATTCTAACCATTAGCACAACTTCTGAGCAGTTTGAGCTCAATCCAGCATCAGCTTAACTTGATTTCTCATTGATAAACAACTCAAACAGCAAGTCAAATATGCACAACAATAATTCAAACCCAATGATGCAAGAACATATTTAGGTCCCACCAAGTCCGTTCATTTCTAGTAAAACTAATTTCCTTCATATATGTTAGAATTATAGTGGCGAATAGCACGGTTGCAAATTGTGCATGAGATTGCCAATATAAATGTTATAATAAATCACGAGAAACAATACACCAGTATTTCCCAACTTCTCCTCAGAGGTTGCTGTGGCAACACATATTACCACAATTACTTGAGTAAGAAAATGCACCCCCCAACACTGGTATAAAATCTACCAGCAGTAACTAAAAACGTCAAGTACTCATAGCAAGAACAACTCCGCTCCTCAGCATAATTTTAAAGTGGTAAAAAGGTTAATGTTCAGGATCTAGTGCATGGGGGCAGTGCAGGAGGCACATGCACGTGACAGAGACAGTTTGGTGAATACTTCATCCACGGTACCGTCATCCTCCTTTGTCATTCACTCCCTCCCAACTTCCACTGTAACGCACATCCCCCACCCCCCGTTCGTTGTATCTCCCTCTCGTCCACACTCTTCAATTTGATGACTTTTCACCAGAACCGTGAATAGATGGAAATAATGTGAAGCGTTGACTTCATTTCTCTCCCCATAGATGCTGACTGACCCGCTGCCTATTCCCAACACTCTCAAATTCCTCACGAGCTGTGAAACACTTCAGCATACCCACCAAAGGATGTGCGAGACGTGACTTCATTCCTGTTAATTATTTGTTCCAAGTGCTCTCAGCTTTCTATTTGACTTAGCTACACTGATGAGATCGATGTAACAAAAACATTCTCAGCATGTCCAACGCAGCCTGAATGGTGGGGTTGAAAGGCTTTTATATCAGCACAGTGCGACGAGTCACCTGCCTGGTTGCAGGGATGACAGGCTTGCCATACAACAGATGGAGTAGACTGGGACTGTGATCTCCAGAGGGCAGGAGAAAGAGAGGCGATTTCACCAAATCTCACAAAAGGATCAATAGAGTGAATACATAGAGGAGTGGGAAGTGCCAGTTTACCACCTGCGTGTTGCTGCCTGCGTTGAGGTTGGCTTCCTCAGGCTTCTGTGTGTGCAAGATGGCCCTTCATCGTTCACACCAATTCCTCCCTGAATGGTGAATGAATGGTGAAGGGCCGAATAGCCTCCTCCTCTGCTTTGTGTGAGTGTAGAACCAGTGGATCAGTCTCAGAACCAGGAGTGGCCGATGCAGAAAGCTCTTCACACAGAGCACCGCTAACTGTTGGAATTCGCTGCCCGGGAGGGCTCAGATGCATGAAGTTCATTCAAAACAGAGACTGATGGATAATTAGGTACGAAGGGAATTGAAGGAAATAGGGCTGAAGTGCAGGATCAGCTCTGATCTGGACCGATGGCAGTGCAGGCTCAAAGGGTCAAGTTAGACTTCTGCTCCTAGATCTTATGTTTAAAGCATAAAACTCACCAGTCACAACACTGTTGTCACGCAGACAAAGAGTGCAGCCTGTACAGTACACAGAAAGCGGACGTTCGGCCCACCATGTCCATGGCGGCCATCGTACCCATCTCAGCTAATCCCATTTATCAGCCTCTGTGACTCGGTGATTGAAGTGTTCACCTGGATATTTCATGTGTTGTGAGAATCGCCATGCTCTCACCCTCCGCCATGCTCTCACCCTCCGCCATGCTCTCACCCTCCGCCATGCTCTCACCCTCCGCCATGCTCTCACCCTCCGCCATGCTCTCACCCTCCGCAATGCTCTCACCCTCCGCCATGCTCTCACCCTCCGCCATGCTCTCACCCTCCGCCATGCTCTCACCCTCCGCCATGCTCTCACCCTCCGCAATGCTCTCACCCTCCGCCATGCTCTCACCCTCCGCCATGCTCTCACCCTCCGCCATGCTCTCACCCTCCGCAATGCTCTCACCCTCCGCAATGCTCTCACCCTCCGCAATGCTCTCAGGCTGTGCAATCCAGATCCCAATTATTCCTCTGGTGAAAAAGTTGTTTCTTGTGTCCCCTCTAAACTTCTTGCTCTTTACCTTAATCCTGTGCCCTCTGGTTATAGAATCCCCTGCCCTGGGGAAACCTGTGTCACTGTTCACCATATCTGTACCCCTCTTAAATGTGTACACCTCCAACAGGTCACTCCTCTGCCTCTTCTAGTGCAGGTTTGGACTCTTGGAGTCAGCCACGGGGGGGGGGGGGGGGGGGTTCTCACAGTGCCTGAGACCTGTGTTCGATCCTGACTACAGTTGCTATCTGTATGGAGTTTGTACGTTCTCCGTGACTGCGTGGGTTTTCTCCGAGTGCTCCGGTTTCCTCCCACACTCCAAAGATGTGGAGATTTGCAAGTTAATTAGCTTCTGTAATTTGCTCCTAGTGTGCAAGATGCAAAACTGAGATAACATAGAACTAGTGTACCGGTGATTGTTGGTCAGTATGGACTCAGTGAGCTGAACGGCCTGTTTCCATGCTGAATCTCTAAACTAAGCAAAACATCAAATAAGGCCACCACAATTTGCGGGCAGCCAGATGTCAGAACTGGCAGTTATTTATTCTGTGACGGTAGGTGCTGGGACAGTACACCGACACCACTAAACAGGTCAAACGTCACATTTTAATATTCCAGCATCCACCATGTGACATCTCCAAGTTTGCGGATGACACAAAGCTGGGTGGCAGTGTGAGCTGCGAGGAGGATGCTATGAGGCTGCAGGGTGACTTGGATAGGTTGGGTGAGTGGGCAGATGCATGGCAGATGCAGTATAATGCGGATAAATGTGAGGTTATCCACTTTGGTGGTAAGAACAGGAAGGCCGATTATTATCTGAATGGTGCCAGACTAGGAAAAGGGGAAGTGCCATGAGACCTTGCAAATCAGTCACTGAAAGTAAGCATGCAGCTACAACAGGAATGTTGGCCATCGTTGTGCGAGGATTTGAGTTTAGGAGCAAGGCGGTCCTACGCAGTTGTACAGGGCCCTGGAGGAACCGCACCTGGAGCATTGCGAATTTGTGGAATTCTCTGCCACAGAAGGCAGTAGAGGCCAATTCACTGGATGAATTTAAAAGAGAGTTTAATAGAGCTTTAGGGGGCTAGTGGAATCAATGGATATGGGAAGAAGGCAGGCAGGGGTTAATAAATGTGGATGATCAGCCATGGTCACAATGAATGGCGCTGCTGGCTCGAAGGGCCAAATGGCCTGCTCCTGCACCTATTTTTTATTTTTTACTATGCATTGTGTGCAATCTTGGTCTCCTAATTTGAGGAAGGATATTATTGCTATTGAGGGAGTGCAGTGTAGGTTCATCAGGTGAATTCCCGGGGATGGCGGGACTGACATATGATGAAAGAATGGGTCGACTTGGCTTGTATTCACTGGAATTTAAAAGGATGAGAAGAGATCTTATAGAAACATATAAAATTCTTAAAGGATTGGACAGGCTAGATGCAGGAAAAATGTTCCCGATGTTGGGGGAGTCCAGAACCAGGGGTCACAGTTTAAGAATAAGTGGTAGGCCATTTAGGGCGGAGATGAGGACAAACTTTTTCACCCAGAGCTATGAGTCTGTGGAATTCTCTGCCACAGAAGGCTGTGAAGGTTAATTCCCTGGATGTGTTCAAGAGAGTTAGATTTAACTCTGAGGGATAAAAGAATCATGTGATATGGGGAAAAAGCAGGAAAGGGGTACTGATTTTGGATGATCAACCATGATCATATTGAATGGCGGTGCAGGCTCGAAGGGCCCACCCCTGCACCTATGTTTCTATGTGACACGTATGTTTATCAAAGGTGCACCTTTTTGTCTATGAAAAAATCACTAAGAACTGGCATGGAGAAATTGGGTACAGGGTCAGTCAGTTCAGAGTCAGGGGTATCTGGGGCAATAGGCCATCCAGTTAGGCAATTATTCTGGGATTAAGACCCAGCACCCGACAAAAGGAGCACCCCCAGAACAGTTGGCCTGAATTTCCCTCCACATTCAAGGAAAGGCATCGTCCCATCCAGTCCCAAGCTGCCTCAGGGTCTCTCCTTCAAACGTGTCCCACGGTATTTCCCAGAGCCAGTGCCAGGGCACCAAAATGGCGTGAGCATCACTGACGCAGATGTAGATGTTTCCATCTTCAGTGTGTGGTGGCGAGACATATTATTACTGCAGGACAGGCTTCCTCGCCATCTGGGCGTCTGCTTCTAGACAGACAGCGCCCCACCCACCCACCCACCCACAACCTCACCTGGTGGATCATGCCGAGTACATGACACGTAATGCCCACACATCAGACCTATATCTAGCTCCCTCACACAGAAACCCAATCTATCACAACAAACCACCGAAGCAGGTCAAACAGTATCAGAAGCCTCCTCAGCTGAAGACTGGGATCTGCCGAGTACTGGCAGCATGTTTGGCTTTAATTGGTATGACTGCATGGCAATCTGAATTTCACTGTCAATTAATTGGTACGTGACAATAAACTGACCTTGAAACCTTAATTTGTCGTGTGCGGCTATGGGTTCAAGGAACCAGAGCCGAAGTCAGTGGAATTAAAATCAACCACATTAGAGCCTCATTCCGCTGGCTCGTGGTGAGCCTGACAGACACACTTCAGCATAAGGAAGCACAGGATACAGCATGCTAACTTCTCCCTCTCCTGCTGGCTTAACAAGCAGCAACGCCAGGTTTGGCGTTCTGTGGGAACAGGGAGGGACTGCGCTTACAGAACACCTGCTGCAGCTTGCAGCACAATGCTTCAAACTCGAGCCCAATTGCAACAGGCCGGTCAAACATTCTGCACTTGGCAAACTCCCTGAAATGTGGATAACTACACCACCTCAGATGGCTAAAGAAGGTGTCCCCCAACAATTCTTACCAACTGCTACACACGGCATACTATCGGGTTGCGTCACAGCTTGGTTTGAGAACAGCTCTGCCCGAGGCAGCAAGAAACTGCAGAATCATGGATGTCCAGTCCATCACGTCGAGCAGACATGAACCCATCAACTCCATCTATACTTCACACTGCCTCGGGAAAGTAGTCAACATAATCAAAGACATTTTTCACAACAATCATTCCCTCTTCTCCCCGCTCCCATTGGCAGAAAATACAAAAGCTTGACAATAGACAATAGGTGCAGGAGAAGGCTATTCGGCCCTTCGAGCCAGCACCGCCATTCAAGGTGATCATGGCTGATCATCCGCAATCAGTACCACATTCCTGCCTTCTCCCTATATCCCCTGACCACTATCTTTAAGAGCCCTATCTATCTATCTCTTGAAAGTATCCAGAGAACCTGCCTCCACTGCCCTCCAAGGCAGATAATTCCACAGATTCACAAATATCTGTGTGAAAAAGTGTTTCCTCGTCTCCGTTCTAAATGGCATACCCCTTATTCTTAAACTGTGGCCCCTGGTTCTGGACACCCCCAACATCGAGAACATGTTACCTACCTCCAGCGTGTCCAAACCCTTCATTATCTTATATGTTTCAATAAGATCCCCTCTCATCCTTCTAAACTCCAGAATATACACGTCCAGCCGCTCCATTCTCTCAGCATATGACAGTCCCGCCATCCCGAGAATTAACCTTGTAAACCTACACTGCACTCCCTCAATAGCAAGAATGTCCTTCCTCAAATTAGGGGACCAAAACTGCACACAATACTCCAGGTGTGTTCTCACTAGGGCCCTGTACAACTGCAGAAGGACCTCTTTGCTCCTATACTCAACCCCTCTTGTTATGAAGGCCAACATGCCATTCGCTTTCTTCACTGCCTGCTGTATCTTCATGCTTCCTTTCATTGACTGATAAACAAGGACCCCCAGATCCCGTTGTACTTCCCCTTTTCCCCAACTTGACACCATTTAGATAATAATCTGCCTTCCTGTTTTTGCTTCCAAAGTGGATAACCTCACATTTACCCACATTAAACTGCATCTGCCATGCATCTGCCCACTCACCCAACCTGTCCAAGTCACCCTGCATTCTCATAGCTTCCTCCTCACAGTTCACACTGCCACCCAGCGTTGCGTCATCTGCAAATTTGCTAATGTTACTTTGAAACCCTTCATCTAAATCATTGATATACATTAAATAGGTGCGGTCCCAGCACCGAGCCTTGCGGTACCCCACTAGTCACTGCCTGCCATTCTGAAAGGGATCCATTAATCCCTACTCTGTTTCCTGTCTGCCAACCAATTTTCTATGCAAGTCAGCACTCTACCCCAATACCATATACCCTAATTTTGCCCTCTAATCTCCTATGTGGGACCTTATCAAATGCTTTATGAAAGTCCAGGTACACTACATCCACTGGCTCTCCCTTGTCCATTTTCCTAGTTACATCCTCAAAAAAATCCAGAAGATTAGTCAAGCATGATTTCCCCTTCGTAAATCCAGGCAAGAATGAAGGATGATGCAGAAAGTGGTGGGCATCGTGGCTGGCATCCTCCCCACCACCAAGAAGGCAGCTAATATCACAGATCCATATCACTCTGGCCACACTCTCATCTCGCTGTTTCGATCAGGAAGAAGGTACAAGAGCCTGAGAAACGTAATCTCTAGGTTCAAGAACAACTTCTTCATATCAACCATAAAGCTATTGAACCACACTGCACTACCAAAGCCATATCTCTACCTCAGCTCTGACCTACTATGGACTAAGGTTGCACGACATACTTTGGATTGCAATATTGTGGTCTGGTTACGTCGTATAACTGATAATGTAATGTCTTATAGTTTATTGTATATTTACATTGTCTAGTTGCATTAATATGCCTGTAAAGCCTCAGCAAGTAAGAAATTGATTGTTTCTGTCCCTGTGATTAGGACAATTAAATACTCTTGACTCTAGACAGCGAAATGGAGTTGGAAGTAGATGTGGTCCCAAGGGTGGCAGGAATGGTATGAAAAACTTAACAACTCTTCCTCAAATCTCTTCCATATCTCTAAAATCAGGGTTTTGTGAACTTTGGTGTGATCCAGACACAGGAACTGGACCAGGCACTCGCTCTCTGTTCGATTTCTCCATAATTAAGGGCCAGAGGCACAGCTGGAAGAGTCACTACCTCAAACCACCATTGACCCAAGTTGAATCCTACGCATTGCCATCCACACACATACACACACACACATACACATGAACGCACTCCAACACTTAACTGAAGAGGCCCAACAACCTGAACAATATTGCCAAGAACATAAAGGGAACTTGCGTGAAGATTCCACATAGGCTATTTCCTGCAGGAACTGTTTCCCAGATTTAATGAAAGGGACCAGTAGCAAAGGACTGTGCTGATAGTTTGCTCAGTTAAAAAGACTTCCATGTAGCTTTTTGCTCCCAGCATATTCTCCTCACTCACACTGAGATGATCTCTGCAGGAAGATAAACATTAAACCAACATCCTCTCGGAAGGAGTCTGAAGAAGGGTCTCATCCCAAAACATCATTCATTTCTTCTATCCAGAGATGCTGCCTGTTCTGCTGAGTTACTCCAGCAGTTTGTGTCTATACTCTCTACCATCCCTCTCCACACCCTCACCAAAGCAAACATCGAACAATCAAATATTGAAAGTGCCCATTATTCCAGCATCTACACGCCCGTTTGAAGGAAAGAATTCCAGGTTTCTGTTACCCTCTCAGGTGTGCTCACCTGCTAAAGAAAGGCATTTATCTCAGCGCTGCTCCACCTAAGTGCACACATTTGCAATACAAAAATTAATTCTCTGTCTCATTCACAAATAGACACGTACACACAACCCCACCTTATTCCCACAGGTACAAACAGTGCCATTAGCCAGAGTTCATTGTGAGGCAACCCAATGAATCTGGTATTGGTCACACGGGAACATTATCCTGAGTTTGATTCTCTAATAATATATTGCCAAAACTTTTATTTCTGTGGCATTTAAAACGTGCATTTTCACTCAATATTGTCACTAAATACTGCAAGCTATTTACATTTTAAACTACTTCCTGTATTTACAATAGCACCATAATCTCACGAAGTTTTAAAGTACTTCAGAGCCAATTACATACTATTGTTCGTCACTGTTCTACAGTAAAAAAAAACATGGAGCCAGGCCACATTCTTACAATCACGAATGTGCTAAAAACAAATAATTGGGAAACTCACTAAACGATAACATTTGAAAACTCGTGTTATTTATTTCCAACACAAGGCCGCATGGTGGTTTGATCTGGCAGAGAGATTTGGTTGAACATCTTTCAGAAAATGCAGCAAACCCAGCATTCCCTCGGTTCCACAATAAAACGTCAGCCTAAATTTTGAATATTTGGAATGGGAGTTGAACACATGACTTTCTAAGTCTGAAGCCACAATGGCAATAGTGAGCCAAAACTGGCCCTCCAATGAATTGTCTACACAGAATTATAGCTAGGTTCTCCACTGCTGTCCCAACTAGGTTCTTGATTCATTTCACTGTTTGGTTTAGAGATACAGCACAGAAACAGGCTCTTCGGTCCACCGATTCCGTGCAGATCAGCGATCCCTGCACACTAACACTATTCTAAACTCTCGGGATAATTTACAATTTTACCAAAGCTAATTAGCATACAAACCTGTATGTCTGTGGATTGCAGAAGGAAACCAGAGCTCCTGTAGAAAACTCACGCAGGTCATGGGGAGAACCTACAAACTTCGTACAGGCAGCACGTGTCGTCAGGATTGAATCTGGGTCTCAGGCGCTGTAAGGTAGCAACTCTACCTCTGCGCCACCGTGCCACCCTTGCAAGTTCTCACCATTCAGGAGTCAAAATTCGCCAGCCCAGAGGGTGCTTTGGCCCACCTTTCCATTCAACTAACCTCAACCCACTAGTAAGACCCAAGTATGTATTGCCTTTCACAAGTCAATCAACAATGTGTTAACTTAAGCGGCATTTGGACAGACACTTAAAGATGCAAGGGGTGGAAGGGTATGGTGGGCAGATGGGAGTTAATGGACCACAAGGGTGGCATGGCGAGGAGGCCCAGTTTTCTTCTGATGGGCTCTATGACTACAATTGCAGGATGCGTGTGTGAGGGCACGCCCATGCTGATGGTCGACAGTATGTTTATGTCCACCCCATAGAATCGTAGCAGTTCACACCAATGAAGGAGGCCATTTGTCACACAGTGTTTAGTTGGGCCTAGTTTTTGTTATTTCCACCCACCAGCTCTCTGCTTGCTAACTACAGCTCTTCAGTCATTCAGTTACTTTTTGTTACTTTTTTTGCATTAAGCGTTTCTGTTTCCACTGCTCATCCAGACAGTGAGCTCCACCTCCCACCACACTTTGGGTGAAGTACTCCCATCCACCCATGAATGTAATCTACCTCTCTGAGTTATCTCTCCCTCTGTGGCAGGGAATGAGACTCACGCTGACTAATCTGTCTGCACTTCTCATTGTTTTGTAAACTTTAATTCAACCTTCTCCGCAGCCTTCTTTACTCCAAAGACAACTCCCAGCATAGAGACCACAACTATTCCTCACCGACCTTGGCAACATCCTCAAACCTGCTCTGTTCCCTGTCTGGAACTCTCACATCTTGCCCGTAGTGTGGTGACCAAGTCTTGTACACAGTGCCCCAGGTATGGCCTCACTCATGCTTTATATAATTCCAGCAAGAGCTCTGTGCCTTTGCTATCCACACCCCCGCCGCTGAGGACACGTATCCCAAATAACATCTTAACCTCATTAATTGCTTTTCATTTTAACCTCATTTTAACGATATATTGAACTCACTTCAACACCCTTGTTGCAAATAAAAACAGAAAATGTGAGAAAATCTCAGCAGATCAGACAGGATCTGCCCAAGTGAGTTAACGCTTCAGATCAAAGATCCTTCATCAGTACTGGGAAGGAATAGAAACAAGCTGAATTTTCCATTTCCTAATGCCAGATTTGCAAAGTGGTGTTTACATATGAACTTAATCAGGGCATGTAGAAAAAAAACTGCAGATGCTGGAATAAACCGAAGATAGACACACACTGCTGGAGTAACTCAGTGGGTCAGTTAGTAACTCCTGGGAAAAAGGATGGGTGACATTTCGGGACCGGACCCTTCTTCAGATCCTCTGAAGAAACGTCACCACCCGAAACGTCACCCATCCTTTTTCTCCGGAGATGCCGCCTGACACGCTGAGTTACTCCAGCACTTTGTTGATCAGGTTGATCAGTCTAAGTTGATCAGGTTGTTTAAATTGTCCCTCTCCATGACTTGAATGAAAATTTACTTTCTGCTTAACTGCCTCTTGCTCCTCGATGTGGCTAATCCGAACTCGACTGTGTTCTGCATCTCTACCTATGAGCAGCTTTACAGCAGTAATAACCTGTGCCGTCCTACACTACAGCAATGGGCTTGCCCACTGATGTCTCACCATTAAACACAAACCTCATTGTGCCTCCCCTTTCTTCAGTGCTAACTCCTCGCTCCACCATCTAAAACGTACATGATCCATAATGCTTTGCACCAGTGAGCACTCAAATAGAAATGAACGTGACTAAGTAATGCAAGCCTAGACTATTCCACGCCTTTGACTGGTGGCAATCCAATTTGCATCCAGTTTCAGCTCAATAAACTAGTAAGATTAAACGAGAACTTACCAGTTTGAAGTTTGATCTTTATTTTATGAGGAGTTACGATGAGGGATTTTGTGAAGAACCCGCCAGCACGCATGCGCGACATTCTTCAAAGCAGCGGTGTGGAATCACAGAACCAACAAACAAAGAAATGACTTGTTATAGTAAGATTGAAGAGACTCTAATTACCAGTTGACTTTATGATCGAGGGTTGGGAGCGGAGGGCACGAAATCCCTCATCGCAACTCCTCATGAAATAAAGATCAAACTTCAAACTGGTAAGTTCTCGTTTAATCTTACTATTTCATTTCGGAGTCACGTGAGTGACTTCGTGAAGACTTCAAAGCTCTGTGATTTCATGCCCTGGACAACGTCCATGCTGTCACACACGCCACTGTAAGGATGAATAGGAGTAATCAAATTTTCAGACTGCTTGTAGTGAAAAATAATAATATTTATTAATAACAACAAAGAAAAAAAAACCCTCACTGGGGAGTATCTGTATGCTCTCGACCCGCATTCAGCACGGCCTCTGCGAACAATACAGGAGCGGTAACAGATTTATTATAAAATCGAAAGGTGGCTTCTCTGGCCCATCCCGCTGTGGCAAGAATATGGTCCATGGGCACCTCCATGACCTTTGCCGCCGACGTCGATGCAGCCCTGGTGGAATGGGATTTAAAAACATTAGTGTCAATACCTGCTTCGTTCAAGACGATCCTGAGCCATCTGGAGATCGTCTGTACCGTCACTCTATGGTGAGGTTTTTTGTGGCTGATAAGCAGGTATTTTTCCATTCCCCTTAATTTCCGCGTCACTCTAATATAGTGGCGGATATGGGTGGCTAAACATAGCCTTGCATCAGCGGGGTATGCCGGAAACTTCAGCTGCAGCCCTGTGCATCCAGGTCTATGCTGCTTAAGTAATTCTTCAACAAAGAACATTACTTTTTCTGGGGTAGAGATCATTCTGTCAATCTTGACCTTGTGAAGTGTCTGTACCCTTTGCGCTGAAGTAAGTGCCAATAACATCACCAGCTTCAGGGTGAGTTTGTCCAATTCAAGCCCTTCCATGGGCGACCACGTCCTGAGCAGGGTTAGTACTTTCCCAATATCCCAGGTGACGTTATAACGATGTCTTGGCGGATTGGAATTAAATATTCCCCGCATAAGTTTGGACATCAGCTTATTGGATCCTACCTCAATATTGAGGTAGAATGATAGCGCACTCCTGGCGCTGTTGATGGCACTGTAGGTAAGGTGTTCGTCATGATGCAACCCCGCAAGGAATTCCAGCACATCTGTGATAGTAACGGAGTCATATGCAATGTTGGAGCGGCCGCAGTAGGTTTCCCATTTCCTGATATGCGTTAGATATTGCTGTCTTGTGGACTCCCTGCATGATGCTCCAATTGTATCCATTGTCCTTGATGATAGACCATACTGCAGTGGTGATCTGTTCAGAACCTGCAAGCCAATAATTTTAAGTGACTATGGCATGGATGTAGTTCCCCTGAAACAGGGTTCGTCACCAGTTGTGGGCTACCCTCTAAGAGGACCCATGGTTGACTGATCATATCAAGGACCACCGGATACCATGGCTGAGTAGGCCAGTCGGGTATGATAAGAATGCCTTTAGCAGCATCTGACTGGATTTTCCGCAATACCCGACTGATGAGGCAAAATGGAGGAAATGCATAGAAAAACCATTTCCCCCAGTCTAGCGAGAACGCGTCCATCGCCATTGCCCCAGGATCTGGCTCCCATGATACGTATGTTGGTACCTGATGGTTCAACCGTGATGCAAAAAGGTCAATATCCGGTTTACCAAATTTGGCTGTAATTTTTGCGAATATTTGGGGATTTAACATCCACTCGATGTTGTCATTAAATTTCCGTGACCTGGTGTCCGCCACTGTATTGAGCTTACCTGGTAAATAGGTAGCTGAAATCCAAATATTCCGTTGTATGCACCAGAGCCAAATTGTATTTGCCAATTCATCACATGAAATTGACCTGGTACCGCCCATATGATTTAGAAATGCCACCGCAGTGGTATTATCTATTTGGAGACGGACATGAGTGTCAGTAAAGTTTGAACAATAAGCTCTAAGTCCGTGGAATGCTCCTAGCATCTCCAAATAATTTATCCCATGTGATAACAACAGGGTAGATTCAAGGGTGTCCCATCTGCCTCCACAACAGTTGTCCGTAGCTCCCCAGCCATGGGAGCTTGCGTCTGTTTGTAAGTATACCACCGGACGAGGCACAATGATGGGTTTAAATGAGTTATTGGATATTATCAATCCACCATTGTAACTCAATTGTGCCTTAAGAGGCAGCTGCATAGGTCTATCGAAATGTCCAGCGTTCAATTTTAACGCTGAAATCTTGGATCTTTGCAAATTTTGATAATGCAAAGGTTCGAATTGAGCAGCTGGAAAAACTGCTACGATTTTCCCAATCACCTTAGCAGTTTGTCTAATTGATGGTATACTAGCGCAGACCAGATTCTTACATGCTTGAATGACATCCCCAATTTTGTTAGCTGGTATGGTGGCCATCATGCGATTGGAATCCACCGTGAATCTCAGATAATCCATGATCTGTGAAGGACAGAACTTTGATTTATCTGGAAGGATAATGAATCCCATATTTTGAAATATTTCCTCAGTGGCTGAGACTGCCAATTTTGCTGATTCAAGTGTATTTCCAATGATTAGGATATCATCCAGATAAGCCATAACCATGTGATTTTGCCTCCTCAGTGTTGCCAGCACTGGCTTGAGTAATTTAGTAAACAATCTGGGGGCTGTGGTAAGCCCATTAGGCAAAGCTTTGTATTGCCAAAGCTGATCCATCCAGGTAAACTTCAAGAACTTCCTGTGATGTTTCCGAATGGATACTGAATAGTATGCATCTTTTAAATCAATGCATGCCATAAAGCAGCCCTCAGAAATCAAAGATTTGGCTGTTTCGAACGTGTCCATTTTGAAATGGGTATATTTTACAAAAGTATTCAAATGGGTCAGATCAATAATAACCCGACATCCTCCATCTTTCTTGGTTTTTGTGAATATGTTAGATACAAATTCAATTGGTTCGTGTATAGTTCTTTCTATCACGCCTTTCCCTTGTAGTCTCAAGATTTCAGCATAGCCTACTGCTGTTTCCTTGCTGGAAAGTGCAAATTTGCGATTCGGCACATGCTGAGGTGGAGGAATTTGACCATTTATGAACTCAATCTCATGGCCTTGAATACTTTGTAAGATAAACTCATCTGAAGTGATGGTTTCCCATGCCTCCTTAAAGAACCGTAGTCTACCCCCAACATGTGAGGTTAGACATGCAAGTGCATGAAATCCAGACCGCCTTACCTTCATGGTTATCGGCGGTCCCTGACATGTTTGGTGGGACGTGGAGGTGCTGGGTTGTGCTGGTAATGCGGAGTCTGCAATTTCCATGCTGGCCGCTGCGGGCCTTGCCCTAAAAAAGGCCTGGGCTGTTGAGGCTGCTGATATTGCGGAGGCGCTGGAACGTAGGTCCTTGCTGGCCTTTCGGTTTGACCTCGTGGCCTGAAGAATGGTGTTTTCCTGGCCGTTTGTCTGGTCAAGGTGTGTGACCTCATAAGGACCACTGTCTTGGCATGGTCATCCAAATCCTTGACCTGCTTCGGGAGGTCTTCTCCGAATAGCTGTCTGGGTGGTGGTGTTGGGGGTGCTCTGCATAGCCCCGCAAATTTGGGGTTTAATGTAGGCTTGATAATGCTTTTCCTGAACGCATTTATCTCATACCGCGTGTTGCATAGCAGTGCCAGAGCATCGTCTTGTTCGGTGTTCAAATCCACACCGTCCACCGACCTCGCAAAAGCGGTAATCCCAGAAGTGAGCTGTTTCAGGATCCTTTGTAACTTCACTTCCTGTGCTCTAATGCCCGGGCTAATATTGCCCCAAATAGGCATGTTCACAATAGGCACATTAAGGGAGTTGCAATTACCCGGTGCCTTGTGTCTGTTCATGGCCTCCGCAAGGACCTGCTCCTGTAGCTGATGGTTTGTGAGGAAATCAATGGTAGCAGCCAGTTTGGTATTGAGGGGTTGTCCCGATGATTCGGGTAACGCAAACTTGGCTGCCACGTCCAGGAGTTCCTCCTGAGGGACCTCAGGTGCTACTGGTGCGTGGACCAAGATCTCCTCTTCTTCTGGCTGCCTCATGCTATCCATTGATGATGGGGATATGTCCATGGGTCCCCTGGAACTGAATGTTTCCCGCCTTTGATTTTGCTGCAGGATTTGTTCCATCATCCTCTCCATCCGATCAATATGCCCTTCGTCATGCGAGAACGGGCGGTCAGAGTCCTCATGCCCGAAGGAACTTCTGAGGCTCCTATCATCGGCCCGTACCTCGTCGAGGTAATCTCGGTGCCGAGATGAAATGTCGCTTCCAGCCGCTTCAGCGAAACTGAACGACTCCCGCGCGGATCTGCTCATGCGCCTCCTTTTGGCTGAGCTAGGCCCCGCTGCCTCTAAGGGCAAATGAGGTGAGAGGTCGGCACCCAACGCCGCAGCGTGGTGACCCGACATCTGCGCGGGCTTGCCGACTGTCCTTAATCTGGACCCAGACGGCGTACGGTCCCGTCCTGCCGCCAACGGGGGACGCGGTGACCGTGGCGAGACTCCACCTGTGCGACTCTTCCTGGTCCTGCTGGGTGGTGAGTCTACACTGGCCCTCCCAGGTCTGCCAGTGGACTCGGGTCTCGCCAATCCACCAGTCCGCAATCTAGCGGCCTCTGGTGAAACCTCCGCCCGCGAAGGGCTAGGTAGACGATCTCTATCCCTGGCTCTTCCACGAGGGCTCAGGGAGAAGGGCCGTGCAGCAGCACATGAACCCCGTTTGCCCGCATCAGCCAACGATCCCGTTGGTGATAATGAGATGGAGTCAGGGTCTACCTGTTCCGGCGCCGTACCGATATCCTGCTCTGCGGGATCCCCGCTAGAGCTCAGCTGTCGGTGGGTCGGGTCCTGTGAATACAGGGCTCCCCGACTTACGCGCCTTTTTCCCAGCCCGTCTAGCGGGTGCTGCCGTTGAAGAGGGCTCCGGGATAGGTGGCCGGCGACTCCTTTCAGACGTCCTGCGGCCCGTACTCCTTTTATCCATGTTCCTGCTGGAGACAAAAAATACTCAAAACAGCAGGAACAACCAACTCAAGGTTGCCTGTACTTACCTGAGTGGCCCTTATGAAGGACTGGTGGTGACCTCCAGCCGTCGACTGCAATGCATAGCGACGATATGTCGCGCATGCGTGCTGGCGGGTTCTTCACGAAGTCACTCACGTGACTCCGAAATGAAATACTACTTACTGCTCAATTGCACACCTTGAGTTCTACATTGCAGTCACCTAACTGCTAGCTTTAACTTTCAAAGATGTTCCTCTTGGATAAATGCAGCCATTCTTGTGATCTCTTACATATAGAAGTAAGATATAGCTCATAAAGATGACTGGACTGACAGACATGCAGCCTGACCTGGAACTGAGCAATCTGCTGATGCAATGGCCATTCTATCAGACCTTGTCTTAAGGTTGTTCTGCTTTGTGTTATTGCTTCTGTTGGTATAAGAGAGAGACAAGCCCTGATAAGATTTCCTCTCTATGGCATATTGGTTTCAAAACTTCCCCTCTGATGAAATCACGAGACTAGAAATACTTTGATTCACTCTTTCAACAGTCGGAGAACATTTTGGCAACGTAAGTGGACGTTCATGCAGAGGATGGTATGTTACATCAGTCGCAGCTGCTTCTGCTACATCAGTCACATCTGGAGTTCCTCTTCTGCTGTGGAACTGCTGCTCTGCAACAGGGAAGTGATGTCACACTTGTACCTTTGGTTGGACAAAGGTCTTCCACAATCCTTGGAGCCGTCGTCATAGACACCGCTGTCCTGTGTGCAGGATTAAACGTGAGCTTCTGCAGCACGAATGTTCAATGTAAATGAATTTGCTCATCAAATAAACCAAAAGTTTGTCAACCAGAACCAGTGCAAAATATCAACATCAAGACATGCACCCGATGATAGTTTCATCTGAATTTAGACCACTAATTCAAAATTTGCATCCGTCTAGTGTTTTCACAATGACAGACAGTATGACTTGCTATTGTCGTCATACAGCAGAGAAACGGGCCCTTTGGCCCAGCTTGAGCGTAGTTGGAGTCCTGTGTTCAGTTTTGGTCACCCTGCTACAGGAAAGATGTTGTCAAGCTGGAAAAAGTGCAGAGAAGATTTACAAGTATATTGTATATTATAGGGAAAGGATGGACAGGCTAGGACTATATTCCTTGGAGGGTAGGAGGATGAGAGGGGATCTTTTAGAGGTGTTTAAGATGAGGGGAATAGATAAGATTGATACACAGAGTCTTTTTACCCAAGGTTGGGTAATCAAGAACCAGAGACAAAGGTTTAAGATGAGAGGGAAAAGATTTAATAATAATCTGAAGGGTAACTTCGTCCCACAGAGGGTGGTGGGCATTTGGAATGAGCTGCCGAGGACGTAGTTGAGGCAGAAACCATAGCAACATTTGGACAGGTGCATATATAGGAAATGTTTAGAGGGATGCGGGTCAAACACAAGCAGGCGGACCAGTGTAGATGGAGCACCTTAGTTGGCAGGGTCGAGCTAGGCCATGCATGGATAATTCGGCCAAACAAAGTTTTTCACTGTATCTCTGTACACTTGACAACACTAATGCAATACCAATGCCAAGTCTGATGATTTATCAAGGCTTACATGTATGTCAAGAGGAAGATGTTAACGTGGACCTTTTACCGGGGTATATCCATCTTTGCCTGTCTGGCAATAGCTTCTACTTCAGGATCTACCACATGCTGTAAATCAGGGTTGCAGTTCTCCTGCCATAGAGCTGCCTGGAGAAAGCAATCCCGAACACATGTCAATGTGATTAATAATAATCCAGCTCTCCGAGCCCAAGGCCACCCTGTTATCAGCCCGGTTCACTGAAACAGTTACCATGAGTCTGCAGGAGGGCAGGGCCACACAGGGACACATAGTCAAGCACAGACAGGGAGCTGGAACATTTAACCCACTTTGCATCAACTCCTCAAGTTGCTGCTTAAAATGTCCACAATCCCTAGCACCGTGGGGCATCTCCTCCATCCACCCCCACCCCGTCCGACACAATCACAGATTCCAGCATTCCATGTGCTATTGCAGCATCAGTAAGTAAACAGGGAAAAGAGCTCAGCCTAAAATGCCCTTGAGTTGTTGCTCTGCTATGCTGCAGGCCAGAATTTGTTTCTATTTCTTCCAATGAGTATTATTTTGCTTCCTTTCCATGTCACATGCCTTCCACTCACAGATGTCTGCAGCTGAACCTCTGGACACAAGCAGACCTTTCATTGCAGGTCCATAGCCAGTCACATTGTGGCAAAAGAGCACAATTTCATCCATGGGATGCATCACATACATCATCACATACATGATACACGTCCTCCCCAGGGTATACAGTCAGGTGTCAGAATCTTCTTCCCAGACTGCCAATGTCAAGGGCTAGAGGGCATGGCTTTAAGGCAAGAACGTCAATCCCAGACCGTATGCATGCTTTTGTAGAGAACCGATGCATACATACCACTGCTGCAACCTGCATAGTCGTGTGGCCCCCACAGCAGGACATCGGGCGAGAGGTCACTTGCTAAGAGCAGTAGCCGCAACAAAGCATTCACCGTCACACACAGGGCCAGTCAGCTGTACAGTCAGATAAGGTGACAAGATGGAATTACACTGCAAGCTCTGCCAGAACACTTGAACGCCACATGCCAGTTGTCAGAACTCAGAGGAATTAAGTTGAAAATAATTCTGATGAACATTCTTCCAAATGACTGCCCATTATCAAGGGTATTGGTGTTTGCAGAGGGTCCAGAGTGAATGGTTACATTTAAAAGGAGAGTAGATTTTACAATATATACGGTCACACCACTATTCCTCTGATTTACCCCAGGCAACTTTAATAGCACGTAACAATGTTATTTCACTTATTTATGAACAACTAACTAATGATGAACAGATACCAGTATACCAGAACCAAACACAATCAATCAATGAGAAAAAATATGTACAAATCCAGAATCAACAAATGTACCTCCTGGTTAGGCTAAATTTTCCCCCTGGGGGTAAATTTACTCCAGATTGGGAACCCTTACATTAGGGGATCCTGTCACAACTTTATTAAAAACGCAGTTGTTTAGACGGCATTTAGATTATTACGGCAATTCTGCACGCCCTAGCATGGAAGGAATATTAGAAACAAAATGCTGGAGTAACTCAGCAGGACAGTCAGCATCTCCGCATAGAAGGAATGGGTAACGTTTTGGGTGTAGGGATGGAACGGGCAGAGTCACACACTTCTTGCTCAAAGTAAGATATCGACCAATTGGCAACATTTACAAGTTGGTAAAACATTCCAAGCTGCTTTATATATTTGAGCAGTGTAACATTAGATGTCCATCAGACACCTAAAGAAATGAGGGGATAGGTTAAAGAACCTTGGAGTGAGGGAGTGGTAAGGAGTTTTCTCGGGAAACTCCAGTTTCCACCCACACTCCAAAGACGTACAGGTTAGTAAGTTAACTGGCTTCAGTAAAATTGTCCCAGTGTGTGCATAGAATACTTTTAGTGTGGGCTCGGTGGGCCAAAGGGCTTGTATCCACGCTGCATTTCGAAACTAAACTAAATCAAGTTTTAAGCAGTTGAAAAGGGTCATGGAAGCAGTGAGACCCAGAGGTTACGTATACCAGTGTTGGGGTTAAGGAAGTGGCTGATTTACAAAGCTAAAGGATCGGCAGGAACGAGAATTCCCAGAATTTCTGATGAGTTTGCAGGCACATTCTTCCAACCACTTTGTGGGAATTTTCCACTTCCTATTGCACAAACGTGATGAAAGAGTCAAGCTAACAGCAGAGGAGGAGATCGACCAGCAACCGGCGTGGCCACATTCCATTCTGCTGGCTGCAGGAGCCAGGGTTTCTGTTGCTCTCCCAATGCAAATCATTCTTTCAACAGGGTTTACTGGTGGCTGAGCCAGGACCAATCTATGCAAGCCTGCACAAATCTCCCCAGAACCTGAAGAAAACGTACTTAAAACTGTGAGAGCTTGTGCAAGTAACATTACACACGCGGAAAGATCCTTGCATTTGTGTTCTGTCCTTTACATTCTCAGGACTTAATTTACAATCAGTGGAATGTTGTACAAAAAAGACACAAGGTGCTGGAGTAACTTAGCAGTATCTCTAGAGATCATGGATAGAAAATGTTTCAGGTCAGGACCCTTCTGGTGAGGGGGAGAATGCTGGATGTTGGTTAAAATCAGGAGGTTGGTTAAAATCTGGCAAGTGACAGCTAGATAGAGGTGAGGGGGGAAGGGGGGGGGGGGGGGGGTGTCTTGATTGTCAGATGGCTGGACAAAGGCCAGAGCTGAAAGACAGAAAGTGTGACATAAGGAGAGAAGAGGCATCAATTGTGAAGTCAAATAATATAGAAGGGAATATATGGCCTCATCAGTGACAACGATGAGTCGGCTACAGGGAGGAGGAGGTTCAGCTCCTAACAGCATGGTGTGCCGACAATAACCTGGCCTTCAACTCCAAGAAGACCAAGGAGCTCATTGTGGACTTCAGGAGATCGAGAGGCTGCACGCACACCCCATCCATATCAATGGGACGAAGGTGGAACGTGTCTGCAGCTTCAGGTTCCTGGGGGTCAACATCTCCGATGACCTCTCCTGGACCCACAACACATCCTCGCTGATCAAGAAGGCTCACCAGCGTCTCTTCTTCCTGAGGAGACTTAAGAAGGTCCACCTGTCTCCCCAGATTCTGGTGAACTTCTACCGCTGCACCATCGAGAGCATCCTTACCAACTGCATCACAGTATGGTATGGTAACTGCTCTGTCGCCGACTGGAAAGCTCTGCAGAGGGTGGTGAAGATCGCCCAACGCATCACAGGCTCCTCACTCCCCTCCATTGAGTCTGTCCATAGTAAACGATGCCTGCGTAGGGCGCACAGCATCACCAGGGACAGCTCACACACCAACCATAGACTGTTTACCCTCCTCCCATCCGGGAGATGCTACAGGTCCCTCCACTGCCGTACCAGCAGGCTCAAGAACAGCTTCTTCCCTGCGGCTGTCACACTTCTCAACGCTGCACCTCAATGACTGCCCGTCTCCACCACTCCCCTCCCCTCCCCTCCCCCCCCCCCCCCGAACTATCCAATCATCAGCAAATTGCACGGATACCACTGTATATGTATAGATATATATACTACTGCGCAATTACTTGTTTATTCGTAAGTTCGTCCTTCAGAGCTACCAACTGCATTTTGTTGTCTCTGTATTGTACACTGCACAATGACAATTACAGATTGAATTGAATTGGAACAGGGGGGCGGAGAAGGGGGGGGGGGGGGGGGGAATATTTGTAGGTTTGTGACCTAAATTGGAGAATTCAATGTTCATACCGCTAAGATGTAAGCAACCCATGCAGAATATGTGGTCCCACTCTGGCAATGGAGGAGGCCCGCGACAGAAAGGTCAGTATGGGAAGGCGAAGTGGAATTAAAATGGTTAGCAACTAGGAGATCCAGCAGACCTTCGAGGAGTGAGTACAAGTGATGGCCAAAAACGGCCAATGCTTGGTCTCGCCGTAGTAAAGGAGGCTACACTGGACGCGGTAGATGAGGTTAGAGGAGATGCACGTGATGGAGCCGGTGTACGTCTGGAACAAACACCGTTTGAAGTCTCCAACTGAAAGGCAGGCTTTGATGAGGCCCATGCTAGTACCCATGGCTGCACCTTTAACTTGAAAAAAGAGAGAGGAGTCTAAAGAAACGTTGTTAAGGGCGAGGACAAGTTCTGCCAGGAAGAGGAGAGAGTTAATAGAGGGAAATGTATCAGGTCTCTTGTACAAAATATTATCCTTGTGCAGGAATCAGAGCAGCCAACTTTCATAAAGTAGAACTACAAACCATCAGAAAAACTGATTCCTGTCTTGCATGATTTTGGTTGAATGAAGGGCGGCACAGTAGCAGCAGCAGCAAAGACCTGGGTTCAATTCTGGCTTCGGGCGCTGTCCTTATGGAGTTTGTATGTTCTCCCTGTGACCACGTGGGATTTCTCCGGGTGCTCCGGTTTACTCCCACATTCCAAAGACAGACTGGTTTGTAGGTTACTTGGCATTGGTAAAAAAATTATAAATTGTCGCAAGTGTGAGAATAGTTCTCGTGTACCGGGTGATCGCTAGCCGGCGTGGACTCGGTGGGCTGAAGGCCCTATTTCTGCACTGTATCTTTAAAGTCTAAAGAGAAATATTAGCCAGAAATACGGAATAACTTTGTACTTCATGATATTGTATGCATCATGAAAGAGATCAGACAAGTTAACTGTTTAACAACTAACTCATAGGAACTTGATAACATAGATATTGAAAACGTGTCAAAAAATAGAATGAATCCACGACTTCCAATCAAAAGTAACAAAAGAAGAGGACTCCAATTGCCAATTTGAGTAGGCTATCCTTTAGAAGGACTTCTTCCGTAACCGCCCTTTGCAATTTGCCCCCAAGTGTTGGTAGCAGCAAACAAAGGCAGGTGAGAAAAGAGAACCATGGGGTCGCGTTTCACCATCCATCTGGTGAGGACTGGGCTGTGGCTATGCTTCACAAAACTAGCACTCCCTTTACAGCTGCAGCATAGACGCAAGCTCTCTTCAGCACCCTCCCCAACATTAATCCCTCAAACAACATCTTTAATAGCAATACCCACCATTTGGCCATTACATGCTTGCTGACTGGAGGTCCTTGCTCTGGGCTTAACTAGCTGCCATGACTCCCATAGTTTACCGTATAACAGCACAGAGGGAGACCATTCATCCCATTGGATCCATGCCAGCTCCTACTACTTCCATTCCCTCTCTCCAGAGTTTCCTGTAGCCCTACAATTTATTCCCTCTCACACATGAACTCACCTTTATCCCTTTTGCTATTAACCTCCACTGATGCATAGTTTCCAGGAGCCCATATTTTGGAGATGTGGGTGAAAACAAATGTCGTTTACCGTAAAACACTTGGAATGTCTATGGGTTAAGAAAGGGAGTATGTGTATATAAATTCTCAACCACTGATGCTGCCGAATTACTCTGTGCCACTTGAATTACATAGGATCTGAGTGGATGACTGGCTCTGCGTCCTCGATCGACATTGTCCAGTTCAAGAGAGCAGTGTTGGCCAATTCAGAAGCAAATCTCACTCCTTCACATCCAACGGACCAAAGCACATTCCATTAGAAGCCAGTGCGTGCCCCCAGCAGTACGTTGCAATGGTAATATTTTAATGTGCTTGGATGTCAAAAGGTCCCCCAAGGCTGAATAAAAGCAATTTACATAATAATTAGACAGAAACAACAGGGACACCAGGTTGTTTTCAGGCAGAGATTATCCCGATGAGAACATTTAACATCGTTCCTATTCTTTCCAAAACCACCCACATTCTCAGTCACAAATCGGCCAGCTTACAAAATAGAAAGAGCCTCGATTCTCCCAGTTGTTTTTAAAAACTTGCAATCAAACTAAGTCCAGCCAAGTCGGAATTAATCACCGATCAGTCAAACCTAATGGCATGGTCTGGCTTGATGCCAAAATGCGTCACACTTCAAACGTTGACCCTTCCCCTCACTTCACAAACCAAGCACCAAAAATGTGGAACATAAAATGTTCGAGATTAGCAATCGCTGGGACGTTGCATTGTGGGCTTGGTTTGAGGTCAAGGCAAAGTCAAGTTACCCAAAAAAAATTTGCTGAGTTGTGGGGAGGGATTAGAGCAAGAGAATTGTGCAAAATAAATTCCAGCCACGTTTAAGGATAGCTTTGGCAGTAATTGATTTATTTTTCAACATTAAAGCAAGAATTTGAACCACTTTCTAGCTAGTCAGGGGCTCCCCATGCAAAACCTTCCTTCCCCTCTAGCCCTTGTCAAAAGGATGCAATGCTGCTGTTTGTTATTTCACTACCAAAGCAACATCATAAATGTATTTTATCAAAGGATGAATGTCCCTGGCTCCCACGAGCTTAAATGCAGTGCAAAACAAACACTGCACTGCATCAAAGCAACAATTTAAATTCACAGAAACAACCCTCACAGACAGCTAACCAGTGCTTGCTCCGATACTTAACAAAACTGTTGACTTACAACTGCAAAGTGAGGGCAGGCTCTGATTTAATTCACACAGAAAGTGGATGTGTCTATTTCAGAGGCAGATCAAGTGCGGCATGGTGGCGCAGTGGTAGAATTGCTGCTTAACAGCCCCAGAGAACAGGGTCCAATCTTGACTATGTGCCCTTGTCTGTATGGAGTTTGTACGTTCTCCCTGTGACATGCGTGGGTTTTCTCCGGCTGCTCCAGTTTCCTCCCACATTCCAAAGACGTACAGGTTTGTAGGTTAATTGGCTTGGCATAATTGTAAATTGTTCCCTATAGTGTGAAGGATAGTGTAAGTGCGCAGGGATCACTGGTCAGCATGGGCTCGGTGGGCCGAAGGGCCTGTATTTCCAAACTAAAATAAAACTAAATTTAAACCATAAAGGATGGGGACAGGATCCCAAACCCTCCGGGGTTTTTGACCTCCCCGCGATCATCACCGAAGTAAATTGCTCAGGACTAGACCATGGATACAAGTCGTGGGCTGCCTCGCCTGAAACAGGAATAAAGAATTCATGGAATGTGGTGATGGTGAATGAGCTCACCCAGTGATGCCCCCGAACAATGCCCACCTCTCCTTCAAACCCACGGCTCAGCTTCCCATGGTCTAAGTCAGAAACATCGCCGTCACCATTACTTCACTGAGGAGCCCAGTGCTGGCATGTTTGTACACACTGGGGGCTTGGGTGCACAGTCAGTCAGAACTTGAGGGAGGGGAAGCAGGGTAACGAGGCAGTCTAAACAACAAGTAGCCATGTTACGCCTTTTCCATCTCAATACTATTGCCCTATTGCTCGCTTTCCTCATATCAGCAAATGCTGAAACCTTCACCCACAAGTTTTGCTGAGCAGCAGTTCTATTTCCTATCACCTGCAGCTCTGCTGTATGTGCTCCACATAAGTGCCATGCATCCATCACCACTCCCACTCACTGACCTATGGACTTCTGGTTTAATCAAATAGCTCAAATGCTAACAATTCCATTCCTCAAACTCTCTCTCCAAGGAACTCCACGCTCTCCTCCAGCCCCAGAAACATGCAGTTAAATGTGCAGGTCCAGTGGCAGCCTCTTGACCATCTGAATTGTTTTGTTCATCAATTTTGTTTGGGTGGGAGACCTCAGTGTAAGGCAACTCTTTATGTCCATCTTTAGTTGCAAAGAGGAGATGTGGCAGCTTCTTGAACTGTTGCAGTCCTGGTGCTGGGCACCACGCTCTGGGGATCAACTTCCAGGATTTAGATCCAGCAACAACATAGAGCTGGCAATATACTTATAAGTTACGATTCTGTGCAACTTGGGGAGGAACCCGCAACATAGCGGAGATCATATGCGCTCACTGCCCTTATCCTTCCTCACTGTATCAATCAGGTTTGGGAGGTATTATCGTCAGAGTGACTACACCACAATTTGCAGATGGCACATACCGACTGCATCCACTGTTGCTGCTGGCAGAGGGAATTAATGCTTAGTGTGGTGGATAAAGGGTCAATCAAGTGAACTGCTTTGCCCTGGATGACAGCCAGCTTCTTGAGAGTGGTTCTTCATTCACCGCACAAGTGGAGAGCATTCCACGTTAAAACACTGCTGAAAACCTTACCTGTCCCAATATGTGGCTCAAAATTGAAATTTGTTTATTGACACTCTGTGAGGTGCTACTAAAGATTGGGTATAAAGGACCCAATGCCAATCAGGAAGATGGGTCCTGGCTTGCCATTCATCAAGCAGTCTGCACTGCTGGGAGTGTCAAACGTCAATGGTTTACTCGTCTTTGGAGCGAAACCTGGGCCTACAGCATTCTGATTCAGAAGCGGTGTGTACCGCTGAGCAAAGGGTGACAAAGAACAGAGAGGTGCTTTTCATTTAGTGAGGTAATAATCTCTGGATCTCCGCCACGTACGTATTGGCACGGAGTCAGTACGGTCAGAGAGCTGGAAGTATGGCTCAAAGATTGGTGTGGGAGAAACGGGCTGCAATTCATGTGGAACTAGCACAGTACTGGGCAGAGAGGCCAGAATGAGTTTCACGTGAATAAAGCTGGGACTTGTGTCCTGGTAATGCGAATACTGGGAGATAAAGCTTTAAACTCAATAATTGGAGGCTGGGTGGGGAAAGGATTGGTCTAACTAATGCAAATTGAGAAAGTCAAATGGACAAGGTGAGAGGAAGGAGTTTTAGAGGATATCTGGAGGGGCAAGTGTTCCAACTCCCCCACCAGGTACAGAGAGTGGATAATATCTGGAAAACACTGGAATCAGATACCGATCACAACAGTATGTTTAAGAAGCATGTAATCCTAATGCAGACAATTGGGTTTAGCATAGATGGGAAAAATGGTCAGCAGAGACATAACAATAATAATAATAATAATAATAATGCATTTTATTTATGGGCGCCTTTCAGGACACTCAAGGACACCTTACAGTTAAAACAAGTTTACAGACAAATTACAAGTTTAAAACAAATGACAGAATTCGGAGAGAGAGCAGTGGCATCTAGTCACGCCAGCGTTCACTCTCACTTCCGGCAGCCATTTTCTCAATTTCTCATTTGCAGCACACCAATAAAAATAAGGCACAACACCAAAGAAGAATTTAACACCAAACATAAAAACATCCCCCCACAATGGTTCCCATTGTGAGGGAAGGCAGCAAAGTACAGTCCTCATCTTCTTGTTCACCCCGTGCTCGGGGACTATTTGAGGCCTCCGCAGTCGCCGCAACGGCGGCCCGATGTATCAGGCCCTCTCGCCCTGACGTAGGGAGAACACTCTTCAGCGGCTTGGAATGTCTGGAACGGCCGCTTGCTGCCAGAGACCGCGGCTCCCGAAGTCCACAGGCAGCGCTGGTCGGACCTGTAACACTGGCGGTCTCGGCAAGAGATCCCAGGCTCCGCGGTGTTTAAACTCAACCTGCGCCTGGACGCTCCGCAACGACAGCTCCGTGATGCAGTAGTCGGCGGTTACAGCAGTCCAGAGCTTACCACACGGCGAACCTCGGTACGGCATCGCCCACTCCGCGCTGGTACTACAGCGCTGCGCCACTGCCGAAGCTGAAGCTCTGGCCGGTCCCAGCAGGGAACGCCGCTCCAGTCCCGCGAGGAAGGGGCGAAGATGCGGCTCAGAGGAAAGCCGCATCTCCAACCAGATAGGGACTGAGAAAAATGTTTCCCCTTTCCCCCCCCACACATAAAAAGATTAGACCTCCAAAACAAAACTTTTTAACGCACTAAAAAACAAAAAAGGGCAAAAGGAAGAACAGCTGCAGGCTGGGCAGCCACACTCAACGGCGCCCCCACTCACACACCACTTCTGTGCTGCATGACACTATAGTGCAGGGTGGTAAAATGCATAGTGGTATCCAAATCTCAGGAGGGGACAAAGATGACAAAATATCTCCAATCAGTGCAGGAGAAAAATAGTTAAAAATACAAAACTGAATGCTCTTAATCTGAATGCAGTCATAACAAGATGGCACAAATACAAATATATGGATACTATCTAATCACCATTACAGCAACGCAGTTTTAAAGTGAACAAGGTTGAGAATGAAATATTTCGGAAAACATATTGAGTTGAAAGAAAGGATCTTGATTTAATAGACAATAGACAATAGGTGCAGGAATAGGCCATTCGGCCCTTCGAGCCAGCACCGCCATTCAATGTGATCATGGCTGATCATCCCCCATCAGTACCCCGTTCCTGCCTTCTCCCCATATGCCCTGACTCCGCTATTTTTAAGAGCCCTATCTAGCTCTCTCTTGAAAGCATCCAGAGAACCTGCCTCCACCGCCCTCTGAGGCAGAGAATTCCACACTCACTGCTCTCTGTGAGAAAAAGTGTTTCCTCGTCTCCGTTCTAAATGGCTTACTCCTTATTCTTAAACTGTGGTCCCTGGACTCCCCCAACATCGGGAACATGTTTCCTGCCTCTAGCGTGTCCAAACCCTTAACAATCTTATCAGGGCTCAAAAATTAGCGGTTGCCCGGGTACCAATGGCAACATACAGTCCCGCCAGGCAACCTAAAAGCCATGCCATTTTGCCCGGCTTGGCAAGCAACCGGGACACCCGCCCGCCATCCGTGTCTCGGGTCTCGGCTCGGCGCTAGCTCTCTGCGCTAGCTCTCGGCGCTCGGCACTAGCTCTCGGCGCTCGGGTCTCCGCTAGGCGCTCGGGTCTCGGATCGGTGCTCGGGTCTCGGCTTGGCACGCCGCCGAGCACATCATCGGCCGTAAACTGGTTGGCGTCGGCCACTTTCTCCCTCCCTTTGCATTGTGGGAGTTCTGGGCGCCATTGCTGTCCAGTCGCTGCCTCACCGTGACCGCTGAAAAACAACGCAGAATCACTCCCTGGAGCTGGAGTAACTCCCTGGAGCTTCTTGGTTTCCTGGTCCTCCAAAAATATTCGAAATGGAATTTCGACCCACCACCACCAAACTGGCTTATTGTATATAGACACACTGAACTGTATTGTTCTGAACTGTATTTATCTCCTGTTCTGTATTACGTTTACATATTCTGTTGTGCTGCAGCAAGCAAGAATTTCATTGTCCTATCTGGGACATATGTCGATAAAACTCTCTTGATTCTTGACTTGGACATAAGCAAAAAAGGGTTCTTGGGAAAAATAAAGCTACCTTAAATTTAGTTGTGTCTGGTTGGTACCTATGGTCGGGTGAAGTGTATTCCATGCTTTAATTGTGCGGGGGAACTCCATGGAGCAGCCAGCATCTCTGGATAGAAAACATTGGGTGACGTTTCGGGTAGAAACCCTTCTTTACATTTCCTCTGGTTTTAATGTTTTTAGTTTAATTTAAAGATACATCGTGGAAACAGGCCCTTCGGCCCACCTAGTCCACACCGACCACGCATACTATCCCACACATCAGCGACGCAAGCCAAGAGTGTTTTATTCTCTCACGTCCCAGTTAGAACAATGAAATCCTTACTTGCAGCAGCACAACAGAATATGTAAACATAGTACTCTGTAAACAATGTTATAAACGAGAACACAAAACTCCATACAGACAGCACCCATATTCAGGATCAATTCCGGGTCTCTGGCAAATTTAAGCAGCACGTTTATGGCCAATGTATTGCCCCAATAGCCTTGAACTGAATTAAAACATCCAGCAGCTGTAAAGGGGGACATAGCGTCACTTAGAGATTTAAGACTGGAAATGGATATTTTTTTTTTTTAGTAACCAACGTATAACTCACCGTATAATTTTTTGGTTGTTGGAAAATAAAATATAGTGGCACAGCTGGTGGACTTGCTGCCTCACACGCCAGAGATTTGTGTTCGATCCTGTCCTCGGGCACTGTCTGTGTTGAATTTGCACATTCTCCCTGTAAGCGTGTGGGTTTCCTCCCACATCCCAAAGACATATAGGCTTTGTAGGTTAACTTGTCTCTGTAAAATTGCCCCTAATGTGCAGGGAGTGGGTGAGGAAAGTGGGATAACAGAACTTGTGTGAATGGGTAGACAAAAATGCTGGAGAAACTCAGCAGGTGAGGCAGCATCTATGGAGCGAAGGAAATAGGCGACGTTTCAGGTCGAGACCCTTCTTCACACTGATGTTGGGAGGGGTGGGGGGGGGCGGGAAAAAGAAAGGAAGAGACGGAGACAGTAAGCTGTGGGAGAGCTGCGAATGGGAGGGGAAGGAGGAAGAAAGCAAGGACTACCTGAAAATGGAGAAGCCAATGTTCATACCGCTGGGGTGTAAACTACCCAAGCTAAATATGAGGTGCTGTTCCTCCAATTTACGGTGGGCCTCACTCTGGCCATGGAGGAGGCCCAGGACAGAAAGGTCGGATTCGGAATGGGAGGGGGAGTTGAAGTGCTGAGCCATCGGGAGATCAGGTTGGTTATTGCGAACTGAGTGGAGGTGTTGTGCGAAGCGATCGGCAAGCCTGCGCTTGGTCTCACCGAGGTTGATCATGCGCTGAATAACCATATTTCTGTTTGGAAGTGGAAAGAGATAATAGAAATTGCATTCATTGCAACGTGTAAAAAGCAATGAGATACTGTACTGTAATTTTGCTGCATGTCATTGTGGTATATATCATGTCTTAGATTGGTGAATATGTTTAGTTTGTGACTTTATTTGAAGCAGAAATAATATGTGAATGCTTCATTGACCATAATTCCGACTGGTAAGTATGCACTTCGTCCAAGCACATTATCCACGCTTCATGCAAGCTGTCTTAAATGACCACCTAAACTGTCATTTGGCAACCTAAAAAGCTGCCGAGGTTGCCCGGCTGGCTACAGGGAAAAAAAGTTAATCGAGAGCCCTGCTTATACGTTTCAATAAGATTCCCTCTCATCCTTCTAAACTCCAGAGTGTACAAGCCCAGCTGCTCCATTGATCCCGTTGATTTAGAAAATCAAGGATGGATGGAACCAAGAAACAGCAATGGAAAAAAACATTAGGCCACAAACAGGAGAGGGAACAGCAAGCATTTCAAGCATTGTGCATGTTAGAAAATCAGAAGCACGTATAATAAAGGTATTATAATAATCATAAAGGACTTTAACTATACAGAGCCTTGGCAAACAAACCGAGCAATGGTAGTCATGGACAAATTGCTGCAATAGGTACAAGGTGGTTTTCTAGATCATAATGTCATGGTACCAACGAGGGCAAGAACCTATTTTAGATCTAGAATTGTGCAATGAGAAGAGATAATTAACAATCTTGTAGTTAGTGGATGTTTAGGAAGAGTGGCTATAAAATGATAGAGCTTTAAATAACAATGAAAAACTAATTTGCTCATTCTGAAACCAGGTTTTTAATCTAAGCAAAATCTACCAGAGGTATGAGGTATGGGTTGAAAATGGAAGAATGGGAACCAAGATTAAAAAGTCAACGAGAAGTTAAACGTAATACAGGCCATCCCAGGGAAATGAACCAGTTCCATTTTTACAGACAACAGTGAATCGATTTTGTCCACAAATTGGAGAATACACAAAAATGACTTGATATGGTAATATTGTCATGGTATAATTTTACTTCAGAGTCACGTGAGTGACTACGTGAAAAACCCGCCAACATGCGTGCGCGACATCTCGTCGAACGCATTGCGGAAGCGACAGTCGGGAGGAGCGCCGCTCCTCTAGCGTAAGTTTAAAAACTTACTGAAGGTAAGTTCTACCATCCTGGTGAGCGTGGCGACTCGGTGTTCTTTGTTTTTCAGAAAGAAGAAGCACCATGGAGTTGCGTAAATCCAAGAGAGCAGCGGCAAAAACCGCTGTTGTGGAAAGCAGCCAGCAGCGTGCCGTTACTCCAGAGCTGCAGGTGCTACCAGCAGCTCCCGACTTCTAGCCGATACAGACCGCGGTCGGGCGGCAAAACCACCCGGAAGTCGGATAGGTCTGTTGACTCGGCTGGGTCAGGACCTGACGGGGTCAACACCCCATGCACGGATAGCGACAGCGGGCGTCTTTCCTGCATGGAGCGGATGGTGGAGCAGTTGCTCCAGCGTGACCTGCTTATGCAGGGGCAGAGTCACGGTGGGTCTCCTCGCAGACCCACGGCAGGATCCTTTCAAGGACTGCCATATGTTTCACCCTCTTCGCAGGGGAGCATTAGGGGTCAGAGCTGGGCTGACCCTGAAGAGCGGGCCATGGCTGAACAACCAACTGTGTTAGGGGTGCCAGAAGAATTGTTGGGCATGGTCAACAAACATGCTGTACCAACTCAAAAAGTCCTGCCGATACATCCCAAGCTGGCAGCCAGTATAAATTATATGGCTACACACCAGCTGCAGGAGCAAGCCATTAACACAATGGCTGAAAAATACCTCGCTCCAGAGAATTGTATTTCTCTCAACGTACCAGCAGTCAACAACCCCATCTGGGGCAATATGAGCCCATCTAAAAGGAGCCAGGAGGTGAAGCTCCAGAGAATCCTGAAACTGCTGGCTGCTGGTATCACAGCAGTAACCAGGACAGCTGATGGGGTTGATTTGCCTGAAGAACTACAAGATGCTTTAGCATTACTGTGCAATACTCAGTTTGAGATTAACAGTTACAGAAAGAGCATCATAAAACCTGCACTTAATCCCAAATTTGCGGGATTATGCAGGACCAGCAGCACTCAGCCGCCAAATTTGATGTTTGGGGCCAACCTCCTGAAGCAGGTGAAAGACTTTAGGCCTGATCAAGGTGCCAAACACCGCTAAAACCCACTACCAGCAGCGGCAGCACCCTTACACATCCACCAGTACAATGACGGTACAATGAAAGACCATCTGGTGGTGAAAGCTCGAAGGCCAGCCCACCTGCACAGCGGTCTTTTTTAGACCATGGCCCAGCCTGGCCTTCCTGGAAAATGCGCCAACCCCACAACGCAGCAACACAACAACTGAAGAAACAAGGGCAGAGACAACCCACACAACACCGGTGGTAACCATGGAGGTAGGTGGGTCTGGTTGCCTCAAAAACATTGCATGTCCAGATTCATCAAAAGTTGGTGGTCGGTTGCACTTGTTTCATCATGTGTGGAGCACTTTTACCTCTGATCCTTACATACTCGGAAGTATTCAGGGTTACAAAATTGAATTTGTATAAGAACTCCCCATCCCAGTTCAGCATACACCTATCCGGAAGTTCATACTTTCTCAAAAAGAGAGAACAGCAGGCCATGCTGAACTGTTAAGATCAAACACAAAAGGGGTAATTGAGAAGACTATCAGAGAATCTCAAGAGTTCGTATCAAATATATTTACAAAAAACAAAAAAGATGGTGGTTGCCGCATCATCATAGATTTGACCGAACTAAATACTTCCGTTCAGTATGCCCATTTCAAAATGGACACGTTTGTCACAGCTAAACAGCTAATTTCTGATACGTACTACATGGCTTGCATTGATCTTAAAGATGCATACTATTCAGTACCAATACATAAGGATCATCATAAATACCTGAAATTTGTCTGGATGGGAAAGCTATGGCAGTATAAGGCCTTACCCAATGGATTGTCATCAGCTGCCAGGCTGTTTACAAAATTATTAAAACCAGCTTTAGCTTACTTAAGGAAACACAACCATATCGTCATGGCTTACCTTGATGATATTCTCATTGTAGGTGAGAATTTGGAGATGGCTACATTGGCAGTATCAGCCACAAAACAACTTTTTCAAAAGCTGGGATTTATCATACATCCAGAAAAATCAAAATTGGAACCCTCCACTACCATGGATTATTTGGGGTTCACTATTGACTCTGTTCAAATGTCTATCACCTTGCCACCAAACAAAGTGATGGGGTTGATAGAAGCATGCAGAAGCCTCACTGGCATCAGGGAACCATCCATTCGGCAAGTAGCCAGAGTGATTGGGAAATTAGTGGCTGCATTCCAAGCAGCACAATTTGGACCACTCCATTATCAAAACCTTCAAAGAGCAAAAATTTTAGCTCTCAAAAATCATGCAGGCCATTTCGATAGGCCTATGAAACTACCAGGGAAAGCAAAATCATAATTAAACTGGTGGATAGAAAATGCTCAGCATTGTCCTAACCCCATTACTATCATAAATCCCTCAGTTACATTACAGACTGATGCCAGTTCTAAAGGTTGGGGAGCAACTAATACCACCACAAGTTGTGGTGGCAGATGGAGTGCACAAGAATTAACCCTGTTTAAAGCACTAGGGATTAATTACCTAGAAATGTTTGGAGCATTTCATGGACTCAGGGCCTACTGCTCAGATATGCACCAGTTGCACGTACGGTTACAAATTGATAATACCACAGTGGTAGCCTATATTAATCATATGGGTGGAATAAAGTCGATATCATGTGATGAATTGGCTAATAATATCTGGCACTGGTGTCTGGAAAGAGAGATTTGGATCTCAGCCACTTGCCTTCCAGGCAAACAAAATACAGTGGCAGACACCAGATCACGTAAATTCAACGACAACATTGAATGGATGTTGGATCGGAAAGTGTTTACAGATATTATAGAACAATATGGGACACCAGATATTGACCTTTTTGCATCCAGATTAAATCACCAACTGCCAACATATGTTGCTTGGGAACCAGGCCCAGGGGCAGCAGCGATGGACGCTTTCTCGCTGCATTGGGGGGATTTGTTTTGCTCTGCATTTTCCCCCTTCTGCCTCATCAGTCGGGTCTTGCAGAAAATTAAACAAGACTCCGCAACGGGTATTTTGTTTGTTCCCGACTGGCCGACCCAACCATGGTTCCCAGCAGTACAGAAGATATCCTCAGAACCCTGCATCCGGATAAACAAACGGCCTAGTTTGTTGGTACACCCTGTGACAGGGGATAGTCATCCGTGCTATGACCGCACGAACTTGTTAATTTGCAGATTCTGAAAAGGCCATTTCTGGGATACGGACTCTCCGACAGGACGATCAATGCCATCTCAGCATCGTGCAGGGAGTCCACCAGGAGACAGTACCTGACGTATGTCAGAAAATGGGAAGTGTTCTGCTCCAGGACGAACGCTACATATGACTCAGCCACCATCACTGAAGTGTTGGAGTTCCTGGCCACCCTTCATTTCGATGAACGATTGAGTTACAGTGCCATCAATTGTGCAAGGAGTGCCCTATCTAATTAGAGGGAGTGATGACCTGGCTATAGGATCACACCCACTAATATCCAAACTAATGAGGGGTATATTTAACTCCAATCCCCCCCAGGCCCAGATACACCCATACATGGGACATAGGCATAGTTTTAACTATGTTACGAGGATGGACACCCATATCAGGGCTCACGCTAGACAAACTTACATATAAGATGGTAATGATTGTGGCACTTGTGTCAGCACAACGGGTCCAGTCCTTACACAAACTAAGTATGGATGCCATGTATATCACTAATGGCAAGATAACCTTTCTAATACAGGGGTTACTTAAACAAGTCCTACCCGGTTCCTCTGGCCAAAAATTAGAATTTCTGGCCTATCCTGCAGATAGTCGGCTCTGCATTGTGACACATATTTTACAATACATAGAAGTCACCAAGACTCTTAGGGGCACAGAGACAGCTTTACTCATAAGCCATAAACGCCCTCGCCATAATGGTTAAGGGTGGTATTAGGTGCAGCGGGGGTGGATACTAATGTTTTCAAATCTCACTCCACCAGGGCCGCATCTACATCGGCGGCTAGGATGATGAAAGTTCCTATGGACCACATCTTTGCCACAGTGGGTTGGAGCAATGAACAGACTTTCCAACGCTTTTATAATAAACCCGTGGCCGCTCCTGACACGTTTGCAGGAAAAATGTTAAGTTCTGTTAAATAAATTACCCAATGTGGGGCTTATTATTTTAGGTATGAATAAATACCTTCTTTGTTTTTCAGCACAGTGTCATGTCTGAAATACGTTCATCCTCCTTTCCTAGCATCTCAGTGTGTGAGCATGGACTTGTCCCAGGGCATGAAATCACATAGCTTTGAAATCTTCACGTAGTCACTCACGTGACTCCGAAGTAAAATAGTAGGATTAAATGAGAATTTACCAGTTTGAAGTTTGATCTTCATTTTATGAGGAGTTACGATGAGGGATTACGTGCCCTCCGTTCCCAAAATCCTCTATTATAAAGTTAAACTGGTATGGAAGTTCTCTCTTATCTTACTATATTAGTCTACTTGGTATCTGTGATTTCACACCACTGCTTTGAAGAATGTCACGCATGTGTGCTGGCGGGTTCTTCACGTAATCGCTCATCGCAACTCCTCATAAAATAAAGATCAAACTTCAAACTGGTAAGTTCTCATTTAATCTTACTATTATCCATTATACCTCGGCAGTATTGTAATGAATTACTTTTTTTTTTAAACACGCAAGAATGATAAGACTGAACAATTAGGAAATGTGGAGAAAGAGGAAATTAGTTCTGTCATTCATAGGGACAAATATATGTACATTGGAGTTTTTTAATTTAAGATCATGGGAGCTTGTTTGTTGGTATGCAAGGGGCTATATATTGGGAGTTCATAACCTGGGGATGGCCTGTGCTAGATTTAAAAAACATTTAGAAAGCTGCCAAAAAGCAACAAATGTTAAGATTAGCAACAAATTACAATGCAGCAAAGGAGTACCAAGACATTGACAAAGAAAAGGCAAGCAGAATTTAGAAAGATAGATTGAGAACAGATTATAAAAACTTCCGTAGATCTGTAAAGGGCAAGATTCACACAAATGAATGTAGGAGATTTTGAGGTTGCAACCCACAGAACCAGGTTCAGAGTGAATGGCAAGATGCGCTGCATTTGGACATTCTGAGGGCCTTGTCACACAAGAGAGTGGTGTACCAAAGTGGAGCACATGGGGTTTTGGACAATGATGAAGAATGGTTAGTAAGCAAAGATCTATTTAACCACCATCTCTCTCCCCCCCCCCCCCCCCCCCCTCCCGCTGCTCACCAAATGCAAGTGACTAAGATAGATGGACCAAAAAGAGAGAGGCAGAGAAGTTCATGGAGGCTTTGGTAACTGAAGGCATATTACTGATGAAGAAGCATTTAAGGACTGGGATGATCAATAGCTCAGAATTACAGTATTGACACTTACTGGACTAAAGGAAGAGTGCAGAGGACACGAGGCAGCAGGGCTATGGACAGATACGAAGATTTTAAATAAACATGTTGCCAAAGAGGTTAGAGGCAGATCAATGTGCACAAGATGGCTGAGACAACAGGATCTTGAGAAGTTGTGGCAGAGGCAGAGTTTTGGATGACATATTAATCATGGAAAATTGACCTTGAGATGTCAGACAAGAGAGCATTAGCATGGTCATATCTTGGGGGGGGAAAATATATTAGTTGAAGGAGAAACATTGGCTTCATGAAAACATGATTTGTGGCATTTCCCTTCTACAGAGCGCCTGCCACAAATCTCAACAATTACAACATTTGAAATGTCTTCATTGGCTGCAAGTCCCTTGGGAATAGGCCAAGGCTGTGATAGACATTGTACAAACACAAGCCCCTTTACCTGGGGGAACCCTGTAGATAGACACAAAAAGCTGGAGTAACTCAGCGGGAAAGGCAGCATCCCTGGAGAGAAGGAATGGGTGACGTTACGGGTCGAGACCCTGCTTCAGACCCTGTAATCCATAAGTGACTCCATTCTTGGCAGTTCAGCATAGATCGTCCTGTAATGTCAGGTAAAGTCTCATCAGCTTCTTAGAGCAATGAGGGAGACAGCTATAAGGGCAGACATATCCTCACGGCAGTGGAGAATATGGGGGCGGAGCCACTGCTAAGGTCCATGTCTTCACCAAGTCTACATGTGGAACTGTGGGAAAAGCCCAGAGGCTCACAGAACCTCCACGGTCTACGGAACTGTAAGGGAAGCCCTGATCTTAGTGTCTGGTATTTTTATTTTATTTCACTCTCATACAGCTGGCCCTCGACAAATATTAAGCAGGCAAACAGAAGATAAAACAACGGTTGAGACGCATCTTCCAGCTCTTAATCCAGTTAAGGTATCACTGGAGCAGGTTGGTGCTAGCATAAGCATCGTAAAAGAACACTTGGGAGTCTGCTAAAACATTTATCTGGTTAATAAGTCATTCTTTACAACAGCTAGTTAACAATACCAAGCTTTTTTGTGTGGCACGTTCTTTCTCCAGCATGTTTCCAATGTGTGAAAACTGTATCGCTAGAGTTGTATAATTTTCAAAGTTGCATGAATCTTTCATTGCCCAAAAGAGAATATACAAACGGGAACCAAAGTCATTCACAAATAAACAATCTGTGTTTCATGTTCCTGATAAACCTTTTATCCACAAACTAGACTTCTATGATGCTCCTTCCCCTACAAAATAACTTCCTCAGCTCTCCAAAATAACAGCTCACATTCCTTGAAAAGCAAACAACTGCAGTTGTTGGAGACAACAAAGAGAAATGCTGAGTACCAAAAAACATAGAAACATAGAAAATAGGTGCAGGAGTAGGCCATTCGGCCCTTCGAGCCTGCACCGCCATTCAATATGATCATCGCTGATCATCCAACTCAGTATCCCGTACCTGCCTTCTCTCCATACCCCCTTATCCCCTTAGCCACAAGGTCTACATCTAACTCCCTCTTAAATATAGCCAATGAACTGGCCTCAACTACCTTCTGTGGCAGAGAATTCAAGAGATTCACCACTCTCTGTGGGAAAAATGTTTTTTCTCATCTCGGTCCTACAAGACTTCCCCCTTATCCTTAAACTGTGACCCCTTGTTCTGGACTTCCCCAATATCGGAAACAATCTTCCTGCATCTATCCTGTCCAACCCCTTAAGAATTTTGTAAGTTTCTTTAAGATCCCCCTTCAATCTTCCAAATTCCAGCGAGTACAAGCCGAGTCTATCCAGTCTTTCTTCACATGAAAGTCCTGACATCCCAGGAATCAGTCTGGTGAACCTTTGTACTCCCTCTATGGCAAGAATGTCTTTCCACAGATTAGGAGACCAAAACTGTACGTAATACTCCAGGTGTGGTCTCATCAAGACCCTGTACAACTGCAGTAGAACCTCCCTGCTCCTATACTCAAATTCGTTTGCTATGAATGCTAAACTACCATTCACTTTCTTCGCTGCGTGCTGCACCTGCATGCCTACTCTCAATGACTGATGTACCATGACACCCAGGTCTCGTTGCATCTCCCCTTTTCCTAATCGGCCACCATTCAAATAATAGTCTACTTTCCTGTTTTTGCCACCATTTATCCACAGAGTATCATTTCATTTTGAGGACCTGCCACCAGAACAATAGCTCTATTCCTTCCTCCACACGTGCAGCTCGACATGCTGAGCATTTCCAGCATTGTTGATTTTACCTCATTCACTCCCACGCATTTTGCTCTATCCGCTTCTATTATTTTGCAATGTTACGCTGTATTTTGTATGAGATGGGAACGGTCCCTGCCTTTCTGAGCATACAAAGGACAGCAGAGATGTTCTCCCTACGGTTCTGTCCTGGCCAATACTTGCTTCCCAACCAACCCCTCTTCAGATACCCTCGTGGGTTCACTGACATTTGGGGACTGACTCGTGAACAAACTGCATTTCTCATTATGTACCAGAGTCCATAAAGCGGAAGAGTCTCATTAGAGTAACTATGTAAACGCAAGTCATAGAGAGAGACAACACAAAAACAGGCCGCGATTGAACTCGCTGTTGTCCATGTTACACAAGGGCCCTCACACTCACAACACCCTCCTGCATTCAAGGCACCTGTGCTACTCATCAGAAGAAGAAAAAAATAACGGCAAAAACAGGCATTGTTTCAAGTTCTGCGTAGGAAGGAGACTCGGACAAGGGTTTTTAGCTTCGAGGGAGGTCACAGAGGTGGAAATAGCCTTCCAATGGAGGGGGTAGCTAATGCCTCAGACCTGACTAAAGTTGCACGCACATTCGGAAAGATTGGGACAGGCGGGGCCGACTAAAGAAGATTCGGCAAACATTCACTATTCCACCCCTTAGCTGAAGATAGTTCAGAAAATGGTTAACTGGCACAGATGGCACACAGAGATGATACTGTACACTCCACGTAGAAATAGCACTGACTCCATTGTAACTGGCCCTCATAACATGATTAGAAATATTCAATATGTAGGTAGGGAAAAGAACATGAGCAATTGTGAGGTCAGTGAGACCGCATGTCAGTAATTCATGACAGGAAGTAACCATTTATGCTTGTGAATGTAATAACTGATGTGTCAATAATACCAGAGGGTTGGTTTCCATTTCTTATCTCAGGGAACCAATCCCCGGCTCTGTCGTGAACCAGCACTGAAGGGGAGCAGTCCATATTTTTCTTGTAAAAATAAACAATTACGAAACTGGTTACAGATATGGGGCAGGAATGTCCACCAGACTGTACACTGTCAAGGAGGACTCATGGACCCTATTTCTAACACAGCCTGTGTGGGGACGAGTCTGTCACTGCTGCATGGCATTGGGGGGGGACGGGGTCTGTCACTGTGTCGCGCGGCACCGGTGGGGACGGGTCTGTCACCGTGGGGTTGGGGACGGCACCGGTGGGGGTGTACTAGTGCTATTTGGCGCCAACAACGGCCATAAGCTCAGGGGGACTTAATCCACATGAATGTGTGAGGCTTCTTATAGTAAACGTGCATTTGACACAAGAGCCCTAATATTCTTCCCTTTCCGTGAATGGTTTGTTCATGTTTGAAAGGCAAGAGAACAAGGGGGAAGCTTACTGATTCAAACAGCTTCAACAAAAGCATGCAGAAAGCTCTGACGTCAGGAAGTGTGCGTAATATACCTCATCGCCTGAGTATCGTGCATGATCCCCATACGTTTCCAGACTCAGACTGTACTGTGCCAGCAGGGATTTTATCAGCTGCTGGTACTCTGATAACATGGAGAGCACAGTGGTCTTTTCTGTGGCTGGTCAGTAACTTCAATTGGATAATGGGCAATGCCATACAACTGTAACCTATCAACATTTACGGCACAAGGATAGTAAAACCTCTTGGCTAATCAATGACAGACACAAAAAGCTGGACTAACACAGCGAGTCGAGCAGCAGCTCTGGAGAAAAGAAATAAGTGACGTTTCGGGTCGAGACCTTTCTTCACATTGGGTAATATATTCTGTCTTTTCATCCCCAAGCTAGTTGGGAAATTCGATTACGAGGAGGCCACGAAGACTGCAGATATATGTGAGGGTCGGCTTCAACAAGGAGGTCAAAATCCCTAGTTGCTAAATGAGTTGAGCAGTTTGTATGTGTACACCCCTGTGCATGCGAGATTGGTTGTGCACGAAAACACTTGTATATTGTACATCTCTTCACACCAGGCTGTGAACAGGCATATAAGCAAGGTAGGTGAGTGGGAAAGATGGCGGAAGATGATGGGTTTTGTAGAGAACATGAGCGTAGGAAAAATTGAACAATTGTTTTCTTAAATAGTGGGGAACTGGTAAGTAAAGTTAAGGAGTCAGACAGCACAGAAACAAAGGCCTTTGGCCCAGAGTTCACATCAATCATCAAACATCCATCTACACCAATTCCATTTCAATTTCCTCTCATTCCCATCAACTCCCCCCAGATTTTATTGCTCACCTACGCACTTGACAATTGGGGACAATTTAGAGCAGCCAATTAATCTATCAATCCGCAAGTCTTTAGGGAAGGATGTGGAGCACCATGGGGAAACCCACACATCACAGGTAAAACATAAACTCCACACAGACAGCACCAGAGCTCATCTATTCAGGTCACAGACCCTAAAGATTGGCACCATTGGTAGATGCAGAGATGGTGTTTATGTCCTGTCTCTGAAGTCTAGAACTGTGTGAGGGTCACCATCTGAAAACAAGGTGTTGGCTAGTCAGGTCTGAGATGAGAAGCAGTTTCCTGTGTCCCAAATCTTTGCCATTCTCAGCCAGAAAGGTCTGTCAAGGCTCTGTGAGTGAGTACATTCGAGATGACGTTCAATAAGGTTTTTGATATTAAGGGGACCAAGTTAATGCAGGAAAGCAATGCTCGGGTAAAGGGTCAGTACTGATCTTATTGGTTAATGGAGCAGACATGATGCACTGAATGGCCTAATCCTCCACCTATTTTTCATGTAACTGGCCACCACATTATGAAGAGCAGAGATGCAACTGAGAAGAAGCTAGGTATTGGTGCAAGGAATAGATGGTTCCATTGATGAGTTGACCAGCAAGATGGAGCAGGTGGAGTAAAGGACCCATTTACAGTGATGTGCCCTCTATGTGACTATACTTGTGCATCTCACAGTTTATAATTAAGGATGATAAACTCTACCAGGACAACCATCATTAATTCCTGGTTGAAGGAAAGCATGCTCATTAAATTGAACATATTCACGTTACACTTTTTGACCATTTAGAACCACTACTGTCCCCCATCCCAACCTTCCCAAATCCCTCAAGAACCAAAAGAACAGATGACTCTCCCTTCATGCTTGAATGATCACCTTCTCAGGCAAATGTTCTCAAAACGCTCTTACTTCAGCAGACATCACCCTCCATTGAATCCACACAAGATCAATATCCTGGGCGACAGAGCAGGAGGTCCTGGGAGACATCTCAGCCCATGACCCTAGGCTCTGGACGCCCATCACTAAGGGAAACCCAAGGATGTGGAGTGATCCCAACAGATCTTGATGCCACTTGGTTGACCTGCTCATTGGACTCTGGACTCAAAAATAATCTTATTACAACTTGAATGGTCCATTGGGTTCCCCCTCCAGAGCTCCATCAAGTACTGGCACACTCTACACTATATGGCACTTCTGCATACACAGTAATTTTCACTTTGACATCAGGTGGCACAGAGTGCCTCTTACAAACTCCTCCTATTTCAACAACCCGAGCTGACAATATTACATGGACCTGTACATGCAATAAAATTGGAAGCAGGTTTGCACATTTCCAGGACGCCGACAATTTCTGTGATCTGGAGAAGTACGTTAGAGCTTGCAACCCCTCCTTGATGGAGTTGCTTCAGACGTTTTGCACTTCAGTCTCAAGCTCTTAATCTTTGGGCTCCTAGTGAAGATGTCGGTTGGTCAGGACAATGGACATCCTTGTCGTGACTGTCCACAGGCCGAGGCAACTGGCTGTCAAGGGTTCCATCCAATCTGCCTGCCCCGAGTGCTTGGATGTCTGTGAAGAAACCACCAGGTCCAACAATATGTCTGAGGATGTCCACTACCAATGAGCACCGGGGGAATTGAACTGAGCAGACAAGTTTTAATTTTCTTTTTAAATAAATTAAGTTTGTAATTTAGGGCCGAATGGCCTACTCCTGCACCTATTCTCTATTGTAAAAAAAAAGCACACATGAAAGTTAAAATATCGAGAAAAAATGGTCAGAAAAATCAACTTTTGAAAAAAGTAGCAACGTAGTTTGTACAAATCAAAGAAAATCTTTTCAATGTTTAAATTAAACATTGTTTTTCTCTAAACATTTGGTAAGTTCATGCAATGTGTCTTTCTAAAATGTTACAGTTTTAAGAAATTAGTGGTCCCAAAAATTATAAACAGCAACAGGCCCTTCAGCCTCTCAAGTATGTCCAACAGTTTAACTAGATTTTGATTGATCTCAGCTCCAAAGGAGGGTACACAAAAGGCTGGAGAAACTCAGCGGGTGCAGTAGCATCTAAGGAGCGAATGAGATAGGCGACGTTTCGGGCCAAAACGCTTCATCAGACTGGCTAGGGATCAGGGAAACGAGAGATATAGACAGTGATGTGGAGAGATAAAGAACAATGAATGAAAGATATGCAAAAAAGTATCGATGATAAAGGAAACAGGCCATTGTAAGCTGTTTGTAGTGTGAAAATGAGAAGCTAGTGCGACTTGGGTGGGGGAGAGATAGAGAGAGAGGGAATGCCAGAGCCTGAGGGCTGAGGGAGAGGTGGGAAGCAAGGGTTAACAGAATTGAGAAAATTCAATGTTTAAGCTCAGAGGATGCAGACTCCCCAAGCGGAATATGAGGTGCTGTTCCTCCAACTTCCGGTGTTGCTCACTCTGGCCGTGGAGGAGGCCCAGGACCGAGAGGTCGGATACGGAATGGGAGGGGGAGTTGAAGTGCTGAGACACCAGGAGGTCGGGTTGGTTATTGCGGACCGAGCGGAGGTGTTCGGCGAAACGATCACCCAGCCTCCGCTTGGTCTCACCGATATAGATCAGTTGGCATTTGGAGCAACGGATGCAGTAGATCAGGTTGGAGGAGGTGCAGGTGAACCTCTGTCGGACCTGGAAGGATTGCTTGAGTCCCTGAAAGGAGTGGAGGGGGGAGGTGAAGGGACAAGTGTAGCATCTCTTGCGGTTGCAAGGGAATGTGCACGGGGAAGGGGTGGAGCGGGAGGGAAGAATTGACAAGGGAGTTGCGGAGGGAGCGGTCTTTGCGGAAGGCAGACGGGGGGGAGATGGGAAGATGTGGCGAGTGGTGGGGTCACATTGGAGGTGGCGAAACTGGTGGAGGACTATGTGTTGTATATGCCGGCTGGTGGGGTGAAAGGCGAGGACCAGGGGGACTCTGCCCTTGTTGCGAGTGGGGAAATGGGGAGAGAGGGCAATGTTGCGGGGTATGGAGGAGACCCTGGTGCGAGCCTCATCTATAGTGGGGGAGGGGAAACCCCGTTCTCTGAAGAATGAGGACATTTGTGATGACCTGGCGTGGAACACCTCATCCTGGGAGCAGATGCGGCGTAGACGGAGGAATTGGGAATAGGGGATGGAGTCCTTACAGGAAGCAGGGTGGGAGGAAGAGTAGTCCAGGTAGCTGTGGGAGTCAGTTGGTTTGTAGTGGATGTCGGTCAGGAGTGTATCACCTGCAATAGAGATGGTGAGGTCAAGGAATGGTAGGGAAATGTCGGAAATGGTCCAAGTATATTTGAGTGCCGGATGGAAGTTGGTGGTGAAATGGATGAAGTCAGTCCATTGTGTGTGGGTGCAGGAGGTGACACCAAAGCAGTCGTCGATGTAATGGAGATAGAGGTCGGGGATGGGGCCCTGGTACGCCTCGAACAAGGATTGTTCGACGTACCCGACAAAGAGGCAGGCATAGCTAGGGCCCATGCGTGTGCCCATAGCTACGCCTTGTGTTTGGAGGAAATGGGAGGAGTCAAAAGAGAAGTTATTGAGGGTAAGGACCAACTCCGCTAGGCGGAGGAGGGTGTCAGTGGATGGGTATGGGTTGCTCCTCTTGTCGAGGAAGAACCGGAGACCATCCTGGTGGGGGATGGAGGTTTAGAGTGACTGGACATCCATGGTGAAGATGAGAGGATGGGGGCCTGGAGAATGGAATGCGCGGAGCCGACGGAGAGTGTCTGAGGCGTCTTGAACATAGGTGTCAGCTCCAAAGGAAATGAGCCACACTTATGATTGTGGTTTTGAGAAGTTACAGGTGTTTCAAAGACAGTTGGTACTTTGGCAGGGATTCGGGGGGAAGTGTATTTGGAGCAAAAGAATCGGTCGAGGTAGATTAATGTATTGGCAACATATTCCTCATGTAAATAAACCCAGTAAAACAAATTGCTAAAATGTACCCTATGCCTGCCATTCCCTTGCAAACTCTGTCATGGAAATAACTGAATTTCCAACCCACTTCAGAATACATTGCGATTGGAGGTGAAGCAGTGTGGGGGTGGTGATTTCAGGTTCAATTATTAAACTAAAGCAAAAAACAAAGCGCTGGAGGAACTCCAGGTGGGTCAGCTAGCATCTGTGGAGGGAATGGATAGATTAAGTTTCAGGTCAGGACCCTTTTAAGACTGATCAGATGCTGCCTGACCTGCTGAGCTTGCACATCTTTGTCTTTTTGTTCAAGATTCGAGCATCTGCAATTTCTTGTGTCTACAGTAAACCAAAGGCCTGTCTGTGTTTTCAATTGGAACTTAAAATCCTACAGGCCCTGAGAATTGTTTGAAGAACAGGAGTTATCCCTTAGCCAATATTTAACTGTCAACAAACATTATTAAAACAGGATTTTGTATTAAAAGGCTGCAGAATTGCTTTACTTGTGTACAGCTGCCCATACTATTTGTGGCGAGTCAAAGGCTATTCAGCTAAACCTACTTGTAATCCACAATGTGAAAAGAGACTATGAAAAGGTTCCTGCCTCTACAAAGATGTCCCAAAGTATGTATCTACAAAATATATACACTGAATGAGTTTATAGTGGGGGGAGCATAGAGTTAAACAGGGCAACTATCAAGCAACTTCCTTTGCAAGAAAACAAACAGATGAAGGAACTCAATGGGTCAAGCAGCATCGTTTAGTTTAGTTTATTGTCACCTGTACTGAGATACAGTGAGAAGTTTGTGTTGTGTTCTAACCAGTCAGAGGAAAGACAATACATGATTACAATCGAACCATCCACAGTGTACAGGTACATGATAAAGGGAATAACATTTAGTGCAAGATCATATCCAGTAAAGTCCAAACGCAGATAGTCTGAGGGTCTCCAATGAGGTCGATAGTAGTTCACAACTTCACTCGAGTTATGGTAGGACGGTTCAGTTGCCTGACAACAGCTGGAAAGAAATTGTCCCTGAATCTGGAGGTATGCATTTTCACACTTCTATACTTTTTGCCTGATGTAGATGGGAGAGGAGGGAGTGGCCGGGGTGAGACTCGTCCTCGATTATGCTGGTGGCTTTTTCTGTTGGAGGTAAAGGAATTGTTGACGTTTCGAATAGAGATCCTTCATCAGGTCTGTGCCTTAATTTAATCTATCCCTGGACTGAGATGATGCACATGAATTTGCAAAATGAAGCCAATATTCCATCCCATAATTTCAGCTCAATGCAGACACTGTGCACACAATTCCAAGTCTCCATTATTCCTTCAACTGAAGCCCACATAATACTCCAGCTAATGACTGAAGAAGGGTCTCAACCCGAAACATCGCCCATCTCCTTCGCTCCTTAGATGCTGCTGCACCCTCTGAGTTTCTCCAGCCTTTTGTGTACCCTCCAGCTAATGACACTCAGTGAAGGGGCAAAGACAGACTACAACTTCACCACTTGGTCAAGGTGATGCATTTTAAAACTGATAATTGACGGAGCTGGGATTTGAAACGGAAACAACGAGCAATGAATCCTTTGTACACTCCTTCACGTGACACTATATAAACCACCTTCATTACACACCGTTCTCTGTGCACCCACCCAGATCTATGTACAACAAAGAGTCCATCCAAACTCTTTTCAGTTTCTATGACCTAATCAACTCGTCTCAGACTAGAACGAATCACAGGTAATGGACGTCATATCCATGCAGAAAAAGACTGTAGTCACAATGACTCCACCTCGGTCATTTTCTGGAATTCAATCATAGGTTAAGAATGTGCTCACAGCACATATTTTCCAAGGTTGGCCCACTTTAGCAAAAAGTAAATTCTGCAGAAGGTGGTCTAGATAATTCACTAATGGTAGCACCCTGTTGATATGTTCAGTCACCATGAACTGGTGGTCTTTTCAACACATCGTCACCAATTGTTTCATCACATACAAATGATCGGAGATGGTATCACGTCGAGCAGGTAGACGGAAAAAGGCCTTGAGAACTCACCGATGGCACATAGCCAGCCAGTGATGCAAGTATCATTTCACAATTCACACAAAATGCAATTACTACTTGTAGCAACTTGTGGGTAAACATTATATGATCAGTATGGGTTAGAAACATAGAAACATAGAAAATAGGTGCAGGAGGAGGCCATTCGGCCCTTCTAGCCAGCATCGCCATTCAATATGATCATGGCTGATCGCCCGCTATCAATAACTCGTGCCTGCCTTCTTCCCATATCCCTTGACTCCAGTAGCCCCTAGAGCTCTATCCAACTCTCTCTTAAATCCATCCAGTGATTTGGCCTCCACTGCCCTCTGTGGCAGGGAATTCCATAAATTCACAACTCTCTGGGTAAAAAAGTTTTTTCTCAGCTCAGTCTTAAATGACCTCGCCTATATTCTAAGACTGTGGCCCTTGATTCTGGACTCACCCAACATTGGGAACATTATTCCTGCATCTAGCTTGTCCAGTCCTTTTATAATTTTATATGTTTCTATAACATAACCCCTCATCCTTCTAAACTCCAGTGAATACAAGCCTAGTCTTTTCAATCTTTCCTCATATGACAGTCCCGCCATCCCAGGGATCAATATAATGATCCCTGGGATCCCTGGGTTGTTTTTTTCCACTCGTTACCATCAATTTTAAACAAGCAATACCCAAGACTCAGTGCTGGGACCCCAGCTATTTACAATATATATTAATGATTTGGACGAGGGAATTCAATGCAACATCACCAAATTTGCAGATGACACCAAGCTGGGGGGTATAGTTAGGTGTGAGGAGGATGCTTGGAGGCTGCAGGGTGATTTGGATAGGCTGAGTGAATGGGCAGATGCATGGCAGATGCAGTATAATGTGGATAAATGTGAGGTTATCCACTTTGGTGGCAAAAACATGAGGGTAGACTATTATCTGAATGGTAAAAATTAGGAAAAGGGGAGATGCAACGAGACCTGGGTGTCATGGTACACCAGTCATTGAAAGTAGGCATGCAGGTGCAGCAGGCAGTGAAGAAAGCAAATGGTATGTTAGCATTCATAGCAAAAAGGATTTGAGTATATGAGCAGGGAGGTTCTACTGCAGTTGTACAGGGTTTTGGTGAGGCCACACCTGGAGTATTGCGTACAGTTTTGGTCTCCAAATCTGAGGAAAGACATTCTTGCCATAGAGGGGGTACAGAGAAGATTCACCAGACTGATTCCTGGGATGTCAGGACTTTCATATGAGGAAAGACTGGATAGACTCGGCTTGTACTCGCTGGAATTTAGAAGATTGAGGGGGGATCTTATAGAAAATTACAAAATTCTTAAGGGGTTGGACAAGCTAGATGCTGGAAGATGGTTCCCGATATTGGGGGAGTCCAGAACAAGGGGTCACAGTCTAAGGATAAGGGGGAATTCCTTTAGGACCGAGATGAGGAAAACATTCTTTACACAGAGAGTGGTGAGTCTCTGGAATTCTCTGCCACAGAAGGTAGTTGAGGCCAGTTCATTGGCTATATTTAAGAGGGCGTTAGATGTGGCACTTGTGGCTAAAGGGATCAGGGGGTATGGAGAGAAGGCAGGTTGGGGATACTGAGTTGGATGATCAGTTATGATCACATTGAATGGCGGTGCAGGCTCGAAGGGCCGAATGGCCTACTCCTGCATCTATGTTTCTAAGATAGTTCCACTATAGATATCACATCAGGGTGTTTCCCATTTGCCCATAAATATTACCAGTTTCCTCCAATTTCAGCATGAAATTTCCAGCAGCAGAATAATTTGGCAGCATTCTCCCCTCAGAGACACGAGATTTAATCCACACCCTGCATCCTACAGGCTGTAAACCTTGTCACTGGATCCTTGGCCACTGACTTCATTCACCCCTACATCAGAGGTCTAAAAATGTCCAAGATGGCTTCCAACTTAGTGTGGTCCAAAGCTGGTTTGGACCACATATCCAGAACATTAAAAGTCCATCCACCGACAACACCTGGTAACATCACCCAATGGTGTTGGCACAGGAGGCAAATATTTGGCCCATTGAGTCTATGTCAGATCTCAGTCCAATCCCACCCATATAATACTTGCCTGCCTATTTCTCTCTCAGATGTCCATTAACTCCACCCTGACTCTCCTACCATTACCTACACCGTGTAATGCACAATGGCTGGGAAGCCAGATGGTTCGAGTTGAGTTTGAGTTTAGTTTATTGTCACATGTATCGAGGTACAATGAAAAACCTTTGCTGCATGCTAACCAGTCAGTGAAAAGACAGTAGTGATTACAATCGAGCCATCCAATGTAAACATTTGTGATAAAGGGAATAACGTTATGATCGCAGGGACTACGTGCAAACTCACACAGACAGCACCAGAGTCTTTGGAGCTGCCCTACCTGCTGCCCACTGATTCCTAAAACATCCAGGAATCAATTAACTCAATCCAGGCAGAGAATTCCAAACACGACCTCAATGGACCACCAAGACTGGGAGCCCCTGGTTCCAGACAACCCAGCCAGGGGAAACATCATCCCCTGCTCAACCCTGTGAGATTGTTGAATAGTCATAGAGTCATACAGTGTGGAAACAGGCCCTTCGGCACAACTTACCCACACCGAACAACATGTCCAATCTACACTAGTTCCACCTGCCTGAGTTTGGCCCATATCCCTCCAAACCTGTCCTATCCATGGATTTGTCTAATTATTTCTTAAACGTTGGGATAGACCCTGCTTCAACTACCTCCTCGGGCAGCTCGTTCCATACACCCACCGCCGTTTGTGTGAAAAAGTCACCCCACATTTCCTTTAAATTCACCTTAAACCTATGCCCCCTGAAACTCTGTGCATTCACCGGATCGATTCCTTCTTGATTTTATACACCTCTATAAGATCCTCCCTCATCCTCCTGTGCTCCAGGGAATAGAGTCCCAACCTCTCCATGTTGCAATAAGTTCCCTGAACTCTAGAGAATAACAATCCAAGCGAGCAGCTCGCTGCCACTTCTCAAGGGCAGCCAGGTTGTGGGATCCTGGCCTTGCCAGCGACGCCTGGATCTGGTTTAAATGAATTAAGGAGCGACTCTCGCTGTCCGCGGGGAGATCAGAACTCCGCTCCCCAGGGATGGGGGGGAGAGAGGCGGCCGGAGCTGCCGCTGTCTTACCTTGGTGATGAGCAGAGGCTCCCGGTGCTCCTGGCCTCCGCGCAGGGTGAATCCCCACGGCGCTCCCCCGCTCAGAGCCACCTCCAGGCAGCGGCTGCCCTCGGCCGCCCTCCGCTCGCCCATCACCGGCACCGTGCCGCCGGGCTGGTCCGCTGCTGCCGCCGCTGCTCCCTTTGTGCGCAGCCCTTCCCCAGCCATGGGGCACTGGCTCCGGATCCGCGGGGACACTCACTCATTCGGGGCTGGGGTGGGAAGTGTGAGATGGGTCGGTGAGTACGCGCTCCCAGCCTGTGTCCCCGCCTGCGCCGGCAGCGCACCTTCCACCTGCGGGGAGAGGGAGAGAGCGGGCGGGCGTGCGTCACCTCCCACAGCCGCCCCCACCGCGGATCCTCACTCACCCTGCTGGGCGCTGCCTCGCACAGCAGCCCGCTCACCTCCCCACCCTTCCACCCCTCTCCCACTGCTATCCCCGCAAGCAGCTACAGTTCAGCAACACAATCTCTCGCTCTCGCTGCACCCCCTCTGTGCCTTCAGCATCGTCGCTTTTTGCATATCCTTCATTCATATGTCCCATCTACCTTCTATACCTCTCGAACACCCTTCTCGACCTGAGACGTCACTTATTCCTTTTCTCTAGAGATGCTCGCTGGCCCGTTGAGTTACTCCAGCTTTTTGCGTCTTTCTTCGGGTTAACCCAGCATCTGCAGTCCCTCCCTACACATTCTATATATCTCTCGTTTCCCTTTCCCCTGAATATCAGTCTGAAGAAGGGTCTCAACCCTCGTTCCTTTTCTCAAGCGATGCTGTCAGACCCGCTGGGTTACTCATTTATTGTGTGTGTATCTTCGGTTTAAACCAACAGCAAGCAGTTCCTTTCTACACATACTTTACTTAAAGGTATTTATTGAAGAAGGGTCCCGACCCAAAACGTCGCCTATCCACGTCCACCAGAGATGCTACACGTCCCGTCGAGTTACTCCAACACACTTTGTGTTTTGCTTACGTTTACTTATGGAAACAGGCTCTTCGGCCCACATCATCCATGCCGACGATCCATCACCCGTTCACATTGGTTCAATTGTATTTCGCTTTCGCTTCCGTTCCCTGAACACAAGGACAATGTACAGGGGTCAATGAACCAGCAAACCCACACGGTCACAGGGCGAATGTGCAAACTCCACACAGACAACATCCAAGACCAGAATTGAACTGTCTTTGGGGCTGTGATCTCTGATACACTGCCGGCCCTTTTATTGACTCGTCTCACTCTACAAGGGGTATCTGAACAGAAACTGAGCCAACACTTTCCACACTCTATCTCTGCACAGGTGCTGCACCACCTGCCGGGTTTTTACTGCATTTTCCCTTCCCACTCATTCCTTGCAGGAAGAAGTTCCCATCTCCCCCTTCTGATCATTTCGCCAAATACCCTGGCTCCAGTCTTAGTCTGTTGTCTGTTCCAGAAAATAAAACAAACTGCAGATGCTGTAAATCTGAAATAAAAACAGGACATTTTGGAAACATTCAGCAAATTAGGCAGCAACTGTGGAGAGTTTCTGGTCCTGGATTCTGAATATCCCACGTTAATCCCCAAAGAGAAAAGGGATGAGTTGAAAATCTATGCATTCTGACTACATGGATCCAGGGTAAAAATGGCCAATTCTTCCTTGGAATTTTAAAACTGTGCTATGCCCACAGAGCCCAGCCTTTGACGATTCAGGTACTTCAATGTGGTAAAAGCAATGGCAGCAGAATTAAATAAATAGTTTAAATATATTGTGACACAGACATGGCTATGCAGATGACGTATTGGAGAAACTTCAGCTCTGAGTTGATGAGCTAGAGTCCGACAGTTGGATATTGTGATGAGTCAGTCAGAGTGAGCAAATGCTACCCGAACACGTTGTTCCAGGAAGCAACCACGCCCTTTAGAATTTGTTAGTCGAGGGACGGGAGGGTGATGCAGGTATGGGGATTAAGAAGGGAGTGTTGCAGGAGTCTTGTCCAACAGGTACACATTTCTAGTAGCTTGTGTGAATGAGAGAAGGGAATGCAATGTAAGTAAGTAAGTTTATTGGCCAAGTATTCACATACAAGGAATTTGCCTTGATGCTCTGCCCACAAGTAACAACATGACATACAGTGACAGTTACGAATGACTCAGAAAACACGAAACATTAATAATAATAATAAAATATTAATGATAAAACACCATTGATTAAGCATGTGAACCAACAAAATACCAGATCAAAGGGATGGTCGCCCCCCACTTAAGGTCCTTGGAGATGATGGTTCCCAGGAACCTAAAAAACACCACAGATGTGACTGTGGTGTTGTTGATGGTGAGTGAGGGGAGGGGGAGCTCTCCTAAAGTCTACAATCAATTCCACTGTCTTAAGAGCATTGAGCTCTAGGTTGTTGCTATGGCACCAGGACGCCAGCTGTGACACTTCCTGTCTGTAGGCAGATTCCTCCCCATCCTGGATCAGTCCAATCTGGGTTGTGTCGTCCGCAAACTTGAGAAAAAGGAGTAGTAGTTAGGGGGAATGGAGTGAAGCTTGGCATCAGAGGAGAGGAGAATAGTCTAATTGTCAAAGTTCAATGTGGGAACCAAGGGCCAAGAGGACAGGAAGGAGGGTTTGCAAAAGGAAAACCGTCAGCTTGGGTCTAAATACAAAAAACTGAATTTTCAAATTAAACATTACCCATGTCACATGCAAATTAGCATAGTGTTCATAAGAGTTCAATGCCTGGTTCAAAATAGCTTTTGATTCATGGATGATTTGATTCATGATAGGAAAACCATGTTTACCAAATCTAATGGATTTTAATTTTTTTATAAGTAGTGGGATAGTGGGTGTGGCGTATTTGGACTTTCAGAAGGACTATGATAAGTTGTCACACAATAAATAAAGCAAGAGTAGATGATGGCATGGGCAATAACACACTGGCACGGATCTATAAATGGTTAATAGGCAGAAAGCAGAGAGTAGGAATAAATGGATCTCCTTCCATTTAGGTGGATCTGACAGGATAGAAGTTTCCTCTGGCTGTGATACCCAGAACTAGGGTCACCATCTCAAAATAAGAGGTGTCTGTTCAGATCAGAGATGTGGAGATATTGCTTCACCCAGATTTGATGAGTCTGGAATTCTCTTTCTCTCTGCGAGATGGCTCAGTTATTCATTATGTTCAGGAAAGAGATTCATGATTTTGTTTTAGACATTAAGGGAATCAAGGTGTATGAGTTTAGTGCAGGAAAGTGCTGTTGAGGTAAAATTTAGCATATTTTGTTGTGTGTTGGAGTTAGCCAGAGGGTCCAGTGCACTCCCCTTGATTCTATCTCTTACATTATGGTGTGAATGCTGATTTTACTTCGGAGTCACGTGAGTGACTACGTGAAGACCCCGCCAGCACGCATGCGCGACATATCGTCGTACGCATGCGGAAGCGACGGTCGGGAGGAGCGGGGCTCCTCCAGCGTGAGTTTAAAAAGCTCACGCCAGGTAAGTCTCACCGAAGGAGTGAGTCGACCATTATGGAAGGGAGAACATCTAAGAGAGCGGCGGCCAAATCAGCGGCTAAGGACAGCAGCCAACGGAGAACCGCCTCTCCAGAGCTACAGGTTCTACCTGCAGCTCCCGACTTTTCGGACTTTGAGACCGTTGGTACGCCACGGTCGGGGAAAACTACCCGGAAGTCGGCCGGGGCCGACTCAGCGGAGTCCGGTCCCGAGGGCACCCCGCTCGCAGGCAGCGACGGAGGTCGCCTTGACCGCATTGAGCGGATGATGGAGCAGCTGCTCCGTGACCTGCTAAAGCAGGGGCAGGATCACAGTGGGACCCCTAGTAGGCCCACGGCAAGTTCCCTTAGAGGACTGCCAAATGTATCCCCTTCTATACAGGGGAGCATTGAGGGTCAGAACTGGGCTGACCCAGAAGAAGGGGAGTTGGCTGAAGCACCTGCAGCGTCAGGGGTGTGTGAAGATTATATGGATGTGGTGAGCAAACATGCCATGCCCAACCAGAAGGGCCTACCCATCCACCCCAAGCTGGCTGCCAGCATTGATTATATGGCCACTAACCAACTTCAGGAACAGGCCATCAATGCCACAGCAGACAAATACATGGCGCCAGAAAACTGCAAGTCATTAAATGTACCCGCGGTAAACAACCCGATATGGGGAAACATGAGCCCCTCGAGTAGAGGGCAGGAGATGAAACTTCAGAAGATCCTGAAGCTCCTAACCGCAGGGATTACTGCAGTAGCCAGAACAGCAGTGGGAGTGGATATGCCGGAAGAACTACAAGATGCTTTGGCCTTACTGTGCAACACACAGTATGAAATAAATAATTTCAGGAAAAGCATTATAAAGCCGGCGCTTAACCCCAAGTTCGCGGGGTTGTGTAAGCCTGGGAAGACGCAGCCTCCAAGCCTGCTATTCGGGGAAGATCTCCCCAAACAGGTTAAAGATCTGAATGAGGAGGCTAAGGCTTTGGGCCTTATTAAAGTACCTGGGTACACTAAGCCTCATCACCCACACAGAACGCACCCCTACGCACCCACCGGGCAGAGTTACCCTAACAGGTCTGCCGGTGGTGAAAGCTCGAAGGCCGGCATACCTGCTCAGCGGTCTTTTTTAGGCCAAGGCCCAGGCCGGCCTCCTTGGAAGATGCGCCACTCCCAGAACACCTACAACCAGCCGAGGAAGCAAGGCCAGAAACCACCACACCGGCAGTAACCATGGAGGTAGGTGGGTCTGGGATCCCCAGGAACACTACTGGCCCAAATTCACTTTGCATAGGGGGCAGGTTGCACATGTTCCTCGAGAATTGGCTCACTTTTACCTCTGATCCTTATATACTCAGGAGTATTCAGGGCTACAAAATTGAATTTATTCACGAACTCCCTACCCCGGTACAGCATGCACCTAGTCGGAAATTCGTCCTTTCTCATAGAGATAAGGCAGCAGGGCATGCTGAACTACAGAGGTTGAGAGAAAAAGGGGTAATTGAGAAGGCCATTAAAGAACCTCAGGAGTTCGTGTCTAATATATTCACTAAAAACAAAAAAGATGGCGGTTGCCGCATCATCATAGATTTGACCGACCTGAATACTTCTGTCCAGTATATTCATTTTAAAATGGACACCTTCGACACTGCTATACAGCTTATAGCCAATGGGTACTACATGGCATGCGTTGACCTCAAAGATGCATACTATTCAGTACCCATACACAAGGATCATAGGAAATACTTAAAATTTATCTGGATGGGACAATTATGGCAATATAAAGCTTTGCCTAATGGGCTATCGTCAGCACCCAGATTGTTTACCAAGATATTGAAACCAGCTTTGGCCTATTTAAGAAAACAGAATCATACTGTTATGGCCTATCTTGATGACATCCTCATAGTGGGGGAGAATTTGGAAATGGCTACTTTGGCAGTCACAGCCACGAAACATCTTTTTCAGAAACTGGGGTTTACGATACATCCAGATAAATCAATATTGGAACCCTCTACCACCATGAAATATTTGGGGTTCATTATTGACTCAGTGCAAATGTCTGTCACGTTACCACCAAGCAAGGTGGAAGACCTGATAGAGGCTTGCAGGAGCCTCATTGGCATTAAGGTCCCATCCATTCGGCAGGTGGCCAGGGTGATTGGGAAGATAGTAGCTGCATTTCCTGCAGCACAATATGGGCCCTTACATTACCAAAACTTACAAAGAGCCAAAATTACAGCGCTCAAAAATCATGCTGGCCATTTTGATAGGCCCATGAAAATTCCAGGAAAGGCAAAAGCCGAATTATATTGGTGGATGGGTAATGCCCAAAATTGTTCCAAACCCATTACTATCACCAACCCCTCGATCACCTTACAAACGGATGCCAGTGCCATAGGGTGGGGAGCTACTAACACTACCTCTAGCTGTGGAGGTAGATGGAGTGCACCAGAGTTAACCCTATTTAAAAACTTAGGGATTAACTATTCAGAAATGCTGGCAGCATTTCACGGCCTTAAGGCATACTGCACTAACATGCACAAAGTTCATGTTAGAATACAGATTGACAACACCACGGTGGTAGCCTATATTAACCACATGGGCGGTGTAAAGTCGATATCGTGTGATGAATTGGCCAACAATATCTGGCACTGGTGTCTGCAAAGAGAAATTTGGATCTCCGCAACTTACCTTCCAGGTAAATTAAACACAGTGGCAGACACCAGGTCACGGAAATTCAACGACAACATAGAATGGATGTTGGATCGGAATGTGTTCGCAGATATTGTAGAACGTTATGGGACACCAGATATCGACCTTTTCGCGTCCAGGCTAAATCACCAACTACCAACGTATGTTGCTTGGGAGCCAGACCCGGGGGCAGTAGCGATGGATGCTTTCTCGCTACACTGGGGGGATTTATTTTGCTACGCTTTCCCCCCTTTCTGCCTCATCAGTCGGGTCTTGCAAAAAATCAAGCAAGACTCCGCATCGGGTATCTTGGTAGTGCCCGACTGGCCTACTCAACCATGGTTCCCTCTGGTACAGAAGATGGCCTCAGAACCCTGTATCAGGGTGAATAAAAGACCTAGCCTGCTTGTTCATCCTGTTACAGGAGAATGTCATCCATGTCATGACCGCATGGGATTATTGATTTGCAGATTTTAAAACGGCCACTTCATGGATTCGGACTCTCCAACAGGACCATTGATACCATCACGGCAGCCTGCAGAGAGTCCACAAGGAAGCAGTACCTGACCTACATCAGGAAATGGGAAGGATTCTGCGTGACTACCAAAACAACATACGAAACCGCCACCATCGCGGAAGTGCTGGAGTTTCTGGCTACCCTTCATTACGATGAGGGTCTAAGCTACAGCGCCATTAACTGTGCCAGGAGTGCCCTATCGTCTTACTTGGGCAAGGGGAGTGACCAATTGGGAATTGGGTCACATCCCCTAGTATCCAAATTTATGAGGGGAATATTTAATTCCAATCCCCCCAGGCCCAGATATAGCCATACCTGGGACATCAGCACGGTATTGACAATGCTGAGAGGATGGACACCGAACACGGGACTCCCTTTGGCCAAATTAACCTACAAAATGGTCATGATTATGGCACTGATCACGGCGCAACGGGTCCAGTCCCTGCACAAACTCAGTCTGGATGCCATGGCAATTACCAGTGGGAAGATCACATTCCAGGTGCAGGGACTATTGAAGCAAGATCGACCCGGAGTGTCTGGACATACGTTGGAGTTCCCAGCGGACTCCCGTCTTTGTATCGTTACATTGATTCTGCGATACATTTCAGTCACTAAAGATCTAAGAGGCACGGAAACAGCTTTGCTTGTCAGTCACAAGAAGCCTCATCACAGGGTCACGGTGCAAACCATTTCCAGATGGTTAAGGGTGGTACTGGATGCGGCGGGGGTGGATACTAATGTGTATAAATCTCACTCCACCAGGGCAGCATCCACCTCGGCGGCTAGAAGGATGGAGGTACCACTGGATCACATCCTGGCCACAGCGGGTTGGAACAATGAGAAAACCTTCCACCGCTTTTACAACAAACCCGTGACCTCCCCTGGCAATTATGCAGGGAGGATTTTAAGTGCTGCCAGATAAATAACCCTTATGGGACACAATATTGTGTTTGGTATGAATAAATACCTGTTTTGTTTTTCAGCCAGTGTCTTGTCTGAATCACGTCCATCCTCTTATCCCAGCTTTAGCGGTGTGTGAGCATGGAGCTTCCAGGGCATGAAATCACAGAGCTTTGAAATCTTCACGTAGTCACTCACGTGACTCCGAAGTAAAATAGTAAGATTAAACGAGAACTTACCAGTTTGAAGTTTGATCTTTATTTTATGAGGTGTTACGATGAGGGATTACGTGCCCTCCGCTCCCGACCCTCTATTATAAAGATCACCTGGTATGAAAGTTCTCTTTTTCTCTTACTATGTCAGTCATTGTGACTGTTTGTTCTGTGATTTCACACCACTGCTTTGAAGAATGTCGCGCATGCGTGCTGGCGGGGTCTTCACGTAATCCCTCATCGTAACACCTCATAAAATAAAGATCAAACTTCAAACTGGTAAGTTCTCGTTTAATCATACTATTAAACATTGCAGTTGGAGATGAAGAACTGTGCAGGCCTTGGACTGCTAGACCAGGCGAGTAAGGGAAAAGGTGCAACTGAATGCCTGGTCTCGATCTAAGTGTTGACAAAGTTTGTTGGAGAGATTGATGGGAAGTGTAGTCCCACAGTGGTGTTGGGCAAAGAAGATTTCAACCCAGCAATGACAAAAGACAACTGATATAATTTCAACTTAAGATAGTGTTCAACTTAGAAGGGAATGTGCAGGCGGTGGTGCTCTTGCTACTCTTGCCCTTCAAGGTGGTAGACATTGCGGGTTTGTGAAATGCTGTTGGTGTGTACTGGGTGGGTAAGTGCAGTGCATGTTGTAGGTGGTGCACACTGCAGCCACTGTGCACCCATCATGGAGGGAATGAATTAAGGTGGTAGATTAGGTGCCAGTCCAGTGACTTGCTTTGTCCTGAATGATGTTGAGCTTCTTGAGTATCTTAGTTTTGCAAGCATCCAAGCAAGTGGAACAAATTTCCATCATATTCCTTTTTTGTGCCCTGTAGATGGTGGTAAGGCTTTGGAATGTCAGAACCTGAGTCACACTCTGTAAGATACCCACGTGGAGCTTTACATTCAAGCTTCCAGCCTTGAGCTGATAAATGATGAATAACATTTGTACTTGACCAACAACGTTAATGAGAAACACAACTGGATCAGTCAATACAAAGGCTTTGGTGAAAAAAGCAGGCTCGCAGCTCAATATTCTGCAGTGTGGTTAAAGCCTAGAGCCTCTCCCTCAATTATACGGTAAAAGCCAGAATACTCTCCACTTACTTGGATGCAGCTGCAGACATTCTCAAGGAACTCAGTGCCGTCCAAGTTGTGCTCCTCTTCCACCAGTCACTTCCACCCCATCCACCACATGGGGACCATGGATGTAATGTCTGCAGGATACAATTGAGTAAAGCACCATCTTCGTTGGCAGCCACTCCATAACCCACAGCTTCCATGGGGTGAAAGCATGAGCACTGAGATGAGCGGGAACACAACATATATCAATCAAGAGCAGGTGTAAGCTGCTAAGCCCCTTGGTAAGATCATGACAACTCCAATTGCAACCATCTAACTTTTCCCCAAGTTGCTCATCAAGGATCAACTCACCTCTGCCTTGAAAACATTCAAAGACACTTCTTCAATTGTGTTTTAAGGAAGAGAGTTCCAAAGACATTCAACCCACTGAGAGAAAATGTGTCCCTTCTATTTTACATGGGTGACATGGAAGTTTTAAACAGTGACCCCAGGACATCAAGTTTAGTAACGAGCAGCTGGATTAAATCAGTCAGTATTAGAAATACAGAAGGCTGGAGAGCTAGGAGAGCAATTGTGATGGTCTTAGGAGAGAGTTATTTCCAGAGGTTATTGTTACGTGTGAGGGATTGGATGGGGTTGGGAGTTGGAGTGTATGTAACAGTGGAGACAAGGAAGTGGTCGAAAATGACTTTGAGAATGAGGAAGATAATGAGAAAAGAGGGCATGAAGGTGATGGAGCAGACACTTGTATGGATTATGGGGGTTGGGAGTGGGGAGGGGAAGGCAAAGTTAATTCCTCAGGTTACTGTGTGCAGAGCCCAAGGAAAGAATGGTGAGAAATGGAAATGAAGAGATTTTGCATTGGTGATGATCCAGTCTTTTAAAAAAAATCTAAAATAAAGTTTATTTGTAATCAAAAATATATACAAACAAAAATCATGCTAAACTTAATACATTCTTTGTGTCTACATATTCAATATTGCTAGTGCTACCCCCAGTAGTGTTAGCACCTCTCTTTTTCTTTACACACAGCACCATTGACACTCATGTGACCCCCTGGGGTGACGTCCCCTCCCTTGCACAAGGCAAGTCCCCACCAGACTTAGCCCCTCAAAGTCCAGCAACGGAGAGTCCCTAGACCTTAGTCCTCCCCAACACAGCCTTTGGCTGCACTGAACTACAGTGCGTTCCTCACCACCAGTCAAGTTGAGTCAAGAGTATTATTTAATTGCCATATGTCCTGAATCAAAACAATGAAATGCATGCAGCAGCATAACAGGTCTAAAAACACAATACTTAATAGATAACATAATAAACAAACAATAAAAAGTTCAATAACCTTTAAAAAACAATATTAGTGCAAACCAAATGAAAGCCCAAAGTCTATAGGGCATCCAAGACAGTTTGTAAACGGACAGGACCTGTGGCACTAGTATGGATTGTAACTTGTGGAAAGTTAATGTCGATAGCCAGCTGGGAGAAAGTTATATATGGCAAGCATTTAGATAAAGGCTTAAGTTAATGTTTCATGAGTGAAGGGCAATAGGTAAACCCAGAAACCCAGAAGTGTTAATGATTTGGGATTGAAAACAATTGGTGCTGGTCCTGAAGTAGGTTTGAACAGAAGTGGTAAATTTGTAGTTAAACAGTACCAAGAAACTTTAAAGAATGCCGACACCAGCTGCAAGGCCACTTACTATATGTTTTCCTCATCTCCGGGTGATTAACATATCAGTGCCAATCAATGTGTGTAATCATAGCAAGCATCTTTCACACATCTTTGTGCAAGTCCGTGGTTGGATTTACATTCTGTAAGTGAACGTTGCATGAAGTATAAATGTTATTTCATCAACTGGTCTTAAATACCAATGCATGAAAAGGTTAGAATATCTACAAAAACTCTGGGCTAAATCAATAATGCCAGAGTTAATATTTTACTACCACGGCTTTAAAAAAAACACAGAACTATTCTTATAACAGCACTCCAGTTGTTCGTATGCATTACTGTAGCAAGATTAATACTTAACTTATTTTATCTTCCAATTTAAAGTCTAATGCACCAGAGATCAACATGCCAGCATGTTGGGGCACCAAGATCTAACATGAACATCCAACAATCTGGCAGAAATACAGCCATGCTCAAAGGCAACCTCGTCACCTGCCTCAGATACCAATTTGAGCCATACAGCATACAGCATTGAAAACAGGCCTTTCAACCCAACTTGTCCATGCTGATAAAGATGCCTATATACAGTAGTTCCACTTGCCTGTGCGTGATTCATATTCTTCTAAACCCTTTCCGATCCATGCACCTGTCCAAATATAACTTAACCATTTTTATTGTATCTGCCTCAACCACGTCCTCTGGCAGCTCGTTCCATAAACCCACCAACCTCTGTGAAAAAGTTAAACCTATGTCCTTTAGATCTTGATTTTCCAACCTTGGGAAAAAGACTGTGTGGATTCACCCGATCTATACAATTGAAAAGTCCAACAGCAATGTCCAATGTTGGTAACAAAAACACACAGTGCTGGGAAAACTGAACACCTTGGGTAGCATCTATGGGGAGAGAAGAATGTTTCTGACAACATTTTCATCAGAACGAGGAAAAGTTAGAAGGGTAAGCAAGTTGGTGGTGGTGATGCAGAGAATGAAGGGATGTCTCTGACAGGATGGAGATCAAGTCTGCCTGAACCTTCCTGATCTCTCGGTTGCTAAATGCTTTAATTCTCCATCCCATTCCCACACTGACCTTTCTGTCCAAGGTCTCCTCCATTGGCAGAGTGAGGCTAAAAGCAAATTGGAGAAACAGCATCTTATATTTTACTTGGGCAGCTTACAGCCCAGTGGTATGAACATTGATTTCTCTAACTTCAAGTAACCCTGGCATTCCCTCTCCTTCTATCCCTCCCCCACCCAAGTCGCACCAGCTTGTCGTTTTCATCCAACAAACAGCTAACAATGGCCTGTTTCCTTTAGCATCGTTACCTTTTTTTGCATATATTTAATTCATTGGTCTTCTACATCTCTCTACATTATCGTCTATATCGCTCGTTTCCCTTTTCTGTGATTTTCAGTCTGAAGAAGGGTCTCAACCCGAAACATCACCCATTCTTTCTCTCCCGAGATGCTGCCTATCCCGTTGAGTTACTGCAGCTTTTTGTGTGTATCTAGAGATCAAGAGAGACAGAATGACATAGGCGATGATGGGGCTGTCTGTGAGTGGCAATGAAGTCATAGCTGGTCTGTCTGGGGGTGATGGAAGAAAAGTGAGAAGAGAAAAGAAGGACAGAAAGAGAAAATCAATGCTGAATGCGAGATAGAAAACCAGATAGTGTCATAAAGTCATACAGTGTAGAAACAGGCCCTTCGGCCCAACTCGCCCACACCGGCCAACAATGTCCCAGGTACACTAGTCCCACTTGCCTGTGCTTGGTCCATATCCCTCCAAACCTGTCCTGTCCATGTATCTGTCTAACTGTTTCCTAAATGATGGGATAGTCCCAGCTACAACTACCTCCTCTGGCATCTTGTTCCATACACCCACCACCCTTTGTGTGAAAAAGTTACCCCTTGGATTTCTATTAAATCTTTTTCCTTTCATCTTGAACCGATGTCCTCTGGTCCTTGATTCCACTACTCTGGGCAAATGACTCTGTGCAGCTACCCAATCTATTCCTCTTATACACCTCTATAAGATCACCACATATCCTCCTGCACTCCATGGAATAGAGACCCAGCCTACTTCACCTCTCCCTATAGCTCACACCGTCTAGTCCTGGCAACATCCTCGTAAATCGTTTCTGAACCCTTTTAAGCTTGACAATATCTTTCCAATAATTGGTAGGATTGTGAGGAAGTCGGAAGGGGATAAAAACAAGCAGAAGGTGCAGAGAACATTGCAAGAACATCTGCAAGAACATTGCAGATACAATGTAATGAAGAACAATGTAAAAATATTGACTTTGGTGCAAAATATAAAGGTGATTTCTGAAATGGTGAAAGGTTGGGTGATGCTGATGTTCAAGAGGACCTGTTTTTGTTGTACACAAGTCACTGAAAGCCAAATGCAAATGCACCAAGCAATTGGGAAGGCATGTGGTATGCAAGCCTTTATTGTGAGAAGATTTGAATACAGGAATAACAATGACATTGTTGCAAATAAACCGGGCCGCCATGAGAACTCACCTGGAGTATTGACTCATTTTGGATTTGTTACATGAAAAGGAATATACTTGCCATGAAGTGCAACAAAAACTCATTGATTGATTCCAAGGATGGCCTCATGCTATATGAGGAAAGTGCAGCAGGTAGTGCAGCTAATTCACAGCTCCATTAATCTGAGCTAATGTCATAGAAGCAGAAGCAGGCCATTCAGCCCATCGAGTCTACTCCGACATTCAACCATGGCAGCCACATAGCTCCAGTGACTCGCGTTCAATCCTGACCTTGGATGCTGTCTGTGTTGAGTTTGCAAGTTCTCCCTGTGACTGCGTGGGTTCCCCCAGGGAACCCCAGATTCCCACTGCATACAGTACACTGGTTGATTAATGGTGACAGTGACTGGCAGGGGAATCAGGAGGGAGCTGGTGGTCATGTGAGAGAGACTGGGTGGGAAGGTGGACTTTTCTAATGAGAGCAAGCCCAGTTCAATGGGTAGAGTGGCCACCTTCTGTTCTGCGATAATTAAGTAATATTGTCCAGAGTTTAGGAAATTGGAAGTAAATCCTCTAGAAACGTTTGTAATTTCTTCAGGGTTGCACAGATTGGATGCAGAGAGAGTTTGTCCTCTCTGGCTGCAGAGTCTAGACAAAAGGGCACAGTCTCACAAAGAGGGTAGGACATTTAGGACTGAGATAAGGAGAACATTCTGCACTCAGTACATGTTGAATCTTTGGAATTCTGTACCCTGGAGAGTTTGGAGGCTTGGTCAGTGGGTTCACTCAAAGCTGAGGTGGGTATTAAGAGATCAGTGAATTAAGAGAACAAGTCAAGTCATGTTTATTTTCATATACACGAGTACTGTGAATATCATGCTTATAACCACATACAAACATACTTTATATATAAATTACACATAAATTCTACAAGACAGTGACAAGAATAGAATAGAATAGTTTCTTTATTGTCATTGTAACAAGGACCATGTACAACAAAATTAAAAAATGTCAACCAGTCAATGCAACATTCAAACCATAAAAGCTAACGATACATACAAGGTAAAATATTAAAAAAGATAAACAACTAAAATAAATATGAAATATGAAAATAGCACGCATATACACCCAACCCTACATCCTTCTGTCGATTTCACAGTGTACCAACCACAGTCCCTTAGTCCCCGCGTTCCTTGGCGGCTACATTTAGTGCCTTTATAGCAGTGGGGTAAAAACTGTTTTTAAATCTGTTTGTCCTTGTCCTTGTAGATCTGTACCGTCTGCCTGACGGCAACAGTTCAAACAGGGAGTGTCCGGGGTGGGAAATGTCCTTTATAATATTCTGGGATTTTTTGATGCAGCGGGAACTGTGTAAGTCTTCCAAGGTAAGGAGAGGGTGCAAGAAAATGACAGTGCAAAAAGTATTACTGAAAAACACAATTAAAAAACAAAGTCCATGGTAGTACAAGAGGTGGTCTGTAATGTTCCGTTATCGAGGTGGGCTTAGGGATTTGTAGGCTGGTTTAAGAACCTGATGGATGTCAATAAGTATCTGTTACCGACCGTAGTGTTGTGGGGATTCAGGATTCTGTACCTCCTGCCTGACAATAGCATGAAGAAGAGGGCATGGTCTGGATAGTGGGGATCGATCTTTAGTCAGATAAAGGGATAGGGCAGCGAAATGGTGCTTGAGGTAAAAGATGAACCGCAATCCTGTTGCATGGCAGAGGAGGCTTGAGGGCCGAATGGCCAGTTCCTACTCCCATCTCTTAAGTTCTTCTTCTTGATGCCTGGAAATTCCAGGAAAATAATGGATTCCTCCTCTACAACGGAACCTGTCCTGGAGGCCCATGACAGGATGGTCAGTGTGGGAATGGGAGGGGGAGTGTACCTTCTCCCATTCCCATATACAGCTGTTCCAGGTGTGGTCACCTATATATCAGCGAGACCAAGCGCAGGCTCGGCAATCGTTTCGCTGAACACGTCCACTCAGTCCACCTAAACCTACCTGATCTCCCAGTTGCTCAACACCTTTACTCTCCCTCCCATTCCCACACTGATCTTTCTGTCCTGGGCCTTCTCTATTGTCAGAATGAGGCCAGGCGCAAATTGGTGGAACAACACCTCATATTTCACTTGGGCAGCTTACACCCCAGCGGCATGAACATTGACTTCTCTACCTTCAAGTAACCCTTGCCATCCCTCTCTCTCCAACCCTCCCCCCTTCCTAGTTCTCTGACTAGTCTGACGGCAACAGATTTGTTTACATTTTATCGCTGTTTGCTTTGTTGTTTGTTCTCCTCGCTGACAATGATCCCACCCCCCATCAGTCTGAAGAAGGGTTTCGGCCCGAAACATTGCCTATTCTCCTTCGCTCCATAGATGCTGCTGCACCCGCTGAGTTTCTCCAGCATTTTGTGTACCCACGATTTACTCTCCATTTTCCTTCAACCTCATCCCCTTTGGGTCGTTTTCACACCTTACATTTCCTTATCTCTGTGTCTCCCTCTCCCCTGATTCAGTCTGAAGAAGGGGCTTAACCCAAAAGGTCACCCATTCCTTCTATCCAGAGATGCTGCCTGACCCGTTGAGTTGCTCCAGCATTTTGTGTCTATCTCCAACATGTTGACTGGTCCAGGCCAACCAACGATCACCTGTACACTAGTTCTGCTATCCCAAATAAGCATCCTACAGCCTAAAGGGTATTTTTTTACAGAAACCAATTAATCTACAAACCTGCATGTGTTTGGAATGTGGAGGACACCAGAGCACCGGAGAAACCCAAGCAGCCACAGGGAAAACGTGCAAATTCCATTCAGACATCACATGACGCATAATCAGGATCAATGTTTACATATTCTGTTGTGCTGCTGCAAGTAAAAATGTCATTGTTCTGTTTGGGACTATTGACAATAAAACACTCTGGATGAAGTATTGTTGAAGCTTGAAATCTTATGTGATTTAGCGACAGTGATGTCATAAAATTAAAGTACAAATCACATTAGAAATTTGTTTTAAAAAGTGTGCGTGAACAAGTATTGCTGCTGCCTCGTAGCCCCATTGATCTGGAATAAAATCCTAAACCCCACTGTTGTCTTTGTGGAAGTTGTACCTTCACCTTGTGACTGCATGGTTTCCTCTGGGGCTCCTGTTTCTTCTCACATCCCAATGACGTGCCGGTTTAATTGGCCGCTGTAATTTGCCCCGAGTGTGTAGGTGAGTGGTAGAACCTGAGGGAATTAAAGACAAAACCTTTATTGTACTATTGTTTATTGTATATTTATTTGTAATGTTGTTGCGTTAAGCTGCAGCAAATAAGAATTTCATTGTTCTTGTCCCAGTGTAGATGGCAATTAAACACTCTCGATTTGACTTGGAATATGAGGAGAATAAACAAGAAATAATATAGGATTAATGTAAATGGGCTTTTGATGGTCAGCATGGACTCAATAGACCTGTTTCTCTGCTGTATATGGCTCAATGGGCATCTGTATCGTAAGGAAACGTTGGAAGGATTTGATCCAGGAGAGGTTGAATGGTTAGAAATTAAGAGACAGTGCTGTTTAACCATATAATAATCATATAACAATTACAGCACGGAAACAGGCCCTCTTGGCCCTTCCAGTCCGTGCTGAACATTTATTTTCCCCTAGTCCCATCTACCTGAACTCAGACCATACCCCTCCATTCCCTTCCCGTCCATATACCTATCCACTTTACTTTTAAATGTTAAAATCGATCCTGCCTCCACCATTTCTGCTGGAAGCTCATTCCACACAGCCACCACTCTCCGAGTAAAGAGGTTTCCCCTCATGTTACCCCTAAACTTCTGTCCTTTAATTCTCATGTCATGCCCTCTTGTTTGAATCTTCCCTACCCTCAATGGGAAAAGCTTATCCACATCAACTCTGTCTATCCCTTTCATCATTTTAAAGACCTCAATCAAGTCCCCCCTTAACCTTCTGCGCTCCAAAGAATAAAGACCTAACTTGTTCAACCCTTCTCTGTAACTTAGTTGCTGGAACCCAGGCAACATTCTTGTAAATCTCCTCTGTACTCTCTCTATTTTGTTGACATCCTTCCTATAATTAGGCGACCAAAATTGTACACCATACTCCAGAATTGGTCTTACCAATGCCTTGTATAATTTTAACATTACTTCCCTACTCCTATATTCAATGCTCTGATTTATAAAGGCCAGCACACCAAAAGCTTTCTTTACCACCCTATCTACATGCGATTCCACCTTCAGGGAACTATGCACAGTTATTCCTAGATCCCTCTGTTCCACAGCATTCCTCAATTCCCTACCATTTACCATGTACGTCCTATTTTGATTTGTCCTGCCAAGATGTAGCACTTAACACTTATCGGCATTAAACTCCATCTGCCATCTTTAAGCCCACTTTTCCAAATGGCCCAAATCTCTCTGTAGGCTTTAAAAATCTACTTCATTATCCACAGCACCACCTATCTTAGTATCATCTGCATACTTACTTATCCAATTTTCCACCCCATCATCCAGATCATTGATGTACATGACAAACAACAGTGGACCCAACACAGATCCCTGAGGCACCCCACTAGTCACCGGCTTCGAACCTGACAAGCAGCCATCCACCATTACTCTCTGACATCTCCCATTTAGTCACTGCTGAATCCATCTTGCTACTCCGCCATTAACACCCAAAGATTGAACCTTCTTAGCCAACCTTCCATGGGGAAGCTTGTCAAAGGCCTTAATGAAATCCATATAGGCAACATCCACTGCTTTACCCTCATCAATTTCCCTAGTAACCTCTTCAAAAAATTCAAGAAGGTTTGTCAAACATGACCTTCCAGGCACAAATCCATGTTGACTGTTCCTGATCAGACCCTGTGTATCCAGATGCTTATATATATTATCTCTAAGTATCCTTTTCATTAATTTGGCCACCACTGACATCAAACTAACAGGTCTATAATTGCTAGGTTTAATCTTTGAACCCTTTTTAAACAATGGAACATCATGTGCAGTACGCCAATCCTCCGGCACTATTCCCGTTTCTAATGACATTTGAAATATTTCTGTCATAGCTCCTGCTATTTCTACACTAACTTCCCTCAATGTCCTAGGGAATATCCTGTCAGGACCTGGAGACTTATCCACTTTTATATTTTTCAAAAGTGTCAGTACTTCCTCCTCTTTGCATCTCATAGTTTCCACAGCTACTCTACTTTTTTCCCTTACCTCACAGAGTTCAATATCCTTCTCCTTGGTGAATACCAAAGAAAATAAATTGTTCAATATCTCCCCCATCTCTTTTGGCTCTGCAGATAGCTGTCCATTCTGGCTCTCTAATGGTCCAATTTTATCCCTCGTTATCCTTTTGCTATTAATATAGCTGTAGAAACCCTTTGGATTTACTTTCACCTTTCTTGCCAAAGCAACCTCATATCTTCTTTTAGCCTTTCTAATTTCTTTGTTAAGATTCTTTTTACATTCTTTATACACCTCTAGCACCTCATTTACTCCATGCCTCCTATAATTATTGTAGATATCTCTCTTTTTTTGATCCAATTTCCCTTGAAAACCATGGCTCTTTCCAATTTTTACTATTCAGAATGTGGTTCCCAGTCTATTTTTGGAAAAGTGAAATCTCCCACAATCACTACCTTGTGCTTACTACTAATATCTGCTATTTCCTTACATATTTGCTCTTCCAATTCGTGCTCCCCATTTGGTGGTCTATAATACACCCCTAAAAGTGTTGCTACACCGTTCCCACTTCTCAGTTCCACCCAAATAGCCTCCCTAGACGAGCCCTCTAATCTATCCTGCCAAAGCACTGCTGTAATATCTTCTCTGACAAGCAATGCAACACCTCCACCTCTTGCCCCTCCAATTCTATCACACCTGAAGCAACAAAATCCTGGAATATTTAGTTTCCAATCACAGCCCTCCTGCAACCATGTTTCACTGATTGCCACAACATTATATTTCCAGGTGTCAATCCAGTCTCTAAGTTCATCCACCTTTCTTACAATGCTCCTAGCATTAAAATATACACATTTTAGAAACCCACCATCCCTTATTCTCTGTTTATTATCTTTTTCCTCTTTCTCGCCTACATTTTGGGTCAGAGTGCTTCCTTTCTCTGTCTCTTGCCCCACACCCTGTCCCCTAGCCCCCTCTACCCGAGTCCCTCCCCCCAGCCTTTCTAGTTTAAAGTCTCCCCAGTAGCCTTTGCAAATCTCCCTGCCAGGATATTGGTCCCCGAGGGGGACCAATATCCTGGCACTTTATTTGTCATATCCACTGGATATGATCCGGAACAATGGAATTCTTACTTGCTGTGGCTTTAAAGGCACGGGATCACAGTTAATAATGAGGAAAGAAATGCGAGCTATGCCCCGAGGAGGTATGAATGGCAACAGAAGAACGGTTATCATATGTCCCAGATATAACAATGAAATTCTTACTTGCAGCAGGACAATAATATGTAACAATATATAGGTATGTTACAAAACATACCTTCAGCGGCGCTGCAGTTCTGTCACTGGCCGTGTGCGTGACTTTGGCGCCTTTGAGGAGGGGGAGGGGCGGGGTTAAAATTGCAGTTTTCCCTTGCCTTCCAGATTTATATTTTCTCGGAGTGCGAGCTTTTGCTAAAGATTCGTTCCGACTGCCCTTAAGTGAAACTTTTTTTTTTAATCGCCCGACTATTTCAGCGCTAGAGTAAAATAAAAATTAGCTTCTAATGCCGTGAACGCCGACAACGGGGTCAGATTTTACGTAGGGGACAGGTAAAGAAAAGCTGTTTATTTTTATATATAAACTTGCTTGTTTAGATGACCTTAATCAACATTTCATGTTGCAAAACAGTGCTTTATTCCCCATACGAACCGGCTGATATGGGGTTTAAATTCACCACAACCGCAAAGTTCTAATTCATCGCGTTCCATAAAATCCCACTCGCAAGCTGATTTAAATGGCTATTAATTTACGGGCATTAAACACTAAATTCCTTGAATTTGGCCTATAAATTCATAACAATGAGATTTTAAAATCATGTTATATTGTGAATTATTGTGTGAATGTTATTTGGACACTTAGGCTTTTAAAAAAATGTTAATATTTTCTTAAGAAATGGATAGACGTTTAGATCTAGAAATTGAATTTTGTAATTAGCTGCAATTGGGTAACTAATTATATGCTTTAATTTCAGGTCATCCAAGTAAGATTGTTTCATATTTGTTTCAGAATGCTTCAATCTATACTAACTGAAAAATTCTTTCAGCTCTCTTAATCTTTAAGAAAGTTATGGGCTTTTGACTGTCCTCGATCACAGCTTTTGTGTTAAGTCAATGGAAAAGCAATAGGGAACAAGATGCTAATTTCCGAGTATGAAAATGGCCATAACTTTGTCAATACTGAAGATATGAAATTGAATTAGGCGTCAAATTAAACTTCTTTTTATGCTTTATCTGGTGGGATAAATTGCAGACTTGATTTTTTAGATCTCAAAATTTGTAACATTGCTACAATATATGTTCAAGTGACACCCAGTGCAATGATGTTAAAGAAGGAACTGCAGATGCTGGAGAATCGAGGGTTGCACAAAAAGCTGGAGAAACTCAGCGGGTGCAGCAGCATCAAAGCAGCAACAGAAGAAGGGTCTCGACCCGAAACGTCGCCTATCTCCTTCGCTCCTTAGATGCTGCTGCACCCGCTGAGTTTCTCCAGCTTTTTGTGTAACCCCCAGTGCAATTATGCTGAGTGGGGACCAGGAGCCCTTGTAACCTCTCGAATCCGTTTTGCTTCCGGAGGATAAAATATGTTTGTTATGAAACGAAAGACAAGGCGAACACGCGTTGATCGGAGAGCTTACATAACCGTGGCCTGAGCGGTGGAGAGGAGAGGAGCGGCGGGCGGGGGCAGCATGTCTTTTTACAGGAACACCGTCTGGTTTATCAAGGGGCTGCGAGAGTACACCAGGTGAGTCCTGCCACAAGTCACCTCCCCTCGCATCACCCAACGCTTTATTCCAGCTCCAGTTAAACTTTGGCGGTGCTTCCCCCAATTTGGTTATACTTTTTGCAGAGGGGCCATATTTAAAAGCTGCTCGTTAGTCTGGGACACCGCTGTCTACTTTAATCTCCCGCTGCTGTTTAACGTTGGCGCCTCTGTCCCGCTGAGCAGAGCAATGCTCGCTGTCTAAAATAAAAGCCTGGTCGGGCGTTGACCCTTTAAACCAGACACCCCTACAACACTCACACCCCACAGCACTAACCAAGGCTTTCATAATCTTCCCAGCGGGACACGGCGCTCAATGAATACTGGGAGTTGGAGTTTCACTTATTTTGGTGTACTTCCGGACTCTCAGAATACCAGAGATACAGCATAGAACCAGGCCCTTCAGCCCATCCAGTCCACGTTCACCATAGATCACCCGCTCGCACTAGTTCCATGTGTAGGAAGGAACTACAGATGCTAGTTTATACCGAAAATAGATACAAAATGCTGGAGTAACTTGGTTTCTTGGCCCTCCAAAATATTCCAAATGGAATTTAAACTGGAGGTGGGTCAGGCAGCATTTCTGGAGAAAAATAATAGGTAATGTTTCGGGTCAGAACCCTTCAGTCTGAAGAAGGATATCTCATGAGATTATAAGGCTTTGAAATTCCGTGGGTTCACAACCCACTGGAAACCATAGGATTAAGATTTGGTTTAATCTCATGATTATGGTGTTTTTTTTTTTTACATCAATATTTATAGATTTGTACCTTAGCTGGAGGTAATGAAATGGTTCAAAGTTCACTTCAAGGATGATTTATGATTTAATGTATCAAAGTACAATCTAGCTGACTGTTTATTTTCCGCAGAGGTACAGGATGTGCTAGTTTGTGCCTGTTGATTTAACTTTCTCAATGCATTGGGAACCAATAGCCTGGAGTCAGGAAACAGGACAATGGAATCAGTGTGACTAGCAACATAGACAATGCGAAACAAAGCTGACAACCTGAGTTAGGGGAGCTTTAACATTTATGCAGGTCTTATTCTCTACAACCTATTCTCATGCCATAAGGAGTAGTGAAACATAGCGAGTCTCAACAGGCCTACAAAGGGTCTTGTGTTTTCCTTCACAATCTGTAGATGGAGACACAAATGAAAGCATCAACGAAGCCAATAACTCCCAACCCAGAGGAAAAGGTGGATATTTTATTCTGCAACAGGGTTTATCATGGCGTGCTGCCTTTAAAATGTCAGTATTACATTCTGGATGGAGGTTTGGGAAGTGGCAATGTAAACTTTAGGATGGTGTAAAGGATTCAGAACATGTGCAGAAGAGATTTATTGGAATGAGTCCAGTGACGATGGATTTCAGTTTCATGAGAGGAATATATCAGGTAGACACACATAGTCTCACATCCAGAGTAGGGGAATCAAGAACCAGAAGACATATGTTTAAGATGAGGGGGAAAATATTTAATAGGGACCCAAGGGGTAACTTTTTCACACAAAGGGTGGTGGGTGTATGGAACGATATGCCGGAGGAGGTAGTTGAGGCAGGGACTATCGCAATGTTTAAGAAACATTTGGACAGGCACATGGATAGGACCAAGATCGACACAGAAAGCTGGAGTAACTCAGTGGGACAGGCAGCATCTCAGGAGCAAAGGATATTTCAGGTCGAGACCCTTCGTCAGCCTAGTGAAAGCATTAGACGTTTTGACCAGAACCCACGGATGAAACATTGACACAGAGATTCTGTTGACCACAGGCAGACGCTCCTATACAGTTCATAGTGCGGCAAATGGCTGCATATTCAACCTTGCGTCACGGTGGGAATAACAAGAAAATTGTTTCCTCTCTCACATACAATCAGATCACTTCACGTGTGCTTTGTTGATAAGTATAGAGAAAAGGTTTTGTTCTTAATGTATAACAAATCTAAGATCATGGGTGCACCTAAACACCTGCACATGTATGTGGGCTTGCATGTTTGTGTGCAAGTGCATGCGCATAACATGTGCATACGTGAGTATCCATGTATGTGCACGGGTATGTGACAGTGTATTTTTTTCAAAGAGTGTCTGCATGATGGCACACTTGTGCCTTTGTGTGTGCGTGCACATGTAAATGCATGAAATTGTTTGTCATGTGAACATATCATCAGGAGCATAGAGTCACATAGCAGAGAAACGGGCGTTCAGTAAAGAGGATTACAGCAGAGAAACGGGCCCTTCAGTCGCTCAGTCCATGCTGACAATATTGTACCCATCTACACCAACATCAATCTTCATCCCATCAAGACCATTACTGTTGATAAAATTATGGATTATATGACAGAACCTCAACTCCCTTTTCCTGTCCTGCTGCAGTAACCTTTCATCCCCATTTCTTAGCAAGAGTCTATCTCTGCTTTGACAATGTTCAAATATTCTACTCCCACTGACCTTTGAGGGAGAATTTCAAAGCCTTATAATCTCATGAGATAACCTTCTGATTCAGAATTGAATTCCCTTGGCAAGAAGCAGTTGCAATGTTTAGCTTTCACGTTGAATTGCATATTTTGTCATATACCCAAGTGCAATGAGGTTACAGACACAGTGATAATCTTGCTTGAAGCAGCATCATAGGCACATTAATTCAGACAAACAAAACATAAGTTACATATAACATACATAAGACTACACATAAATTAGGCATGACAATAAAAAGAAGCAGAGTGCATTAAAAATACATTAGTGCAAAACTAAATTGAAAAAAAAGTCCAGGATAGTGCAAGCGATGGTCCGTTGCTTTTGGAATGATTTGCGATACCTGCACACTAACCCTCTGTATATAGTTCACTAGCAATACCCAGCTCCCCTGCAATCCCTCAACATGCTCTTAGATTTCCTGAAAGAGTGCTGGAGAACTATTTCATTTATTCTGACATTATACTGCAATGACTATATCTTTGTCCTTTCACTTAACCCAACCATGTTTCTTTGTAGCCTCCTCTTGCTCTCTTCACAACTTGCTTTCCCACCATCTTTGCATCATCAGCAAATTTAACAACCACACATTGCGTGCACTCATCTGTGCATTTGCTCAAATTGTAAAATGTGGAGGCCCCGGCACCAATCCCTCGGTGGTGAATTACCACTCATAACACCTGCTGACCAGAAAAAGACCCATTCTTGCCTTCTCTATGTTTCATGTTAGCTACATGTTGGGGAGGTGTGTAGAAAGGAACTGCAGATGCTTGTTTATACCAACGATAGACACAACAATGCTGGAGTACCTAAGAGGGCCAGGCAGCATCTCTGGAGAAAAAGGATGGGTGACGTTTCGGGTCAGGACCCTTCTTCAGTCTGAAACATCACTCCTCCTTTTTCTTCAGAGATGCTGCTTGACCTGCTGAGTTACTCCAGCACATTGTGTCTTATCTTAGCTACATGTTTGAGCCTCTCTCACTCCCAGTGTTGCTTGGTGTTCTGCAGGAGTGGATATGAAGTTGCAGCACAGCAGTTTGGTGCCAAAGATCTAGAAGTTGATGTGACGGGAAGGAGCTTCATGATCACGGGAGCTAACAGTGGGATTGGCAAAGCTGCGGCCCTGGAGATTGCTATGCGAGGTAGGTATTTCCATGTGTAGGAAGGAACTCCAGATGCTGGTTTACACTGAAGATAGACACTAAATGCTGGAGCAACCCAGCGGGACTGGCAGCATCTATGGATAGAAGGAATGTCCCCATTTTCTTTCTATCCATAGGTGCTGCCTGCCCTGCTGAGTTACTCCAGCATTTTGTGTCTATCTTCGTAGGTATTTCCATAATCCTTCCAACAGAGCTTTGCTCAGGTGGATTGTCTGTACTGGTAATTATTGAGGATGGTTTATCTGGGAGGAAGCATGTTAGTCAGGAATGCTCGAACAGTGTCCTGGACATTTGAAATGGTTCCATTACCCTTGGTTCCATTATCCTTTCTGAGTCTCAGCAGGTTGCACTTTGTCGAATGTGCTGGTTGCTGAAGATTGGCACAAAAGGGAAGGAAGGGTCATGAACAATGCATGATAAATGTTCAGCCGCTCTGACCATCCTATTCGCCTCTAGCTCCTCATATTTCTCCCTCTTTCTTGCCTGCAACTCTCACCGCTACTTGCCACCTCGTCCTTTTGCTTCTTGGGCTCTGGTGTTGATGTAAATAGGGAAGGAGGGTAAGTTGGAGGCTCTGGGCGCCTGCAAGGGGCAGCAGTTCCATGAAGGTGCCGCAGAAGAAAAACTTTAGACGGGCAAGCCACATTGTACTGGCGTAACTCAGCGAGTCAGGCAGCATCTGTGGAGGAAATGAATAGTTAATGTTTTGGATCGGGACCCTTCTTCAGACCATCCAGACATTACAGGATCAGCAAAAGGTCAATGCTGATGCCTCCAACGTGTTTCCTCTGCACAACCTCCATTGGATGCTGCCCCATGCTATCTTCCATAGCTTCCAATGAATGTCTCCATGCCTATTTACATCAACACATCTTCTTACCCTACATTTACTTATCTTCCCTGTTAGCATAGTATCCGAGGCAAATTTACCCGAATGCATGGGATAAGTCGTGGTGCTAATGGCATCCGCTTCTCCTCCATTCCCTGATCCTGGAAGCCGTTGGCCCCTCTTCTGCTCCGATCTAATTCCCTTCAGATTCCACCTCTTTTGTGTCCTTGGTCTTCATTCCATCTGTTCCTGCACTGCCGCCCATGGTTTGGGTAGGAGGGTGCTGTATCCTCTCCCTCAGCCTCCGTGGTACTTTTCCACCCACCCTTTCCTTGCAAATGAACCAAGCAGAAGGTGCGAGGGCCGACTGCTTTTGTAACTGTGATCAGCCGGCGTGGCTTCTGCGAGCTCTCTGTCCCTAACAAGTGACATCTCCCTCCAAAACCCTTCAATTCCCCCATTGCATTTCACGCTCCACTGGCTGATCCTAGGTCCACTGGGGGTTGGTAACTAAGAATCCACAGGAGAGGAATCATCAGGATACACAGGATCAGAGCTGGTCTGTGGCACTTAAGAAGCAGCTCCTGTGAATTGAAATTTTTCAACGTTCTGGGTGATCTCGCTGACTTAAAACCATCATCGGCTGCTTTCAAGTAACTCCCGAGTTTTGGCCATCTTTAGTGATCAGCTAGTGCCCTCTAGCCTCATTTCCCCCAGCCCATTTGACCTCTATGTCTCCTGTGCTCATCTACACCTCACCAGCCCCTGTGTTCACCTTCTCCATTTCCCCCACTGCCCTCCTTGTGTTTATATCCTTCTTTTATTTAAGAATGAAATGCTTCAAGTACCATCTGACAGGCAAGAAAGTAATTTCTTTGTAGTTTTGGTTCAATCAAAGTCCATAGTTTTGAGACTATCCCTAGTCCAAAGTTTATATTTTGAAAAATGTTAATTCCTCTGCACTATATTAATTATTAAAATATTAATGTCTTTCCTCTACCCTGCAAACAAAAGGCAACAAGACCAAAAACAGTGCTGGTGGAATTCAACAGGACAAGTGACATGTGTGAGTCTGAAGAACAGTCCCAACCTAGAACATCATCTGTCTATTTCCCTCCTCAAATGCTGTCTGACCCACTGAGTTCTTCCAGCACTGTTTCTTGTTCAAGATTCGAGCACCTGCAGTCTCTTGGGTCTGCATGTAAACAAGATGCACTGTAGCTCAACAGAGATGTCTGTTAATGAGTGATCTCTCAACCAGAATTATCACACTGAACTTTAAGTGGTGAAGGGGTTAAACGTTGATGAATTAACCTGAAACTGGGCAGAAGGGCTTATTGTATCAGTAATTTGAGAACTGAGTACAGTCACCTTTTTATAACTGTGGGGAAACATTTATTATTTCCTTCAGACCCAAGTGCTTTTGAAGATTGAATGTACAGGGCGCCTTCAAAGGTTGTAAAATTCTGACATTCCACTGGATTCATTTCTTCACAAATTCCTGTCTCACAACTCAGACCTTTGAAATTGGTGGCATCCTGTCATGGACACTGGCTAACAGGTGAATGGTAAACATGAGATTGGTAGTAATTAAGACATCTGCAAGAAAGGGAAATGTCTTTCCTAACTGATGCTGGGTGGAAGACTGTTACTGGAATTTCAAAAGCTTTCTCTTTCTGATCCTCTGGTCACTGATTATTGGGCTCAGTAAAACCCTTTGGCTTCCCACAGGGGGAACCGTGCACCTCGTCTGTCGAAACAAAGAGCGAGCCGAAGAGGCCAAAGCTGAGATTGTGAAGGCGAGTAATAATCAGGTGAAGAATTTTGTACATGATTATTTTGTGAGACTGTAAAGTTTGTGAGTGACAGTAAACTTGTTTCCATACACCTTTCAACAAAGTGATACTTGAGGTGAGGACTGTGAGTTGCCCATCCCATTCTCTGTACCTGCCTTCCTGAGGCAGTAACTGTTTCCTGGAATCCACATTGACAACATTGCACCTCTTTGGGTAAACACTGATAAACACAGGGCGGCACAGTGGCGCAGCGGTAGATTTGCTGCCTTACAATGCCAAAGACCCGGGTTCGATCCCTGTACGGAGTTTGTACGTTTTCCCTGTGACCGCATGGGTTTCCTCCGGTTGCTCCGGTTTCCTCCCACACTCCAAAGACATGCAGCTTTGTAGGTTAATTGGCCTCTGTAAATTGCCCCTGGTGTGTAGGATAGAACTAATGTATGGGGTGATCGTTGGTCGGCGTGGACTTGGGCCGAAGTGGTTTCCATGCTGCATCTCTCAACTAAACCTCATGTTGGCAACGCTCCTGAGACACAACAGCTCCACCAGCAGAATATTCTGAGTACTGCAGCTGGCAACGTGCACACAGAGCGAGACAGCCTTCAACATGTAGAATGGGGTTCATCTACAAACCTTCTGGGATTCCTATTTATAATATTATGACAGGCATTTCTCTTTTTTAAGTGGGTTGAATCTTTGTCCAAATAACGAGGGAAACGTTTTCAGAAGCAGAATGACTATGAAAATGCCTCAAGTTATTGTGACCTGTGGCACCTTCTTGCCCTTATTGAACCCAAATGTAGCCAAATAGAAAAATCATATTTTTAATTGAGGGCCCTGGTGCAACAAAAATAAGAATTTGCATTTATTTAGCAGTTTTAACATTGGGAAATATTTTGTCTAGAGCGCAAAATATGATCAGAATGGAGGTTTTCATAGAACGTCATAGGAGGCTAGTTAAGGCAGAAGGACGTGGGAAGATGTCCCGGAGTATGGGTCCCTTACAACTGAGTGGGTGGCTCCCAGTGATGGAACGACCAGCGCAGAAGTTGCTCTGGGTCTTGAGACTAAAGCCAACCTGAGACATGGGGAGGAACAAGCAGAGAAGGTGTTAAGGATTGAGTAAAGTTGAGGCATGAGCGTTTGAGAAAGGCAATGTTGGACTCTGATCTGGCCTCCAGCATTGCTGTACAAGAGGGGAACTGATCCGCTGTGGGAGTCGAGTTGCATCTAATGGAGAGGTGGGTGGAAGGGGTAATGTTGGGGCTTCTGCGGAGAGGTGGTGAGCCTCAGAACCCCAGAGAGATAGTGGTCTCCCAGTCAAGAGGCAGCAGAGATCGTGGAGAGGTGGTGGGGATTTCGCAGAGATGTGGTGGGGCTTTTGCAGAGAGGTGTGTATGTGTTTTTATTGAGGGGTGCTGGTCACTCTGTAGAGAGGTGTTGGGCTGCATTAGCAGTAAACATCTTGTTATCCTACCCCAATATAAAGACTGACCGTCCATAGGGAAGCAATGTCAGGTTAGCCTCATTTCAGTTTGAACACTGAAGATGTGTCTCATCATTGTATTTTGAAGGATGTTTTCGTTCACATCTTGGACATATCAAGACCAACGGTGATCTGGACATTTGCTGATGAATTCCAACAAACTCATGGCAAGTTGAATGTTTTGGTAAGGCTTTTTCACACTCTCACCAGAATGTTTTCATTCCACTTTTCACGGTGATAGAAATCCACACATTCTAGACAGGACAGTGGAGACAACCAGTACTGACAGGCAGGGAGTACGTGGATCCAAGTACGAGGCTTGCGTGACCCCATGATTCCGAGAAAGATGCCGTCGGAAGCACCGGCTTCAGTTAGGGCCACCTATGACAGTAAGGTCAAGGATGAGGGTCCAGACTAAGAACGATCCAACCGACAAGACCTCAACGGCGGACAAAGTTATCTTGAGCTCAACAGCTGTGAAGACGGATGAATCCTGTGACAGATCTATCAGCTCCAATCGTCTTGGTTCCCTTGCCATTGGAATTAGTTGATTGATTTGTGAAGGACTGTGTGCTTCTTGGAGTGCAACATCAAGTACACGTTAAACAAACGCACGCACAGGTGTCTTCGTTCTGCGAGCTGCAAAGCCAGGATTGGACTCATAAGTCACCTGAGAGTCCATAAAAACAACAGAACGTAGACGCCTGAGAACAACGACGTGGCAAAGAAAACGGAACCTGTAAAAGGGATGTTGAAATGTCTGAACACACAGGGCCAGTTCACCGACCACGTTGACATGTTGTTGATACTTGCGTGGATAGTACTTAGTTGCACTCAAATTATGTCTCTGTAATTGGAGTGATGTGCCTATTGGATGGGAAGGAGAGAGCATTTATAAGTATGTGAGTGCGTAACTATGACAGACCATGATGAATGGGGATATACAGCAGAAGCAAACCTTTGAGCCCAACCATACTTGTCAGTGTTGTGCTTCACTTGAATCGAATCTGTTTTCCTCATCCAGATCAATCATTGTGGCTCTGCGTCCGCCTCTCCCTCGTGTAGTTGTCTAAGCTCATCGTAAATGGATCACAACTGCCTGCCTCAAGCAAGATCCACCTTCTCACTGTTGTTTGGGTGGAGAGCTTCTTAATAGTTGGACGAAACTTAAAGGATAAGAGGCCATTCAGCCCAAGTGTTTGAGCTGGTTGAAGAAGAGCAGTCAGCGCAGTCCCACCTTCCAGTGTTGAGTCCATACCCAACAGGTCACAGCTCTTCAGGCCTCTCCAAGGCCAAGTGCTGTGGGGAGGGTTTCTGCCTACATTGTCCACTGAAGAATAAGTTCAAGACCTCCCCACTTACTGGCTGAAAAAAAAGTTCTAATCCTCCCACCCGTCTTCCCACCATTTACTTTAAATCTATGCCTGCTTTTATTTTGACCCCTTCACCCCAAGGGAAATAGCATGGTGGTGCAGCAGTTGATGTTGATGTCTGATGGCTCAAGGGTTTACATCTGACCTTGAATGCTGGCAGTGGGGAGTTTGTAAGTTCTGTCCGGTGCTCCAGTTCCCTCCCATCTCCCAAGGATGTGCCTGTAGGATAATTTGACTGCTGTGAATGGCTCTTTTGTGTGGGAGGGAAGCGTGCAGAAGAATCCCATTGGAATCGATGGGGGTGTGGGAGAGAACAGGGAAACAATGATGAATATACAGTGTGCAATTGGGAGCGTAGTTTCTCTTGCATTCTGGCTGGGATCCAAGCCAAGTGAGTTTATAAGTCAGCCATCACCCAGATGAACGACTGAGCAGATTTGAAGGGCTGAATGGCCTTATACTATCTCCTTTATACTATATTTTTCTCTGACGCAGCTCAATGTGTGACAGCTACATTGTCTACTGCAGTCAGAGACGGAATTTGAATTTGTAATGGAAGGCACAGTCCTTGTGATGAACCTTTATTGTGATCAAAGCTTAATTTTGTTTAAACAAAGAATAAACTAGGCCGGCCCACAATCCAATCAGAAAACTTCCCATTAAACTGTGGATAATGTTGTTTCTGTATATGGAGATTTGAGAAGGCAAATTAATGTTTATTTGAGATTCTTTTGCCAGATCAACAATGCAGGGTGCATGATCAATCAACGCCAGATGACTGCAGATCAGTTAGAAAGTAATTTTGCCACAAATACCTTGGGTAAGCTATTAATTATCTACTTTGGAAACTCTGGTGCACTTTGACATTTGCTCATGTGAACGTCCTGGTATTGAGATCTCCAGCGATTCCTTTGGAAGATGCACCCCAGGCGAGTGGTCACAACTGCTGCATTACTGCTCATCGCCCGTTTCAAATTTAAGGATATCAGGATGTGAGAATCAGTCAGTTTCTGGCGCCTCAAACCTGTTGTGCCATGAAGGTGACTGGTCCTGTGCCTCACCCACTTGTCCACTGGATCTCCATACGGGTCACGACAGGGTTCCGCTACCGAGAACGGTTCATAATCAGAATGGTTTGTAAGAGGGAAATGAACAAAAACCAAGCATGGGAGAGGGTCAGAGAAGCAGGTGTGAGGGGGGAGTGAGAAGACATGGGGGGAGCAGCAGCCAGCCGCTCTCACTGACTCGATGAGTGAGCGGGTGAGTTTGCGCAATGCCCTCAGCTCTGCTCGGCTCAACCCCTGCCCCAATTGTTGAGACTCATTCCCATGTAAAAGTGTCCATAAGTCGGGTGTTCAAAACTCGGGAAGGGCCTGCATTCTGCGATTGCTATTGTGTCCAAACATTTAATGGTCTGAGAGTGGTCAATGATGGAGCATACGTCATTCCACTCGGGTGGTAAAATCCCACAAGTCTGCAACCCTCCACCTGAAGAAGATTCCCTTCCCCTGCCCTTCCCATTATCCTGATCTTCTCACCCAAAAGGAAACCGTTTCTCAGCTTCTGTCCCAATAATCCGGTTTATTTCAATGAGTCACATTCAGAACTGCACTGCAAAACTGAGTTAAAGCCAGTTCACAGAATGGCCCCTTTTGTCAGTCAATCTACCTTGCACCAGCTCCAGGACAAACACAGTCCTGAAAATCCTGAATCTGGCATGCTGGAGACTTGTGCAGGGCTGATGCAGCACATTTTCCAGACAATTGGATATTATTTCTATTAATGCGACAACATGCTTTTTAATTGACTTTTTTCCCTCAAACTTACTCTGCAGTAAATTTCCCTGTGAAGCAGGTTAAAAGGAATGTGAAACTGAGGTCCTGGTGAGAGGGGAATAAACATAGAAAAAAGTTGCAGGAGTAGGCCATTCGGCCCTTCGAGCCATTCACTATGATCATGGCTGATCATCCAAAATCAGTACCCTGTTCCTGCTTTCTCCCCATATCCCTTGATTCCGTTTGCCCTAAGAGCTATATCTAACTCGCTCTTGAAAACATCCTGTGAATTGGCCTCCACTGCCTTCTGTGGCAGAGAATTCCACAGATTCACAACTCTCTGGTTAAAAAAGTTTTTTCTCATCACAGTCCTAAATGGCCTATCCCTTATTCTTAAACTGGAACTGAGAGGGAAATGGACTTGAATTCACCTATTACTTGCCAGTTCTTGATCCACCCTTTCTTCTCTCTTTCTCTTCCCTCTCCTTTTCTAAATTCTCTCCACCAACAATTTCTCATCCACTCCATCAGTCTGAGAAAGGGTCCCAACCCGAACGCCATCTGACCATTTCCCTCCACAGATGCTGACTGACCCGCTAAGTTTCTCTTGCAGTTTGTTTGTTTTTCTCAGAATTCCATCATTTGCAGTCTCGTGTGTCTCCATGGGTACTGGGATCCTGATGAGCGGGGAGGGAAATTATAAAAACGTACAATGTGAAAACAGGCCATTCAGTTCAAGCAATTAGCACTGATCAGTGGGCACCCTTCTACATTAACCCAATCTCCCAGACTTGCTCCGCTACCTTCATGACTCAACAATTCAAGTATTCAACTAGACACTTCCAAAATGCTCTCAACAATTCTGCTTCCACCACTCTATCTTGCAATACATTCCAGGTATTTACCACTCTCTCGGTGAAGGTCCTCCCATTTTCCTATCTAAACATCTTCCCCTTATCCTAAATCTTTATGTTCTAGTTTTATCTACCTCTGATATGGGGAAAGACGTTGCTTTTCCAGGCTCTCATCACAACTGAACTGGCAAGATCCTGGTGAATCTCCTTTGCGTTTGCTCCAGTTCCATCACATCAACATAGAAAATAGGTGCAGGAGTCGTCCATTCGACCCATCGAGCCAGCACTGCAATTCAATATGATCATGGCTGATCATCCAGAATCAGTACCCCGTTGCAGCTTTCTTACCATATCCCATAACTTATTATTGGGATGCGTCACAGCTTAGTTTGTCAACAGCTTCGCCCACGACCACACAGACCAGCCATCCCCACCACAGCCTGGCCCAAAATGTCCACTTTCCTCCACAGATGCTGCCCGATCCACTGTGTTCCTCCAAAAGTTTGTTACATTTTTCTTCAGATTCCCGCATTTGGAGGCTCTTGCGCCTCCGTTATTTTCCAGTTGCTGATTTCAGAGAAGGTTAAATGGTGGGTCTGTGGTCCGGCTGCTCGTTTGGGCTGAAAGACGGCTGGTGACTGAGTAACTGGGTTCCTTTAGAGAAGTTAATTAAAGGTATTAATTCTAATTATTTTGCACAATCATTGAGGATACATGAGTGACATTGACAGGACTCTTCTAGTTTTCAATGTCTGAAGGCCACCAGATCCGGACAGGGCAGACTGTAATGCAGGTTATTATATCCTCCCTGTATATGTTAACAGGGCCAAAGGAGTAATGGGGAGATAGTGGGCAGAGAATGAGACACCGGTTTCTGGTTGGCATAGGAAATCCTCAGCGTCAGAATGCTTCCTACAATAAATATATCTGCTGCACAGGTTCAGACCAGAACCTAAAACGTGTCTAAATGGAGAGATGTTGACAGATATCACTAATCTTTGGAGATTTTCCCCAGTAGAGAAGATTCATTGAACCAACAGCTAGAATAGGTTACAAATCTCTACCATCACGTGGAACAAGAGCAGGCTGTTCAGTCAGTCATGCTATTCTGTAAATAAGGGTCAGCCCTTTAAGTCTGAAATTAGGTTAAATGTTTCTTTCGGTGGATTGAAAGTCTTTGGATCTCTCTGCCTCTAAAAAAGATGCGGGGAGCAGGATTTTTGAATATTTTTAAGGTTGAGGTAGATCTTAATCAGAAAAGTTACCAGTGTTCAGTTTTTTTAATTTTCACCATTTTATTTGAGTAAAACATTTGTGTTTGTAGAAACATATTCCAGGAAACTAAATTGTTAATGCTGGAAATAGAATGCATTAGGATCCCTCATAAATATTGTCCAAGGCCAGATTTATCCTTTGTTAACTCATGAAAGACCCTTTGGCCTAACTCATTATATTGCTGTGAATGTTGTTAGAGTCGAGATACACAGAACAGAAACTGACCCTTCAGCACATCCTGCTCATTCCAGCTTATCAAGAACCCATCTATACTAAGAAAGTTTGAACATTTCGAAGGATAAAATCTCAGCTGGACATTTTCTCCAAATGCATTTAAAATATTATATTAAAAATATACTTTAATAATGTTAACAAAAAAACTATTGAAGTTTCATTACCGGGCAGGAATTAGACATTGCATGCACAATTTTCAATCTGCATTAGTAAAACAGCTAATCTTAAAATATGACAATTGTCTTTCAGGTCCCCGCACTCCTCTTGCACATCTAGGAACACCAAAAGCATTGTATTAAAAGATAATCAATGCACAAGTGACCCCTTCAGGGTTAATGATCTTTGTGAATGTTTACTTCAGGTGTTCCTCTTTTCCTCAGGTACGTACATTCTCACAACAGCTTTGGTGCCTCTCTTGCAAACATCTGAAGATGCCAGGGTGGTGAGCTCATTTTCATTTACTATCACCCATTCTACATTTTAAGTAGCAGCTTCATATGTGTTTGTTTGATCTGTACTATCTCCTCCACCCTCCTCTCCAAAATACAAAAATGTTTGCAACCTCTTTGTCTGTTCTGATCAAACCATTTACCTGATTGCTAGATCACGGTGTCATCTGGAGGAATGCTGGTTCAGAAGCTAAATGTGGAAGATTTGCAGTTTGAGAAAGGGCAATTTGATGGGACCATGGCTTACGCACAGAATAAGGTTTGTCTTTTGAGGTTAAACTACCTACCCCCTGTGCTCACAAAGAGTTGCCATCCTTCTCCGTTAGTCTCCCAGTACAATAGTGCCCTGCCCTCCTTTGGTAATAAGCAAGCAATGAGACACTTCATTGACCTGAGTTGATGAATCTTTATTGTCAATAAAACATCTTGCACCAAATATTTAAAAAACTGGTAAATAATACTAATCTAAGCCAAGTAACAAACTAACAATGTGTCGGAAAGAATTGTAGATGGTGGTTTATATTGAAGATAGACACAAAGTGCTGGAGTAACTCAGCGGGTCAGGCAGCATCTCTGGAGAAAAAGGATGGGTGATGTTTCGGGTCGGAACCCTTCTTCCGCCAAACAACAAGTTGGTATAGTTTATTTGGAATTATCTATGGCTTCTTGTGCAAATTATTTAGTATTCACTGTCTAAAGACTACAGTACAATGCTGGAGGATTAGAAGCCTAATTGTACCCTGTAGAATTTAATGGAAACTGGTTGCATCTGATCTTCAGCTGGTATTTTGACACAAATTTGTGTGTGGATATTGATTAAAGTTCATACTGATACAGTCCGGTACACTAATTGTTACATCTTCCCCAGGGCCCAAATATGTTGTGTTAGGTTTACTGGAAGTTTAAAGCAAACGCAGCTACTTACTGCACAGAGAGTGTGAGAATGGGCTTGTGGAATTCCTCAGCCCTGGAATGAGTGTTTATTGGGAACCCTTTGTGGTCTAAACCTGAAGACAATGTGCTGCTTCTCCTCATGGTGCTCATACACTTGATATTGCCCTAAGTGTATTTTCGTGGTTTACATCAGACCACCGATCCGCACCGACCAGTGATCCCCGCATTCTTACTTGGATTGCTGTCTAAAACAGGAACATTTTCTCTTTCCACAGATGCTGCTGAGTTTTTCTGTCATTTTCTGTTTTTGTTTCAGATTTCTTCCATCTGCATTTTAATGATTTCCAATTCCTATTTATTTACTTGTTAGAACATGAAGCAGACCGTCCAGCTAGTTACAGCCCCCAGCAGAGCAGTCCCATTAGTCCCGTTCCTCATCTCCTTATTTCCCTGTAATACTCTGCAACATATTCTCCCTCACGTGACTGGACATTCCTTTGATTTGTTTGTAACTGACCTACACTAAGAGGGAATTTACAGAGATATTGTACGGAAACAGGCCCTTTGGCCCACCGAGTCCGCACTGACCAGTGATCCCCACACACTACCCTAGACACACACTAGGAACAAATTAAAAATATATCTATATCAAACCATTTAACCTACAAACCTGCATGTCTTTGGAGTGTCAGAGGAAACCCAAGATCTTGGAGAAAACCCACACATGTCACGGGGAAAATGTACAACATCCCTACAGACAAGCACCCAAAGTCAGATCAAAGCCGGGTCTCTGGCGATGTCAATCTACCACTACGCCACCGTGTGCCCATGTTAGAGGAAACCCTCCTAAGTCTCCGTTCCATAAATTTGGACATATAATCTAGGGTCACCGTGCAGTATTGATTGGAGGAAGTACTGCATTGTAATTTACAAATAAATTGAGGTCCCCTTAGGCTGGATGTAATATCACACTATTTAAAGAGACTTTATAGCTATCCTGGCCAATATTTACATTTCAACCAACATAATGAACAACCCATTTGATTGTTTATTAGTGAGATCTCGCTGTCCTGGGCTGCTTTTTCCTGAACATTAACTATGTCCACCCCAACTTTTAAAATAAAAACATAAAATGCTGTAAATACTGAGAGTCATGAGGCATTTGGGTAGAGAGAAACAGCCAGATTCATTACTAGTAAAGCCAACATTTTTTTTAGATTTTCAGGATTTGCTTTTTTGTTTATTTTTTGATTTCTAAGTGCAGGGCGAAAAAGGGCGGTTTTGCGAATGTTCCTTATATTATCCAACATATTTTCTGCTGAAAGCAGCAACTTTCATGCACCATCTTGTCCGTCTTGTGCTTGGCATGTCAAGTGTAGGAAGGAACTGCGGATGCTGATTTAAATCGAAGATAGACACAAAATGCTTGAGTAACTCAGCGGGACCGGCAGCATCTCTGGAGAGAAGGAATGGGTGACGTTTCGGATCGAGGCCCTTCTTCAGACCAATGTGTCAATGCAGGTTTTATTTTGTACAGCTTTCCCTTATTTTTCACCCGGTATCTATTTATTTTATACTTTGAAATCTACTTGTTATTCTGGATTTAAGATACACAAAATAAATTTGAACAGAATATGTAATTGATGTAATACAAGTAATGAGGCACAAAGAAGATTTCCGCATTGCATATAACTCACAATAATTAACTCATGTTCACAATATTGTACTTCCGATGCACACAAATTGGGGAGATTTTCTGCACTCTTGGGCAGGACCAGTTTATATTTACTGTGGCTGTCAAGTCAGAGTAATCCTGGTTCTAATGTTATGTCCAGCGTAGTCAGATCAACTGATCGCACAAGTGTTTTAATAGCTCCTGCCAATTCTATATTTGGAATCATCAAACAAGATATTAAAACCTGTCTCTCACAGCACTGCCTAATCCAACGTGTATTTCTAGCATGTTGTATTTCTATTTGCAAATGATGATACTTTATTGTCCCATGTACTTGGTACACTGAAATTCATTGTTTTGCATACAATACACAAAGAATGCGAAGAGTCGCCGACAAAACAGGGCACAGACAAAATGACAAAGTAATCATTATAGTCCCGATGGTCCGTCTTCGTTCTCGGCGAGACCCACGCGGGTCCGTCCTCCGCCGACTTCCGGCACTCACTCGGGCCACGGCTCTCTGACGGACCTGCTCATTCACCAATGGCTCTCCAACGGCCCTCCACGCTCGCCGACAACCTTCCTTGCTCGGCCGCCGGGCTCGTCCTTGTCTTGATGGCTGCCGGCTGAGCCTGATCTTGATCGCCTTCGCGCCGGCAGCTGGGTCCGCTCAATGTATTAACCACCTTTCTGTATATTCCTTGTTTTTCCAACCCAGCGTCAACAAGTAATTATGACGGAACAATGGGCCAAAATGTACAAGAACGTCCACTTCTCCTCCATGCACCCTGGTTGGGCTGACACCCCAGGTAATGTCAAAGATAAGAGCAAATTAACCGGTTTTCAATGCGTGATATGCAGCTTTAAATGTTTGATTTAATTCTATATTAATGTTGTCTTCACTTCTCCGGAAAGCTGTTAGAATTTCCATGCCCGACTTCCATGCAAGGATGAGGAACAGGTTGAGGACAGCAGCTCAGGGTGCAGACACGTTGGTGTGGCTCGCCATCTCCAACAGGGCCTTCCAGGAACCCAGTGGCCTTTTCTTCCAGGGTAAGAGATTGGTCCACTTGGACTGTACATTGGGTACATTGTGCCCAGCTTATCACCACTAGAAACAAGGCATTCAGATGAACATACGGTGCACTCAGAAAGTATTCAGACACCTTCACCTTTCCACATTTTGTTACGTTACAGCCTTATTCTAAAATGGATTAAATTCATTTTTTTATCATCAATTTACACACGATACCCCATAGTAATAAAGTGAAAACAGGTGTTTAGAAATGTTTGCAAAGTAATTAAAAAGAAATAACTGAAATATCACATTTACATTAGTCTTCAGACCTTTTATTCAGTACTTTGTTGAGGCACCTTCAGCTGCGATTACAGGCTCTAGTCTTCTTGGGTATGACGCTACAAGCTTGGCACACCTGTATTTAGGTAATTTCTCCCATTATTCTCTGCAGATCCTCTCAAGCTCTGTCAGGTTGGATGGGGAGCGTCGATGCATAGCTTTTTTCAAGTCCCTCCAGAGATGTTCAATCAGGTTCAAGTCGGGGCTCTGGCTGGGCCACTCAAGGACATACACAGACTTGTCACGAAGCCTCTCCTTCGTTGACTTGGCAGTGTGCTTAGGGTCGTTGTCCTGTTGGAAGGTGAATCTCCGCCCCAATCTGAGGTCCAGAATGCTCTGGAGCAGGTTTTCATCAAGGATCTCTCTGTACTTTGCTCCGTTCATCTTTTCCTCGATCCTGACTGGTCTCCCAGTTCCTGCCTCTGAAAAACTTCCCCACACCATGCTGCTGCCACCAGCATGCTTCACTCTAGGTATGGTTTGGCCAGGCGATGAGGGGTGCCTGGTTTCCTCCAGACGTGCCGCTTGGCATTCAGACCAAAGAGTTCAATCTTGGTTTCATCAGACCAGAGAAACTCCAAGTGGGCTGTCATGTGCCTTTTACTGAGGAGTGGCTTCCGTCTGGCCATTCAACCATAAAGGCTGGATTGATGGAGTGCTTCAGATATAGTTGTCCTTCTGGAAGGTTCTCCCATCTCCACAGAGGAACCCTGGGGTTCTGTCAGAGTGACCATCGGGTTCCTGGTCACCTCCTGACCAAGGTCCTTCTCCTCCGATTGCTCAGTTTGGCCGGGTGGCCAGCTCTATGAAGAGTCCTAGTGGTTCCAAAGTTCTTCCATTTAAGAATGACGGAGGCTCTTCGGGACCTGCAATGCTGCAGAAATTGTTTTATACCCTTCCCCAGAATTGTGTCTCGACACAATCCTGTCTCGGAGGTCTACGGACAATTTATTCGTCTTCATGGCTGTTTTTGCTCTGACATGCACTGTCAACTGTGGGACCGTATATAGACAGGTGTGTGCCTTTCCAAATCATGTCCAATCAATTTAATTTACCACTGGTGGACTCCAATCAAGTTGTAGAAACATCTCAAGGACAATCAAAGGAAACAGGATGAACCCAAGCTCAATTTTGAGAGTCATAGCAATTGTGTAGATTCATGATTAAATAAAATGAGATTCATCCATTTTAAAATAAGGCTGTAACGTAACAAAATGTGGAAAAAGTGAAAGGGTCTGAATACTTTCTGAATGAACTATAGAACAGTACCTTCAGCCCACAATGTCTGAGCCGAACAAGACCAACTCTTATCTGGCTGCAAATAATCCATATCCATCTATTCCCTGCATGTACATGTACCCATGCAAAAGTTTCTTAAATCCAAGTAAACATTCCACCATTCTGTAGCTGTGTGACAATCATGAATGCAAATCCACCTCTTCCTCCCAAGCTTCTTCCTCACCACACATTACTTTGGTCAATCACAATGTTCCCTTACTTAAAAAAAAAAATCTCTCATTTGAAAGTCACTGGGAACTACTGATCGATTTAGAAAAGGGAAATCAAGTTTGACAATCCTGTTGGAGTTTTTTATGTATATAACATGTAGAATAGATACAGGAAAATCAATGGATATATTTAGATTTTCACCAAGGCTTTGAAAGTATAAGAGGTTAATCTGCAAAATTAAAGCACACGAGGTTGGGGTATGGATTTAAAATTGGTTGACAGAGAGGAAAGTAGGAGCAGACTTACCAACAATGAGCAGGATGGTGACGCAACCTGCACAACCCTAATACTACCACAGCAATGGGACACAACTGGATCACCTCTTGCACTACCATGAACTTATTTGCTAATTGTGTTTTGCACTAATACATGTTTTTTGCACATTTGTTTTCTTTTCAGACTTTGTGTATTCATGTCTAATGTTGTCTTCGACTCTGTGATCGTGCTGCAAGCCTGATTTTAATTGTACCTGTACCTCACTGTACTTGGGCATTTCACAATATACTCAAAACTTCACGGTTAGAACAGGTCATCTTCAGGATGAGTGGCCTTGAAGAGTGGCGAGCCTCATAGATAAATGCTCGGGGCCCGTTATTCAGAATATATCACTGATTTGGATGAGAGAACTGAAAGTAATGTATTGAAGTCTGCTGCAGAACATGAAACTGGGATTGTAAATTGTAAGGAGGATGCAAAGAGGATTGGAAAGGCAATTGCAAAGCTTGCAAGGTGATTTGGAAAGGTTGAGTGAATAGGTAAATGCAAGCAGGTGAAGGAAAATGTGAATAAATGAGAAGTTATAAAACAGAAAGAGTATTGATTTGAATGTTAAGAGGTTGGGAAATGTTTATGTGCAAAGGTCACTGAAAGCAAACATTTTGCTGCAGAAACAGATAAGAAATCAATGGAATATAGAGATTGACTGCAAGAGGATTTGGGTACAAGAGAAAGGAAATTGTTCTACAACTATATAGAGCCTTGGTGGGGCTATACCTTGAGTACTGTGGGCATTTATGGCCTCATCCTAAGAAAGGATATACTTGCTACGGAGAGAGTGCAACAAAGATTCACCAGTCTGATTCCGGGGATGGTGGGACCATATTAAAAGGAAAGATTAGGTTGTGTTCACGAGTTTGGAAAAAACAAGATGAGATCTCATTGAAACATGTAAAATTCCAGGCCTAAAAGAACCTCTGGAACCGGGGTCATAATCTCAGGATATAGGGTAAGATATTTAAAACTGAGTGGAGGAGAATTTCTTCATTTGGAGGGTACCAAGGCTGTGGCAGAGGTGAAGTTGCTGAGTATAGAAGCATAGGACATTTCTCATCATGATTTCTGGTCACAAAAGGCATGAAGATGTATCAGGACTGGAATATGATATTGAGAGTATCTGATACGATTGTATTTAGTGGTGGAAATTAGAAAGGCCAAATAGTCTACTCCAACTTGTCTACACCTATAAATTGAGCATGTGAAACCAAAGAAGTTTTGACAGCCTCAAAGCATTGGAATTACCATAATGGTATTATATGACAGACTCATACACTTTATGTCTGCCAGCTAGCCCAATAGAACTAGGTTGTTGACACACCTCAGGCATATTCACAAAGGGGTGGTAAGTCCTGGAACCTACCTCTTTAAACTTGAGAGACAATTAGTGGTGTTTATTTGGAGAGACATTGAGTGAAAGCTTAGGTTCAAAGTGAAAGTAATCCATCAGTTTCAAAGAACAAAAAATTGGCACAATGGGGAGAACTGTCTCCACTGTGTTATGCCCCTGCCCCTGGAGACTTTGCGCCCCACCCAAGGTTTCTGTGCGGTTCCCGGAGGTTTTTGTCAGTCTCCCTAATGGTCGAAAGTGGTTTCCGCTTCTTCTATTTTCCAGCGATTATTTCAAAAAACTCAAAACTGGTCGCAACTAAAAATAGGTTGCCGTTTTAAAAATAGGTAATTTTTTTGTCGAAGCCGGTTGCGATGCTAGTTGAAGATGGTTGCCGGAGGTTGCAGGTAATGGAAGGTAAGACCTCCCTGGTGGAATAAAGCTGGGTGAAAAAAAGGTCTTGCCTTCCACTACCTGCAACCTCTACTTTCGACCATTAGGGAGACTGACAAAAACCTCAGGGAACCGCACGCAAATCTTGGGTGGGGCGCAAAGTCTCCAGAGGTTTCCGTTCAGGTTTCCTAAGTGGGACAGGGGCATGACACAATTTGAGAATAAGGCTGGAACCACTACACTCCCTTCATGACTATAACTTACAAGACAGTTAGAAGTGTATTTAAAGAGGAATCATTTCCAGTGCTATTCATTTAATAAAGTTTGAAAATTGATTGTTGCAATTAAATATTGGGCATATTTGTTGTGTCTGTTTCAGATCTGTTCTTAAGTATAAATTTTAATTGAAGCACATTAGATGAATATGATTTCCTAAGGCATTCCATAATTTTCATAGAAACAGAAAAAAATAGGTGCAGGAGGAGGCCATTCGGCCTTTCGAGTCAGCACCGCCATTCATTGTGATCATGGCTGATCGTCCGCTATCAATAACCCGTGCCTGCCTTCTCCCCATATCCCTTGACTCCACTAGCCCCTAGAGCTCTATCCAACTCTCTCATAAATCCATCCAGTGATTTGGCCTCCACTGCCCTCTGTGGCAGGGAATTCCATAAATTCACAACTCTCTGGGTAAAAAAGTTTTTTCTCACCTCGGTCTTAAATGACCTCCCCTTTATTCTAAGACTGTGGCCCCTGGTTCTGGACACCCAACATTGGGAACATTTTTCCTGCATCTAGTTTGTCCAGTCCTTTTATAATTTTATATGTTTCTATAAGATCCCTCCGCATCCTTCTAAACTCCAGTGAATACAAGCCGAGTCTTTTCAATCTTTCCTCATATGACAGTCCCGCCATCCCAGGGATCAATCTCGTGAACCTACGCTGCACTGTCTCAATCACAAGGGTGTCCTTCCTCAAATTAGGAGACCAAAACTGTACACAATACTCCAGATGTGGTCTCACCAGAGCCCTGTACAACTGCAGAAGAATCTCTTTACTCCTGTACTGAAATCCTCTTGTTATGAAGGCCAACATTCCATTATCTTTCTTCACTGCCTGCTGTACCTGCACGCCAACTTTCAGTGACCGGTGTACAAGGACACCCAGGTCTCGCTGTACCTCCCCCTTACCTAACCTAACCCATTGAGATAATAATCTGCCCTCTTGTTTTTGCCACCAAAGTGGATAACCTCACATTTATCTATATTATACTGCATCTGCCACGCATCTGCCCACTCACTCAACCTGTCCAAGTGCCCCTGCAACCTCCTAACATCCTCTTCACAGTTCACACTGCCACCCAGCTTTGTGTCATCCACAAACTTGCTAATGTTGCTCCTAATTCCCTCTTCCAAATCATTTATATATATATATATATATATATATATATATATATATATATGGTAAACAATTGCGGCCCCAACACCGAGCCTTGCGGCACTCCACTCGCCACTGCCTGCCATTCTGAAAAGGACCCGTTCACTCCTACTCTGCTTCCGGTCTGCCAACCAATTTTCTATCCATGTCAACACCCTACCTCCAATACCATGTGCTCTAATTTTAGTCACCAGTTTCCCGTGCGGGACCTTATCAAAGGCTTTCTGAAAGTCTAGATACACTACATCCACTGGCACCCTTTCATCAATTTTACTTGTCACATCCTCAAAAAATTCCAGAAGATTAGTCAAGCATGATTTCCCTTTCATAAATCCATGTTGACTTGGACTAATCCTTTTACAGCTATCCAAATGCTCCATTATTAGCTCTTTAATAATTGACTCCAGCATCTTTCCCACCACCGAAGTCAGGCTAACTGGCCTGTAATTCCCCATTTTCTCTCTCGCTCCTTTCTTGAAAAGTGGGATAACATTAGCTATCCTCCAATCCACAGGAACTGATCCTGAATCTATTGAACATTGGAAAATGATCACCAATGCATCCACTATTTCTAGAGCCACCTCCCTGAGGGCCCTGGGATGCAGACCATCAGGCCCAGGGGATTTATCATCATTCAGTCCCATTAGCCTACCCAATACTATTTCTCGCCTAATGAAAATTTCTTTCAGTTCCTCTACCCCCTTAGATCCTCTGTCCTCCAGTACATCTGGGAGATTGTTTGTGTTCTCCTTAGTGAAGACGGATCCGAAGTACCTATTCAACTCTTCTGCCATTTCCTTGTTGCCCATAATAATTTCACCCGTGTCTGCCTTCAAGGGACCCACATTTGACTTTGCTACTCTTTTTCCCTTAACATATCTAAAGAAGCTTTTACAGTCCTCCTTTATATTCCTGGCCAGCTTCCCCTCATACTTCATCTTTTCAGCCCGTATTGCCCGTTTTGTTTCTTTCTGTTGTCCTATAAAGTTTCCCAATCCTCCAGTTTCCGGCTACTCTTTGCTGTGTTATACATCTTTTCTTTTAGTTTTATTCTATCCCCAACTTCTCTTGTCAGCCACGGTTGCCTCCTACTCCCCTTAGAATCTTTCTTCCTTTTTGGAATGAAATGAACCTGCGTCTTCCGGATTATGCCCAGAAATTCCTGCCATTGCTTTCCACCGTCATTCCTGCTAGGATCCCTTTCCAGTCTACTTTGTCCAGCTCCCCTCTCATGCCTTTGTAGTCCCCTTTGTTCAACTGCATCACTGCCACTTCCAATTTAACGTTCTCCTTCTCAAATTGCACATTAAAACTAATCATACTATGATCACTAAGCGGTTCCTTTACCTCGAGTTCTTATCATATTTGGTTCATTGGACAACACTAAATCCAGAATTGCCTTTTCTCTGGTCGGCTCCATTACAAGCTGCTCTAGGAATCCATCTCAGAGGCATTCTACAAACTCTCTTTCTTGGGGTCCTGAACTAACCTGAATTTTTGCAGAGTACCTGCATATTGAAATCCCCCATCACCACAGTGGCATTACCTTTGTTACATGCCAGTTTTAACTCCTGCTGCAACTTACACACTACATCCGGGCTACTATTTGGGGGTCTGTAAATAACACGAATTAGTGTCTTCTTGCCTTTACAATTCCTCAACTCAATCCACAGTGACTCTACCTCGTCAGTCCGTATGTCTTCCCTCGCAAGGGACTGAATTCCATCCCTCACCAGCAGAGCTACCCCCCCCTCCCCCTCCTCTGCCCACCTGTCTATAGGATGTATAACCCTGAATATTAAGTTCCCAGGCCCGATCCTCCTGCAGCCACGTCTCAGTAATCCCCACAATGTCATATCTACCAACCTGTAACTGAGCCTCAAGCTCATCTTCTTTACTTCTTATACTTCGCGCATTCATATACAATACTTTTAATTCCTTACACATCTCACCTTTCACATCTATCCCTATTACACTTGGCCATACTCTCCTATCCCTTTGTGAGATTCCTTTCCCATTAATTCTGGGGTCAATAACCATCCGTTTACTCTCTTTCTCTTCAACTCCGTCCTCGACTATCCCATTTGACACCCCACCCCCCTTATTCAGTTTAAAACCACCCATGTAGCAATGGCAAAACTGCCTGCCAGAATGCTGGTCCCCCACCCGTTAAGATGCAATCCGTCCCTTTTGTACAGTTCCCCCTTACTCCAAAACAGATCCCAGTGATCTAAGAATCTAAATCCCTGCCCCCTGCACCAGTTTAAAAGCCACACATTCAGGTCCCGTATCTCCCTGTTCCTGCTCTCGCCAGCACGAGGAACTGGAAGCAAACTGGAGATAACAAACCTGGAGGTCCTGCTTTTCAGCATTTTTCCGAGCTCTCTAAAGTCACGCTGCAGAATATTCATCCCCTTCTATCCAACATCGTTTGTGCTGACATGCACTACCACTTCCGGCTGTTCACCTTCATCCTTGAGGATTTTCTGCACTCTGTCCATGACATCCTGGATCCTGGCACCAGAAAGGCAGCACACCATCCTCGAATCCCATCTGTTGCCGTAGAAACCCGTCCGTACCTCTCACAATGGAGTCTCCAACAACAATGGCGTTGCCTGATGTTGGCTTCTTTGGTTTTGGCTCCAGCCCTTTTTGCTTTGCAAGCCAGTCCGCTGGTCAGTGTTTTAACGTCTTCTGTCCCGACAGCTTCTAAGTGGGTGAACCTGTTCACAAGAGGTACAACGCCCGGGGACCTTTGCATTCCAAGTTTCCCTCCCTTTCTCACCGTCACCCACTTTTTCCCTTCCAGTACCTTAGGCGTAACAATCTCACTGTAGGACTTGTTGAGGAACGATTCAGTTTCTCGGACGAACCTGAGGACATCCACTTGCTTCTCCAATTCCCCAACACGGTCCTTCAGGAGCTGTACCTGGATGCACTTCTCACATTTGTAGCAGCCAGAGGCACCAGCAGTGTCCTTGACCTCCCACATACTGCAAGCATCACACTGAATCAGCTTGCTTGACATCTCCTTCTTTCGTCTCTCCCTGTCCAGCGTTTTGCGTAGCCTCCTCACCGAAGACTCTTGAGCCAAAGACTCGGACTTTTCTCACAGGGCACTTCCATCACAAGGCCGCTCCCTCACTTCCACGCCTTAAGAGCTGTCTTGCTTATATTGACTGATAAATTGCCTAATTTACAAATCAAATTCCTCAGTTTTTCAACTGTTTTCCCCCTCTGACTCACTTCTAACTCTCCTCCCATTCGGGCTAGAGCCAATCAGTGTTTTCTCCTGCTTCTCTTTGTTGCTGTTGCTTCCAAATCCATGGGAGCTCTGAGTAAAGTCTGCCTGTGCTTTGCCTCTCTTTTTCAACTGTTTTCACCCTCTGACACACTTCTAACTCTTCTCCCACTTGGGCTAGAGCCAATCAGTGTTTTCTCCTGCTTCTCTTTGTTGCTGTTGCTTCCAAATCCACGGGAGCTCTGAGTAAAGTCTGCATTTCCTTGCATTGCTTTTTAAATATCATTCTTTAAAAATGCTATGCCCAATTTTTATTTCTGATTATATAGATCGGAAACCAGTGCCTTGTCATTTATTTCTGGCCCAAACAAGAGCAACACCTGCAGAGGAAGAGAAACTGCTGAAAACGCTGGAGGAATTAGCAGAAAACTTTAAACTGGGTACTCACGGAAACACCAATCCGAACTGAAGTCTTTATTCATTCAGTTTTTCACAGCAGCCAAAAAAAAATCCTAATCCATTTGATTAATGTTGGAGACCCTCAAAACAAATCAAATGACAACTCGTCTAACATCCCATGATATTTCTTTCAGTATGGCATTCATCTATTATCACACTACAGTGGAGAACAGATTTGCCTTAATTTTTAGCAACTTAATTAAAACTTAAGTAGAAAGTTGATATGCAGCTCGCCTTTATTCCAAATTGTGGTTCCTGTTTCTTCATCCCATGGGCAATATTACTTCTTTGCCTTTCTATTCCTATCTGTTGCTTTTTCATTGTCTAAGCTGCTTTCTGTATTTACATTTTACTTTATTTGACTCTTCACAGGATACTAAAAGCTTCTGCTGCTAATTCTATAGTTAGAACATCAATACTACAAAGGACTTTAACTTGGTTTCTTGTTACAATAAAGAGTTGACAGTTGGAATATCAGTCTGTTTTGACCAAATGCACTGTTGCATATTTCCAAATTCTTCAAGTTCTAATTTTCAACTTAAAAAAGTTTATTTTACATATGTTTTTAATATATATGTTCAATGCTTCCAAGATTGATCAAATTGCTTGTTTGCATACAATTAATAAAATATCAGCAATTTCAACATGACAACATTTTGGTTATTTTGTACAATTATTTATCGCAAGACTGTTGTCTCCACACTGATCCAGGGAACATTTGGCAGAGGCTGCCTAGATCTTGTATCAAGATGTATGAATTCATAAATACCTCTGGTCAACAAATTTGATTTTAAAAAGTTAAAATTGTATTGCTATTCCATATTGGTAGGCAAAATACAACATTTTGAGATTTCCAACAGGATCAACTGTTCTGTGGATCAAGGGATTCCATTGGCCCACTTCACAAAACACTGGCCACGTATTTATGCAGTTATTTGAGAGATATTTATGTGCAGTAAGCCAGTGAAAAGCAACAATGAGGCAGGCACGTGCCGTCAGGGTAGGCAAGGTAGGCACTGCCTACCCTGACTAAAATTATAGCATAGTAATAACTAAATATAAATAATAAAGGCATGTGAGAATTATGCCTATGTAAGAGACCGATCTCTTAGGTAAGCATAATTCTCTGTGACTTTCATCCGCAGAGCTTGTAACACGGGAAAGTCTGTGCAGCCCACGTGCCGTCAGCGCTGCCTGAAGCCGTCACTTTCAAGCGGGGCTGAAGGCAGCTGAAATTATGCCTTTGCTGCACTGCGCATGCGCATCAGTCTACTGCGCATGCGCAGTGCAAGTTTCTTGGCGGGGTTTTCAACTATAGTTTGTCGTGTACCAATGATGTGGTAAGTACATTTTGTGTTTGTTTTTAAATACCGCCGGGCCGGACAGCGGAACCACCTTAGCTCCTTCTGCCGTTCCCCGCTCACCTCTGGCAGCTCTCCATCTAAAAACCTCTCTCCTGCCGCTCGCTGGCCTCACTCATGTCCTTAAATTCCGACAGCGCGATTGCGGTTACTCGGCTTTGGGAATTTAAGGATTTGCAGGAAGCCGCTGACATGAGCAAAGTCGACGAACAGCAGGTGACAGGTGTTGCAACGGAGAGCACTGCCAAAGGTGAGCGGGCCGGCAGAGGTGCTGAAGTGGCGGCCAGTTCTGCTGTCGGGTCCCGGTGGCCGCTTGTAGCTCCCCGTGCTGCTTCTATCCCCAGCTACAGTGCATGGCTTCGCGCCCGGAGAGCTGCGGTGAGTGAGTGAGTTACTGGCAGTATCCCTGACACCCTCCTTCTCAACACTCGTGCCCTCCCCACAACTTTACCCCTGGCACAGACTCTACACACGCTGTGAAAGGAACTGTTCCCCCAATTGGTCTAATATTAGGAAGCCTTGGCAAATTGGTCACTGCTTTTATTTATTTATTTATTTAACGGGGAGAACAATCTGAGCATGCCGGTTTAATTTTTTTTTAAAGCGGACTGAGTGCCTACCCTGAGTAATTACTCACGGCACGTGCCTGCAATGAGGTGTGTAAAGTGTCAACAAGGTTTTTACATAAGCAACAGATCTGGGTGCTGGCATTTGCAAATGATTTTGAGGCAGCAAGGACAGTAGTGGGATATCAAATCCAGCCCGATCATCATTGCTTCAGGGATGCGGCAATGCAACTGTTTATAGGTTGGGAGTGCTGCAACAAAGATCAACATTTACTGTTACCTGTAATTGGTCTTTTACTGAATAACCGTTGGGGCATTTCAGAGTCAACCATAGTGTTACACACCTGTAGTCACATGTGGCACAAGGTCAAAGTGTTCATTTTCCTAAACTAAGAGGTGAACTTTTGTGACTATCTGGAAGATTAACTGTCACAAGTGAAGACACCAGCTTTACAATCCGGAGTTATTCATTTTGATTTAATTAACTGAATTTAAAAATTGTGAAGTATGACTCAAGTCTGCAGACCATCTGACCAGTACCTCTGCAATAATCATTGAATAACTGATCCATACCATGCCACCTAAAGTTGAAAAGGGCAATTTTGCAAAAATGAAGGGGGTCCTGTATCTGCATTCTTTAGTTTAAAAGGATGAGGAATGATCTCAAATGAATGGCACCTGTCAGGGTGGATGTTGAAATCCATTTCACTAATGTCAGACACAAGGGAACAGTAATTCTTCTTGCATTTCTTCTTGCTGAGTGCCAAATGTCTAGCACAATCTGTCTCTTTACACATTACAAATCATCTGGAGACAAGAGACTACAGATGCTGAAATCGAGCGAAAAGGATCAACCCCCTGAAACAGTTATATTTCTGGAAGATTAGTATTGATTTATCATTGTCATTTGTACCAAGACACAGTGAAAAACTTTCTTATGTTTGTTATACAGCAGATCATGCCATACACGAATACAGGTAGTGGAAAAAGATAAAAGAAACAAATTGCAGAATATAATGTTACAGCTACAGAGAAGAGGCAGACTTTCGAAAAAGTGCAAAGGCCACAAGGTAGATCAAGAATACATCCTTAGGATAAGAGGTCTATTCAAAAGTCTGAAGATCAAGATCATGGAATTTAGAGCTGAGTAAATCATCATGGAAGAGGAAGCCTGGTGTAATAAGCTGTTATACAACTGAATAGGGTGATGAATTATCACATACACTGGGAATGAAAATTCTTCATTGCTGCATATTTTCAGGCATATTATTGCATCCTTGTTATTTGATTAATTAAAAAAACAAGGTAATATTACAATAATACTATATAATATTAGATAAATGAACCACAATAGTAACCATAAACCAGCACAGGCTGGAGGCCTTCTCTTGCTCCAATAATGCACAACAATTGTCAAATGAAGCCATCTGTGACAATGATGCAATGCAATGATCCAAACATCTCTGTAGAATAATTTTATTCTGTGATTGCCAATACATACATTTTGTAACAGTATTTAAGTATTTTACAAGTCATTTTAAGTGTTGTACCGAATTGCAGCATTAATTGTGAAACAAACCTATATTTCCTTTGGAATGTTTTATCAGAACGTACCAGCAAGTTTTTTTTTATTTTATCAGGAGCATGAGCCATATTTCAGTTTTTATTTTGAGTATTAATTGCAAACTTCACCTAAGTTTATCCAAGAACAGAGTGTGCACAATACACTTCATCTGGGATCATGATCTTCCTTTACTTCTTCGCATTGGGATTTGATCACATTTAAAACAAAATACCTCAAATTTCACATTGCTAAATGGTTTCAAAGTTCCACTTGTGGAGCTGTGGATCATATCAAACTGCTGGTTTGTTACTCCAGCTTTTTGTGTCTATCTTCTCAGTGGGGGCTGGTTGATGATTCCTGTTCAAAGTTGGGTAACGATCTTGTTCGGTTGACATTTCTCAGGACCCATGATTCTTGTGGCTGAGGAATATTTAATTGCAATGTTCTCATGTAGGGAACTGAACAGGCATTGAATAGAGTGTGCCCCATGGTGAAATACAAGGGTTTGGATGGTCCTGGTGTAAGATGAAGAATGCAAATACCATCTCTGGGGACTGAGGTAAGAGGATTACTGTGCATGTTGAGTTGATTTCCATAGAATATTGCTTAATTCAATTTTTTGCTCCACCCCTCCTCCCCCCTCGCCAGAGAATTAACTTTTACACGCTCAAAATTAATCGACATCTACATTGCTGGAACTAGTTTCAATTTTCTCTTTCACACGTGCTAGCAAAAATGTTCAGGCTCAGAAATATTAAATTCATCCAAGGCTGGCCAGCTATCATCGCTGGCAACCTAGGTGAAGTGCTTCCAGTGATGGGAAGGAAGTGGAAAAGTAGAGATGTACCACATGTATCTGAATAGATGAAATTAAAAAATAAAAAAAAATCGTACTGCGGCAAAATAAAAAAGCCAACTATTTTGCACAGTACCAAACCAATGAGATGGTGAAAGTTTTGCAGCAGTATGATTTCTGTTCAATTGTTTCTTGGGATTTCTGAATTGCTCCTCAGAGGTCTTACCCTAACCATTCCTGGTTAGGGTAAGACCCTGGCAAATCTTAACAATAAAACTGCATAATCTTGGAAAAGTTAGCTTTAAATTTAATGCTGCATTGGCTGGCTACTTTATCAATAGTTTACAAGCACCTTCAATTAACTAGATCAGGAAGAGTAAATTCAGTTATGGTGCAATGGGCATCTGGGTTTCCTGCAGTTGTTGCTGATGTGGATTTCTGGTCAAGCCACATTCAGAAAAAAGCCCTTAGGTGCAAGGATTTAAATTAAAAAAAACATTGGAAAATACTCATTCACATTAGAACAAAAGAGCTTCCAGAACAGCATTAAATCACACGAGTTTTAGTGTTGTGCCCAACCTTCACAGAACATTCTTTGAAGCTCTCTGTTCCAAAATTGGGCAGTTTTATTGTGCTGTGATTTGCCAGGAAAGTTTTTTTGCACCTGGAATAAATATGTACAGTTCGGATCTCCCTACAGAAGAATAGAGAGGGAGTGTAATAAAGATCCATCTGGCTGATTCACGGGAACATTGAGCAAAGACAAGATGACTGGACCCATGCCCTTTTAGAAAGGTGACCGGCAATATCGTTATAATATTACATTCTTATGGGGCTTAACAGGGTAGATGTAGGGATAGTGGTTTCCCTGGGTCGTACAACGAGAACAAGTGGTCACAGGATCAAAATAAGTGGTTAACCATTCAGGACTATCATGAGAAGAAATTCAGAATTATTAAGGGGCTGTGGAGGCTCAATCACCGAGTAGAGTCAGTATAGAGGTCCAGAGATTTTAGTACAATGAAAGTATATAGTTATCAAGCTAAGGTTAAACATAAGCCATGATCTTACAAAATATTGTGTACCACTTCCCTTTTTTTTAAAATTGTATGTCGATTTCCCCTTCTCTTTTAAAAACGTGACAGAAATATGCTAGGTAAGCACCAATTTTCTTTGCCTAGGTAAACATTAACTACACATTTTTGAAGGGGAGGGGAAGGGGTGTTGGTGTGAGGGAAAGGGATCACATCACAGTACGTAGATCTTTGAGGCAAAATAATTTCCATAAGATTTAAGTTCAGCACTATTAGTCTGTAGTATACCACATAAAATGTTATCATATCACTATTTTGCCTCCTACAACATTTGCTGGTTGATCTTAAAACTGTTCAAAAGTTTCTAAGCGCTAACTGGGTTAGTTTAAGTTAATGATGGTATACATAGAGCATGAGATGCTTTGTGGCAGAAGATCAGTTTTAAAAGAAGTGGAACAATTTGAGAATAGGATATGAGAATGGGTAGAAAGCAGGGGATACAATTTCATGGTAAAATTGTCTCAACTGCCTCAATATGCAAACAGAAGATACTGAAATATTGCAAAATATGGAGTAAATTTAGCTTTGGAATATACCTCTTTATTGGGAGGCTTAATTCTCACTTGACTGAGAAGTACAAATTGTATTTTCAGCTTATTTGCACCAATTAATTATAGATCCCTTAAAGATGCATTAGTTTCACTGGAGGACGCAATTTGTTTACAGGCCAATTGCAAAATAAAACAACCACTGTATGATTGTGCTTACAAGTATGCTAAGTTACCAGACGGTTATGAGGCTTTTAGGCTTCGACTCTTTAGCTAATGAAAGAGTTTAGAATGATTTAAAACTCCATGAGGGTGGATGCATGGAAAGATGTTTCCTCGAGAAGGAAATAAAGAAGGGATCGTGATGCTCAAAATTTAGCCAAACCATTTAGGTCAGAAAACAAGTATTTCTTCATATACAGTGTAAACCAAATATGGAATCTCCGCAACTTTCAAGATTAGAAACAGACACCTATGACAAGGTAAGGGAGTCAAGGAATATGAGATACTTTAAACCAGTTCCCATGTTCATTTATACATAATTACTCTGAAAAATTGTGCTAAAATAGTCACTGCAGGTTTAAGTTGTGCTTCAATAAGATTTTTGTTCCGTCTATTAAAATGTAAAAATAGTACAGCAGGTGGAACAAATGTTAATTGCAGGCATTCTAGCAGAAAGTTTCTCTTCAATGTGTGCAGTATATTATCTGAGAGAACTAAGCATGGACATGATTTGTTTTCTGAAGACAAAGAAAAATTTGGACTATGACAACAATTGAGACTAGCTTGGTCCAACTCAGCTTTGTGTCCCTTTATAAATTCCATTAAAATACAAGTCTAAATTCTTAAATTAACTATCGATTTAGTTAACAATAACTACTTTTCAAAATACTTCCCTGAATGTGAGGAACCGAGGGTAACAAAGGCAACATGCTAATACCAGTCTTTCATTCTTTAATTGTCAGTATTTACCACACTGTGCCATCACCATCCATTAACCAAAAGATCCATCCAGCCTTCATGAGCACCCAAAGTCCAGTTTTCACCATTTGCTGGTGTCAGATAGCTGACAAGTCTCTTCATCACTGGCCCATTAAATATGAAATTACCCTCAGCAAATAGTGTAAGAACTGAGTGAACTGTGTGTGTATATACAGTCAAAGGAGAAGGAATGGGGATGGACTTGAGCGCTCCAATATGGAGCAGACAGTAGTGTAATCAGCAGGATATCTCCCCACTGCACTCAAGTTTCTACAAGACGGTGACTGAAGACTTCAGCTCAACTAAACAATACGCCATCCAGGCAATGTCTGAACGAACATTTAAATTTCAACTAATCAGAGGTTATCTGGATCATTAGATGTATCAACAGATCGGAACACTCATCATATATGGGACCAGGTTTCAACTGAATGTAAGCACTTGCTACTGCACTGCAGCAAATAAGACAGAATAAGAAGTAAACAAAGGGACACATTAATTTGGAAATTAAAGAGCAGCCCTCAAGATAGAAATGAAGGCACACTCTCTTCCTTAATTCTCACCTTCCTGATTCAACGAACATTATAGGACAACAACGACTTTACCACAACAGGGAGGATGAAGGTTGAACAAAATAATTGATTTTTTGTTTTTAAGCATGAAAATATAATTCTCCACTGCCTTATCAGCAAGACTGCGCATTCAGTCCTTATAATCCTGCTTTATATCTATTGCACAGATATGTATTTAGGTTCTGGTCATTCTATTGTCAAATGTTGCATTAAACATGCCTAGAGTTTGCATTTCTAATTTCGAATTATTTACATCTTAAATTCGAGAAGACACCAGGATTTCTCAAACTACACTTCTGCAGTCTAGGTTGATTAAAGCATTGGAACATACATGGAATGTTTTAACTAATTTCACTTTGATATAGAGAAAAGGACCATCCAGACAATTAAGTTTTTTACAAAGAGCTGGAGTAACTCAGCGGGACAGGCAGCATCTCTGGAGAGAAGGAATGGGTGATGTTTCGGGTAGAGACCCTTCTTCAGACTGATTAGGGATAAGAAAAACGAGATATATAGAGAAATATGTGGAGAGATAAAGAACAATGAATGAAAAATATGCAAAAAAAATCTTTTTTTTGCATATCTTTCATTCATTGTTCTTTATATCCACATCGACTATATCTCTAGTTGTTCTTATCCCTAGCCAGTCTGAAGAAGGGTCTCGTCCTGAAACGTCACCCATTCCTTCTCTCCAGAGATGCTGCCTGCCCTGCTGAGTTACTCCAGCTTTTTGTGTCTATCTTCGGTTTAAATTAGTATCTGCAGTTCCATCTTACACAAATTAAGTTTATACCTTTTCCACTGCAATCCTGTCATTAGTTTCTCTTTCACACTGCTTTGGGAAAATCCTATATTAGCATTTTATGATTTCTCAGCACAAACAACTGTACAACTATTGCAAAGTATATTACCAAAACAAAACCAGACATCTCTCCAACATCACCCATTCGCTCACCAAGGAGCGACAGGAGAAAAACATGAACACAAAGTCATGAACGGACAAGAACCTATCACCACAATATTTTTTTTTAAAACAGCCAACAAAAATCAGTAATGTCAATCAGAAAAAGACAGAAAAATCATACAAACGTCTTAATTGTACAACTGACCCTCTTGAAAACCATACTTCAATTCTTGTAGCCAAGATTTGCCAGAATCACTATGCAACTTTTAAACTTCGATAGATACTGATCAAGGTTTGGAAGGCTGCTTTAGAAAATATCAAATTCCTATGTTCCCTGTCAAAGCCATAACTCTTCATTAGCGTTGCTGACTGATCCTCCATGAGCAGACTAGCGCATTGGACAGAATCCCTTACGATCATCAGCGAGAAGACATCACGACACCACAGGAGTCATATCCCAAAGCTGCAAGAAAGATTGTTCAAATTTCTTAATATAATTGTAATAAATTTGTTTATCACTCAAAATTAATAAATTAACCTATTCTCCCCCTTCCAGTATTTCGGCTACATCTGTTATGAGCAGAGGTAACTGTATTCTGATAATGAGTTCTTCACTCATTAATGGATAATGTGTGTTTCAGACTGAATGTAACTTATAGACAATGGTGCGTTCAACATTAACTCAAGAGAACTAAACTAGACTTTTTCAACAAAAAACTAAAATCTATAAAGCAATAAAGGAAACTGATACGAGTCATGGTTTCTTTGCTGTTACTTGTACTCATGAATTACATGGTAAGATAACAGATTCCAAATTAGTAAAAGGAGGGAATTTCCTGGAAGTATGTGGCATTGCAATCTTCTTTGGCAAGTGGAATTAACATATTACGGACATTTATATTTGACTCCAATTGAGGAGTGGAAAATGCCCATGTGTGAATTTCATAAAGATGGGGCAAGATTATAGTATACCAACAACCATGTGGTCTTGACAGAGCAAGGTCTTTGTTCAATAGCAACAGATTCCAAGTGGACTGAACCAGTTCAGCATACACAAGGATGTGGACACAGTTGCACACACGCTAAATACGTGCAGACGCTTTCCACCCACGTCATCTTCATTGGCTTCATGCCTCACCCAATCACTTCCCTAGATCAGTCCCCTTTCCTAGTCTCCATACAGGTTATTAAAACTCAAGGATTGAAAATAGTTAAACAACCTTAAAAAAAAAAGTAGATTTGATGTGTGCCTGATGATTAATCTCCACCAGCAGAATATTAAAAATCCGATCATGAATGGAGAGGTGCTGTAGAACTAGACCAATCACTGGTCAATACTTGAGGGGAGGGGGAAGGAGGAGGAGGATAAATATGGGCCGAAAGGAATGATGAAACTAGCAATGTTACAAAATTTTGAGATTTTAAAAATCAAGTCTGCAATTTATCCCATCAGATAAAGCATAAAAAAAAGTTTAAGTTGACACCTAATTCACTTTCATATCTTCAGTATTAAAAAAATTATGGCCATTTTCATACTCGGAAATTAGCATCTTGTTCCCCATTACCTTTCCATTGACTTAACTCAAAAGCTATGATCTAGGACAGTCAAAAGCCTTTCTTAAAAATTAGGAGAACTCAATGACATTTTCAGTTATTATAGATTGAAGCATTCTGAAACAAATATGAAACAATCTTACTTGGATGACCTGAAATTAAAGTATATAATTAGTTAGTTACCTAATTGTAGCTAATTACAAAATTCAAGATCATACTAGATCTAAACATCTATCCATTTCTTAAGAAAATGATAATATTTTTAAATTGCCTAAGTGTCCAAATAACATTCACACAATAATTCACAATATAACATGATTTTTAAATCTAATTTTCATGAATTTATAGGCCAAATGGAAGGAAATTAGTGTTTAATTCCCGTAAATTAATGGCCATTTAAATCAACTTGCGAGTGGGTTTTAGTGGAACGCAGTGGATTGGAACGTTGCAGTTTGCGGTGAATTTAACCCAGTCGGCAGGAAAAATACTGCCGGTTCGTAAATATTTTTTGTCTCCTTTTCGCAACATGCAAATTTGATTAAAGACTTCCTAAGAACCACGTTTTTATGTAAAAATAAACTGTGAACCTTCTTTTATCCCCTACGTAAAATCCTTCCCGTTGTCGGCGTTCACGGCTTTAGAAGATGATTTTAAAATTAGTCTAGCTATTAAATCTAGCGTAGTTTAAAAATACCTTCATAAAACAAATGTTGGAGCGATTTCTCTTTAGCAACGAAATCCTTTGAGATGGATCGATTTGAACAGTCTGGAGAAAAACGGCGTTTTAAACCCGCCCCCCTCTGAAAGGCGCCAAAGTCGCGCACACGGGGAATGGCATAACTGCAGCGCCGCTCAAGGTAAGTTTTGTAACATACCTAATGAAACCACCACTTGGCCTGAGCACCCCATTCATGTTTGAAAACAATAAGTATTTTGGGCTTGCTTCTAGTTAGATGAACTCAAGTCAGTTGATCGTATTCTAACGTTAAGGATATGGTCTCACCTGGAGCAAGGAGTGACGGCGAAACGCTACTAATTCTGGGATCTGGAGCTTGAGGAGTCAGGAGATTCATCTATCTGTGGGCAGCAGTGGCGTAGCTGGGAGGGCATGTTTCTGTGCTGTATCTCTAAGTAAATCTGAGAGCACAGCTTTATCAAATTGAGCTTTCCTCCCATTTCTGCCAGGAGTGCCAGTTTTGAGGATCTTTGTCCACTTTCCGAAAACCACCCCATGGATTACTTGGTTATAGCAGACAATCGGCAATAATTTATACCATTCCCTCCACCCTGCCCCCCTCTCCCCAATGGTCCTTTATAATGAAGGTTTACTGTAATAGCTTCTTGCCCTTGGCCAGAGTGGTGTTCTGCTGAGGTTTCCCCAACGCCCCTTGCACTTTCACTCCAAAGACCGTGTTAGCCTTTGACAAAGCTTCCTTTCAGCCTGCAGATAGAACCTCATCGGGTGGTACCAGCAATAGCTGCCTCGCCAACAGTCTGTCTGAACCTTCCTTCTTTGTGTTTTAATAGTATGTGTTAAAATATATGTTTTTAGTGTTCTTTAGCTTGTTATATGTGTGGGGTGGGGGAAAAGAGTTGGGGGAAACTTTTTCTAATCCCTTACCTCGACAGAGATACGATTTTTTCCCCGTATCGTATCTCCATCCACACTGTGGCCTAACATCAAGGAGTTGGCGGCCTTTGCTGGGGACCGATTTACGGAGCTCCACCGGGGGTGCCTGCAGTCTTTAACATCGCGGAGCCCACAATCCTTTTGCCAGGGATCGACCTCTGAGCTCCAACTGCGGGAGCTTGCAGACTATAACGTCACGGAGCTCGCGGTCTCTGGTCAGAGACCGACTTCGGGAACTCCAAGCCGCAGGAGCGTCGACCGCCCTGATGCGGGAGTTTCGATCGCCCCGATGCGAGACCTTCGATTGCCCCGATGCGAGGAGTTCGATTGCCCCGAGGATGGTTCAACTGCCAGACCGCGGGAGAATAAAGGGGAAGAAGATTGGACCTTTTTGCCTTTCATCACAGTGAAGAATGTGGGGAATCCACTGTCGTGGATGTTTATGTTAACTTTTATGTAGTTGGGTGTGTTGTTACTTTTTTTTCTCGTATGGCTGTATGGTAATTTGCATATCATTGTACCTTAATTGGTACATGTGACAATAAAAACCATTTGACCTTTGAAACCTTCTATCAAAAGCCCTAAAGCTGTGACAAAACATAGATAGTGGGATGTTCTCATGCATAACTTTCTCACCTTGATTACCCGGTCATTCCCCGATGTCAGCAGCCAGCCTCTCGTTACATCAAATGCCATGTGGACCACGTGATGCTTGCTATCGTGGAAAGTTGCCGTGGGTGCCCGACTGTGCACAACAACGCATATCATGCACAAAAGCATAATCAATAGCAAAAAATTAAAAACTGGTGTCGAAATATCGAAAAACAAATTTGAAGTGCATAAATATTAATTCACCAATTGCACTATTTGGCACATGCAAAGCGAGTGATGGTATAGTTGAGGCAATGAAGTGAATTTTCTGTCATCAAGATGACTTCATATCTTTAATCTTTGAAAAAAGAGTTATTGCCATTCAGCTTCTTGGCAGAAATTAAAGGGAACTTTATTTATGGTAGATTGTGCTGAGATCTGGCTCCTGGCTGACAGTCCCACTGAAACCTTCTATTTTTCTGAACATGGCCTTTAGTGAATCTCCTCCAGATATGCATCATCAAATTTACAGTGCCCTCCATTATGTTTGGGACAAAGACCTATCATTTATTTATTTGCCTCTGCACTCCACAATTTCAGATTTGTAATAGGAAAAAAAATCACATCTGGTTAAAGAGCATATTGTCAGATTTTAATAAAGGCCATTTTTATACATTTTGGTTTCACCATGTAGAAATTACAGCAGTGATTATGCATAGTCCCCCCACTGCAGGGTACCATAATGTTTGGGGGACAGCAATGTCACGTAAATGAAAGTAGTCTTGTTTAGTATTTTGTTGCATATCCTTTGCATGCAATGACTGCTTGAAGTCTGTGATTCATGGACATCGCCAGTTGCTGAGTGTCTTCTCCGGTGATGCTCTGCCATGCCTGTACTGCAACCATCTTTAGCTTATGCTTGTTTTCAGGGCTAGTACCCTTCAGTTTTCAATTCAGCATATAAAAGACATGCTCAATTGGGTTCAGATCAGATGATTAACTTGGCCACTCAAGAATTTACCATTTTTTAGCTTTGAAAAACTCCTTTGTTGCTTTAGCAGTATGTTTGGGATCATTGTCTTGCTGTAGAATAAAACGCCGGATACGAGTTTTGAAGCATTTGTTTGAACTTGAGCAAGTAGGATGTGTCTATTCACTTCAGAATTCATTATGCTACAACCATCAGCAGTTGTATCATCAATGAAGATAAGTGAACCAGTACCTTCAGCAGCCATACACCCCCACCACCGGGTTTCACAGATGAGGTGGTATGATTTGGATCTTGGGCAGTTCCTTCTCTCCTCCATACTTTGCTCTTGCCATCACTATGATATAAGTTAATCTTCGTCTCTTCTGTCCACAAGACGTTTTGCCAGAACTGTGGTTGCTCTTTTAGGTACTTCTTGGCAAACTGTAACCCAGCCATCCTATTTTTGCAGCTAACCAGTGGTTTGCATCTTGCAGTGCAGCCTCTGTATTTCTGTTCATAAAGTCTTCTGCAGACAGTGGTCATTGACAAATCCACACCTGACTCCTGAAGAGAGTTTCTGATCTGTCAGACAGGTGTTTGGTGATTTTTCTTTATTATAGAGAGAATTCTTCTATCATCAGCTGTGGTCTTCTTTAGCCTGCCAGTCCCTTTGTGATTAGTAAGCTCACCAGTGCTCTCTTTCTTATTAATGTTGTTCCATACAGTTGATTTTGGTAAGCCTAAGGTTTGACTGATGTCTCTATAAGTTTTATTATTGTTTCACAGTCTCATAATGGCTTCTTTGACTTTCATTGGCACAACTTTGGGCCTCATGTTGATAAACAGCATTAAAAGTTTCCAAAGGTGATGGAAAGTTGAGGAAAGACTAGGTGCTGAGAGTTCTCTTATACCTGCATTAAGGAGGCAATTAAACACACCTGAGCAAATATAAACGCCTGTGAAGCCATGTGTCCCAAACATTATGGTGCTCTTAAATGGGGGGGACTATGTATAAACACAGCTGTAATTTCTACATGGTGAAACCAAAATATATAATAATGGCCTTTATTAAAATCTGACAATGTGCACTTTAACCACATGTGATTTTTTTCTATTACAAATCTCAAATTGGGGAATACAGAGGCAAATAAATAAATGATGGGTCTTTGTCCCAAACATTATGGAGGGCACTGTAAATATTAACTCACTTTATCCACTTCTAATATCACTATCCTCTCAATCTTTTCCTCTAGATACGCAGCCTTGCAATCTTACATCACGGTGGATAACCTCTGAAAAGGCTACATTCTCTTACACCTCACTACTCTTCCTTACAACACAATAGACTAAAAGCCCTAATAGCAATCCAAGTTGCTCAAAATCTCATAACTAAGGTAATTTCCCTACCTTCCATCAACACACAGGAGGTAATTTTCAGTAGCCATTTAACCTACTAGCTGATACTTGGGATGTGGGAGCAGCACCTGCAGGAAACGCACTTAGTCACAGGTAGGACAAACAAACACCACATCGACAGGGCCTAAAGTCAAGATTGAACCTTGGTCGCCTTTCAACCTTGGTAATTTCCTCATGTCCATCCCTGTTCATCTTACTGCTCCTTCACACAAATAGGCCTTTCACCCGAGTTGATGCCGAATATCATGCACCCATTTATACTAATCCTACAGCGATTCCAATTTATTCTGCACATATTGCCATCAACACCCTCCAGATGCAACTATTAATTTGCATACATATGGAAAACTAGCAGACAACTAAACTATTAAACTATCATGTATTTGGGATGTGTGAGGAAACGGGAGTACCAGGTGAAACCCACATGGTCACAGGGAGCATGTGTAAACTACATACAGACTGCATTAAAGCTCAGGATGAACCTGGGTCACTAGACCCGAGGCAGGAAACCTATACTAGCTGGGGCATGGTGCCATCTTTGGCCTCCACCTCCAGTGGAGCTTTTTACTTCTATCCTGGCATATCCCATGTCAGATAGGATGTCCATTTTATGAGGAATTTTGTGCAACCAATATCATGATTAGAAGCAACAATTTCTAACTCTGAAGCGGCAATGTTACCATTGTGACAAGCAGGCTAATTTATTATAGGTCTAGTGCAACTTGCTCAGAATTCAAATGTTTGAAATATCCTACCAATTTTGATAAGTGTTGACAAGACATCTGCAGCAATCAAATGGAGTTTAAATAAAATAAAATCATCTTTGTTATACTCATACTTCAAAAAAGTAATAAAAAACAAACATTGCAATCGTTTTCCAGTTATAAGTTTGAAATATACTCACTCCTCATCTGTTATTGATTCATAGCAGCTGTCACAGACCCTAACTTCAAACTCAAATCCCATCAATGGGATAGAGGACCGCTTGGAGCTACATTTCCCACATAGAGCTTTGCCACACTTCCTGCAGTGGTGCTGAAGCAAACAAAAGAGATAAGGTTAATGATTTTTGCAATAGAGACTGCCCGAGATTCAAAGCCAGGCTACAATTTAGCATTAACCCTGAAGACTGTCTGGCCAGGTTTAACATCAGACAAAATATGAAAGGTGAAGTGTCATTGATTTGAAATGTAAACTGTTTCTCCCTCTCTCTCTCTCTCTCTCTCCCCACAGGTGCTGCCTAACTTTCAGGGTATTTGATATATTTTTTAAATTTTATTTCAGCATCTGTAGCTTTACAACTGCTTTCAAACTACGAAAACATGTTAAATGTGTGTGCTTCTGTTTCAAATGTCACAACGTGATTTTGACTTTTGTCCAAGATAACAAAAGGATGCCATTAATACAGAAACCATTTCCTCCAGTAGCTACAGTATGTTCAAAACAAGAGATTGTAATCTCACATTATAGTTGGGATACTCAGTGGCATTTCAGGAAGCTCGTTAAGGGTAGAAGAAACAAATTCTCCCATCTTAAAGGACTGCCAAGCTGGTGGAGAAGAAGCCATTAAGAATCCAAAGCTGTCATTTGTCAGAGCTGACAACACAGGTAAGCCTTGATCTGGAAGAACAGACTTGAAGTTGAATGCACTTTGTTATTCCTATCTTGGGTTTGGGTTAGGAAATCCAGCTAAAGACACTTTAGAATATTGACAACTTTTGCAGAACACAAAAATTATTCTAAAGGCTGAAGAGATCAAGGGGTATGGGGAGGAAGCTGGAATGGCAGATTTAATTTGGATGATCAGCAGAAGGGTCAAATGTCTTACTCCTACCTTTTATGTTTCTATGATGGCTTGGCACAAAAATCCCTTATATTTAAAGATTTAGGCAATGTAAAAAGCCACAACTTCGTACTACATCTTTTATGCAAAATTAACTAACAAAATTAGTATTTGCTCTCGGCTATTTTGCTGGCTCATTTTGTATGAAAATACAAAATTAACTAGCAAAATGGCCAAGAGCAAATACTAATGTTGTTAGTATAGTTTGTATATTGGACACCTTTGATGAACAAAATAACACAAATAAGCCACAAAGAGTGTCAAAACTGCAAAGTGGTTTAAAATAAAAAGGGCTAAATATTTTCTTCGCCTGTACAATTGTGTCAGTGAGCAAGAGGGCTCAGCTTCTGTGGTAACCAGCCCGCAAGCTCAATGGGAATAAATGCTGGAAATGTTACGTGTACTGGTGCCAAGTAGATACTCCTGAGCTTTGCACAGGCATTCAGCGTGTATAAAACTTTGGCACATTTAGATTCAAAGCAGAATGTGAAGCTTCACGTGCTCTTTGGATTAATGTACTTGTTTGGCACAGGCCCGCAAATCCTTAGCATTCCCTGCACTCACAGAAAGCAAATGCTACTGAATGCAAAAAGCCACCAATGGTGAACATCACTGATGTTGCCATGGAGAGTCTTACAGGCAATGCTGCCACTTTCTGTAACTGGAGCAGATACTCAACCACCTTTTCTACGCTCTCTGAGACTGAGAAAAGACACACCGTGGAACTGGCAGATCTCCAGTGCCACGAAGCAGCTTAAAACTGAAAGGTGCCAGTCGCAGTTGCTCCCACCCGAAGATTTTCCCTGGGAACAGTTTCCAAGTAGAATTCAGTTTCTAAGTATATGAATTCGCACATACTCCATGCCCTGAATGATCGGGATTGAGACAGGAGAATAAAAAGCAGCAACATGCAATTGCAAAATGGTCTGTTATCGATATTAAAAAAAACAGTAAATGAAAGACAAATAGTATCACTCTGTATCTATCTACTGGCTTGCAAGTAATGACACCATTAATAGACATTAGACAATAGGTGCAGGAGTAGGCCATTCGGCCCTTCGAGCCAGCACCGCCATTCAATGTAATCATCCCCAATCAGTATCCCATTCCTGCCTTCTCCCCACATCCCCTGACTCCGCTATTTTTTTAATTAAAAAAAAAAATCTTTATTTATTAGAGGTACCGTAAGTTACATCAATGTACATCCCATATATAGTATTACAATCATTATACCCCTTCATTTTTTAAGGCTTTAGAAAAGAAAGAAAAAAGAAAGAAATATCAACGGAGAAAGTAGAAGAGTGAAAAAGAGTTGTGAAAGTGGAAAAGCGTGCCAGAGGGAAAGGGAACCCTTGGGCGAAGAGTTAGAGAAAGGAGATTAAGAGATAGACCCTGGAGAGGAGGAAAAAAAAGGGAAAGAAAGAGAAGGAAAAAAGAAAAGCCAGTTACTTTATTATAAACATCTCGCAAAAGGAGTCTACCAACTCGACAGTTTTTCCTCCCCCTTTACCAAGACCCGACACCGGTACTTTTTTGAGATATTCTTGCACCTTATCCTTGTAGTAGATTTATAAATGCAGACCACGTCTTATAGAAACAGTCTGATTTTCCTGCCAGTCGGAGTCTCATATCTTCAAAATGTAGTGTTTCAAACTTAGTTGAAATCCACATATTAACTGTTGGTATAGGAGTATTTTTCCCGAATTTGAAGATTAGCTTTTTTCCAGTTATTAAGCCGTATTCAAATAGATTCTTTCGAAACACATTTAATTCAGGGCTATCTTCCGATGTTCCAAAGATAATCCAGTCAGCTTTTGGAGTCAGTTTTATTTTAAATACTTTTGTGAAAATTTCAAAAATTTCAGTTCAAACTTTTTGAATTTTTGTACAAAAGACAAATGAGTGCGCTATATTAGCTTCTTGACATTGACATTTATCACAAATAGGTGAGACATTGGGAAAAAGTTTACTTATTTTAGTTTTTGAATAGTATAATCTGTGTAAGATTTTAAATTGTATTAAGGTGTGTCTTACATTAATTGAACATTTATGCACATTTAATAAATATTCTTCCCACCTTTCTTTGGGAATTGTTATACTTATTTCTTTTTCCCAGTCTCTCCTGATACCTTCTGTTGTTGGTATTTCTGCGTTTAGAATATTGCTGAATATTGCTGATTCTGCCTTTGTATTCATTACTTCTTCCAGTAAATCTGGAGGCATATTGTGATAGTCTTGTGTGTATTTTCTCAGATAGTCACAGATTTGGAAATATTTAAAATACTGATTGTTTCCCAAATTGTATTTTAGTTGTAATTGTTTAAATTATAATAGTTTTCCCATTTCAAACAAATCTCCGAAGATTTTAATTCTGGCTCTTTCCCATTGCATAAATGCTTTATCTATAGTTGAAGGTTTAAACGAAGGGTTTTTACCGATAGGAGATAAGAGAGATAAATTTCTTCATTTTAAATTGTGTTTTATTTGTTTCCAAATTCTAATTGTACAGTGTATAATTGGATTTTTTGTTGTAATTTGTATTATTCATCGTCATTTTTAAGAGCCCTATCTAGCCCTCTCTTTAAAGCATCCAGAGAACCTGCCTCCACTGCTCTCTAAGGCAGAGAATTCCACAGACTCACCACTCTCTGTGAGACAAAGTGTTTCCTCGTCTCCATTCTAAATGGCTTACTCCTTATTCTTAAATTGTGGTCCCTGGTTCTGGACTCCCCCAACATCGGGAACATGTTTCCTGCCTCTAGCGTGTCCAAACCCTTAACAATCTTATATGTTTCAATGAGATTCCCTCTCATCCTTCTAAACTCCAGAGTGTACAAGCCTAGCTGCTCCATCCTCTAAGCATATGACAGTCCCGCCATCCCAGGAATTAACCTTGTAAACCTACGCTGCACTCCCTCAACACCAAGAATGTCCTTCCTCAAATTAGGGGACCAAAACTGCACACAATACTCCAGGTGTGGTCTCACTAGGGCTTTGTACAACTGCAGAAGGACCTCTTTGCTCCTATACTTGACTCCTCTTGTTATAAAAGCCAACGTGCCATTCTCTTTCTTCACTGCCTGCTGTACCTGCATGCTTACTTTCATGAACAAGGACCCCCAGATCCCGTTGTACTTCCCCTTTTCCCAACTTGATGCCATTTAGATAGTAATCTGCCTTCCTGTTTTTGATATCAAAGTGGATAACCTCACATTTATCCATTAATAGAGAAGCTCACCAGGAATTATCACAACTAAATATATTACAAATTAAATTTTGAATTCTGCATCTCCTTAACATCTGCGTAAAGTCACAAAATCATTGTGTACCACATTTTCATATGATTTCATGTTAAAAATAGCTCTGGAATAGCATCCCCTGCTCCCACCCTTAGTGATTTTTCATAGGAGAGCATTATGAATTTATTAACTGGACATTCATTGCAACTATATACATCTGTCGTCCGATCCAGTATAAATAATAGGAGGTAGACACAAAATGCTGGAGTAACTCAGCAGGACAGGCAGCATCTCTGCAGAGAAGGAATGGGTGACGTTTTGGGTTAAGACCCTTCTTCTGACTGCATCTGCAGTTTTTTCTTATCAGTATAAATAATGTTAAGTTCTTTATCACCACCTCACGTTAAACTACTGAAATATTTTATTCCAGCAGTCTCTCAATTTTCAGAGGTTAATTACCTATCCAGGCAAGAAAAGGATTGCACATACGTTAGAAAAAACACCAGCCCACTAACTTTGCCATCAGATTGTCAGCTTAATACTCAAAAATGCCTTTCTATGTGGTATTTTGGGAATCATGCCATTTTTTAATGTGCAAACTAAATCAGTGGCCTTGGATTTAACTTATTTCATAGATACCTATTGATCTTATTAATCCTGACACTTGTTAAATATATTTCTGTTATAATGGTTTGATGGCAGATCAGAATAAAAGGCTCCTATCAAATGAAGCAGATCTCTGCATCGGGCTGCGAATGTTCTATTTAAGGAGCAGCTTAATCTTTTTCTGCACTGGGAATGAGGAGATAGATTTGTCACCTGGGTCAGTGAGGACAATCATGAAACTTTAGATGAATGAATTGGAAAGTTGCTTCCTAGAATAACAGATCGGTGGTGAGAATGAAAAATACTGGCTTTATATTGACATAACCACATTTTAATTGATGGGGAAAAAAAATCATAATTTAGTGCAATCTTGAAAATCAAAACTGTATGCATGATTGAGACTTGACTGGTAGACCTTGTTTATTTAAGCTAAGGTTCACTGAAAGATTAGTGTACATTATTAGTGTACATTATACACCTTGCTTTTCTAAACACCTTACCAGCAATGCTTCCAAAGCAATGTACTTCAGAAAGTGGAGCACATGTCTCACTGGAAACTAGTGCAAATTAATATTTATGATAATTTGCAAACACATGGAAGACTGCGAAGGAGAAGTGGGACAAGGTACTGACAATTCCCCAGTGAATAGCAAACAAGCAAGACCAAAATAACAGGTGTAAATGAAGTGGGGAGGAAGCAAAGAAGTTTTTATGTTAATCAGCTAAGCTATTTTCACAAATATTGCAAACTGTAGAACTCCAGTCTGAGTATCAGACTGAATTTGAAATTTCAAATTGAAAACATATAAATTGCAACAACAAAAAAATTACCTGTCTCAAACCAATTTTCTTACTGTCCCACATTTGTTTGAAGTTCCAGAAGAAAGGCTGCTCACATTTCTGGCAGGAATCACTATCCAACCAATCAGGAGTCTAGCATCAAAATGAAGGAGAAAAGCAAACTCAGTCATTTATCACCTAGCCTAGATTTAAATCTATGGTAATTCTTCATGAATGACTAATTAAATTTCTAAAATGCAGGATTGTACGACTAAACTAGAAGACCAAAAAAACAACAAATTTATTTCATCAAAGATAATCCAACTCTTATGCAAAGGTCTCATGGTCTAATATATTGGGGAATTGGTGGCTGTTCATTAAAGAAAGGAGGAATACTTTATTGTCACATGTGAGTATTTGCTTGCATTAACAATGTATACAAATAGCAGCCACCTGTGGCGCTATTTGCGGCACATGCGGCCAAAATCTGGGCCATTTGGTGCAAGATTAGCAGACAAACTCGCCTCCTCTAACCTCATCTACTGCATCCCGTGTTTCTGACGTGGCCTCCTTTACAGTGGTAACTCCAAGCATAGAGCTGGTGACTATTTTGCCAAAAACTTGTGCTCGGTCCGCCAAGGCCTGCCAGATCTCCCGGTAGCTAACCATTTTAACTATGAAACATGAAATATTTCATGGACATGTCCGTTCCCACACTGACATTTCTGCCTTGGGCTTCCTCCATTGCCAGAATGCCACATGCAAACTAGAGGAACGGCACCTCATATTCCCTAGAACAAGGAACTGTAGATACTGATTTCCAAAAAAAGACAAAAAGTGCTGGAGTAACTCAGCAGGTCACAAAACATCTCTGGATAACATAGATAGGTGACGCTTCGGGTCATAATGTCATATACCCCTTGGGTATTTTACAACCCAATGGTATACATTGAATTCTCGAATTTTAGGTAACTAACCCAAAACCTTCTCCCCCCTCATCTTCCCTGTGTGTCCATGCCATAAAAGTTGCCTGACCCAGCTCATCACACTTGCCAGCGCCTGGGCTGCATCACTCCAAACCTTTATGTCCATGCACCTGCCCGAATGACTTTTAAATGTTATAACTGCACCTGCCTCTACCATTTCCTCCGACAGCCTGTTCTGTATATGCACCATCCTCTGTGTGAAGTTATTCCCCCATTCCTTTTAAAATCTTTTCCACCTCACTTATATCTGGTTTAGACTCCACAACCCTGGGTAAAAAACTCTGTTTATTCACCTTATCTATGCTCCTCATGATTTACAAATTACTTGGGTTACCCCTCAACTTCCCACACTCCAAGGAAAGAAGTCCTAGCATATCCAGCCTCGCCTTACAACCCAAACCCTCTAGAACCAGTAACATTCTCAAATCTTTTTCTTGACCGAAGGCTCAATATCTCGTCATCCAGGGTGCACTAATCCTGCCAGTCTTGACCTTCATTCTAACAGGAACATGCTGTCCCAAAACCCTCCCTTCCTCATTTAAAAGCTTCTCGCTCGCCAGACATCCTTTCATGTACAAGTAGCTTTTCCCAATCAACTTTTGTTGGTTCCTATTTAATACCATCTAAACTAGCCTTGGTGAATTTAGAACTTTAACTTTAAGACCAATTCTATCTTTGACTAATATTATTTTAGAACTATAGAATAATGAACACTTGTCCCAAAATGCTCCCCCACTAACACTTCAGTCACTGGCCCTGCTTTATTTTCCATGAGGAGTGGGGTTTTGCCCCCTTCCCTTGTAGGGCGATGTACCCATTGATTAAAACTTTTCCCTGAACACGCATAAATTCCACCCCATCCAAGCCTTTAACACGATGGCACAATCCCAGATCATTTTAGTTTAGAAAGTTTAAATTCCCAACTGTTACAAGCCTATTATTCTTGCAACCCATCTGTGACCTTCCTAAATATTTCCTCCTCTAATTCCCCCGGACTATTTCAGACCCCCTGAGTCTGAAGAAGGGTCCTGACCCATGTCACCTCTCCATGCCTTCCAGAGATGTTGCCTGACCTGTTGAGTCACTCCTGTGCGATGCTTTTTGTTTGTAAACCAGCATCTGCAGCTCCTTGTGACTACCTCCTTCCTCTTTCTCAATTCCATGGCCTCATTATATGATCTCCCGTGAATATTCTCTCCAAATACTGCCATGATGCTCTCCTTCATCACAAAGCAACTCTCCCTCCTCTCTTTCCTCCACCTCCATTTATCCAGCAGTATTTATGCTCTGCTTCCAGCCCTCAACCATGTTTCTATAGTAGCTATATCTCAGTTCCATGTGTCTATCCATGCCCCAAGTTCATCTGTCTTCCCAGTCAGGACTCTTGCATGGAAATAAATGTAGTTTTATCCATCATTCTTTCTCATCTCTTTGCTATTCTTCTGTCTGTGCAATCCACTGAACATGCACTCTTTATATTGTATTTTCCTTAACCTTCTCATCAGCCTCACTACTGCTTTGACTCCCAGCCCTGCCAGACTAGTTGGTTTCCAAATATAGTAGGAATGTTACATGTATTAACCTATATAATGCAAAACTTAATTATTACAAATGTAGAGATTTGAAATACTTCTACTGCAAATTCCAAATCAAACACTAAATGATTGAATGTTCACTGCAATTAGCACCCGAATTATTAGGAGACATTAAGATGAAAGTCTCCAATCTTTGTGTTGTCATTTTCAAAAACGGAATGAATTATTTTGCTGACCTCTTGCCTCTTTACATCCATGTTCCACACAACAATCCCACCATCTGCACCACAAGAGATTAGCTGCCGAGTATGAACAGCGTAACAAAGGGACTGAACTTTGTCACTATATTGCAGAAACAAAACACAGTTAGCTGGAGCAGCACAATTGTAGTCTCTATTTGATAGGAAAAATAAGAATGTGCAAGTCGGTACAGAAGTTGCACACTCACTTGTGGCCTTGTAATTCAATAGCTGTTCCCTTTCTTCCTCCTATATCCCACATAATAATGGAATGATCGGAACTGCCTGAGAATAGTGTTCGTTGAACTGGGTCCCAACAAAGTGCGGTGATGCTACCTGAAAGTTAAAGTCTGTCCATGTAACTGGATACAATAAAATTTGAAAGGTATATAAGTGATATAAGACACAACATGAGGAATTTAAAAGCAAACTTAATTTTTGATCCATGCTATTTTTTACAGAAACCGGATCCAACCTTGAATTACACTCATGGCATCATTTATTTTTTGCTTTATGTTTATGATCATGCCCTTGCCCTTATTCTTGTAAGTTCCTCATTTACAGTTCAAGCAAAGACTTCATGTATACATGTTTAAATGTAAATCCATCACTCTTGTAAATGATTCACTCTGTTTAGATATAACTTTAATCCCAATCTTGAAACACCAGATTTTTCACCCCTCTGGATAAAATGACCTATTTCTGTAATTTTGTAAAATAGACACGACAAATAAAATTGAAGAGGCCCATGTTTTCCCAGTCGGGGTTAGTTTTAAACAGAAGTAACAGTGCAGGAGTTTAAGTGGCTTGAAAAATGGTGCAAGGGCGAGGGATTCAAATTTTTAGGGCACTGGAACCATTTCTGGGGGAGGTGGGACCAGTACAAACAGGACGGTCTGCAACTGGACTGGAATGGAACCAATGTCCTTGGAGGAGTGTTTGCTAGTGCTGTCGGGGAGGATTTAAACTAATGTGGCAGGGGGATGGGTACAAGAGCAGAGAGTCAGGTGGGTGTAAAACGAGGGTAGAAGCAATAAGGAGCAAGGTGAAAAGTAAAAGTGGCAGGCAGACAAAACCAGGGCAAAAATCAAGAAGGGCCACTTCTCAACATAATTGTATAAGGGGTAAGAGCATTGTAAAAACAAGCCTGAAGGCTTTGTGTCTCAATGCAAGGAGTATTCGTAATAAGGTGGATGAGTTGAACGTGCAGATAGCTATTAATGATTATGATATAGTTGGGATCACGGAGACATGGCTCCAGGGTGACCAAGGCTGGGAGCTGAACATCCAGGGATATTCAATATTCAGGAGGGATAGAAAGAAAGGAAAAGGAGGTGGGGTAGCGTTGCTGGTTAGAGAGGAGATTAACGCAATGGAAAGGAAGGACATTAGCTTGGAGCATATGGAATCGGTATGGGTAGAGCTGCGAAACTCTAAGGGGCAGAAAACTCTGGTGGGTGTTGTGTACAGGCCACCTAACAGTAGTAGTGAAGTTGGGGATGGTATCAAACAGGAAATTAGAAATGCGTGCGACAAAGGCAAAAAAGTTATAATGGGTGACTTCAATCTACATATAGATTGGGTTAATCAAATTGGCAGGGGCGCTGAGGAAGAGGATTTTTTGGAATGTATGCGGGATAGTTATCTAAATCAACATGTTGAGGAACCAACGAGAGAGCAGGCTATTTTAGACTGGGTATTGAGTAATGAGGGAGGGTTAGTTAGCAGTCTTGTTGTGCCTGCCCCCTTGGGCAAGAGTGACCATAATATGGTTGAGTTCTTCATTAGGATGGAGAGTGACATTGTTAATTCAGAAACAATGGTTCTGAACTTAAAGAAAGGTTAACTTTGAGGGTATGAGACGTGAATTGGCCAAGATTGACTGGCAATCAATTCTAAAAGGGTTGACGGTGGATACGCAATGGAAGACATTTAAAGACTGCATGGATGAACTACAAAATTTGTTCATCCCAGTTTTGGAAAAGAATAAATCAGGGAAGGTAGTGCATCCGTGGATAACAAGGGAAATCAGGGATAGTATCAAAGCAAAGGATGATGCGTACAAAGTAGCCAGAAAAAGCAGCATACCAGAGGACGGAGAAATTCAGAGACCAGCAGAGGAGGACAAAGGGCTTGATTAGGAAAGGAAAAATAGATTATGAAAGAAAACTGGCAGGGAGTATAAAAACTGACTGCAAAAGTTTTCATAGATATGTGAAGAGAAAGAGATTAGTTAAAACAAATGTAGGTCCCTTGCAGTCAGAAACAGGTGAGTTGATCATGGGGAACAAGGATATTGCGGACCAATTGAATAACTACTTTGGTTCCGTCTTCACTAAGGAAGACATAAATAATCTGCCGGAAATAGCAGGGGACCGCGGGTCAAAAGAGGAATTGAGTGGAATCCAGGTTAGTCGGTAAGTGGTGTTGGGTAAATTGAATGGATTAAAGGCCGATAAATCCCCAGGGCCTGATAGGCTGCATCCCAGAGTACTTAAGGAAGTAGCTCCGGAAATAGTGGATGCATTAGTAATAATCTTTCAAAACTCTTTAGATTCTGGACTAGTTCCTGAGGATTGGCGGGTAGCAAACGTAACCCCTCTTTTTAAGAAGGGAGGGAGAGAGAAAACGGGGAATTACAGACCAGTTAGTCTAACATCAGTAGTGGGGAAACTGCTAGAGTCAGTTATTAAAGATGGGATAGCAGCACATTTGGAAAGTGGTGAAATCATTGGACAAAGTCTGCATGTCTGTAAATCATGTCTGACGAATCTTGTGGAATTTTTCGAGGATGTAACTAATAGCGTGGATAGGGGAGAACCAGTGGATGTGGTGTATCTGGACTTCCAGAAGGCTTTCGACAAGGTCTAACATAAGAGATTAGTATACAAACTTAAAGCATACGGCACTGGGGGTTCAGTATTGATGTGGATAGAGAACTGGCTGGCACACAGGAAGCAAAGAGTAGGAGTAAACGGGTCCTTTTCACAATGGCAGGCAGTGACTAGTGGGGTACCGCAAGGCTCAGTGCTGGGACCCCAGCTATTTACAATATACATTAATGATCTGGATGTGGGAATTGAAGGCAATATCTCCAAGTTTGCAGATGACACTAAGCTGGGGGGCAGTGTTAGCTGTAAGGAGGATGCTGGGAGACTGCAAGGTAACTTGGATAGTGGGCAAATGTTTGGCAGATGCAGTATAATGTGAATAAATGTGAGGTTATCCACTTTGGTGGCAAAAATAGGAAAGCAGACTATTATCTAAATGGTGGCCGATTAGGAAAAGGGGAGATGCAGGGCAACCTGGGTGTCATGGTACACCAGTCATTGAAAGTAGGCAGGGGTACACAAAAGGCTGGAGAAACTCAGCAGGTGCAGCAGCATCTAAGGAGCAAAGGAGATAGGTGACGTTTCGGGTCGAGACCCTTCTTCAGAAAGTAGGCATGCAGGTGCAGCAGGCAGTGAAGAAAGCGAATGGAGTGGAGAGAAGGTTCACCAGACTGATTCCTGGGATGTCAGGACTGCCTTATGAAGAAAGACTGGATAGACTCGGTTTATACTCTCTAGAATTTAGGAGATTGAGAGGGGATCTTATAGAAACTTACAAAATTCTTAAGGGGTTGGACACGCTAGATGCAGGAAGATTGTTCCCAATGTTGGGGAGGTCCAGGACAAGGGGTCACAGCTTAAGGATAAGGGGGAAATCCTTTAGGACCGAGATGAGAAGGATTTTTTTCACACAGAGAGTGGTGGGTCTCTGGAACTCTCTGCCACAGAGGGTAGTTGAGGCCAGTTCATTGGCTATATTTAAGAGGGAGTTAGATGTGGCCCTTGTGGCTAAGGGGATCAGAGGGTATGGAGAGAAGGCAGGTACAGGATACTGAGTTGGATGATCAGCCATGATCATATTGAATGGCAGTGCAGGCTCGAAGGGCCGAATGGCCTACTCCTGCACCTAATTTCTATGTTTCTATGTCTCTAAGTCTTCGCATTATTACCTCCATTAATTTGCATTCTAGTTTACAGAGAAATGAAACCAAACTACTTATTGATAATTTTAGCAGTTTCACAAACAAGTTACATAAAAAAAGTCAAAATATTTGTTCAGAATAGTGTCAGTACGGTGGCACAGCTGATACAGCTGTTGACTCAGTGCAAAAGACCCAGATTCAACTCTGACCGCCGGTGCGGGCTGTGTGGAGTTTGCCTGTGACCACACTGGTTTCCTCCATGTGCTTTGGTTTTCTCCCACATCCCAAAGACATGCAGGTTTGTATGTTAATTTACCTGTGCAAAATTGCCCTTAATGCATAGTGATTGGATGAGAAAGTAGGCTAATATAGACTAGTGTGAAGGGGTGATCAACGGTCAGCATGAATTCGCTAGGCCGAATTCCATAAAAGGGCACAAGTGCTGGACTAACTCAACAGGTCAGGCAACATCTCCAGAGAACATAGGTAATGCAATGGATAGGTGAAATAGAAACATAGAAATTAGGTGCAGGAGTAGGCCATTCGGCCCTTCAAGCCTGCACGGCCATTCAATATGATAGAAACATAGAAAAATAGGTGAAAAATATTTGAACATAGAAAATGTTCTATTTGAACATAGAAAAATAGATGATCATGGCTGATCATCCAACTCAGTATCCCGTACCTGCCTTCTCTCCATACCCTCTGATCCCCTTAGCCACAAGGGCCACATCTAACTCCCTCTTAAATATAGTTTCAGGTTGGAGCCCTGATGCACATTGAGGCAAAGTATTGCAGTGGCTTCTACTGGCCTTTTATCTAAGAAACAGCAGGTCTCCATGAAAGGAAAAAGAGCAAACAACAATGAATCCCAATTGTTTTTTTCCCCCAATTGGACAGTTATATCTAGAGGAACCAGATATATTTCTTAATATGAAACGGGTCAAGAAATGTGGGGAGAAGGCAAGGTACTTAAGTGGATGATCAGCGATGATTATGTTGAATGGTAGAACAAGCTCAAAAGCTGAATGGCCTGCTCCTGCACTTATTTTCCATTTCTAAGATTTTCCACTTTTTTTTCTAAGTGTCCTTTAGTTTATTAGTTTTTTCATATAAACTGCCGTTTATGTCTTCCAGTTTCCATGACAGTATAAGCAAATATATTTATAGAAAAGACAGGATGGAATTGATTGCATTACATAATCTAATCAGGTATTTCCGAGACATAACCTCTCCTCTACCCTCACTACCAAAGAAGCTCCAGAGATTTGCAACTAATATAAATCATACTGGACTGCTTCCTGATGTCATTCACTTGCAAATTATCAACATAACATTTGGTTTCAATTTAGTTTGGTGTTCTGCTCAATTTACTTGCAATTTAATTACAATAGCAACTGGTATGCTCTTGAGCAGCAAACCAAAATCGGTTAATAGTTGAAACATGACCAAAGGTATCTAGAAATAGTCTGATTTCTATGCATGAACATTCGCTTACACCAATAATAAAGCGTCATATTATATAACCAATGACTGGTACTGGGAATTATGCAATTATATGCTCATTGGGCTGAGACAGCAGGGCAAATATAAACTCAATATAACGACACACTCCACTCAGCTTACCACTGTGTCCTTTAAACGTTGTAACAACAGAACAATTGTCTTGTTCAAGCTTCAATATTGTCACCTGCCCAGAATAATCACCCACAAAAGCATGTCGTGTTTCAATGTCAAATCTGAGAACATCAGTTATGGAAAAAAAAAATTCAAGGAAATCAATTCAGCAGAACGTGTTATAAAATAACTGATCATTTGTGTTGAGGATACTGCAGACAGGAGGCTGAAGCAGAGGTTCGGTGGCTACCTAACCTTCGGCCACTCTCTGAACAATGCCATGTGAAACTTTTGTCCTGTCCTGTGCTCAGCACCCATTCCATTTCCAAGATAAATAGGACCATTGTCACTCGGTTCTGATGAGCTGGCAAAACAGAGAAAAACAAACAACAGTTCTTGAAAGCTCATGAATGTCAAACCAGCATTCAGCAAATGCACATGTGGCAAATAGTGGTGATACCACTACCTAGAGCTTTCAGAGTAAAATCTGCTAATCAATAGCTGACTGCCAACTGAACTGTGGTGAACAGTTTCTTATGACCAGGTATAATGGAAAGCAACAACATGTTACTAATTATAATTACAATTTAACTTAAAAATACAATCATCTATTCCAAATTGACCAAAGCAAAACAAATAGACCCTTAATACTTTACAGCAAGGATGAACAGAAGAGTACTGTTAATTCTTCTTTTGATTGGAGAAAGGCTAACTTTGAGGGAATGCGTAAGGATTTAAAAGGAGTGAATTGGGACATTTTGTTTTATGGGAAGGATGTCGAAGAGACATGGAGGACATTTAAAGGGGAAATTGTAAGATTACAGAATCTTTATGTCCCTGTTCGGTTGAAATGAAATAGTAAAAATTGGAAAGAGCCATGGTTTTCAAGGGAAATTGGACACTTGTTTCGAAAAAAGAGATATCTACAATATTTATAGGAGGCATGGAGTAAATGAGGCGCTAGAGGAGTATAAAGAATGTAAAAAGAATCTTAAGAAAGAAATTAGAAAGGCTAAAAGATATGAGGTTGCTTTGGCAAGAAAGATGGAAGTGAATCCAAAGGGGTTCCAACAGCTATATTAATAGCAAAAGGATAACGAGGGATAAAATTGGACCATTAGAGAGCCAGAATGGACAGCTATCTACAGAGCCAAAAGAGATGGGGGAGATATTGAACAATTTATTTGCTTCGGTATTCACCAAGGAGAAGGATATTGAACTCTGTGAGCTAAGGGAAAAAAGGAGAGTAGCTATGGAAACTATGAGATTCAAAGAGGAGGAAGTACTGACGCTTTTGAAAAATATAAAAGTGGATAAGTCTCCAGGTCCTTACAGGATATTCCCTAGGACATTGAGAGAAGTTAGTGTAGAAATAGTAGGAGCTATGACAGAAATATTTCAAATGTCATTAGAAATGGGAATAGCGCCAGAGGATTGGCGTACTGCGCATGTTGTTCCATTGTTTAAAAAGGGTTCAAAGAATAAACCTAGCAATTATAGACCTGTTAGTTTGACGTCAGTGGGGGGCAAATTAGTGGAAAGGATACTTAGAGATAATATATATAAGATTCTGGATACACAGGGTCTGATCAGGAACAGTCAACATAGATTTGTGCTTGGAAGGTCATGTTTGACAAACATTCTTGAATTTTTTGAAGAGGTTACTAGGGAAATTGATGAGGGTAAAGCAGTGGATGTTGTCTATATGGATTTCAGTAAGGCCTTTGACAAGGTTCCCCATGGAAGGTTGGTTAAGAAGGTTCAATCTTTGGGTGTTAATGGCGGAGTAGCAAGATGGATTCAACAGTGACTAAATGGGAGATGTCAGAGAGTAATGGTGGATGGCTGCTTGTCAGGTTGGAAGCCGGTGACCAGTGGGGTGCCTCAGGGATCTGTGTTGGGTCCACTGTTGTTTCTCATGTACATTAATGATCTGGATGATGGGGTGGAAAATTGGATAAGTAAGTATGCAGATGATACTGAGATAGGTGGTGTTGTGGAGAATGAAGTAGATTTTCAAAGTCTACAGAGAGATTTGGGCCATTTGGAAAAGTGAGCTTAAAGATGGCAGATGGAGTTTAATGCTGATAAGTATGAAGTACTACATCTTGGCAGGACAAATCAAAATAGGACATACATGGTAAATGGTAGGGAATTGAGGAATGCTGTGGAACAGAGGGATCTAGGAATAACTGTGCATAGTTCCCTGAAGGTGGAATCGCATGTAGTTGGGTGGTAAAGAAAGCTTTTGGTGTGCTGGCCTTTATAAATCAGAGCATTGAATATAGGAGTAGGGAAGCAATGTTAAAATTGTACAAGGCATTGGTAAGACCAATTCTGGAGTATGGTGTACAATTTTGGTCGCCTAATTTTAAGAAGGATGTCAACAAAATAGAGAGAGCACAGAGGAGATTTACTAGAACATTGCAATTACAAAGTTGGGTCAACAAAGAAAACAATCTTTGCCTGGGAGTGTTCCTCTACTCTAGGACTCCAGTGGCATCTGAACAGGTAATGGGTAGAAGGCAACAGGACTGAAATTGAGGAAAAACATATAGATTATACCCTTTGGTCGATGTATACCATTCTTTTGATGCTGAATCAAGGTGTAATACAATTGGTGTGGCTTCACAGCAGAGCTCAGAGGAATTATATACATGCAATGCCATTTGGTTGAGGTTTGAAGGGATTGAAAGTACAATTCCCATCAATATCCTGCGAGGATTGACCTAGTCCATCAAACTTCAGCCCCTAGTTAAAGAACAACTGAAAGTTCCGCAGACACAAAATGCTGGAGTAACGCAGCAGGACAGGCAGCATCTCTGGTGAGAAGGAATGGGTGATGTTTCGGGTTGAGACCCTGTAACTCATCAGTTCCATTTGGAACATGACATAAATGTTCACTCCAAAAAGGTGCCACCCAAATCAACCGAATGAGCTGAGTTGCAGTACTTTAAGAGCATCCTTAGGATGATTTGATCAATGTTTGTGATAGAAGTCAAATTCACTTTTTTTAGGCAGGTTATTTCAACTAAATAGGCTGGAGAGGACTAGTGGTCAGAATCTGAAGTTAAGCAAGGCAAGAACCAACAGTGCTTGCCTTGGTGGTTCTTTTCCCAGAGAAAAGGGGATGAGTGAAATTGACTGTTCATGCAGTGTACACCAGTTGCCTACATGCCTTCAAAGGGAGCCAACCAATTTCCGTCAAGCTTGGTTATCATTTTCCCAAAAATGTACTCACGATATCAATCACATCAATCGCATGGTGAAGTCCAGTTTAAATAAGGAGAGAAAATGCCCAACTGCCTTTCCCCTCCAAAGGAATTGCTTTTAAAACTGGAGCTTCACATCCTTAGGGGCAGCCTGTCAGAAGCATGAATCAATAAATAGTGGCACAGACCAGGGTGCACTAATTAGTTTAGGTTAGAGACACAACATGGAAACAGGCCCTACAGCCCACATGCTATCCCACTTTCACAGCCAGTCCCTATACATTAGGAGAAATTCTTGTTTTTATTTTTTAAACAGAGGCAATTAACATACAGACCCACATCTTTGGGATGGGGTAGGAAACCAGAGCACCACACAGATACCCACACAATCACAGGGAGAACACAATCTCCACACAGATGCACCCGAGGTCAGGATCGAACGTGGGTTTCTGGCACTGTGAGGCAGCAGTTCTACCAACTGCACCATTGTGCCATCCTGAAAATCAAAATCCTTCTGTCAGAAAATTATCAGGATATATGTTCCTAAATGCAAGTTGATTAAAAAATAATAATATTGGGAAAGGAACCTAGGGAATTCAATATAGATAGGATGTCCTAGGAGTTTTTTGCAACACTGACCTGCTACTCAATTTATTTTAGCGAAGAAGACCTTGCATACAGTGCCCTCCATAATGTTTGGGACAAAGACCCATCATTTATATATTTGCCTCTGCACTCCACGATTTGAGATTTGTAATAGAAAAAAAATCACATGTGGCTAAAGTGCACATTGTCAGATTTTAATTAAGGCAATTTTTATACATTTAGGTTTCACCATGTAGAAATCACAGCTGTGCTTATACTTAGTCACAGGCATTTGTAATTGCTCAGGTGTGTTTAATTGCTTCCTTGTTGCAGATATAAGAGAGCTCTCAGCACTTAGTCTTTCTTCCAATCTTTCCATCACATTTGGGAACTTTCATTGCCGTTTATCAACATGAGGACCAAAGTTGTGCCAATGAGGCCAAGGAAGACCTCCCCAAGGAAAAATCCCCAAACACCTGTCCGACAGATCAGAAACACTCTTCAGGAGTCAGGTGTGGATTTGTCAATGACCACTGTCCACAGAATAATTCATGGACAGATATACAGATGCTACACTGAAAGATGCAAACCACTGGTTAGCTGCAAAAATAGGAAGGCCAGGTTACAGTTGCCAAGTACTTAAAAGAGCAACCACAGTTCTGGAAAATGGACAGATGAGACGAAGATTAACTTATATCAGAGTGATGGCAAGATGGAGGAGAGAAGGAACTGCCCAAGATCCAAAGCATACCACCTCATCTGTGAAACATGGTCGTGGGGGTGACATGGCCTGGGCATGTATGGCTGCTGAAGGTACGGGCTCACTTATCTTCATTGATGATACAACTGCTGATGGTAGTCGCATAATGAATTCTGAAGTGTATAGACACATCCTATTTGCTCAAGTTCAAACAAATCCCTCAAAACGCATTGGCAGGTAGTTCATTCTATAGCAAGACACTGAGTTTTTTAAAGCTAACAAAATGGTCAATTCTATAGTGGCCAAGTCAATCACCTGATCCAAACCCAATTGAGCATGCCTTTTATATGCTGAAGAGAAACTGAAGGTGACTAGCCCCCAAAACAAGCATAAGCTAAAGATGGCTGCAATACAGGCCTGGCAGAGCATCACCAGAGAAGACACCCAGCAACTGGTGAGGTCCATGAATCGCAGACTTTAAGCAGTCAATGCATGCAAAGGATATGCAACAAAATACAAAACACGTCTACTTTTATTTAAGGGCCTGTCCCACGATGCGAGTTGACCCAAGAGCTCTCCCGAGTTTAAAAAAAATCAAATTCGTGGTACCTCATCACGAGTATTTTTTTAGTCTTGGAAATTTTTCACACTGTTGAAAAAACCTCACGAGTTTCCGCATTTCCCGAGTACCTGCCGTTAGCATTAGGAGCCGCTACGAGACATCCACGAGCTCCGACGTACCCGCTATGTACATTTTACGTACTTACCACGAGTTAGATTTTTGTTTTAAACTCGGGAGAGCTCTTGGGTAAACTCGCATCGTGGGACAGAGCCTTTACATGACATTGCTCTGTCCCAAACATTATGCCCTGAAATGGGGGGGGGGGGGGGGGGGGGGACTATGTATAAACACTGCTGTAATTTCTACATGGTGAAACCAAAATGTATAAAAATGGTCTTTATTAAAATCTGACAATGTGCACTTTAACCACATGTGATTTTTTTCTATTACAAATCTCAAATTGTGGAATACAGAGGCAAATAAATGATAGCTCTTTATTCCAAACATTATGGAGGGCACTGTATCTAGCTGTCTCTAAAACACAAGGTTTGCGTCAGATGTTTCGAAACTTTGTGAAACAGTAAGAATGAGTATGGTAGCAGCATCCTAGCCCTTGGAAGCAGATAAAAATACAATACCTGCTGACTTTAGTCTCACAGGCACTGCTGTCCTCTTCCCACATTTGAAGAGTCAATAAGTTTCTTACCCAGGTAGTTCTTTGCAGAAGTCATTTTGTTGTAATCCTCCGACAAAATAAATTCCTGTCAGAAGATATAAAATTTAAGTTGCAAATTGCCCCTGATCATGTCCATGTAGGTGTAAACAAGTACATTGCTGGAACTCGCACTTTGCTTAAACAATGCTTCTTGGCAGTTAATATTTTAAGAAATCCTTAGACAAGTGCTGACATTACAGTTTCTCTTTCTTTAAAAAGCTACAGGTTTAACCACCACCATGCTGTTGCAGTGGTGCAAATGGCATTCCCCAAGCACATGCTGGATTAACAACTAGTTAATGAAACCATAAATAGTCTCAAGATAGACACAAAATGCTGGAGTATCTCAGCAGGGTAGGCAGCATCTCTGGAGAAAAGGAATGGGTGACGCTTCGGGTCAAGACCTCTGGGGAAGGGTCTCAATTCGAAGCATCACCCATTCCTTCTCTCCAGAGATGCTGCCTCTCCCGCTGAGATACTCCAGCATTTTGTGTCTACCTTAGATTTAAGCCAGCATCTGCAGTTCTTTCCTACGCAATAGTCTCAAGATGATCTGGTTCAATATCAACAGAATATCAACAGGCTGATCATCTAAAATCAGTACCCTGTTCCTGCTTTCTCCCCATATCCCTTGATCCCGTTAGCCCTAAGAGCTATATCTAACTCTTCGATGTTGCTGTCATTAAACCCTTTCAACAGTCAGGGTTGGTGAATGGGGAAAAACTCAAATATGCTTCCAATAAATTCCAGCCAGAATGCCTCAATCTATTTCTTTACTATTTTGAAATAGTCCAAGGAGAAAAAAACTCTTCTAAATGTTTAAATGGACCAATAACATGCCTAACTGTGCACTTGGGGGCAGTGATTCAAGTGTTGGAGGACAAGGAGAGAAGTCAGGATATTTGAATTTAATTAAAAATATAAAATGCTGGACAGTCAACAACTGTTGAGAGAAAAAACAATGACAATGTTTCAGGTTGTGACTTTTCCTCAAAGCAGTCTTTATGGATTTGGGATATGGAGTTAATACAGGAGCGTGCCACGGATGTAAACAAGTGGTTGTAATCTCGTTGAATGGTGGATTAGGCACAAGGGACTACATGGCCTACTCCTACCTTTATTTCTCACTAGACCAAGTGGGACCCGTTGGGCCCCCGTTCCCCCAACGAAATATTTCACCACTTACCCATAGCCCCCAACTACGCAGGCACGGCTGACAGGTTCCTGTTGTGACGCGAGTCACGGCAAACCTCCCCAACTGCGCCTCGCCATCCCTCTTCCTACCCCTATCCTCCTCCATTCTCCCCCATCCCCCAGCATTTCCTCCCCCTCCTCTTCACCCATCCTCTTTTTTCCCCTCTCCTCCTCCCATCCGCCACTCCCTCCCTCACCTCAGCCAAAAAGGGTATCATAAGAGTAAAAAAAGGGATCTTTTTGATCATGTCGCAGTGGATAAAACCGTGATAATATAGTGTGAGATGAAGGATTCTTGGGAAACACAGCACCAGTGCAAGAGTACAAAGAGAGTCGGCTAGGTAATTCTCTACGTACAACTAGCCAAAGGGAGAAAAGCAAGTAGTGGGGTCAAAGGGAGAATGTCAAAACCCAGTTAGGGAATTTGCATGGTCTCAACCCAGAACTTCATCCAATCCTTTGCCTCTGTAGTTGCAGTTTACCCACTGAGTTCCTCCAGCAGTGTTTTTTGTTCCAGATTCCAGCATCTGTAGTCTCATTTCTCTGAGGGAATTTGGATTCAAGTAATTACATAAATCTCGAGTTAAAAAGTTAATATAATGGCAGAGAATGTATAACATTCTTTAGATAGTATATTTGAATTGGAAGAGTAAGGGGGTCACCTACTATACCAATCTTTAAATGTTGCACTGCAGATTCATAAGGTCTTAAAAAAGGAAATCAAGTGCTAGAGTTTAACTCTAAAGGGCCTAATTTACAATTGGTAGTTATCGAAAACCTAAATAGGATCTTATTTGGACCACATTTGGAATACTGTACAGTTCTGGTCACTATAACATAAAACAGATATGGAAGTCAGAGAGGGTGTAGAGAAATTCAGAATAATCATACAAATTATTTGAAATAGAGCGTTGATTCATTGAGCCAAATGATAAGGATATATTATTCAGGAAAACATGAAGAAACAGGTGCTTGTTTCCAAAACATGCACCTGTTTGTTCATGTTTTCCTGATAAATATATCCTCATCATTTGGCTAAATGCATCAACACTCTACTTAAATAAGGCCAACAGGCCTCTGTAAAATGATGCACAGATTTGATAAAAACAGATACAAAAGAAAGTGCAAAATCAGAAATCATTATTTCAAGATAGTCAAAAAGAATTCAGAAGAAACTTCTTTATCAAACAGTCCCGAGAAGGTGGAAGTTGTTACCATAGGAGGTTCTTGAAGCAAACAGGAAGATGCAAAGGGCCAAATGGTCAATTTCTATGCCATTTAACTTGGGTCTGTCACACAATAACGATCACTATTGTTGGGTTTTTTTTTCAGTATTTGTATGTATGTATGTGTGTGTGTGTGTATATATAAAGAGAGAGATAGATGTGTGTGTGTGTGTGTGTGTGTGTGTGTGTGTGTGTGTGTGTGTGTGTGTGTGTGTGTGTGTGCGTGCGCACACATACTGAATGTTTTTCTCTCTCATTTATCATATTATTTATAGTGTACTATGTTTACATATTCTGTTGTGCTGCAGCAAGTACGAATGTCATTGTTCTATCTGGGACATATGATAATAAAACACTCTTGACTACAAAACTACCAAATTGCCATAAAAAAACTTATGGTCTCAAATGCCCTTCGGAGTCCTGTCGTCAAGAGTGTTTAATTTTAATTATGCATTGACAACAGAACAATGAAATTCTTATTTGCAGCAGCATAACAAGTCTGGAACACAATGCACATGGATAACATATAATAAACAAAAAAGTCATTTAATAACCCCAATGTTAGTGTAACAAAAGCCCCAAGTGCAAGACAGAGAATTCCCCTCTTAATTGGATGTTAAGTAAATGAGATATGGGCTGACCTCAGACAGAAAAGTACAGTAAGAATAGGTGAGATACACATTGAGAATCAATTTGAAAACATTCTTCTAATTTATACTCAAATACTCACGGAGACAGTACCGTTGTCCAAACCTACAGAGAGCCTTCTTGTTTCCGGATTAAAGGACATGCACGAACATGAGGCTGTGAAAAGAGACGTTGTAATATTGGCTGAGTCAATGTGAATATTCTGCTCAAAAAACTAGAAATTACTATTTAAACTCAGATGTTTATAACATTGCAAATGACCTCAATAAAAAAAATTCCACAAAGATATTTTCTGGTCACACTTATTGCTTAAAATGAAATTGGATGGCAATATATTTATAGTTTTAAGATAATACTCAATTTCTGTTCTTTGTAAGAGGTTAATGCATGCACATCACACAATAACCAGAGATTTCTGCAACACCAAGCGAATAGCAGGACTTTTGACCAGTCTCAACTTGTGCTCCCAGGCTTTGCAGCAACATATTATAAAGATACCATCACATTCCTCCACCCATTAGAAAGCCTCAAGCATGCTATAATGCAACAATAAAAGCAGAAATGGGTCTCAATATAGAGCTCAACCTCATGTTGCAACTATCTTTTCTGAGGTTGGGTGAATGTGGCGCAGGTATTTGCAAAAGCCATGTGCAAATCTTGTGTCAAATAAATTATATCAAATAGGTTTTAAAGGTAATTTAGTAAATAGTACAAACATTCCACTGCTTAAGACTAATGTCATTCAGTTAGATCTTGACTGACCTGTACCTTAACTCTCTTTTTCCACCTTAGCATCATATCCCTTCAATCTCCTTACAAATCCAATAATCTTGGTTTTGAAATTGTATGGGGTGGATGTCCCCAGGGTCTGATGGGATTTATCCCAGGTTAAAGTACGCTACAGAGGAGATTGTGCGAGCCTTGATGAGGATCTTTGCATCTTCTCCAGCCACAGGCGAGGTACCGAAGGGCTGGAGACTGGTCTTTGTTTAAGAAAGAATCCAGGGAACTATAGGCCGGTGAGCCTCACATCAGTAATCTATAGGAGAGAATTCTTCGAGATAGGATTTACTCCCACTTGGCAGAAAATGGGCTAACTAGGGATAGCCAGCACAGCTTTGTATGTGGCAGGTCATCTCTTATTAAGCTGATTGAATTTTTTGAGGAAGTGACAAAGGAGTTGGATAAAAGTAGTGTGGTGGATGCTGTATACAAGGATTTTAGTAAGACTTTTAATAAGGTCGCTCAGTATGCTGATCCAGAAGATTAAGATGCATGGGATTCATGATGACGATTGTATGGATTCGGAACTGGCTTAGTCATAGAAGATGGAGGGTTGTGGTGGAAGGTAGATATTCTGGCTGGAGGTCTGTGATGTTGTGAGGTTTCGCAGGGATCTGTGCTGGGTCTTCTACTGTTTGTGATATATATAAAAATAGGTTGCTGAGTAAGTTTACTGACGACACCAAAATTGGAGGAGTTGCGGATAGTGAGGATGGCTGTCGGAAGATACAGCAGGATATATATCAGTTGCAGAAATGGGCAGAGAAATGGCAGATGGAGTTTAATTGAGCAAGTGCGAGGTGATGAACTTTGGGTTTCTTTGCAGTTCAGGTACGGGAAACATGTGGAAACTTTGGAAAAGGTGCAGAGGAGGTTTGTCAGAATGCTGCCAGCATTTTTTTTTATAGAGGGTAGTGGGGGCCTGGAACGCATTACCAGGGATGGTGGTGGAGACATATACAATAGTAGTATTTAAGACGCTTTTGGATAGGCACCTGGAAATGCAGGGAATAGAGGTAAATGAAACAAGTGCAAGCAGATTAGATCAGTTCAGCTAGGCATCATATTCAGCACAATGTTGAAAGATGAATGGAAAGGCAAGATATCATACAAATTCCACAGTACTGGGGCTTCCAGAAGACCTGATTTATGGAAAATAAGGTTTATACAAATTCTCCTACAAATTGAATAAAGTGAATGCTTTGTTAGCCTAACAAATATTAAAATATTTTCTGGTATTCATTAATAACTGGATACTGTGTAAGTTCCATTAGTTTAATTATGGGTAGTGGTCGGCCGAACAGTGAAGGTGCCTGATGAAATGATATTATCGGAAGTGAATACGATATGGATAGCTATAGAAAGCCGATAATGGTACCATGCAGTATTGAGAGAAAACGATCACACCTCTCCTTAATAGATTTGGGAAGAAGGTTGAACGGAAAATATATATTCATAAATACTAGCCATAAGGGGCCTTTCGAGCAATAGATTGCATTTAGAGAAGACATAATCTGGAACAAAAAGAAAAGCCGAAAATAAAAGCAATTACCTTAAATAACGGCTCAAATTCAGCTGATAATCTGATGTCTTGAAAAATACGCTCAACAACTCAGAAATATGTTTGATCAGATGGATAAAGCAATCACATATAAATACCGTCTGCACAAGCAGCTAAAACAAAGGTCTTTACATTAATGTCTCTCTCTCCTTTTTGAGATTGAGTTTAAACCCTTACCAGCCAAATAATGTGCATAACTTCGGTTAAGCCTTCAGGAAATGCAGGACACCAGAAAACAGCACCAGAAATCAGGATTGAGCCCATCCTGCGGGAGCCATAAGGCAGCACCACCATACCACAATAAATAATAAAGCAATACATAACAGAAGGATATGAATGCAAGACTTCATATTTTATGAGCCCGAGGTTGTAGCAAGAATAGTAAGATTAAACGAGAACTTACCAGTTTGATGTTTGATCTTTATTTTATGAGGAGTTACGATGAGGGATTACGTGAAGACCCCGCCAGCACGCATGCGCGACATTCTTCAAAGCAGTGGTGTGAAATCACAGACAGTCACAATGACTAATATAGTAAGATAAGAGAGAACTTTCATACCAGGTGATCTTTATAGTAGAGGGTTGGGAGCGGAGGGCACGTAATCCCTCATCGTAACTCCTCATAAAATAAAGATCAAACTTCAAACTGGTAAGTTCTCGTTTAATCTTACTATTTTATTTCGGTAGTCACGTGAGTGACTACGTGAAGATTTCAAAGCTCTGTGATTTCATGCCCTGGAAGCTCCATGCTCACACACCGCTATGCTGGGATGAGAGGATGAACGTAATTCAGACATGACACTGGCTGAAAAAACAAAAATAGGTATTTATTCATACCAAAACAAAATAAATATCCCATAGGGGTAAATTATTTGACAGTACTCAAAATCCTCCCTGCATAAGTGTCAGGGGAGGCCACGGGTTTGTTGTAGAAACGGTGAAAAGTCCTTTCATTAACGCAACCCGCTGTGGCCAGGATGTGGTCCAATGGTACTTCCATCCTCCTAGCCGCCGAAGTGGATGCCGCCCTGGTGGAGTGAGATTTGAATATATTAGTGTCCACCCCCGCCGCATCCAAAACCACCCTTAACCATCTAGAAATGGTTTGCACCGTGACTTTATGATGGGGCTTCTTGTGGCTCATAAGCAAAGCTGTCTCCGTGCCCCTGAGATTTTTGGTGACTGTGATATATTGTGAAATTAACGTGACGATGCAGAGTCGAGTATCTGCTGGATATGCCAGAAATTCCAAGGTATGACCAGACGCTCCGGGTCGATCTTGTTTCAACAGTCCCTGCACATGAAAAGTGATTTTATCATTGGTGATAGTCATGGCATCCAGATTAAGTTTGTGCAGAGACTGGACCTGTTGTGCCGTGATAAGTGCCATAATCATTACCATTTTGTATGTGAGCTTTGCCAAAGTGAGTCCCGTGTTAGGTGTCCATCCTCGCAGCATTGTTAGGACTGTGCTGATATCCCACGTATGGTTATATCTGGGCCTAGGGGGATTGGAATTGAATATTCCTCTCATTAGTTTGGACACTAATGGATGTGATCCAATTCCCAATTGGTCACTCCCCTGGCCCAAGTAGGATGATAGTGCACTCCTGGCACTGTAGCTCAGTCCCTCATCAAAGTGTAGGGTAGCCAAGAATTCCAGCACTTCTGTAATGGTAGCGGATTCATATGTAGTGTTGGTAGTAGCGCAGAATCCTTCCCATTTCTTGATGTAGGTGAGGTACTGCTTCCTGGTGGACTCCCTGCATGCCGCCGAGATGGTGTCTATCGTTCTGCTGGTGAGTCCGAATCCGCGAAGAGGCCGTTTTAAAATCTGCAAATTAACAGGTCCATGCGGTCATAACATGGGTGATGTTCTCCTGTGACAGGATGAATGAGCAGGCTAGGTCGTTTATTGACCCGAATGCAAGGTTCTGTGGCCATCTTCTGTACCGCTGGGAACCATGGTTGGGTAGGCCAGTCGGGCACCACCAAAATACCCGATGCGGAATCTTGTTTTATTTTCTGCAAGACCCGACTGATGAGGCAGAAAGGGGGGAATGCATAGCAGAACAAATCCCCCCAATGTAGCGTGAAAGCATCCATCGCTACTGCCCCAGGGTCTGGTTCCCAAGCAACATATGTTGGTAGTTGGTGATTTAATCTGGACGCGAAGAGGTCGATATCTGGTGTCCCATAACATTCTACAATATCTGTGAACACTTTTCGATCCAACATCCATTCTATGTTGTCGTTAAATTTGCGTGACCTGGTGTCTGCCACTGTGTTTAGCTTGCCTGGGAGGTAAGTGGCTGAGATCCAAATTTCCCTTTGCAGACACCAGAGCCAGATATTGTTGGCCAATTCATCACACAATATCGACTTTATTCCGCCCATGTGGTTAATATAGGCCACCACCGTGGTGTTGTCAATTTGTATCCTAACATGAACTTTGTGCATGTTTGTGCAGTATGCCCTGAGGCCGTGAAATGCTGCCAGCATTTCTGAATAGTTAATTCCCAAATTTTTGAATAGGGTTAACTCTTGTGCACTCCATCTACCTCCACAACTAGAGGTAGTATTAGTAGCTCCCCAACCTTTGGAACTGGCATCCGTTTGTAAGGTGATCGAGGGATTGATGATAGTGATGGGTTTGGAACAATATTGGGCATTAGCCATCCACCAATTTAATTCGGCTTTTGCCTTTTCTGGTATTTTCATAGGCCTATCGAAATGGCCTGCATGACTTTTGAGAGCTATAATTTTGGCTCTTTGTAAGTTTTGATAATGTAAAGGCCCATATTGTGCTGCGGGAAAGGCAGCCACTATCTTCCCAATCACCCTGGCCACCTGCCGAATGGATGGGTCCTTGATGCCAATAAGGCTCCTGCAAGCCTCTATCAAGTCCTCCACCTTACTTAGTGGCAACATGATAGACATTTGCACTGAGTCGATGTTGAACCCCAAGTATTTCATGGTGGTAGAGGGTTTTAATATTGATTTATCTGGATGTATAATGAAACCCAGCTTCTGAAAGAGATGTTTCGTGGCTGTAACTGCCAATGTAGCCATTTCCAAACTTTCCCCAACAATGAGGATATCATCAAGATAGGCCATAACAGTATGATTCTGTTTCCTTAAGTAGGCCAAGGCTGGTTTTAATATCTTGGTAAACAATCTGGGTGCTGATGATAACCCATTAGGCAAGGCTTTGTATTGCCATAATTGTCCCATCCAGATAAATTTTAAATATTTCCTATGATCCTTGTGTATTGGTACTGAATAGTATGCATCTTTGAGATCAATGCATGCCATGTAGTACCCATAATCTATTAACTGTATAGCAGTGTCAAAGGTGTCCATTTTAAAATGAACATACTGAACAGAAGTATTCAGTTCGGTCAAATCTATGATAATGCGGCAACCGCCGTCTTTTTTGTTTTTGGTGAATATATTAGACACAAAATCCTGTGGTTCTTTGGTGGCCTTCTCAATTACCCCTTTTTCAATTAATCTGTATAGTTCAGCATGCCCTGCTACCCTCTCTTTTTGAGAGAGTATGAATTTTCGGCTAGGTGAATGCTGGACCGGGGTAGGGAGTTCGTGAATAAATTCAATTTTGTAGCCCTGAATACTCCTGAGTATGAAAGGATCAGAGGTAAAAGTGCGCCAATTTTCATAAAACATGTGCAACCGGCCCCCTACATAAAGTGAATTTAGGCAAGATGTGTTTCTGGGGGAACCAGACCCACCTACCTCCATGGTTATTGCCGGTGTTGCGGTTTCTGTCCTTGTTTTCTTTGTTGATTCATCGTGTTGTAGGAGTGGCGCATCTTCCAAGAAGGCCGGGCTGGGCCATGGCCTAAAAAAGACCGCTGTGCAGGTTGGCCGGCCTTCGAGCTTTCACCACCGGCAGGTCTCCGATGGTATCTCTGTCCGGTGGGTGTGTAGGGGTGCTGTCTTTGTGGGTAATGAGGTTTGGTAGGCCCGGGAACCTTGATCAAGCCCAAGGCCTTGGCCTCCTCATCAAGATCTTTTACTTGCTTGGGAAGGTTTTCCCCGAACAGCAAGCTTGGAGGCTGAGTCTTCCCAGGCTTACACAACCCCGCAAACTTGGGGTTAAGCGCCGGCTTTATGATGCTCTTTCTGAAATTGTTTATCTCATACTGTGTATTACACAGTAGAGCCAGGGCATCTTGCAGTTCTTCCGGCAACTCTATCCCCACTGCAGTTCTGGCCACTGCTGTGATCCCGGCGGTTAAGAGCTTTAGGATTCTTTGAAGTTTGATTTCCTGCCCTCTGCTCGAGGGGCTCATATTCCCCCAAATAGGGTTGTTCACCACAGGGACATTAAGTGAGTTGCAGTTTTCAGGAGCCATATATTTATCAGCTGTAGAATTTATGGCCTGTTCCTGTAGCCGGTTGGTCGCCATGTAGTTAATGCTGGCTGCCAGCTTAGGGTGGATAGGTAGGCCTTTCTGTGTCGGCATTGCATGTTTATTTACCATATCCAGATATTCTTCACACACCCCTGACACAGATGGTTGTTCAGCCAGCTCCCCTTCTTCTGGGTCAGCCCAGTTCTGACCCTCAATGCTCCCCTGCGAGGAGGGTGAGACATTTGGCAGTCCTTGGTAGGAACCTGCCGTGGGCCTGCGAGGAGGCCCACTGTGACTCTGCCCCTGCATTAGCAGGTCACGTTGGAGCAATTGCTCCATCATCCGCTCCATGCGGGTTAGACGACCTCCGTCGCTATCTGCGAACGGGGTGTCCTCGGGACCGGACCCAGCTGGGTCGCCGGCCCCGTCCGACTTCCGGGTGGGTTTGCCGCCCGACCGTGGAGTACCAACGGCCCTCATGGGCGAGAAGTCGGGAGCTGCAGGGAATACCTGTAGCTCTGGAGAGGCGGTACGCTGGCTGCTCTCCATAGCAGCTGCTCTCGCCGCTGCTCTCTTGGACTTCCGTGATTCCATAATGATACTATTTTCTCGTCGACGCTCACTCTCCGGTGAGACTTACCTGGCGTAAGTTATTTAAACTTACGCTGGAGGAGCCCCGCTCCTCCTGACCGTCGCTTCCGCATGCGTACGACGATATGTCGCGTATGCGTGCTGGCAGGGTCTTCACGTAGTCACTCACGTGACTACCGAAATAAAATCGTAATTATGGAGGCACAAGTTCATTCTTAGATAGTTGAGTGAGGTAATTGAAAGATTTTGCACTTAAGTTGATATGTGAATATTAACTGGAGTAGCAAGAACAACAGAGTCCTCCCGTCAATTCAAGTTGTTCTTGAATCAGTTTCCAAAAAAGGGACATAATAAACAGATTGAGAGGCCCAAGTGAGCATTTCTGGTTTTCTTCTTGGTCGAGATATAGCCAGCAGCATTGGCAAAACTAATTCTCCTCTGGTAAAAAGAGCCTGTCAGAAAACCCGTGTCTGTGAACTTAACTGTCAGATGGTCCTCAAAGACCCATCTGCAAACATATTCTAAAATATTTTCAACCTGCTGCCCTGGATTGGCATGGTTATTAACCCATTTCTAGCCGAAACATAGTCAACGTGCCAGATATTGAGGCCACAGTTGTTTAGAAACCAAATCAAAAATAATTCAAAAACAAATTCATTTCTTTGAAAACTGAAGGATGGACCGAAGTATGCCTTAAACTTTAATTTCAATCAATTCAGACAACAAATCTAAACCTGCATTATTGCATAGTATTTTTAGAAAAGCAAACTTACACGTCATTGAGTGGTAAACACTCGGCCAATATTGACCACTGTCTCTCTTTATCCACACTCGAATTGTTCTAGAAAAAGAATTACATTGTCACATTGATTACTTCATTTAAAAAATGTTAAAGGACAAAATAAATCAAAGGTAAATTCTTACACGTTGTTCTACATCCCAAAAAACTTATTTGCAACGGGAGTTACTTGTTTTTGCAGATGCCATCAGTCAGGAGATCACAGGATCACAATAACCCGCAAACTCTCAATATCAAATTCTCTAAATAAAGGACATGCACAAAGTTCCATGCGGAACTCTGCAAGCATTTAGTCCCCTCCAGCTACAGTACCATCCATAATGTTTGGGGCAAAGACCCATCATTTATTTATTTGCCTCTGAACTCCATAATTTGAGATTTGTGATAGAACAAAAAAATCACATGTGGTTAAAGTGCACATTGTCAGATTTTAATAAAGGCCATTTTAATCTATTTTGGTTTCCCCATGTAGAAATTACAGCAGTGATTATGCATAGTCCCCCCATTGCAGGGTGCCATAATGTTTGGGACACAGCTATGTCATGTAAATGAAAGTAGGCTTGTTTAGTATTTTGTTGCATACCCTTTGCATGCAATGACTGCTTGAAGTCTGCGATTCATGGACATTACCAGTTGCTGAGTCTGGTGATGCTCTGCCAGGCCTGTATTGCAACCATCTTTAGCTTATGCTTGTTTTTGGGGCTAGTACCCTTCAGTTTTCAATTCAGCATATAAAACGCATGCTCAATTGGGTTCAGATCAGATGATTAACTTGTCCACTCAAGAATTGACCATATTTTAGGTTTGTTGCTTTAGCAGTATGTTTGGGATCATTGGGACCGGAAGTGGTGGCGCTGCCTGGCAGCTGCGGCTCGCCTGCAGTCCGTCTGTTTTTTCTTTTTGTCGTTGTTTTGCTTGTGCCTGTTTTAGTTTAGTTTAATTTAGTTAGTTTATTAGATTGTGTAAGTGTGGGTGGGGGGGGAAGGGGGTGGGAGAAACATGGTTTAGTCTCTTCTTTCGGGGGGGATACGACCTTTTCTTGTCGTGTCCCCTGTCTCCGTCTGTGCAGAGGCCTAATGGCGGAGCTGACGGCCTCGGAGCTGACGGCCTCGGGCGGTGTTCGCTGCAGCGGCAGTGGCCCGACTTGGAGCTGTGGCGGCACTCCGGCGTTCCGGCAGCGGCCCGACTTGGAGCAGCGACCCGACTTGGAGCTGTGGCGGCACTCCGGCGTTCCGGTAGCGGCAGCGGCCCGACTTGGAGCTGTGGCCTTACTTTGGAGCTGTGGCGGTGTTCTGGCGTTTCGGTGGCGGTGGCGGCGCGGCTTCCGAGGCCCAGCCGCGTGCCCAGTAACGACATCGTCGGGAGCTCGCAGGTCACAGGTTGGTGACCTGTTTTCTGTAGCTCCCGCAACAGCAGCTGCGTCCACTGGACTGGAGGGCGGCAGCTTCGGCTGCTGTGACCGCCCCGGGCCGCGGAGTTTGAATCGGCCCATTCTGGGAGCTGGATTCAGCCGCGGGACTGACTCACTTACCAACACCCGGCGGGGTCACAACATCGGAGGCCTGGATCGCCTCAGCGCAGAGGGAGAACAAGAAGGGAAGAGACAAAGACTAAGACTTTTGCCTTCCATCACAGTGAGGAGGCGTCTGGTGAACTCACGGTGGTGGATGGTAAATTTGTGTTTATTGTGTGTTTTTGTTACTTTTAATATATGTATGACTGCAGGCACGAAATTTTGTTCAGGCCGAAAGGTCTGAATGACAATAAAGGTAATCTGAATCTGAATCTGAGTCTTACTGTAGAATAAAACGCCAGATATGAGTTTTGAGGCATTTGTTTGATCTTGAGCAAGTAGGATGTGTCTATTCACTTCAGAATTCATTATGTTACAACCATCAGCAATTGTGTCATCAATGAAGATAAGTGAGCCAGTACCTTCAGCAGCCATACACCCCCACCACCGGGTTTCAGATGTGGTGGTATGCTTTGAATCTTGGGCAGTTCCTTCCCTCCTCCATACTTTGCTCTTGCCATCACTCTTGCAATGACTGCTTGAAGTCTGCGATTCATGGACATCACCAGTTGCTAGGTGTCTTTTCTGGTGATGCTCTGCCAGGCCTGTATTGCAGCCATCTTTAGCTTATGCTTGTTTTGGGGGGCAAGTCCCCTTCATTTTTCTCTTCATCATATAAAAGGCATGCTCAATTGGGTTCCGATCGGGTGATTGACTTGTCTACTGAAGAATTGACCATTTTTTAGCTTTGAAAAACGCCTTTGTTGCTTTAACAGTATGTTTGGGATCATTGTCTTGCTGTAGAATGAACCGCCGGCCAATGAGTTTTGAGGCATTTGTTTGAACTTGAGCAGATAGGATGTGTCTATACACTTCAGAATTCATTATGCTACTACCATCAGCAGTTGTTTCATCAATGAAGATAAGTGAGCCAGTAACTTCAGCAGACATACATGCCCAGGCCAAAACACCCCCTCCACCGTGTTTCACAGATGAGGTGGTATGCTTTGGATCTTGGGCAGTTCCTTATCTCCTCTATACTTTGCTCTTGCCATCACTCTGATCTTCATCTGATCTGTCCACAAGACCTTTTTCCAGAACTATAGTTGCTCTTTTAAGTACTTCTTGGCAAACTGTAACATAGGCATCCTATTTTTGCGGCTAACCAGTGGTTTGCATCTTGTAGTGTAGCCTCTGTATCTCAGTGGTACAGTGGTAATTAACAAATCCACATCTGAAGAGTGTTTCTGAACTCTCGGACAGGTGTTTGGGGATTTTTCTTTATTATAGAGACAATTCTTCTGTCATCGGCTGTGGAGGTCTTTCTCGGCCTGCCATTCCCTTTGCGATTAGTAAGCTCACCAGTGCTCTCTTTCTTCTTAATGATGTTCATTTTCGTGTGCCTAAGGTTTGGCTGATGTCTCTAACAGTTTTATTCTTCTCAGTCTCATAATGGCTTCTTTGACTTTCATTGGCACATCTTTGGTTCTCATGTTGATAAAAGTTTCCAAAGGTGATGGAAAAACTGGAGGAAAGACTGGGTGCTGAGACCTCTCTTATACCTGCATTCAGGAGGCAATTAAACACACCTGAGCAATTACAAATGCCTGTGAAGCCAATAATATGCCAAACATTATGGTGCCCTGAAATGTTGGGGCACTATGTATAAACACAGCTGTAATTTCTACATGGTGAAACCAAAATGTATAAAAATGGCCTTTAATAAAATTTCGCAATGTGCACTTTTTCTATTTTTTCTATTACAAATCTCAAATTGTGGATTACAGAGGCAAATAAATAAATGGTGGGTCTGTCCCAAACATTATGGAGAGCACTGTATGTTAGGATTGTTAGTAGAAAAAAAGGTTCACAAACTGAAGATATATCAGGCCCGTATTTCACCACTGATTATTTTAGCCAAGCATGCTGTCACACCCAGACCCTGTTTCTGCTGGACGCTTTCAGTTTAAGAAGGCCACGCTAATAGCTCGACATTACATTTTTTGGCTGCTAAATCCAGTTTTTGTTAACCTCTTTATCAATATATAAATAAAGCAGCTGAAATAATCCCGTACCTGAACCAAGGATGGTTAAAACCTATCCAAATATTTCACTCTCATCAATGATGCTATGATAAAATGTAATCACCATTCTTGTTTGAACTTGACATTAAGATTCAAAATACATCCATTGTAATGCATAAAGCCACTGACATATGCAGATGATACTCCAAGAAACAAGCATGTACTAAGGTTTTAATTGGAAATCAGCTTCTTCAATCATTTGGCCTAATGAATGAAGAGAAAATGTCCTTGTGAACAATTGTACTTCACAGGCAAACATTTAAATAATCAATCAGCTACTTGCCACTGCACAAAATGAATAAAGATGCAAGAAGCCTGATAATTGAATTCAGGGCATAAGCATATTATTTATCTGGTCTGCTATCAAATTTAATCCTTCAATTTATTAGTCATATAGTATTCATTTTTTTAAAAAAGAGATTATGTTCCACTTTCAATGCTTTTATCTGTTAGGTTGGACTGCTCCTACGTGAGTCATGCATTTATTCCAACAATGAAGCATAGGAGAGTGATTGAGTATCCTTTATTTTAGTAGACTGTGATTACTTACATTAATTTCTGTCTCAAAAGAAAACTGATCACATATTGACAATAGAGAATGCAAAATGCTAGGAAGCAGAGTGGAAGCCTAGAAAAAACATGAAGCAGCAACTCAACGAGGGATAATGTATCTGAGTAAGAGTTCATTTGATCGTGGCACTGTGGCAAAACAGCACAAATTTGAACCAAGTACAGACTGCATGTTTGTTCAAATTATCATTCCTTGTTCAATCAGGGTCCATCTGAGGGCTGAAGGAATCCATAACTTCAAGCAGTATATCTGAGAAACTTAGTGTGCATAAGATAGAACATAAGAACGGGCACTTCAGTCCACATTGTCTGCTGAACATGACACAAAGACCTATTTTACTTCGGAGTCAAGTGAGTGACTACGTGAAGAAGCCCCGCCAGGAGCATGTGCGTCATTACGTCCGCATGTCGCACTGAACGGGCTGGAGGGTGCAGCTCCACCAGCTGTAAGCAGTAAACTCGCAGGTAAGTGGTTTTGAAAACTTTGCCTAGGAGTATTTAACTCCGTAAAGCTGGCTCGAGCAGTCAGTAGGAGTTGGTGGTATGGAGCGGTCAGGTAGGAGAGTTCGCTTTAAGCGTGGGTCCAGTGATGCGGATTCACTAATTCGATCGGGTCGGGAGATTAGCGCGGCAACGCCGGTTCCGATACCGGGTGCCGTTTTACCAACAGCCGTTTTATTAGAAAGTGAATTTTCCACACCAGTTCCAGTTACTCAGGAGGCTGAGGCCACCGATAGCCATAGAAAGGCAAAAAGAAAGTCTATCAGACCCGTGTTGTCAGACGAGTCTGAAGAAGAATGTGACTCCCCTCCAGATTATAAAAGAATGTGGGGCAGGATGCAAAATACGGAGAAGATGCTCCAAACTTTGATAAATCAAGGGTCTAAGGGCCCAGTGATTCCCCAGACAGCTGTTCAACAAGGCCCATATCAAGAGGAATATGTGGACTATCAGCAAGGGGATTTCCTTCCAGCGCCTTGTTTAAGACTGGAGGATGCCTCCCTACAATATGACTTGGGAGAAGCAGGGCAGGATGCAGCTGACCTTATGTCTGGTGTCCCTGCTTATGTGCAAACACCAGAGCACAAGAGCCACGCTCCGGGTGTCCCGGATATTGCAATGAGTTTTGCTATTCCGGAGGGGACTGGTGAGGCAATAGAAGAGTATCTTGCCAACAATATTAATTATTTAGTGTCTCACCAGCTCCAGCAAGCTATGATGCAAGAGACGACCAACAAGTACAAAACACCTGTCAATTGTGCATCATTGAAAGTGCCTACGGTGAACCCAGCTATTTGGGCACCCATGAGTCCTTCTATGAGAGGACAGGAGGTTCGGCATCAACACGTCCTCCAACTGGTGGCTGCAGCAATTACTGCATTTGGCAATATGATCAAAGGGACCATGATCACTCAAGTTCAAAAAGATATGTTGGCTCTATTATGCAATGCATTCTTTGAGGTAAATTGCATTAGAAAAATCGTCATCAGGCCAACTCTCAATCAAAAGTTTGCTGCTCTATGTAAGGCGACACGTATACAAACGCCTGAGTTCCTGTTTGGAACGGACCTTGTCAAACAAATACGTGATGTTGATGATGAGGCGAAAACAATTGGTTGGATGAAGCCAAGCATATCACGGCCACCTATTCGCAAACCTGGGTTGTGTACTGAAGGTCGGATCCAGGTGCTGGACTGAGCAGGGGGAGGCCAGTGGGGCAACGAGGTTACCCACCAAGACAGAGCGGCTTCAACCCCAATATGAGCAGACAGCAGGCTTACAGGCCAACTGCAGAGGTACAGGGAACTTTTGTTAAAGGTTCTGATGCACAACCTCCTATTTGAGGTAGTTTACAATTGTTTTACAATGAAGGGTGCTGTATAACATGTGATATGTTTATACTAAATACTGTGTCAGGTTCTACAATTGAGTTTATCTCAGGGATAGATCCACCTCAGCAGCACAAGCCAAATAAAATGTTGGTGTTTTTTGCTCCAGAGACTGAACAGGTTAACGATGAGATTAAGAATTTATGCCAAAAAGGAGTGATTGAGAAAGCCATTGCTCATCCTCAACAATTTGTGTCTAATATATTCCCCAGACCTAAGAAAGATGGGGGTTGTAGAGTAATTCTGGACCTCAAATTCTTCAGTTCTCTATAGACATTTTAAAATGGTCACCTTCGTTACTGCTAAACAGCTAGTCTCACAGGGTTGTTATATGGCAACTATTGATTTGCAAGATGCGTATTATTCAGTGCCAATTCAAGCTCATTATCGCAGGCACTTGAAATTTAATTGGATGGGACAGCTGTAGCAATACAAAGCATTGTCTAATGGATTAAGTTCAGCACCTAGGCTACTTACTAAATTGTTAAAACCTATGCTGGGGCTATTGAGGGCCAATAATCACATTGTCATGGCTTTTTTAGATGATATCTTAATTATCAGCAACACTAAAGAGTCAGCTGAGGAGTCGGTTGCAGTAACCAAAAATGTGTTTGAAACATTAGGGTTTTTGGTCCATCCAACTAAGTCTAAATTACAGCCAACCCAAAATATTGAGTATTTGGGATTCCTTATTGATTCAGTTGATATGACAGTAACATTACCAACAGCCAAGGTTGTGGATATTGCTGATGTCTGTATTTGCCTCACACAAAAACTTTATCCCTCCATCCGAGAAGTTGCTAAGGTCATTGGGAAATTGGTAGCAGCCTTTCCTGCAGTACAGTTCGGTCCTTTGCATTATCAACATTTGCAAAGAGCAAGAGAACACGCACTAAAAGAGCATGCAGGCCATTTTGATCGGGTTATGCAGTTACCAACCACAGCTCTAGCAGAATTGCAGTGGTGGATTGTTAATGTTAGTCAAGCTACCAATAACATTTTGGTGCAGGAACCTTCAATGATTTTACAGACTGATGTAAGTGCTCTCGGATGGGGGGCTACGGACATTGAGTCTAGTTGTTGGGGTAGATGGAATGAACAAGAAGGTTTGATTCTACAAACACAAGGGATAAATTATTTGGAACTATTGGGAGCATTTTATGGGTTAAAGGCATAATGCTCCACAATGAATAATTTACATGTTCTACTCCAGATTGATAACACCACAGCAGTGGCATATATTAATCATATGGGAGGAGCAAGATCAGTTTCATGTGATAGCATGGCTAATCTCATATGGCATTGGTGTATTTCAAGAAACATCTGGGTTTCAGCCATCTATCTACCGGGGTAGACAATGTGGTGGCAGACCATAGGTCATGAAAATGTAATGACAATATAGAATGGATGTTGAATTCTAAAGTTTTTCAAACAATTGTCACTCAATTTGGTTTGCCAGATATTGATCTGTTTGCATCCAGACTGAATCACCAGTTGCCTAAATATGTTTCATGGGAGCCAGATCCAGGAGCAGTAGCTGTGGATGCATTTTTGTTACATTGGGGGCACTCATTCTTTTATGCTTTTCCTCTATTTTGTCAGATTACGAAATGTCTCACCAAAATAGAGCGTGACTCCGCCACAGGCGTTTTGGTGGTCCCACATTGGCCAACACAGTCATGGTTCCCATTGGTACTCAGAATGATGGCTCAGCCATTTATGATGATTCCCAGCTGCAGTAATTTGTTGGTGCATCCGGTTACAGGAGAAAGTCACCCATTACATGATCGTATCAATTTGTTGGTCTGCAGGTTCTGAACAGACCATTCCAAGGCCTTGGACTGTCGAACAGGACCATGGAGGTTATCACTGCAGCCTGGAGGAATAGTACTAAAAAACAATATGTGGTTCACATAAAGAAATGGGAGATGTTCTGTGTACAATCAAATATATCTTACCATACTGCACGCATAAGTGATGTGTTGGAGTTCCTTGCTAAATTGCATTTTGATGAGCACTTGAGTTATAGTGCTATTAACAGTGTTTGGAGTGCTTTGTCCTCCTATTTAGGGCAGTCCTCAGGACAACAACCTATCGGGTCTCATCCGTTAGTATCCCGATTTATGGGAGGAATTTTTAACAAAAACCCTCCTAAACCTCGATATAAAGAAATCTGGGATATCAGTATAGTTCTCACACTGCTTCAGCAATGGGCTCCAATTACGTCATTGTCTATGCAGAGATTAACTCTGAAAGTGGTTATGCTTATGGCGCTGGTTTCAGCACAACGTGTACAAACATTACAATTATTACGAATAGATTGTATGCATTTGTCTGTAGATGACATAACATTTTATGTCTATGATTTAATCAAACAAAGCAGGCCAGGTATGGCAGGAACCAAGGTGACGTTTAAAGCATATCCTGTTGACCAAATGTTATGTGTAGTTAAACACTTAAGGCAATATCTTGAGCTAACAAGGAGTCTCAGAGGTTCTGAGACAGGACTGCTCATTAGTCACAAAAAGCCATATAAAAGAGTGTCAGTACAAACTATTTCTAGATGGTTGAAACAGTTCTCAATTGTGCTGGAGTCGACACTCATGTGTTTAAATCTCACTCCACCAGGGCGGCTTCAACATCCGCGGCGAAGGCTCAGGACGTGCCGCTAGAGCAAATCCTCACAGTTCTATGATAAACCTGTACAGACAGTGCCACGGTTTGGGCATGCTGTTTTGGGTTCCATTTAATTCATTTGCTTTGTTTATATCATTGTTTGTAATTTCCTCCTGGGATAGAGGGGTTATTACTGATTTTTGTTATTAAAAATAGTTATTGAATAATTTGAAGCAATGTTCAATATATTATTTATTCACTACTGTGTAGCAATGTTACAAAATTTTGAGATTTTAAAAATCAAGTCTGCAATTTATCCCATCAGATAAAGCATAACAAGAAGTTTAATTTGACACCTAATTTACTTTCATATCTTCAGTATTAAGAAAGTTATGGCCATTTTCATGCTCGGAAATGAGTATCTTGCTTCCCATTGCCTTTCAATTGACTTAACTCAAAAGCTGTGATCTGGAAAAATTAAAAGCCCATAACTTTATTAAAAATTAAGAGAACTCAATGAAATTTTCAGTCATTATAGATTGAAGCATTCTGAAACAAATATTAAACAATCTTACTTGGATTACCTGAAATTAAAGTATATAATTAGTTAGTTATCTAATTGTAGCTAATTACAAAATTCAATGAGTAGATCTAAACATCTATCAATTTCTTAAGAAAAGATAAACTTTTTTTTAATTGCCTAAGTGTCCAAATAACATTCACACAATAATCCACAATATAACATAATTTTAAAATCTCATTTTCATGAATTTCTGGGCCAAATGGAAGGAATTTAGTGTTTAATGCCTGTAAATAAATGGCCATTTAAATCAACTAGCGAGTGGGTTTTAGTGGAATGCGGTGGATTGGAACGTTGCGGTTAGCGGTGAAGTCGGGGGGAAAAATACTGGGGGTTCATACATTTTTTGGGGACCCCATTTCGCAACATTAAAATAGTATTTATGCCTCCCAAAAAACCAACTTTTAATAAAAAAATAAAGTATTTACCTTTTTTTCTCCCCTACGGAAAATGCTTCCGGTGGTCTGCGGTCACGGCTTTTGAAGGTGATTTTTAAATTACTCTAGTTAACAAATAACTTAGAGTAATTTAAAAATACCTTAATGGATGAAATGTCGGAGCGATTTTTCTTCCGCAATTAAATCGCCCGACATTCATCGATTATCCTGGTCTGGTGAAAATCGGCACTTTAAGCCCGCCCCCCTCTGAAAGGCGCTAAAGTCGCGCACACGGGGAGCGGCAGAAGTGCAGCGCCGCTAAAGGTAAGTTTTGTAACATACCTATACTGTGTCAACCGAAGCAGATTGTCGTATGGAGTGCATCTACGGCATGTAAACACAGAGCTTTGAAATCTTCAAGTAGCCACTCACGTGACTCCGAAGTAAAATAGTAAGATTAAACAAGAACTTACCAGTTCGAAGTTTGATCCTTATTTTAGGAAGAGTTACTTTGAGGGAGTACGTGCCCTCCGCTCCCACCCTCATAATCTAAGAGATCATCTGGTAGTTCTAGTCTTCTTAAAGCCTTACTATGTTACTTCGGCTATATGTTTCTGTGTTTTCACGCCGCTGCTTTGAAGTATGACGCGCATGCGCTTGGCGGGGCTTCTTCACGTAATCCCTCAACGTAACTCCTCATAAAATAAGGATCAAACTTCGAACTGGTAAGTTCTCGTTTAATCTTACTATTCTAATTTGAAAGGACACTAACTGCTGGAGTAACTCAGCAGGTCAGGCAGCATCTGTGGATAGAATGGGTAGGTGATATTTTGGGACAGGTCCCTTCTTTATACTTCAATTCTCAGTTCCGTGTTTCTACATTTTCCAACTCTTATCTGCCTGCACATAATCCATATCCCACCATTCCCTGCATATCCATATCCAAAAGTCCATTAAATGCTACTTTCATATCTGCCTCAACCAAAACTCTAAGCAGAACGTTCCAAGCACTCACTACAATCTGTGTAAAAGGCTTGCCCAGCACATCAACTTTGCCCCTCTCACCTTAAAGCTATTGCCACTAGCAATTGATTTTTCAATCTGGGAAAAGAACTCTGACTGTGTACTTAATCTATGCCTCATAATTGCACATACGATACATTTCCGTACCTCAATGGTTCTTCACCAGCAGTTCCCAAACGTAAAATCTCCATCAAAGCAATGCTTACACAACAGCAATCTAAGATGACTACAAACGAGGCACTGGAGAGAAGCATCGAGTGATATACTTTCTAATACTTTGATGAAAATAATTAGGGTCCGAATCATTTCCTTAATGCCTGGGAGAAGGTGGTGAAATGCAGTCCACAGAGCAAAGGCATTCAAATAACGGTGGAACTTCTAGAACACAAACCAAGGTTCCCTTCTCTCAAGCAATCCCTTAGGGTTGAGAATGACTTGCTTTTATGTTCTGTGGGTTATCAGGTAGCTGACTATACCAACATGGGAGCGAGAGACATCATCACGTGATGGATGGGTAGGTCGTGTTCTTTTCGCCGATGATCCTGGGCTTCATGTCCGCCAAAGAGACACAAGGATGCTCCTTCATTTAGAATGGTTATTAGAAAATATTTGTTCAATAGATGATTGCTGCAAGATGACCAGAGAGTGTGATTACAGAATACTGTCAATGTACTGCCATTCAATAATGGATGCTGGAGTGATTTTGCTTCTGGAGTAGAGGCGAAAGATGCGAACAGTTCACTATTTGTCCTCCAGATTCACTCTACCACAGCAGTAGTATTGTCAATAGTATTGGAGATGAAGAACAATAATATACTTCCAAGCCAGGAGGTATAATGATTTGAGGGGAAACTGTTGATAGCCGTACTCTCATGAATCTTTCTCCTTGACTTAATAGGTAATATTTAATAGCATCTTGGCAAGCAGCCACAATTTGCAAAGTAATAAATAATTTAAAATGTCGAGGGATCACCTATCAAAAGGCTACTTTCTTCTATAAGACATTAAGCTTTAACACTGATGCAGTTGCACTCTTACGGGCAAGTGTATTCCATTAAACCTCGGATTTGAAGATGGTGAAATGCATTATAGAATCATTACATAACATCCGTCCTCAAAAGTGATATTCAGTTATGAGTGGTTGGCTACGATTTTTGTCATTCATTGCTACCACCCAATGATTACCGTAGTTTATGGAGGGTCAATGACATTTGTGAACCATAGCTCAACAATCTCATCAGTAATTAAAGAGAGCAGGCAGAAAAGTACTACCCGTTTGATTTGTGAAACATTAACACTGACATTTTGGTTGAACAAGGAAATTCAAACGCCAATAATTGCTCTGGATCCACCCATCAATATTGATATGACTTCATTACAATTTTAAATGGTTTTGGAAAGCAAAAAACAACTTAAAATAAATCGAATTTGAAAGCTTCTTTCTTTTCAAATAAAGAGATCTGGACTCAAACACGACATTTCACAGTTCCAGGCCCTTAAAATCTTCGACAACTTCAAGAAATGTTAAACATAGACTTAGAAAATGCTTTGCCGTACATCTCAATTATATGACCAAGGGTATCCAGTGGACTGTCACTTTAATTCCTCAAGCGACTAATTGGTCTTTGGTCTCTTACACTCGTCCGACAAAACAAAACTATTGCCAAAGAATAACATTTAATCTTTTGACTGGGCACCTTGATTCCTTTGGAACTCAACTAATTTCAGATGATCAGTCTTTCTAGTTTGCACCAGAATATCTACCAGGAACATTAACTAAATTCTACCTTCTCCACGGATGCTGTCTGACCTGCTGAGCATTCTTTCAAGAAGATCCAAGAAACTGCAGATGCTGGAGTCTCAGGCAAATCACAAAGTGCTGGAGTAACTCAGCGGGTCAGGCAGCATCTGTGGGGGGAATTGATAGGTGCAGTTTCTGTTCAGAACCTTTATCAGACATTGCAGAAGGTGGAAGAAAACTGGAAAAAAGGTGTGGGCAGGACAAAGTCTGGCAATTCATAGGTGGATACAGACAAGAAGGATACAGACCAGAGGTGGGGTGAAACCTATTTACTAAAGCAAGAGAACACCTCAGATGTCCTGGAATTGAAAGCCTAATCCTGAAAGCAGATGCGGTGAAACCAGAGAAATAGAGAGTAAGGGAAGGCGTCCATGTAAGAGGCAGGATGGGAGAAGGAGTAATCAAGGCATTTTTATATTAGATTTCCACCAACTGCAAATGCTTGTAACTCAGTTACAGTGTTACTTTTTCCCACTTTTTATTCTCAGTCTTCTCCTAGTAACATCTCTTCCTGATATAACTAGGCAATTAATACACATTCACCACTACAAGTCATTCAATCTCTCAGTTGCCACCCAATCACATACCCATCATTTCCTCCACTCCACTCCTTCACTGCAATTTAAAAGGTTTTTCATTTCTACATCTGTAGAAAAAATAAACAATTTCCAACTGTTTTTTTAAGCTTGATTTTCAGCAAACTTTTTTTCACTGATCACTTTACATTCATTTTGTGTGACAGACATCTAAAAATTTCACCCAAATGTTTAGGCTTTGTTTTGCAAACTGTGGGTAGAACTAACTTAAGTAATTGAAATTGTGTTTGAAGCAAGATGTCAATTTCCCTTGCTCAAACGTTATTGAAGCCCAAAATCAAAATGCTGTTTCATTGCACCCCTGCATGCAGCAAGACAAAAATAAAAAGTCTTCCACTGGGTTGTGCTGGTCATCTTTTATGCATGTGAATGACAGGATTACCCAGTGGATTGGTAATCCACCTGCCATTTATTAGGTTGAACCAGAAGCACTAATTGCTATGGACTAGTTTGTAGTTACACGTAAAATTGGGATTAAAATTAAGTATTCTATTATATCACCACACAATTCTATCTCATATGACTGAATTTCAGCTCTGCATGTTTCTCTGTGTTATTGATTTACTTAGAATAAACTGATTGTACTATGTAGCTTTCACTACCATTGATTATGCTATTTGTAAGGATCCGGCATAAACTTTGTTTTTTTAATTTAGGTTTGACCTGTGCATTCAGTGTTTTACCATTGAATGATTTGTTAGCAAAACCACAAGTAGTTTAGGCTGTTATCTCTTCTGTGGTGAAATTAAGGGTCAACGGTTGCATAGGCTCACACTCAGTCTCAGAGTTCATAGGAACCATCTCTAGACGTCACTGAGATTAATCGAGTTACTTTCTCCAGTAAATAAATCCTGTCGCAGTCGGGAATTAACAGCTCCTTCAAGCCTTTTTTGTTTGATCAAAAACAGGACCTGAGATAAAGAGACTTCCATTCACACAGTATATTTCACAATCTTAGGTCAATTTACCTTTCAGATAACAAATACTTCAAATGTGGTCATTATCGTAAAGTCAAAAGAAAATGGAGAACACATCTGTGGACAGTAAAGATAAAAGGTTTCAATAAAGCTGCAAAAGTAAAGCTAGGAAAAAACTTGGGTGAAATCACTGGAAAGAACTCCCCTCTTCTTTCTCAAAATAGTGCCATAAGGCACTTGGACATTCACCTCATGGAACTGTGACTTGATTTGACATCTCATACTGGATAGCACCTCTGAGGTGGGGTACTGTTTGGTATTATGTTAGAAGTGCACCTGAGATTCTTATACATATCTCTAGAGTACAACTTGAACCCATAACCGTCTGCTTCAAAAGCAAGAGTGCAATGAACTGACTCAGTTTTCAGTTTTGTTCCCCCCCCGCCCCCCAAAGGAGAATAAACTTTCGAACAAGGATGTGAAATTAAGATTTCAGCTGTGTTTACGATTTGCTGTGCACAGCAGGACGTGTGACACATCGTAGAAGCGGAAGTTTATGTTCTGCAAACATCGAGTGAACAGCTGCAACAATCAGTGAACTGCAGTAAATAATCATAAGTCCTTGGGGCCATCTTGTCCATGCTGCTCAAGTTGCTTACGAGGCTTGTCTTATTTGCTTGTTTTTGCTTCATATCCGTCCAAACCCATCCTATCCATAATTCTGCACAAATGTCTTTTAAACCTCATAAGTGTATTTGCTTCCACTGGCAGCACATTCCACATACAGATTAACTCCAAGTGAAAAGTGACCCCCAAGAACCCTCACCATAAGGCTATGCCTTCCAGTTTTAGAATCCTCATCCCTCGAAAGGTTCAAAGGCAGCATCTCTAGCGCTGCGACAATGTCCAACTAGTCAAAGATAAATTCTATTTTCCATTCCTTGGTCCACCTCCCAACTGATCTAGATCTTGTTGTAAAATGAGATATTCTTCCACACTCACCACTATACCATCAGTTTTGGCATAATCGGCAACTTTACTAACAATGTTAACTACATTGTCATCCAAACCATTAACGTAGATAACAAACAACAGTGGCCATACGGAAAGAGAAATCCGCTGAGAACAGAGCATTCATAAATTGATACAATTGCTCAGCTCTAAATATTACACAGTTTTAAAGAACACTACATTCTTGGACTTCTACCAACTGAACTGAACTTGCTGAAAATCTATGATCTGCCCAATGTAAATGAGAATTGTGCTTTTAGTACATCATCAACAAAAACTATTAAAACAATCAACATTTCCAATTCAGGCCAGTTCAATTATCAACTACCTAGATTCGCTACTCATTCTTCTGGCAATTTCTTAGCATCAACCAAGTAAAATGCAACTTGAAATTTTCATAGCCTTCACATTCTGTTTTTCTGACAAAGGTGCTTCTTTTATTTTCCATTGGATCAGATTTTGTCTCTAAATCAGCCAAAAGATAAACCGTTTGAAATGTTTCAAGCCATCTCATTACTTAAGTGGGTGGGAGAGGAGAATAAGAGGAGCGAGACAATGTCAACTTGTGCTTGCATATACTTTGAATACAGTACACAGTTTAAAAATCATGCATTTAAATAATGGCTTAACAAATTCTCAGGACATGCACAATTTAATTTTCAATTACATAATAAACTGGAATTTTCAACAAGTCCCAACAGATGATGAGCATTGGAATTCCCACAAATGGAAATATTAGTCATCAGATCATCGATTTTGCTTTTCATGGTTGAGAGAAAATGTTTGCAGGGAGACAAAAGAGACTCATTCTCTTCTTTTTTTTTTCCAATCACTCAACATAGAGATTGGGAGAAATCAGAGCATGTTCTCTAAATGGCTATAGAAAGCTTCAAGACTGTAAATTACCTATTCCGACAGGATATAAAAGCAGATTATAGGAACACAAAAACAGAATGAACTATTTTGTCCCTCGATTGTTCTCCCACCTCCCAATCAAATCCCTTCTCTCCCATATCCCTTCAGACATCAGATGCACTAGCGTAAGAATTTTGTAAGCCTAAACTCCTAAATCAGCAAAAATATGTTTCTCTGTTTTTTAAGTTTCAGTTTCCCCATAAAATCTTCAATCATGGCCTAATTTACAACTCCAATTACACAATACAACTATGGATTGTGGAATTATTCCTTGTAATTTAAGTCCTGAACCGATTCTTATCAATTTACATCAGACCATCTCCAAAGTCAGTAAATCTTTGTGGGGTGTCAAAAAATGCTCTTAATGTTCAGGTGTGGGAACAGCAAGGCTTTGTGTAGCTGCATCATAACTTCTAACTCTTATGTACTGGTTGTGTCAATAAAGACCTTTTCAATCTTTCGTCTCCTCCCCCCACATCGCCACAAACTATCTGAAAAAGGGTCATGACCCCAGACCTCACCAATCCATGCTCTACAGACCTGTGACTTGTAGTTACTTGCCTATGTGCTGGTGCTCCACTTTGCCTCCATTTATGTCCAAAGTAGATGGCTCACATTGTTCTATGCTGAAACTAACTTGTCACAACTTTACCCATTCGCCCAAGATAATTTGTAATTTAATATTGCCATATACTCTGCTTATGATGTCAACTCTTTTTATTCCATCACGCAAGTCATTGACCAACAGACGAAACAGACCTATCATTCGTATTTAAAGGACACCATGAATTAAGCACTGCCATCTACTTATCTCCTGCAACAGTCGATTTATTGGGTAGGTCAATTTACCTCTAGTCCTACAGCTTTACCTGAAACTAACAACCTAAATGGAGACCATTGCCAAATACCTTCTGTCCTGTCTCAAATATGGAATCTGATTGAACAGTGGAGTAGTCTCATGGGGTCAACTGCGTGTTTTTCTTTTCTTTTTGTTTTTTCCATAATTTTTTCATCCACTTTACATTGTTTCTTCCCTCTACTTTAAGATCGCCTCGACGCAGGAGACGAACAAAGAAGAGGGGAGAGATAATACTTTTGCCTTCCATCACAGTGAGGAGGTGTTTGGGGATTCACTGTGATGGATGTTTGTGTGAAACTGTGCTAATTGTGTGTTAAGTTTATTTTGCTGTTATGACTGCACAAGTCGGGGCCTGATCAACCCCGGCTGGGTCACCTGGGCGAGGGTGTCTGATGTTGTGAGACCCGAAACACCCGATGACCCCAGGTCACATCACTGAGGATGCGTCCCAGCTCATCTAGAAGATGTATATTTTTCACATGGAACAAAATTTTCTTCAAACCTCTGTTTGTTTGAATTACAATAAAGGCATTCTATCTATTCTATCTATCTTCTATCTACTTGTACATGACGGCTTTTCTTTAAGTTGTGTAACTATTGCCATTAAAAATAAACTGGTTCAACATCAGTTTTATTTTTTTTAGACCCCCTGCTGCTACCACAAAAATGGTTCCATTAACAGATGTTTTTCCACTAAACACAGACAGTTCTGATGAACTTTAAATCTTTGCAGCAACCTTGTATTTCTTTCATTCAGATTTGATCTATACAATTACCAAAACAGATTTGAACGGCTGATCGGTCTTTTCCTACTTTCAAACAATGATTGCCATTGGACGTTTTGTTAAAATCTACCAGTGCAGGAACAAAGCCAGGTTGTCATCAATTAATTTTTGATAGCATTACCAACAAGCAGCATTCCTTTTATGCAGCATGTTGAAATCATGACTAATGCCCAAATTATTGTTCAAAGACCAAAAGTCAGCCATCAGACTTGGCAGGAAGATGGTTGTTGATTTGTCCATTCCCATTGTGGTATAATTACTAGGTCCCTTTGCACAAGACTGACTGATGTTTCAGGAAGCACTTAATACAACTCCTGAAGTAACGCAAATCACTTCAGCTTGGATAACATAGAACAAAACCACAACCAGATGGAAAAAGATTCACATATTTGTCCTATTAAAAAAAAACAATGGTTTAACAAACAGAGAAAAAAAAGACAACTGATACAAAATTAAACATTTGAGCTTCCAGTGATGAATGCAGTATCAGGCCATAACTTGGACCACTTTATGTTTGCATGTATTGCCAGTATATTGTAAATCAATAACTGATGTTGAGATGATCTTGAATCTGGCAAAGAGGTGACAAGAGGTTGAAATGCTTCCCATTCTTCCTGCAGTAGAATTCCACTTCAGTTGGCAAGGTTTGTTGGAGGCAAAGCATTCTACTGCAGCGAGGAAGGTGAAGAGAGTTGTTTTAGCCCAGTCTGCACTTTGGGTGTCATCATGTAGTATTTTTAACAACAATAACGAATGTTCGCAATTTTTAAACGCACCATTTTCAAAACAGTTGGTGAGCACAACATTTTAGGGGAAACAGAACTAGTGACCTTTTAACATAGAATTTCGTATCTAGTCTACATTTTAATTATTAAGGCTTTGGAAGTAGCAATGTCATGAGGGGCAGACATACCAAAATATTAACTTTTTTTCTATTCAGCATTTGTTCCTCAGAAAATCCAGCAGTCCACAGAAAACTGAAAGCAGGTGGCAAGGCAATATACTGTCTGTCAAATACTTGAGCTTCCCTGGAAAATGCTCTCTTCAGAGTTTCATTTCCTATTAACTGATGGCTGATTTGCTTACACCACTATTACAGTTAAGGCCATATTCAACTAAATCTAATAGCTTAGAAAAACTATTTTCTATGTTCACTCTCATGTTTATCCAATTCCACGGAGCACTTTATCCAATCCTTCATATTTGATCTTACTATCTCAATCGTCACATCCACTTCTGATACACATTTTTTCACCTGTGCCTTCATCCATAAGTTTGCAAAGAGAAGGAGATTCTTGTCCTTTCCAATTTTCAACTACAACAACAAAGCTCCTTCCCATCCCATCTTTCTAGTACATTCAATAACCTCTCTTGTACGCAATCCTCACAGCTCTCTCAGCACCCTGTGCACCAACCCTCATTTCTCTATTGCTTCACCCCATGCCATGCCTTCCTCACGCCCCAACACAGGCGCTAGAGAACCAAGTTCAATCCTAACTACGGGTGCTGTCTGAATGGAGTTTGCATATTTGCCCGGTAACCATATGGGTTTTCTCCAGGTGCTCTGGTTTCCTCCTACATTCCACAGATGTGTAGTTGTGTAGGTTAATTGGCTTTTGTAAATTGTTCCTAATATGTTGGATAGAACTATTGTATGGGTGATTGCTGGTCAGCACAGGCTCAGTGTGCCAAAGGACCTGCTCCCATGCTGTATCCCAAAAAGTAAAAACTAGACCCCCACCACACAATACAGGTCTTGACACCCCATATCAGAACCGTCCCCTATTGTTATACAAACTTAATCTCTTCCCATCCTCCACTTCATAGTCCAGCCCAGTCCCGTCAAATGCAAGATCTCCTAGACCCATGCCCTGCTTCACCCAAGCCCTTCACTACATTCATCCCTACCCATCCCGACTCCACTTCTTCCCACCTCACCCCATCTGCCCTGACTCTCACTTCTACCTCTTACTTCCTCATGCTACCCGTCTCCACCCCTTTCCTCCTCACCCTATCCAGCTTAACTCTCACCTACACCTTGCACTTTATTAATTTATTAAGTCATGGGTGTATTTATGTATAGAATTGTAGTCAATGCCTTCTATGTTCTTTTGTGCTATGCAAAGAAAGATTTTCATTGTCCTGTCAGGGACACATGACAATAAACTCTTTTGACTTTGACTACACCTGTCACCTCCACCCTTCTCACCCCATCCACCCTGATGCTCACATCCTCACACCCATCTATTCTGATTCTCACCTCCACCTCTTCCCTCCTCAGCCCATCCACTGAATCCCACCTACGCTTCTGTCCTCCACACCCCACCCACCAACTCCTGCCTCCACCTCTTCCCTCCACACACCATCCACCGACCCTCACTTCCACCTCTTCCCTCCGCATCCCATCCACCCTGTCTCTCACCACCTCTTCTCCCCACATCCCATCTGCCCCCTCCCCACAATCCAATCGCCCCGATACCTGCTCGCTCGCCCGCCCTCCTCCCTCGCCCCCGTCAGCCCCGACGCCAACCTGTCCTCACTGACGCTGATAACGCCGTCCTCCTTGGGGATGATCGCTGCCATGTTCACCACGTCCTGCGAGCCCTCGATCTTGCTGAGCAGCACCGGCCTGCGCGTCAGCGCCTTCGACTTGCTCTCGGCCGCCATGGTGATGCCCGCCCCGCCCCGCGTCACCAGGCACCGCACGGCCCGTCCTGGGCAGCACCGGAAGCCGACTGCACGGTTGGTTCAGCTTCGAAACCAGCCCGGCCTGTGCGCCGAGGAAATGTTTCCGCCAGAAACAGAAAGAACACACCTTGTAGTCGGCGGGAAAGGAAAGGCTCATCCAATCAATCTCTATGAGCAAAGATACTAGATTCTATGATCTCTGGTTATAAGACAACAAACGGGAGTTGGCAACAGTAATGCAGCGTTTCAATTCTCTGCACGGGGAAATTAAAACAATTTTGATGATTACAACGTTATCTGCAATGGCACAGAAAGCTCCCATTTGTTCCTTGGGTTCATGAGGCATGCAAGGGCGCAATTGCATAAGTTCCATGCCTGCCCTTATTCATACTGGTATAATATTGTCACATGTACCAGGGTACTTGGAAAAGCCAAGCGGGCTTGATTCTTTTTTTGCCATTAACCTACACCACTACGTAAATTAGTGTAGAATGTCTTTGGCATGTGGGAGGGAACTGGAAACCAACACAATCACAGAAAGTGCAGATTAATTTGTGACAGCAGTGAGCAGCCAAGGTTAGAATTGAACCTGTGTTCCTGCAGCTGTGAGGCTACAATACTCAAAGACACACCACTATACTGTGAGTTGTGTACGAAGGAACTGCAGATGCTGGAAAATCGAAGGTAGACAAAAATGCTTGAGAAACTCAGCGGGCGAGGCAGCATCTATGGAGCAAAGGAAATATGCGCCGTTTCACGTCGAGACCCTTCACTATACAGTGAGAATGTGTTGGGGGGGGGGGGGTGATTTATGTACTGCGCCACCCACCACCTATCTGCACCTGGACTCCCAAGGTATGGAGGACCCATGAGATTCTAGTGGATGCAAAACGACAGTCGGTAGTTTTGAAAAGGATTTATTCACAATCGCAAATCTCCGACTATACGAGTCATACTACACAACCAACCACAACGGTGGTCCTTGAACGTCTGACGGGCAGAGGCCAGAAACCGCTCGAAAACCCACCCCTCCCAGAGTAATGTGCGCACGGCTTCCGACCGCAGGGTTCGATGCTAACGCGGACCAGCAGGTGCCGCTACATGCCCCCCCCCCCCCCCCCCCCCAGAAACCGAGGTATGGAAACGCACCGGGAGCCGAATGGTACGGCCTGAACGCATAGTCCTCAAACGCGGGACGGGCGTAAGAACAGGAACAGGCAGAACAAAACCAGAGGGATGCGAAAAACGCGAACAAGGGGCGGGCGTAACAATGGGTCCAGCGAAACAGGCCCGGGAACAGGAGCAGGAGACAACAGAACGGCCGGCGGATGACCTCTACGCCGTGGTGTGGCTACGACCACAGGGCTGTCCTCGTCCACGTGCGCAGGCTTCAGGCAGCCTATGGAGACGAACTCCACCTGGCTTCCCACGTCCAACGTGAATGTGGCGACCCCAGTCCTCAGCACCCTATACGGCCCCTCATAGACCTGCTGCTGCAGCGGCGAGCGATGGGCGTCCCTACGAAGGAAAACATAAGCACAATTCTGTAATGACACCGGCACATGCACCGAGGCCGACCCGTGCTTGGAGGTGGGGACGGGGACTAACGCGCCCACCCGCTCACAAAGGTCGGTTAGCGCCGTTGAAGCCGAAACCTCCTGCCAACTGGTGGCTAGCAGGAAATCCCCCGGTACCCGCAAAGCCGAGCAATAGACGAGCTCGGCCGAGGAGGCGTCCAGGTCCTCCTTAGGCATGGTTCAGATGCCCAGAAGGACCCAGGGCAACTGGTCAACCCAATCGGGGCCGGTGACCCGGGCTTTCAACGCGGACTTAAGGTATCTATGGAACCGCTCGACTAACCCATTCGCCTCCGGGTGATAAGCGGTTGTCTGGTGTAGGCGGGCACCGTATATCTGCGCTAAGCCGGACCACAGAGACGAGGTGAATGGTGCCCCACGATCTGTGGTGATGTCAGACAGCACCCTGAAACGAGCTATCCAGTCCCACACGATAGCCTGAGCACAAGCCTCCGCGGAGGTATCCGATAACGGGATAGCCTCGGGCCACCTAGTGAACCTGTCCACTATAGTAAGCAGGTGCATGGCACCACGTGAATATGGTAAGGGACCGACATGGTCTACATGAATATGCAGGAACCTGCCATCAGGCAAAGCGAAATCCTACATGGGCGGCCATACATGTCGCTGAACCTTGGAGGTCTGGCACGGGATGCAAGAACGGGCCCAGGCGGCCACCTGCTTCCGCAGCCCGTGCCAAACAAATTTGGACGCTAGTAGGGCGGACGTGGCACAAATGGATGCGTGGGCCAAACTGTGGACTGTGTCAAAAATTCGCCGTCTCCAATTGACTGGAATAACCGGGCGAGGTCTGCCCGTGGAGATATCACAGAACACCTTGACCCAAGCCGCACCGCAAAGCACCTCGGCCCGATTCAGCCGTGTGATAATCCGCCATGCTGGCATCAGCTCTTTTGTGCCGCTGCCAGCTCAGCGTAGTCGACTCCCAGGTCTAGAACCGAAACCGACGGAATGGCCGGACGAGACAACGCGTCAGCCACGACGTTAAGCTTCCCCGCTACATGCCGAATGTCAGACGTGAACTCGGAATTGTAGGCGAGGAGCCGCTTCTGCCTGGCGGACCGTGGGTCGGTGATTTTGCCTAATGCGAACGTGACCAGTTTGTGGTCTGTGAAAGCTCGGCCCTCGAGGAAGTAACAGAAATGCCTGATCGCTAGGTAGAGCGCGAGGAGTGTAAGTACAGCGCAATCGACAGGGAACTCCTCACGCTCTACCTAACGATCAGGCATTTCCGTTACTTCCTCGAGGGCCGAGGGCTGAGCTTTCACTGCTTTCACAGACCACAAACCGGTCACCGACCCGCTGCTCCAGGACTGCACCCACGGCAACGTCCGAAGCATCGACCTTGAGAGCATTGGGAGCGGACGCCCTCAGGTGCACCAGCATGGTGGTATTAGCCAGCGCAGCTTTAGCACCTTTGAATGCCGTGTCGGCTTCGTCCGACCATACCAGCTCCGGGAACTCGGTTAGCAGAGCTGCGAAAGGTTCCTCGACCTCTGTTATGCCGTCGGGTTGCTGCTTGAGCGGAGGCGCGCTGTGCGGTTCGGCTGGACGGAGGTCTGACAACGGGACCATACGACCGCAACACACATCGACTAGGATGGAGAACGCTCGCAGAAAATCAGCCCCCAAGATCGGCTGAGCGACGTTAGCAACTATAAACTTCCACCTGTACGGGTGGGAGTCGAAGGTTAAGTTAAGGGTCCGCGTACCGTACGTTTGGATGTCACTCCCATTAATTTCGGTAGGACCCGAGAGGACGGGTCCTATCTTACCGACGCGGGTATCACGGGCGATCGGGGGACGAATGCTGACGATGGCCCCGGAGTCCACCAGGAAACGACGGTCAGAGTGAAGGTCATGGACGCAGAAGCGTTCGGTCGGGCCGATCGCGGTCACCTCTATGGGTGATCGGCCGAAGCATTTCCCTGAAATGTACAGGGGCTTCGGCAGTGTCAAGCTTCTGCACCGAAACGGAGATGGGAGTAATACAAGCGGCGTCTACCATAAGGCTCAAGATGCTGCGGCAGATCCTCAGAGGCGGCCGATGGAGGGCTTTCCTCACGTAGCTTCCTTGGCGGCAATCTAGCTGGAGCAGCTGAGCGGGTGAAGGTGCAGACCTCCCGCCGCCCCGTGGTCCAGAGTTCGCCGGCCCTCTCAGTGAGCTGTTGGCTTCAAACGGACGTCATCAGGCATCTGCTCTGAGAAAGCCTGCTCAAGCAATAAGCACAATAACCATCAGGGCCAACATCTTGGCCATTAAGGTGGAAGGTCTCCAATTGCCAACACCATCCATATGAAGGATCTTCGCTGCTCGATCTTGACGGCTGAGCCCGAAGGTATGTAACAACAGGGCCTTGTGGCCGTCGTACTTGGCCACCACAGGCGGATCTCTCAGGTAAGGCTGCAACCGCGAGGCCAACTCCTGCAGCAGGGCCCCCACCACGAGGAAATACTGCGTCTCGTCGGCGACGATGTGGTGCAGGTGGAACTGCGCCTCCACGTGCGCAAACCAAACCTGTGGCGAATCAGGCCAAAAGGGAGGCAGCCTGATACAGTTCTGCTGAGCGCCGGCTGTGCCGGCAGGCAAATATTCTTCCTGCATGCTCTTGAGACTAACGACAGTTAGACTCGTCGGGGTCACCAATTTAGTGGATGCAAAACGACAATCGGTGGTTTTGAAAAGGATTTATTGACAATCGCAATTCTCCGACTATACGAGTCATACAACACAACCGACGACAACAGTGGTCCTTGAACGTTTGACGGGCACAGCCCAGAAACTGCACGAAAACCCAACCCCTCCCAGAGTCACGTGCGCGCGACTTCCGACTGCAGGGTTTGATGCTGACGCTCACCAGCAGGTGCCACTACAAGATATTCCTTCTGTTCCCAACCCAGGTAAATGCAAGTATGCAGGGACAATTGAAACACCCCAATGACTTGCTGATTCCAGTTTTGTTGTCATATAACATGGAAAGAGCTCATTTGGTCCATCGACCCATGCTAGCTCCAAGATGGATACTCATTAATCCCACTTCCACTCCTTAATTTCCCAGTATTTCGACAACATACGCTTTTACACACAAGCCCATCAACTCCCCCTTTTTTAATTTATTTTTGTCATTAATTAAAGCAAAACAATAAATGATAGCATACAATGAAGAAAGTAGTGGCAGTGAAGAAAGCGAATGGTATGTTAGCTTTCATAGCAAAAGCATTTGAGTATAGGAGCAGGGAGGTTCTACTTCAGTTGTATAGGGTCTTGGTGAGACCACACCTGGAGTATTGCGTACAGTTCTGGTCTCCAAATCTGAGGAAGGACATTATTGCCATTGAGGGAGTGCAGAGAAGGTTCACCAGACTGATTCCTGGGATGTCAGGACTGTCTTATGAACAAAGATTGCATAGACTCGGTTTATACTCTCTAGAATTTAGGCGATTGAGAGGGGATCTTATAGAAACTTACAAAATTCTTAAGGAGTTGGACAGGCTAGATGCAGGAAGATTGTTCCCGATGTTGGGGAGGTCCAGGACAAGGGGTCACAGCTTAAGGATAAGGGGGAAATCCTTTAGGACCGAGATGAGAAGGACTTTTTTCACACAGAGAGTGGTGGGTCTCTGGAACTCTCTGCCACAGAGGGTAGTTGAGGCCAGTTCATTGGCTATATTTAAGAGGGAGTTAGATGTGGCCCTTGTGGCTAAGGGGATCAGAGGGTATGGAGAGAAGGCAGGTACGGGATACTGAGTTGGATGATCAGCCATGATCATATTGAATGGCGGTGCAGGCTCGAAGGGCCGAATGGCCTACTCCTGCACCTAATTTCTATGTTTCTATGTTTCTATGAACCTGCCAGATGAGTTTTGGGATGTCGGAGGAAACCAAAGTAATCCATGCAGTCACAGAGAGACAACAAACTCCACGCAGCCAACCCCGGAAATCAAGATCAAACCTGGGCCCTGGAGCTGTGAAGCACTAAGACTGCTGTCCTTTTCAACATGCCACAGTCATTACCTACTTCAATGTAGCTCTGAAAGAAAAACTATTGGCCAGTTTCCAGTAGGTGTTGCAAACTGAATAATTACATTGGTAGTTAAAGATTAAGATGAATGGAAGGTGATGGTACTGTATTGAGTTAACAGTAACTGGGCAGAAGGCACCCCGTGGGGCAGAAGTATTAAAACATGTTGTGGGCCAGGCCAGCTCCTGTGCTGAGCTCCAGGAGTGTGAGTGGTTGAACTCTCCAAATGATGCCATGTTACACCAGCTGCTGCTGTTTGCAGACTACATTTGGAAAAAATAGTTGGTAAATTGGTGTCCTGGGTGCCATTTTGGGGCCTCATTCTGTCCCCATGGTTTGTGTTACTACTGCTTTTAGCACCCTCTCATTATCACAATGGAAATGGAAGAATTTCAAAAAATTATTTCAATTTTCTTTAAATAGGAAGAAAACAAAAAAACTTTAAATAAACATAAAATGCTGGAATAACTCAGCCGGTCAGGCATGGCATCTCTGGAGAAAAAGATTAGGTGACGTTTCGGGTCAAGACCCTTCTTCAGACTGAAGTCAGTGACAGGAGAGGGTTGTATGTGACGGCTGATGGGGAAGACTATACCCGACTCCCAATTCCTCCATCTACACCGCATCTGCACCCAAGATGAGGTGTTCCATACTGACATCCGGGATGTCCTCATTCTTTAGGTGACGGGAATTCCCCTCTTCCATCATAGATGAGACCCTCATACATGTCTCCTCAGTACCCCACAGCTCCACTGTTGCTCCCCTTTCCTCAGTTGCAACAGGGAGAGAGTTCCCCTGGTCCTCACCTTTCACCCAATCAGCTGCCGCATGCAGCACATAATCCTCTGACATTTTTGCCACTTCCAACGGGATCCCACCACTAGTCACATTTTCACATCCTCACCCACTTCTGCTCTCCGCAGAGGCTGTTCCCTCCGTGATTCCTGGTCAACTCATCCCTTCCCACCCAAACCACCCCCTCCACAGGTACCTTCCCCTGCAATAACAGGAGATGCTACAGGGGTCCCTATACCTCCCTCAACTCTGTCCAGTGACCCCCACAGTCCTTTCAGGTGAGGCAGATGTTCACCTGCACCTCTTCCAACCTCATCTGTTGTATCTGCTGTTCCAGGTGTGGACTCCTATATATCGGCGAGACCAAGCGCAGACTGGGGGATCGTTTCGCTGAACACCTTCCCTCTGTCCGCTTTGGCACACACGATTTCCCGGTTGACAAACATTTTAACTCCCCTTCCCATTCCCATAGTGACTTTTCTGTCCTAAGCCTCCTCCATTGTCAGAGTGAAGCCATATGCAAATTGGAGGAACAGCACGTCATATTTTGCTTGGGCAACTTACAGCCCAATGGTATGGATATTGATTTCTCTAACTGCAAGTCAGCCTTACATCCCCTCTCTCTCCGTCCCTCCCCCACCCACTATAGTCCTGTTAAATTTCACTGTTTGTATAATTCGATATCATCTACCACAAAGCCAACGACGGACCATTGTGGCTCCACCTTTCCTTGATCATTGTTGCTTTTTGCATATATTTCATTCATTTGTTCTATGTACCTTCCATAGGAAGGTTGCACGCAGTCGAGGTCACGACTTGTGACCTGTACTGGGGTTACACAAAAAGCTGGAGAAACTCAGCGGGTGCAGCAGCATCTAAGGAGTGAAGGAGATAGGCGACGTTTCGGGTCGAGACCCTTCTTCAGACCAGTTTGTGACCTGTACTGTTGCTACACAACGCCAACTGGAGTATACGCGATGAACTGCAGGTACAGAGGCTTGCAAAAGTATTCATACCCCTTGAACTTTTCCACATTTTGTTACGTTACAATGTATTTTATTGGGATTTTCTGTGATAGACCAACATAAAGTGGTGCATAATTGTGAAGTGGAAGGAAAATGATACATGGTTTCCAAATTTTATTACAAATAAAAAACTGAAATGTGTGGTGTACAAAAGTATTCAGCTCCCCTGAGTCAATACTTTGTAGAACCACCTTTTGCTGCAATTACAGCTGCAAGTATTTTGGGGTATGTCTCTACCAGCTTTGCACAACTAGAGACTGACATTTTTACCCATTCTTCTTTGCAAAATAGCTCAAGCTCAGTCAGATTGGATGGAGAGCGTCTGTGAACAGCAATTTTCAAGTCTTGCAAGAGATTCTCAATTGGATTTAGGTCGGGACTTTGACTGGGCCATTCTAACACATGAATATGCTTTGATCTGAACCATTCCATTGTAGCTCTGGCTGTATGTTTAGGGTCGTTGTCCTGAACCTCCGCCCCAGTCTCAAGTCTTTTACAGACTCTAACAGGTTTTCTTCCCTGTATTTGGCCTGTATTTGGCTCCATCCATGTTCCCATCAACTCAGACCAGCTTCCCTGTCCCTGCTGAAGAAAAGCATCCCCACTGCATGTTTCACAGTGGGGATGATGTGTTCAGGGTGATGTGCAGTGTTAGTTTTCCGCCACACATAGCATTTTGCATTTAGGCCAAAAACTTCAATTTTGGTCTCATCAGACCAGAGCACCTTCCTCCACATGTTTGCTGTGTCCCCCACATGGCTTGGGGCAAACTGCAAACAGGACTTCTTATGGCTTTGTTTCAACAATGGCTTTCTTCTTGCCACTCTTCCATAAAGGCCCGATTTGTGGAGGGCACGACTAATAGTTGTCCTGTGGACAGATTCTCCCACCTGAGCTGTGGATCTCTGCAGCTCCTCCAGAGTTACCATGGGCCTCTTGGCTGCTTCTTTGATCAAGTCAAAGTCAAAGTCAAACAAACTTTATTGTCATTTAGAAATACATTGATATATGCAGTTCCAAACGAAATTACGTTGCATTTGGCTCCCTGTGCAACACAATAAATTAACCGAAGGATAGGTATGTATGAAAAGGGTAAATAGACAATAGTGGCAGCCCATTTACATGGCATTCAGGAGTCTGATGGCTCGTGGGAAGAAGCTGTTGCGGAACCTTGATGTTCTGCTCCTCATACTGCGGTATCTTTTTCCCGAGGGCAGCAGAGTGAACAGTCCGTGATGGAGATGTGTGGGGTCCTTTATGATACTGCTGGCCTTAGACACACAGCGTTTGGTCGCAATATCCCCGATTGAGGGGAGAGAGGTCCCGATGATTTTTTCCGCTGTCCTCACCACTCTCTGCACAGACTTCCAGTCGGAGGCTCTACAGTCCCCAAACCAGACAGAGATACAGCTGGTCAGAATACTCTCTATGGTGCCCCTGTAGAAAGTAGTGAGGATGGGATGGGGGAGATGAGCTCTTCTCATCCTGCGCAGAAAGTGCAACCGCTGCTGCGCTCTCTTAACAGTTGATGAGATGTTAGTCGACCAGGTCAGACTGTTCTCTGTGATCAATGCTCTCCTTGCCCGGCTTGTCAGTTTAGGTGGACAGCCATGTCTTGGTAGGTTTGCAGTTCTTGGTTACTTGGTCCTCCAAAATATTCCAACTGGAATTTAAACTGGAGGTTTAGCCAGAAAGGGTTATTGGGAAGAAAGTGCCACTTTAAATTTAGTTGCATCTGGCTAGGCAACCGTGGCTTGGTGGAGATTATTCCATGCTTTAATAGTGCGTGGAAAGAACAAATTGCTGTACGCATCTGTCTTTGAGGCTGGGACCACAAATTGGATCGAATGCCCTTGTCTGCTTCTAATTGATTTGGGGTTGGTGTAGGTCTTGTGATCTATGTCTAGCTGACCATTTAAACTTTTGTAAAAACAGGTCAAATGGTGAGCTTCACATCTGTCTTGGAGAGGCTTCCAATCCAGAGAATTCAGAAGTTTGGTGACACTCGCTTCTCTCTCGTAGGTGTTAGTAACAAATCGAGCGGCCTGCCTTTGGACACGTTCGATGTTTTTATCTGTGTATGGGTCCCAAGCTGCAACTGCATAGTCCAGATGAGGTCTAATGAGGGTGAAATACAGCTTCTCCTTAACAGAAGCTGAACAATGATGGAAGTTGCGCCTCAGGATGTTTAGGACACCTGTTGCTTTCACCATTCCAACGTAGATCATTCTGCAATTTGATGCCAAGATACTTGGTTTGTTTGGATTCTTCAAAGGTGACACCATGTATGTTGTAAGATGTGACGCCTGGATTCCTCTTTCTGGTGACACGCATGGTTTCACATTTGGAAGGGTTGAACTGCATGCCCCATTGTTGTAACCAATTGATCATAGTATTGAGATCCCTTTGGAGAACATCTTCATCATCAGCTGACTTAATTGGACGGTACAGCAAACAATCATCAGCGAATAGTCTGGTCGTACTTGCGACTTTTTCATGGATGTCATTGATGTAAAGCAAAATGTATGCAAAATGTATGCAGTTGTGCCATACTCTTTCCATTTTCGGATGATGGATTGAACAGTGCTCCGTGAGATGTTGAAAGCTTGGGATATTTTTTTATAAGCTAACCCTGCTTTAAACTTCTCCACAACTTTATCCCAGACCTGTCTGGTGTGTTCTTTGGGCTTCATGATGCTGTTTGTTCACTAATGTTCTCTAACAAACCTCTGAGGCCTTCACAGAACAGCTGTATTTATACTGAGATTAGATTACACACAAGTGGACTCTATTTACTAATTAGACAAAGGCAATTGGTTGCACTGGATTTTATTTAGGGGTATCAGAGTAAAGGGGGCTGAATACTTTTGCACGCCACATTTTTCACTTTTTTATTTGTAAAACAATTTGAAAACCATGTATCATTTTCCTTCCACTTCACATTAATGCACCACTTTGTGTTGGCCTATCACATAAAATCCCAATAAATTACATTTACGTTTGTGGTTGTAATGTGACAAAATGTGGAAAAGTTCAAGGGGTATGAAAACTTTTGCAAGCCACTGTAAGCATTTACTATGGCTGCCAGCACAGCGGGCCCTTCTTCTGGCCCGGCATCCAGACTGGTTGCACACTCGCGGACCACGGGCTGTCTAACTCCACGGCCGGGGGGGCGGTAGACGGGGGGAGGGGGAAGGGGTGATGCAGCATGATCCCCAACTCTGCTGCAGCTGATGTCGCCCAGAGCCGCAGCCCCACTTCACCTGGCCCCACTCCACCTGGCCCTGCTCCACCTGGCCCTGCTCCACCCGGCTCCGCTCCACCCGGCCGCGCTCCACCCGGCCCCAATTTTACCTGGCCCTGTGTGTGGGCGCTGCTGACCCACAGCCCCTGACAATGCGGCCCACAGGGGGAGATGGGGTGGACGGCGGCTGTGGCCTGACAGCGCTGACCCCGGGAGAGAGAGTAGGGGCGGTCTCGAGGGATGCGTTTCTTCGACCGCTTACACCTTGTTACACCCTTGTTGTTCAGAGCAAAGATACCAGAGCATTTGGTTCTGAGCGCTCAGTCACCCAAAATAATAACCCCACAATATTGCAATCAAATTGCTCTGATTTTGAGTTTGCTTTACATAGCGAAGGCTTATCGAGATGGTGCTGTCTCTCTGGACACGACAATGAATGCGGCTATTAGTCACGGATTGAAAAGGATAACTTTTGACTCCTTGCTTACCACTCTTTCAATGTTACTTGGTAATACTTGATTTCAAGACACGGTTTAACCTTTTTTAAAGTGTTGATAACACTTTTATACGTTTCAATCGTGTAAAGGATGGCTATAAAGGATGGAGACAAGAGCAAAAAAACTTCTCCAAGGAAGAAGCGTATTGAAGGCGTGGCTTCTGACTCCGGTACCTTGGAAGCAATATTGAAAATGAACGGAGAAATGAACATAAGATTCTGCGGTTTGGAAGAAATGATGAAAGGAATTTCGAGCAAATCGAAGGAAGTTCAAGACAAGCTGATTATGTTACAAGATGAATCTCATGAACAGAAGGCACAAATTGATAACTTGCGAATCTTGGGTCAGGAAAGAGATTTGAAGATTGAAACACTTGAACGGAAAATGATTGAAAATACTTGGGCACTCGAGCAATACAAGACTAAAAACATGGATCTGGAAAACAGAAGCCGTTGACTGGATCTGCGAATTGTTGGTTTGCCTGAAGGTCAGGAAGGGGACAATGTTATAAAATATGTCTTTAAAATGATAAAGGAGACTTTCAACACTGAGCACTATGAAAATCTTCCAATTTTGGATAACGCACACAGGGTCGGGAAGAAAACTGGTCTCAAAGACAAACCAAGACATCTGATCGTTCGGTTTCACTTTCTGCAGATGAAGGAGAATATCCTCCGAGCAGCAAAAGAGTTGGGCATGGTTGAATTTGAAGGATGCAAGTTTCAGTTTGTTGCTGATTACAGCCGTGGGCTTATGGGACTGAGAATGCCTTTCCATAATGTAATGTCTGAGTTGTTTAAGAAACAGCTACACCCTGCCTTGCTTTACCCAGTTAGACTGCGAATACGACTCCCTAATGGTAACAGCCGATTTTTTAACAATCTGCTAGAAGTTTCCAGCTTTCTGGAGGCCTATGGGGGTGGACACTGAAGCCGCGACGGGGAGTTTATGATAGCCGACTGAGTTACAATTGGAGATTTATTGTTCCTATTTTGACAATATAATCGGATGAGTTATTTTCTAATTCCTTTTTAGAATTTTAGTATGATGGTATCAAACCATAACTTTTACGTTCTCTAAGATACTGTTAATTTAATGTAATGGTATTATACATTAACTTTTAAGATCTTCTTTGTTAGCTCTTCCACTTTTAAAATGTCCTCCAAAGATTTTTCCCCGTCTTTAGACAAACAAAGTGAAGCAGTTCTTGTTTTTCACAGTTTGCATGTACTTTGACCTTGGATAAACAATGTGAAGCAGTTCTTGTTTTTCACAGTTTGCACATACTTTTTAATCACAATATTAATTTTTGGCTATTGGCTAGTAAAATACTTTTTTTTTTACAGCAATTTCATTCAAATTCACAAGCGAAAGTGAAAGGAGTCTCTATTTTTATTGACTCCTCAATCTTGTTTGTTTATTATGAAACAATATCTGATCCATAACCAAAAAGTTGTTATGATGAATGTTTATGCACCTAATATTGATCACCCTGAGTTTTTTAAACAGTTAATTGCATCCTTTCCTAATTTAAATGAACATTTTTTGATAATGGGTGGAGATTTTAACTGTTGTTTGAACCCCTCGATGGACAGATCTGCATCTGATCATGTGCTTCCAAATACATTCACTAGTTTTATCAATTTTTTTTACTTGACTCTGGAATGTTAGAAGTCTGGAGATTCCTACACGCAAATGACAAATAATTCTCTTTTTTCTCTCATCTATATCATAGTTACTCTAGGATTGACTACTTTATATTAGATTTTCGGCTAGTTTCATCGGTCACTGCGTGTGAGTATGATGCAATTGCTATTTCTGATCATGCACCATTGAAACTATCAATCAAACTACCTGATTCTAAGTTTAGTGCTAAACAATGGCAATTTAATATTACTTTGCTTCAAAATCTACATTTTGTTAATTTTATTAAAGATCAGATTGCCTTCTTCTTCTTAACAAACTCTACTGAAGAAATATCAAAATTTGTAGTCTGGGATGCTTTTAAGGCATATATTCGTGGACAAATTATTTCATACTCCGCGGGATTAAAAAAAAACTAAAAATGAAATACGTATATTGGCTGATGACATTAAAGAAATTGATAAAAAATATTCAAAAGCTCCTAGTTTAGAGTTCTATAAGAATAGAGTTGAACTTCAAATGAGACCTGATTTGTTATTAGTATCACCGATTGAGAATCAGTTACTTAAAACCAAAAGTCAATTTTATATACATGGCGATAAATCTGGCAAATTACTTGTCAATCAGTTGAAAGCTGTGTCAGCCAAACGTCAGATTATTAAAGTGAGTAAATGGGATGGTACATTGACAGTAGATCATGATGAAATTAATAAATCCTTTCAGGAATTTTATACCTCCCTATTCCAATCAGAGTTTTTAAAGAAACTGAACTTGCCAAATTTACCACATAATGAGTCTCTGTTGTTAGATGAACCCATCACACGGACGAAGAAATACAGAAAGCAATCCTTTCGATGAATTCTGGTAAAGCTCCCGCTTTAGATGGGTTTACAGTGGAATTTTAAACATATTTTTCAAGTTTACTGTCCCCCTGGCTATGCAAGGTTTCTTAAAGAGAAGCCTTTTTAATGAATATATTACCACAATCCTTTTATGAAGCATCTATTTATTTAATTCTTAAAAAAGATAAAGACTCTACTGAAGTGACATCATATAGACCTATATCACTGTTAAATATAGATTCCAAAATTCTTTCAAAAATATTAGCTATGAGATTGGAAAATATTTTATCGCAAATTATTCCTGAAGATCAGACAGGTTTTATTAAAAATCGTTACTCATACTTTAACGTTAGGAGATTAATGAATATTGTATTCAAATAAAACTCCAGAATGTGGCATTTCACTTGATGCTGAGAAGGCATTTGAAAAATTGAAACATTTAAGATTGGTCCAAAAATTATCTCTTGGATCAAGCTGATATATCATATACCTCAAGCTTCTGTAGTTACCAATAATCTGAGATCCCCTTTTTTCAGGCTTTTTTGAGGTACTAGACAGGGCTGTCCTTTATGTCCTTTATTGTTTGATATCGCTTTGGAACCTTTGGCCATTGCTATTAGGGAATCCCCTAATATTTTTGGTATTGTTCGTGAGAATAAGACATAAGTTATCTTTTTATGCAGATGATCTGTTATTATTTATCTCTAACCCAGAGAAATCTACATTAGAGATCGGAGATCTACATTAGACCCAATGTGTATTTTGACACTGGACTCATACTTAGGTTATACCCCCCCGAACGTACTGCCATCGACTCACTCCGTAACAACCCAGACTAGGTTATCAAACCAGCCGACAAGGGAGGTGCCATGGTAGTCTGGTGCATCGATCTCTAGAAAGCGGAGGCCACGCGCCAACTCTCGGACACCTCCTCCTACTTACCCCTGGACCATGACCCCACTAACGAGCACCAGGCCACCATCTCGAGCACCATAACTGACTTCATCAACTCCGGCTCCCTACCCCCCCCGAGCCGCCAACCTCATCGTTTCCCAGCCCCGCACGGCCGGATTTTACCTTCTCCCCAAAGTCCACAAACCCGACTGCCCCGGCAGACCCATTGTCTCTGCCTGTTCGTGCCCCACCGAACACATTTCCACATACCTTGACTCCATCCTATCCCCGTTTGTTAAATCCCTCCCCACCTATGTTCAAGACACCTCAGACACTCTCCGTCGGCTCCGCGCATTCCATTCTCCAGGCCCCCATCCTCTCATCTTCACCATGGACATCCAGTCACTCTACACCTCCACCCCCCACCAGGTTGGTCTCAAAGCCCTCCGGTTCTTCCTCGACCAGAGGAGCAACCCATACCCGTCCACTGACACCCTCCTCCGCCTAGCGGAGTTGGTCCTTACCCTCAATAACTTCTCTTTTGACTCCTCCCATTTCCTCCAAACACAAGGCGTAGCTATGGGCACACGCATGGGCCCCAGCTACGCTTGCCTCTTTGTCGGGCACGTCGAACAATCTTTGTTCTCGGCGTACCAGGGCCCCATCCCCGACCTCTACCTCTGTTACATTGACGACTGCTTTGGTGTCACCTCCTGCACCCACACACAACTGACTGACTTCATCCATTTCACCACCAACTTCCATCCGGCACTCAAATACACTTGGACCATTTCCGACATTTCCCTACCATTCCTTGACCTCACCATCTCTATTGCAGGTGATACACTCCTGACTGACATCCACTACAAACCAACTGACTCCCACAGCTACCTGGACTACTCTTCCTCCCACCCTGCTTCCTGTAAGGACTCCATCCCCTATTCCCAATTCCTCCGTCTACGCCGCATCTGCTCCCAGGATGAGGTGTTCCACACCAGGTCATCACAAATGTCCTCATTCTTCAGAGAACGGGGATTCCCCTCCCCCACTATAGATGAGGCTCGCACCAGGGTCTCTTCCATACCCCACAACACTGCCCTCTCTCCCCATTCCCCCACTCACAACAAGGGCAGAGTCCCCCTGGTCCTCACCTATAACCCCACCAGCCGGCACATACAACACATAGTCCTCCGCCAGTTTCGCCACCTCCAATGTGACCCCTCCACTCGCCACATCTTCCCATCTCTCCCCTTGTCTGCCTTCCGCAAAGACCGCTCCCTTCGCAACTCCCTTGTCAATTCTTCCCTTCCCTCCCGCTCCACCCCTTCCCCGGGCACTTTCCCTTGCAACCGCAAGAGATGCTACACTTGTCCCTTCACCTCCCCCCTCCACTCCTTTCAGGGATCGAAGCAGTCCTTCCAGGTCCGACAGAGGTTCACCTGCACCTCCTCCAACCTCATCTACTGCATCCGTTGTTCCAGATGCCAGCTGATCTATATCGGTGAGACCAGGCGATCGGAGGCTTGGCGATCGTTTCGCCGAACACCTCCGCTCGGTCTGCAATAACCAACCCGACCTCCCGGTGGCTCAGCACTTCAACTCCCCCTCCCATTCCGTATCGAACCTCTCGGTCCTGGGCCTCCTCCACGGCCAGAATGAGCAACACCGCAAGTTGGAGGAACAGCACCTCATATTCCGCTTGGGTAGTCTGCATCCTCTGGGCTTAAACATTGAATGTTCTCAATTCTGTTAACCCTGGCTGTCTCATCCCCTTCCCACCTCTCCCTCAGCCCTCGGGCCCTGGCATTCCCTCTCTCTCTATCTCTCCCCCACCCAAGTCGCACCAGCTTCTCATTTTCACACTACAAATAGCTTATAATGGCCTGTTTCCTTTATCATCGATACTTTTTTGCATATCTTTCATTCATTGTTCTTTATCTCTCCACATCACCGTCTATATCTCTCGTTTCCCTGATCCCTAACCAGTCTGAAGATGGGTCTCGACCTGAAACGTCGCCTATCTACTTCGCTCCTTAGATGCTGCTGCACCCGCTGAGTTTCTCCAGCCTTTTGTGCACCCTCATACTTAGGTTATACTTGTTACTAATGTAATCCCGATCCCTATGTATCAATATCACTGTTATGTTTATCTTATTTTTTTTGTTTGTTTTGTTTTTGCTTTAAAAAAATTCATAAAAAGATTTTTTTTAAAAATCATTTTGGAGATTTTTTATCAGGTACGAAAGTACGTGTTTTGTGTGTTAACAGTGGATACCGAGGCCGCCATGTCCTCCACATGGATGGAGCTGCTCCATGCGTCGTACCCTTTGACCCAATGACCTTACGTGCAACCCCCCTTTATTTCTTGTTTCCCTCTCCCCTGACTCTCAGTCTGAAGAAGGGTCTCGACTCGAAACGTCACCTATTCCTTTTCTCCAAAGATACTGCGTGATCCGCTGAGTAACTCCAGCTTTGTGTGTCTATCTTCAGTATGGACAGAGTAGAGCAGGCGACTGAACACACATCTGCAAGATGCTCCAATGTTAATGGTTATCGAGGAGGAAGTGTCTTTGCCTATTCACAATGATTGTGGTGTGCTGATGAGGAAGTTGTGGATGTAATTACATAGCAATGAGCAGAAACCCAGTTCCCTGAGTTCAATGATAAATTTAGAGGGGATGATTGCGTTGAACAGTGAGCTGTTGTTAATAAACAATTGCTTGATGTACCTGTTCTTATTGTCCAAGTGAATTTGTGCAGAGTGGAGAGTTGGCGAGATCACATCTTTTGTTGATCTATTGTGGGGGTAAGGCAAATTTAAAGCAGGTGGGGACCTCGGACCTTAATAATGAGAGGTTGAATTCCCTTAGATGATAGAAGGGACGACACTTCACTGCTAGATCTATGGGGAGCAGGAAATGGACAAGACTGTTACATCTGAGCACCAGCAAGAATCAGTGGATGAAGGGTCAGTGAAGAACATATTTTTGACTTTTTATACTATTGTTTTCTATTTCAACCATTAACAATGAGGAGATGGTTTCAGGCTCTGACCAGTAAGTAGTGCTGTTCCTTGTAAGTAGCATTACTTGTAATTCCTCCAAGTTCAGGTCTCTAAATCAGTTGAGGCAGGCAACATCTTTTCAAAAGGGATACATTTTAGAAGGTCCCAGCATCACACGGGAGGGCTGGTCCCCCAACGCAATATTCCACCTCTCCTCCAATTCCAATATTGGTGGCCAGTGCAGCGTGGGGAGGGCTAGTATGGACATTGTGGGCCAAATTGATTCTTGCGCTGGCGGCTCAGTCACTCAAGCCTGTTGTGCTGGCAGCTCACTCACTCACAGCTGGTGGGCTGGCAGTTGACTCACGGCTATTCCTTGAAATTCTATTTCAAGCAGGGTGCAAGGCCACCAAATTCAAGTGCAGTTTCTTACCACTTCAAGCAGGGTGCAAGGCCACTAAAGACAGCGAGTCGTGGCCTCTCCCTCCTCCATCTTGCAGAGACTGCCACGCCCACACTTCTGGGTTTTATAGTAAACCAGGGGACATCCCCTGAGGGCAGGACACTGATATTCAGTCTGAGGGGTGGGACAATGAAATTTAGTGTGAGGGGTGGGATACTGATATTCAATCTGAGGGGTGGGACACTGATATTCAATGTGAGGGGTGAAATACTGACATCCCAGAAGGGATAAGATATGATGTGAGTTCTGTAAATCAATTTGACTTGTTATACTAGGCGGACTCTGAGCTGGTTGGTCTAGGTGGTTGTGTCCTTGGGACCTCACTCACCCCACCACGACTCAGCTACCCACACTGTTTACACCCCCTGACCGTGCTGCATTCCTCAAGCTGCTTTCTGTCTATGTTTTTGTTTGCTTCCTTTTGTTGCCTTTGTTGAATAAAACCTTTAGATGAGCATTTGCAATGTCAACATTAGGGGGAAATATTAACTCCACATTTGTATTAAAGTCACCCTCACACCTAAGTTGGCGTTTCTAATAATTTTTCTATTCTTGTTGTTTTTAGATTTTCTAATCCATCCTTTGCAAACTGTGTGAAGGAGTGGGAGGCTTTGCATTTAATTAACAGGATGACAGCTGGCATCGTGATGTTTCTGTCATGGCCCACATCTATCTTTATAGCAGCTGTCAAGGTGGTCAGACCTATAGAACAAGTGTTTTATGGGCTCTCACAATCCATGTAATAAAGCAAGCAACTCGTGCCAACTGGCTGTGATTATCCTGTTGAATGCCAACTCAGAATTGAGAGCCAGAACTCAGAGCTTCCTCTCGTGGGAACGTCTGGTATCAGGCTTGACCTTTTGACTTACTCTGAAATAATTAAATGGATTTTCTACCTTCCCTTATTACTGGGAATATACATCCAAATTATTGTAGAATTCAAATTCTTCATGGAAAAAGGGACATTTGAATCATCGGGAATAAATCATATTTTCAGTTATTATAGATTGAAGCATTCTGAAACAAATATGAAACAATCTTACTTGGATGACCTGAAATTAAAGCATATAATTAGTTAGTTACCTAATTGTAGCTAATTACAAAATTCAATTACTAGATCTAAACATCTATCCATTTCTTAAGAAAAGATAAACATTTTTAAATTGCCTAAGTGTCCAAATAACATTCACACAATAATTCACAATATAACATGATTTTTAAATTCCATTTTCATTAATTTATAGGCGAAATGGAAGGAATTTTGTGTTTAATTCCTGTAAATTAATTGCCATTTAAATCAACTTGCGAGTAGGTTTTAGTGGAACGCGATGAATTGGAATGTTGCGGTTTGTGGTGAATTTAACCCACAGTCGGCAGGAAAAACACTGCCGGTTCGTATATATTTTTTTGGCCCCTTTTCGCACCATGAAAATTTGATTAAAGGCTTCCTAAGAAGCATATTTTTATGTAAAAATAAACTGTGTACCTTATTTTATCCCCTACGTAAAATCCTTCCCGTTGTCAGCGCTCACGGCTTTAGAAGATGATTTTTAAATTACTCCAGCTAATAAATGATCTAGCGTAGTTTAAAAATACCTTCATAAAACAAATGTTGGAGCGATTACTCTTTAGCAACGAAATCCCCTGAGATGTATCGATTTGCCCTGTCTGGAGAAAAACGGTATTTTAAACCCACCCCCCTCTGAAAGGCGCCAAAGTCGTGCACACGGGGAGTGGCAGAACTGCAGCGCACTCAAGGTAAGTACTGTAACATACCTACTATAGCGGATCTAGTATCTTTGGTCTTGTATACAGTTATCCTGTCTGTGAACAGTGAGTTGCAGCCATTTTGAGTTGTCTTGCTGCCAGCATTGAAGTAATGTAATAAAGCTTTCTGTTGTACCTTGAAGACTCTCAAGAACTTGTGCAGACTTAGAAGACGAACACACGACTTCCGGTGGCGCCATGTTATCTTAACAGACGCTGCACATAGCTCCACTCCCTAAAATTCGCAATTTTTCGCGTTAAAACCGGGTCTACAGGTCGGGACTGATTTAAAAAACTTACCGGAGCCTTTGGACGTCATGTTGATGACATCATCAGTAAGCGCTGTGAATTTAACGGAGGCTTAAAGCACTTTAAATGAAAAATTCTTCCCCTGGTAAGAATACTCAGAGAACAGTTACAAAACACTCCTGGGGCAGCCAGACAAAGCCTGAAGAACTTATTTTTGAAGTGGCTTCTGAGAAAAGGTGCTTTTCGATATGGCTACAAGATCTAAAACAGATTTGGCCAAGGACAAAGAATTTGAAGAATTAAAGCTTTCGGTAAGTGAACTGAAAGATGTAAAGGTGGATGGAAAAAAGATGGAACGCATGATGGGAGTGATGATGGAAAAGATAGAAAAGCTGACGCTAAATATGACTTCTTGTAATCAGAATGTTATTGAGTCTGTGAAGGATTCGATTGGCACTATTAATAAACAAATTGACCAGTCCCGTTCCAGTATGATAAATCGAGGGAGCAGAGCTATTTGTTTGTTTGTTTTATATCGACAACGTAAGTCAATAAAATGCTTTTTTCCACCTACAGGTGGGAAAACTTGTTACAGTGCCGACAAGCGTGGACACTGTATTCTCACTTGTATTAGTTTTTTAAAAATCATTTTCACATTTATTCACATATGTGTTTTTTTTATTCAAGGACTATCGCAAAGGGAATCTACTAACTGAACTTTGTAGGGTAAATGATCCCCCTATCTAAAGACCTGAGGTCCGAATGCACTGCAAGACACATGTATTAAATCTATTCAAAATGCAAGACGATAACCAAAATAAATTGGGAGGAATCGATTTTGTAGTTGGAACGTTCGCGGTGTTAACGAATGCATTAAAAGGGGTAAGATTCTCGGTCAGCTGAAAGCATACAACACAGATATTGCTTTCTTACAAGAGACCCATCTTAAACTTCAAGACCAAGCTAGATTGAGGGCGAGCTGGATAGGACAAACTCTTCACTCGTCATACTTGTCGAAATCTAGAGGAACGTTTATTATTATTCGCAAAGGCATTCCATTTAAACCCAAAATTACCTTAACAGATAAGGACGGGAAATATTTAGAAACATAGAACATAGAAACATAGAAATTAGGTGCAGGAATAGGCCATTCGGCCCTTCGAGCCTGCACCGCCATTCAATATGATCATGGCTGATCATCCAACTCAGTATCCCGTACCTGCCTTCTCTCCATACCCTCTAATCCCCTTAGCCACAAGGGCCACATCTAACTCCCTCTTAAATATATCCAATGAACTGGCCTCAACTACCCTCTGTGGCAGAGAGTTCCAGAGACCCACCTCTCTGTGTGAAAAAATCCCTTCTCATCTCGGTCCTAAAGGGTTTCCCCCTTATCCTTAAGCTGTGACCCCTTGTCCTGGACCTTCCCAACATCGGGAACAATCTTCCTGCATCTAGCCTGTCCAACCCCTTAAGAATCTTGTAAGTTTCTATAAGATCCCCTCTCAATCTCCTAAATTCTAGACAGTATAAACCGAGTCTATGCAGTCTTCGTTCATAAGACAGTCCTGACATCCCAGGAATCAGTCTGGTGAACCTTCGCTGCACTCCCTCTATGGCAATAATGTCCTTCCTCAGATTTGGAGACCAGAACTGTACGCAATACTCCAGGTGTGGCCTCACCAAGACCCTATACAACTGAAGTAGAACCTCCCTGCTCCTATACTCAAATCCTTTTGCTATGAAAGCTAACATACCATTGGCTTTCTTCACTGCCTGCTGTACCTGCATGCCTACTTTCAATGACTGGTGTACCATGACACCCAGGTCGTGCTGCATCTCCCCTTTTCCTAATCGGCCACCATTTAGATAGTAGTCGGTTTTCCTATTTTTGCCACCAAAGTGGATAACCTCACACTTATCCACATTATACTGCATCTGCCAAACATTTGCCCACTCACCCAGCCTATCCAAGTCACCTTGCATTCTCCTAGCATCCTCCTCACAGCTAACACTGCCACCCAGCTTAGTGTCATCCGCAAACTTGGAGATATTGCCTTGAATTCCCTCATTCAGATCATTTATGTATATTGTAAATAGCTGGGGACCCAGCACTGAGCCTTGCGGTACCCCACTAGTCACTGCCTGCCATTGTGAAAACGACCTGTTAACTCCTACTCTTTGCTTCCTGTTTGCCAGCCAGTTCTCTATCCACATCAATACTGAACCCCCAATGCCATATGCTTTAAGTTTATATACTAATCGCTTATGTGGGACCTTGTCGAAAGCCTTCTGGAAGTCCAGATACAGCACATCCACTGGTTCTCCCCCATCCACGCTACTAGTTACATCCTCGAAAAATTCCACAAGATTCGTCAGACATGATTTACCTTTCGTAAATCCATGCTGACTTTGTCCAATGATTTCACCACTTTCCAAATGTGCTGCTATCCCATCTTTAATAACTGACTCTAGCAGTTTCCCCACTACCGATGTTAGACTAACTGGTCTGTAATTCCCCGTTTTCTCTCTCCCCCCCCTTCTTAAAAAGAGGGGTTACATTTGCTACCCGCCAATCCTCAGGAACTACTCCAGAATCTAAAGAGTTTTGAAAGATTATCACTAATGCATCCACTATTTCCGGAGCTACTTCCTTAAGTACTCTGGGATGCAGCCTATCTGGCCCTGGGGATTTATCGGCCTTTAATCCATTCAATTTACCCAAAACCACTTCCCGACTGACCTGGATTTCACTCAAGTACTCCTTTGACCTGCGGTCCCCTGCTATTTCCGGCAGATTATTTATGTCTTCCTTAGTGAAGACGGAACCAAAGTAGTTAGTCAATTGGTCCGCCATATCCTTGTTCCCCATGATCAACTCACCTGTTTCTGACTGCAAGGGACCTACATTTGTTTTAACTAATCTCTTTCTCTTCACATATCTATAAAAACCTTTGCAGTCAGTTTTTATGTTCTCTGCCAGTTTTCTTTCATAATCTATTTTTCCTTTCCTAATCAAGCCCTTTGTCCTTCTCTGCTGGTCTCTGAATTTCTCCCAGTCCTCTGGTATGCTGCTTTTTCTGGCTACTTTGTACGCATCATCCTTTGCTTTGATACTATCCCTGATTTCCCTTGTTATCCACGGATGCACTACCTTCCCTGATCTATTCTTTTGCCAAATTGGGATGAACAATTTTTGTAGTTCATCCATGCAGTCTTTAAATGTCTTCAAATATAATTTGATAGTTACCGGGGAGATCCATGCTGCCCCAATTACCTCGGTAAACATATGCGCCCAACTTTGGCAACCCGCACTTTTTCAATAAAATCTTGAATATAATTGCAGAATATAACTACCAAAATGTCATAATTGGTGGAGACTTTAACTGTATTTTAGACACTTACTTAGATAAATCCAATCAAAAACAGAGAGGTATTACGAAATCCAAAACTAGCGAACTTCTAAACACATATATAAAAAACACAACCATAACAGATGTCTGGAGGATTGCAAAGGCATATTCTATGGTACACAAGACATATTCACGAATAGATTATTTCCCGGTGGATACAAAACTAATACCCCACACTTCTAAACCAAAATACCACACAAATACGATCTCAGATCACTCCCCAATAACTTTTTTTCTAAAAATGGAAGGAATGACTAAGAACAAACCGTTTTGGAGGTACAATCCTCAAATTTTAAAAGACCCGCAAGGGAGTATGTATTTAAAAGAGCAAATGGACCTTTTTTTCGAAATAAATGACACGCCAGACATATCACCTACACTATTATGGGAATCTTTTAAAGCATTTATTTGAGGCGTGATAATTTCATACCAAGCTTTTCAAAATAAGAAAAATGAGAACAAACAAAGACAGTTAGAAGAACAAATTAGACAACTGGACATAGAAAACGCTAAAGACCCCACTCCGGATAAACATAATAGAATAATAATACTGAAATTCAAATTAAGTAAATTATTATCAGAGAAAGTCATAAGATTATTACAAATTACAAGACAGGAACACTTTGAATTTTTTTAACTGACGTGCCCCACAAACTTCTGGCACGTCAGTTAAAAAAACGAGAAAAGGATCACACAATTTTAAAGATTAAATCAGACAAAGGGGAAATATTGACCATGCCGAGTGATATTAATAAAAGATTTGCACAATTTTACGAGAATCTGTATACATCTAAAACGATAATGGACAGCAACAAAGTTACAGAGTTCTTGGATAATTGTAACCTTCCTAAATTAGAGTTGCAGGAACAAGAGCACAAATCTCAAATAAGGAAATAGAAGAAACAATAATCTCATTAAAAAAGTGGAAAAACACCAGGTCCCGACGGATTTAGTAATGAATTCTATAAAAGTTTTTATGACATATTTACTCCTCGCCTACACAAAATGTATACTTGTGTCTTCAAAGAACAAATACTACCTGAAACACTAGCAGAATCCATGATCACACTAATACTTAAGGAAGATAAAGATGTGGAAGGACCTGGATCATACAGAGCTATTGCGTTGTTAAACAAAGATCAAAAAATATTAGCGAAAATACTAGCTAGAAGACTAAGTAAATATGCTAGTAAATTAATACATCCTTATCAAACGGGCTTTATCCCTAAGAGACAATCATTTAATAATTTGAGACGTCTGCTCAATATAATACATTCACACCAAACGGAAGATCAAAAACTATCAATCTATTCTATGGATTAAATTACTATATAATAAGCCAACGGGCAGAATATTAACTAACAATAATTTATTTACGAAATTTCAATTGTCAAGGGGTAATAGACAAGGATGTTCATTATCACCGTTGTTATTTGCTCTCATAATTGAAGAATTATCCTAGCGGAAAGAATTAGAACTCATCCGAATATCCATGGATATAAAACAAAATATTCCAACAATAAAATATCATTATACGCTGACGATGTACTAGTGGACATCACAAAACCTCATATTACTATACCAAATATTTTAAAATTAATAGAGGACTTCGGATCATTCTCAGGATATAGAATAAATTGGAATAAAAGTGAAATCATGTCAATAAAACCGAAAGACTCTACGCATCTTTTACAGTTTCCTTTCAAAATAGCTACGGAAGAAATTAAATACTTGGGCATCGAAATTACTAGAAGATATCAAGATATGTTTGACGAAAATTATAACCCTCTACTTAAGAAACTATATAAATTAAATTTATTTATTTATTTATTTATTAATTAAATTTTGGAAAACGCTTCCAATGTCCTTAATAGGCTGAATAAATGCCATAAAAATAATTTTTCTACCACAAATTGTATACCTGTTCCAATCTATTCCAATATACTTACCCAAAAAGTTTTTATTTAAACTGGACTCAGATATCACAAATTTTATTTGGGATTATAAATCCCACAGAATACAAAGAGCTCATCTGAATAAACCCAAAGTAGTAGGGGGATTAACAGTCCCCAACTTTATGTATTACTACTGGTCTGTAAATATCAGAAACATGATCCAATTGCTGGATAACTCTCCTCAGATTGGATTGGACGATTATGGAGAAAGAGTATTGCTCTCCTTATAATATTGGAGCAATCCTTCTCTCTCCAACACCGATGAATAATACAAATTACAACAATAATCCAATTATATACAGTACAATTAGAATTTGGAAACAAATAAAACACAATTTAAAATTAAGAAATTTATCTCTCTTATCTCCTATCAGTAAAACCCCCTCATTTAAACCTTCAATTATAGATAAAGCATTTATACAATGGGAAAGAGCTGGAATTAAAATCTTCGGCGATGTGTATGAATTGGGAAAACTATTATCATTTAAACAAATACAACTAAAATAAAATTTGGGAAACAATCAGTATTTTAAATATTTCCAAATCTGTGACTATCTGAAAAAATACGCACAAGACTATCACAATATGCCTCCAGACTGACTGGAAGAAGTAATGGATACAAAGGCAGAATCAGCAAACCTAATATCATATATATATATTATTATTCTAAATGCAGAAATACCAACAACAGAAGGTATCAGGAGAGACTGGGAAAAAGAATTAAGTATAAAAATTCCCAAAGAAAGGTGGGAAGAATATTTATTAAATGTGCATAAACGTTCATATGACTTCCATATGAAGAAAGACTGGATAGACTCGGCTTGTACTCGCTGGAATTTAGGAGATTGAGGGGGGATCTTATAGAGACTTACAAAATTCTTAAGGGATTGGACAGGCTAGATGCAGGAAGATTGGTCCCAATGTTGAGGAACTCCAGAACAAGGGGTCACAGTTTAAGGATATGGGGGAAGTCTTTTAGGACCGAGACGAGAAGATCATTTTTCACACAGAGAGTGGTGAGCCTGTGGAATTCTCTGCCACTGAAGGTAGTTGAGGCCATATTGGCTATATTTAAGAGGGAGTTAGATGTGGCCCTTGTGGCTAAAGGGATCAGGGGGTATGGAGAGAAGGCAGGTACAGGATACTGAGTTGGATGATCAGCCATGATCATATTGAATGGTGGTGCAGGCTCGAAGGGCCGAATGGCCTACTCCTGCACTATTTTCTATGATTCTATGATTCAATTAATGTAAGACACACCTTAATACAATTTAAAATCTTACACAGATTATACTATTCAAAAACTAAAATAAGTAAACTTTTTCCCAACGTCTCACCTATATGTGATAAATGTCAATGTCAAGAAGCTAATATGGCGCACTCATTTGTCTTTTGTACAAAAATTCAAACATTTTGGACTGAAATTTTTGAAATTGTCACAAAAATATTTAAAATAAAACTGACTCCAAAAGCAGACTGGATTATCTTTGGGATATCGGAAGATAGCCCTGAATTAAATGTGTTTCAAAAGACTCCATTTGAATATGGCTTAATAACTGGAAAAAAGCTCATCTTAAAATTCTGGAAAAATACTCTTATACCAACAGTTAATATGTGGATTTCAACTATGTTCAAAACAGTACACTTGGAAGATATGAGACTCCGACTAGCAGGAAAATGAGACTGTTTCTATAAGACGTGGTCTGCATTTATAAATCTACTACAAGGATAAGGTGCAAGAATACCTCAAAAAAGTACCAGTGTCGGGTCTTGGTAAAGGGGGAAGAAAAACTGTCGAGTTGGTAGATTTCTTTTGCGAGATGTTTATAATAAAGTAACTGGCTTTTCTTCTTTCTTTCTCTTTCTTTCCCTTTTTCTTTTTTTTTGCTCTCCAGGGTCTATCTCTTAATCTCCGGTCTCTAACTCTTCAAGGGTTTCTTTTCCCTATGTCACGCTTTTGCACTTTCACATCTCTTTTTCACTCTTCTACTTTCTTTGCTGTTATTTCTCTCTCTTTTCTCCCTTTTCTAAAGCCTTAAAAAAATTAGGGGGTACAATGACTGTAATACAATATAAGGGATGTACACTGATGTAACTTATCGTACCTCTAATAAATAAAGATATATATAAAAAAAGAAGAAGACAAACACAAAAGTGGTGTCAGAAGTGGGATTCTTCGGATTGCCAGATAAGAGCCTATTTTTTAATATATATATTTTAGTTCTGTAGTGAACTAAAACTAACATGTCTCGGCAATTCGATCGCGAGCGAGAAAGGTGGTCATCGTATTTAATGCGAGCTGAGTTTTATTTTGAAAGTATGGCAATTACGACTGACCAGAGTAAGAAGGCTCTCTTGTGTTCTTCAATGCCTCCAGAAACTTTTGCACTGCTTCAAAGTTTATTCACAGAAGAAGTAACTGAAGCCTCATATGCTGAAATCACAACGGCTTTTCAGCTGCATTTCGAAGAAAGTCAAAATTTCCTCGCAGCTCACTTTGATTTCTACAGGACGGTGCAACAGGAAGGGCAATCGATTACCGAATTTCTTGCTGAACTTCGCACCAAGGCAAAAGTAAGTGATTTTAAAACTCAATCCTGCGAAAAGTGCCAAGACAATGCGTTGCGGTATAGACTGGTCATGGGCGGGAGGCACGCATTCATCCAACAAGCGATTCTCAAGGAATCGGATGCCTCATTGAAGAATGTGCTGCAGTGTGCTAAGATGGCCGAGTTGCTGAGTAAAGAACTGCGCAAAATGGCCGGCGAAACAGCGTCATAGCTCCCTCAGGAGGTGCATACAGTTCGTCAGACTCGTCCGCAATGCCAGAAACCAGTTAATCGACCCAGAGCAAATCAGGAGAAGATGGGACAATTTCAGAAGAGCCGGCCCCCTGTGGGGGGAGGATGGAAACCCTGCTACCGGTGCGGCTCGACTGCTCATCATCGCCGTCAGTGCCCGTATATCAAGTTTGTTTGTTATGCCTGTTACTGAAAAGGTCATCTCCAAGCAGTGTGTCAATCCGTAGGACAGCGGAGAAAGGACAAGAAAGCGCAAAACACAGTCGACCAAATCGCGGAGACCATTCCTATTGAAGTGCTCGGTGTGTCTACGGTCATCGACAAGACAAGGATTTTGCTGCGGGTCTCGAACGTCAATCTACAGTTCCAGGTGGACACGGGTGCGGCTGTATCGCTAGTGGGTCAGGACATCTGGGAGAAGATCGGATCGCCGAAACTGAAACAGGCCAACCTCCGTCTTTTCGGATACTGACGACAGCCCATTCCCACGAAAGGCAAATGCACTGTCGTCGTTTCCTGATCGTCATTGGTAAAGAAGGTACGCCATTGACTGGATCCATGCTTTCAAGCTTGACATGAAAGCCTTGATCTACAATGGCATTGTCATCGACCATGGATTGCAAAATGGTCAGCAAGTGCGAGAATAACTTGCGAAAACAGGACGTTGAATGGCACTGGTCCAAAGAGTGTGACCATGCATTCACCAGGTTGAAGGAGATTCTCGCCCAGAAGACGCGTTTGGTCCACTATGACCAATCAAAGCCGATCTCGCTGGCCGATGCATTGCCATATGGTCATGGAGCTGTAATCTCACAAACAGCGCCGAACGGCAAGGAAGAACCAATCGCGTTCGCATCTAAAACACTGACGAGAAAACCTACAGCCAAGTGCAGAAAGAACCGCATACAGATAAAACAAACACTGATATCTCTTCAAAAGAGAACACTGAGGAAAACTCTGTTCATTCTGAGCCTTTAGCAAGAAACGCAAAAAAGGCTGGGAAAAAAGAGTGAAGCGAGGTCCAACCAAATGGAGACATCCAAACTAGAATTGGCATTTTGCTGGTGCCCTCCACTGTGAAGACGAATGTAAAAAACGTATTCAATTTGTCCGCCGTTTCTTTATTCTTCATCACTACTTCGCCATAGTGTTTGAGAAGGCTAAGTGTAATTGTGATTGATTGGTTGTGTGATAGTCAAGGATAGCATGGCCTGGATTGGGCAAATGCACGGCTTCCACATTGCAGATGTTAAACTACTAACTATAGAGATCATTTTTTCTCTTACCTTTATACTTTCTTTAATATATTATAATGAAAGCTTGATCTAAATGCAGAGACCTCTTGTTCACTGCATTATTTACAGATCATGAAATAACAAGTTCACCTGGAGGCAGTTAATATTTCCTTGGTGATCTCATTAAAAGGCACAATGTTCTTAAAAGGCTTGACAGGATAAATGCAGAGTTGATGTTTTCCACAGAACCAGGTTTCACTGTCTCAAAATAAAGGATTGGCCATTCATTAGAGATGAGAAGGAATCCATGGAAAAAAACTCATTTCCTCCTGACCTATGTCCAAGATACCTCACCCGCCCTTTAATGACTTCCGCTTTCTGGGCCCCCACTCCCTCATTTTTACATTCAGTCACTCTACACCTACATCCCCACCAGGAAGGCCTTAAAGCCTCTTTCGTCCTCAACTTCCACAAATCAGCCAATTTACCTCTACTAACAATTTCCTCTGCCGAGCTGAGCAGGTCCTCACTCTTAACAACTTCTCCGCTAACTCCTCCCACTTCCTCCAAAGTAAAGTCATGGCTATGGGCTCCCGCATGGGCCAAGCTATGCCTGCCTCTTTGTAGGGTACGTTGAACAATCCCTGTTCCAGACGTACACTAGCTCAAACCCCGAACTCTATCTCTGTTACATTGACGACTGTATTGGTGCTACACCTACCGGTCCTGCACCTATGCAGAACTCATGGACTTCATTAACTTCACCACCAATTTCCATCCTGCACTCAAATTCACTTGGACCATCTCCGACACCTCCCTCCCCTTTCTTAATCTCACCCTCTCTATCACAGGAGATAAACTATCGATTGGCGTCTATTATAAACCTCACCATAACCATCTAGACTGCACTTCTTCACACCCTGCTTCCTGCAAAGATTCAGTGTTTAAGAAGGAACTGCAGATGCTCGAAAATCAAAGGTAGACAAAAGTGCTGGAGAAACTCAGCAGGTGCAGCAGCATCTATGGAACAAAGGAAATAGGCAACGTTTCGGGCCGAAACCCTTTTTCCTGCAAAGATTCTATCTCATACTCTCAATTCCACTATCTATGGCACATAAATGTGAGGTTATCCACTTTGGTGGCAAAAACAGGAAAGTAGACTATTATCTGAATGGTGGCCGATTAGGAAACAGGGAGATGCAACGTAACCTGGGTGTCATGGTACACCAGTCATTGAAAGTAGGCATGCAGGTGCAGAAGGCAGTGAAGAAAGCGAATGGTATGTTAGCATTCATAGCAAAAGGGTTTGAGTATAAGAGCAGGGAGGTTCTACTGCAGTTGTACAGGGTCTTGGTGAGACCACACCTGGAGCATTGCGTACAGTTTTGGTCTCCAAATCTGTGGAAAGACATTCTTGCTGTAGAGGGAGTACAGAGAAGGTACACCAGACTGATTCCTGGGATATCAGAACTTTCATATGAAGAAAGACTGGATAGACTCGGCTTGTACTCGCTAGAATTTAGAAGATTGAGGGGGGATCTTATAGAAACTTACAAAATTCTTAAGGGGTTGGACAGGCTAGATGCAGGAAGATTGTTCCCGATGTTGGGGAAGTCCAGGACAAGGGGTCACAGTTTAAGGATAAGGGGGGAATCTTTTAGGACCGAGATGAGAAAAACATTTTTCACACAGAGAGTGGTGAATCTCTGGAATTCTCTGCCACAGAAGGTAGTTGAGGCCAGTTCATTGCCTATATTTAAGAGGGAGTTAGATGTGGCCCTTGTGGTTAAAGGGATCTGGGGTTGTGGAGAGAAGGCAGGTACGGGATACTGAGTTGGATGATCAGCCATGATTATATTGAATAGCGGTGCAGGCTCGAAGGGCCGAATGGCCTACTCCTGCACCTATTTTCTATGTTTCTATCTACACCCAAGATGAATTGTTCCATACCAGGAGATCCAAGATGTCCTCATTCTTCTATCATAGAGGAGGCCCTCACACGTGTCTCCTCAGTACCCCACAGCTTTGCTCTTGCTCCCCCTCCCCCTAGTCGTAACTGGGACAGAGTCCCCCTAATACTTACCTTTCACCCCATCAGCCGTCGCAGACAACACATAATCCTCTGACATTTTCACTACCTTCAAAAGGATCCCACCCCTAGTTACCATCGCCACAACTTCCCGCCAACCGCAAAAACTGTTCTTTCTGCAACTCCCTGGTTAACTCATCTCTTCTCACCCAAACCACCCCCTCCCCAGGTACCTTATCCTGCAACCGCAGGAAATGCAACACCTGTCCCTATTCCCTATACCTCCTCCCTCGACTCTGTCCAGGGACCCCAACAGTCCTTTCAGGTGAGGCAGAGGTTCACTTGCATCTCCTCCAACCTCATCTACTGTATCCGTCATTCAAGGTGTGGACTCTTATACATCGGTGACACCAAACGTAGACTGGGCGATCGTTTCGCTGATCATCTTCGCTCAGTCCGCCTGAACCTACCTGATCTCCCAGTTGCCAAACAGCGTAATTCCCCTTCCCATTCCACACTTACCTGGGCCTCCTCCATTGTCAGAGTGAGGTCAAAATGAAATTGGAGAAACAGCACCTCATATTTTGCTTGGGCAGCTTACAACCCAGCGGTATGAACATTGATTTTTCTAATCCTTGCATCCCCTCTCTCTCCATCCCTGCCTCACCCAAGTTGTATTAGCTTTAAAGTCGTCTTGTTGAGTCGCATTGACTGTCACTCGTTTTCAACTAGCCCACAGCTATCAATGGCCTGTTTCCTTTATCTTTGTGACTTTTTTGCATATCTCTCATTCATTGTTCTGTAATTCTCTATATGTCTCTCATTTCACTTTCCCGACTCTCAATCAAAAGAAGGGTCTCGATCCGAAACATCACCTATTCTTTTTCTCCAGAGACGTTGTCAGACCAGCTGAGTTACTCCAGTTTCTTGTGTCGAACCTTGATCCATTGCAGTTTGCCTACCGCTACAACAGGTCCACGGATGATGCCATCTCCCTGGCTCTGTACTGATCCATAGAACATCCTGATAAGAGAGATACATATGTCAGACTTCAATTTATAGACTACAGGTCTGCTTTCAATACCATTAACCCCTCCAAGCTCATCTCCAAACTCGTGGAACTTGGAGCCAGCACTCACCGCTGCAAATGGAACCTGGTCAAAATTCATGTCAACTGTTCCAAAATTTACTCACATATCTTTGTCACATGATCAAAAATGCTATTTTTCTGCACATGAATATTCCCAAACAAATCGAAATCAACAGAATGTGATTAATATGCTTTTCCCAGTGATAATTTAGATTGTTGTTCAATTTCATGAACTCACCCAGCTCTTGTACAAGAAAAATCAACATAATAACTTGTTCTGGAGGTCTGCACAGTTAAAAGCTTAGTAAACTACAGCCAATCCAAAACCAACCTGAGCCCTGTTGATCGAACCGTCAATGTAAATATAACAAACTGAAACTTGATCTTATGGGGATTAAGTGCACTTGAATCTCTTAAACTAAACAACCCAGATAAAGTACTGAGCTGGGATGGCATCGTAGGCCTTGAACAAACCAGACGCTGATTTAAAAAAAAAGAAAATACACTTCCTGATCCATGGATTCATGCAGCACTAACATTGGCCCCTCTGCCCACCAAGATGGCAATTTACCATTTTTGTTTCTCCCCACATTCTCAACAACTTCCCCCACCACGAGATTCCATCACTTACTTGCACATAAAGGTCAATTAACAGTAGATAATTAATCTAGTGTCTTCCACTTATCATTAATGGAGGGGGTGGGGGGTACCAGAAAGAAACCTAAGTGATCATGGAGAGAACATGCAAAATCCACAACAGCAGCAGCAGAGGTCAGGATTGAACCCAGGACCTCAGGGGGCATAAAGTCTCCTAGCTGTACCACTCATGTAGGTTAGATCTCATCAGCAATCCCCCTGTCCTTTGGTAATAATCCTGTAGCCTAAGAGGATTGTACAATGGTGGTAGGGTCTCGACTATTTCCTCCCTTTCTTCTTTACACACCCTAGACTGTGGTGTGGGTCAGATCTGCTTCATTCATGCAGTTGGCCTATTGTTAAAGATGCCAAAATACTTATTACTTCCTTTCTCTCAGTGACAACCCACTCTCCAGAGCAGAACTATTCCACTTTAGGCAGCTGCGGAGATATAAAGACGTGGGCAGCGAGAACAGTAGCAGTGAGGGGAGTTGGGGGTGGGGGGGGGGGGGGGGGTCTGCAGGAGACCTTACCCACCTTAGAGACCAAACATTACAGCAGGATCTTGATCAGCTGGGCACATGGGGTGAAGAATGGCTAATGGAGTTTAATGCAGATAAGAATGAGGTGCTGCATTTCATAGAAACATAGAAAAATAGGTGCAGGAGTAGGCCATTCGGCCCGTCGAGCCTGCACCGCCATTCAATGTGATCATGGCTGATCATCCAACTCAGTATCCCGTACCTGCCTTCTCTCCATACCCCCTGATCCCTTTAGCCACAAGTGCCACATCTAACGCCTCTTAAATATAGCCAATGAACTGGCCTCAACTACCTTCTGTGGCAGAGAATTCCAGAAACTCACCACTCTCTGTGTAAAGAATGTTTTCCTCATCTCGGTCCTAAAGGAATTCCCCCTTCTCCTTAGACTGTGACCCCTTGTTCTGGACTACCCCAACATCGGGAACAATCTTCCAGCATCTAGCTTGTCCAACCCCTTAAGAATTTTGTAAGTTTCTATAAGATCCCCCCTCAATCGTCTAAATTCTAGCGAGTACAAGCCGAGTCTATCCAATCTTTCCTCAAATGAAAGTCCTGACATCCCAGGAATCAGTCTGATGAGTCAAATTCTGGTGAGTCAAACCATTTCAGTAAGTCAAACCATGCAATGGCCTTCACAGTGAATGGGAGGCCACTGGGAATGTTGCAGAGCAGATGGATCTAGGAATACAGGAGCACAATTCCCTGAAAATGGCGTCACAGGTAGGTAGGGTGGTAAAAAAGGTTTTTGGTATATTGGCTTTCATCAGTCAGGGTATTGAGTATAATATTTAAATATATTACATTTAAATACTACACTCAATTGAATCTGAAAATGCATCACCCATCCTTTTTTCTCCAGAGATGCTGCCTGAACCGCTGAGTAAGTCCACACTTTGAGTCAATCTATTGAGTAGAGAAGTTGGGACCTTATTCAATTCAATTCAATTCAACTTTAATGTCATTGCACAAATACAAGTATAGGTACAACGAAATGCAGTTTAGCGTTGGTTCGTAGTGATAGCAATGTGGAAAAATAAATACAGAATGCAGACAATGTGGACGGAGAGACTGGAGAAATCTATCGGCGGGACTCCGAGTTCAGCAGTGTGATGGTGTTATTGTAGAAGCTGTTCCTCATCCTACTAGTGCGGGACCTGAGGCTCCTGTACCGCCTCCCTGATGGTAGGAGGGCAAACAGTCCATGGTTAGGGTGGGATGGGTCCTTGATGATCTTCCCGGCCCGCTTCAGACACCGTTTTCGGTGGAGGGCATCCATGGCAGGGAGCGGGGCACCGATGATGTACTGGGCGGTTTTCACCACCCGTTGTAGTGCCTTCCTGTCTGCCACGGTGCAACTGCTGTACCATACCGTAAAGCAGGTGGTCAGGATGCTTTCGATGGTACAGCGGTAGAAGTTTGTCAGGATCTGAGGGGACAGGTGGGCTTTTTTGAGCCTCCTCAGAAAGTAAAGGCGCTGCTGTGCCTTTTTGATTAGCTTTGAGGTATTGAGGGACCAGGACAGATCCTCCGAGATGTGTACCCCGAGGAAATTGTAGTTGGAGACCCGCTCCACCTCAGTCCCGTTTATATGGATGGGGGTGTGTCTGCCCCCTCTGTTCTTCCTAAAGTCAACAATGATTACCTTCATCTTCTGGGAGTTGAGGACGAGGTTATTGTTGGCACACCAGGTAGTCAGGTGCTGGACCTCCTCCCTGTAGGCTGACTCGTCGTTGTCACTGATCAGTCCTACCACCGTGGTGTCGTCGGCAAATCTTATGATGGCGTTGGAGCCATACTTAGGGATGCAGTCATGGGTGAAGCGGGAGTGGAGGAGAGGGCTGAGCACACAGCCCTGTGGCACGCCGGTGTTCAGGTTTATAGTGGAGAAGGTGAGGTTGTTGACCCTAACAGACTGTGATCTGTTAGTGAGGAAATCCAGTGTCCAATTGCAGAGGGAGGTGGAGATGCCAAGACCACTGAGTTTGGTGATCAAGCTAGCGGGTATGAGTGTTAAAGGCGGAGCTGAAGTCAATAAACAGCAACCTGATGTAGGTGTTGTTGCTGTCCAGGTGGGTCAGGGCAGAGTGTAGGGCCGCCGATATGGCGTCCTCTGTAGACCTGTTTGTCCGGTAGGCAAATTGGTGGGGGTCCAGTGTGGGGGGGGAGGCTGGCTTTGAGGTGAGCCAAGATCAGCCGCTCAAAGCACTTGGCGATGACAGGGGTGAGTGCCACTGGCCGGTAGTCGTTGAGACTCCCTGTCGCTGATTGTTTGGGCACTGGCACAATGGTGGATGGCTTGAGGCAAGTGGGGACGACACCCTGGGCCAGTGACAGATTGAAAATGTCAGTGAGGACCAGGGATAGTTGTCCAGCACATGCCCTGAGCACCCGCCCGGGGATGCCATCGGGGCCGGCAGCTTTGTGCTCATTCACCTTGCTCAGTGCTTCTTGTACAGCAGAGGTGGAGAGACTGACGGGTTGTTCATTTAGGGGTGGAGCAACTTTGATGGCTGGAGTTTTGTTGTCCCGGTCAAAGCGAGCATAGAAATGGTTTAGTTCATTAGGAAGGGAGGCGTTGTCTGGGGGGGGGGGGGGGGGGTGTTGATTTTATGGTAGTCGCCAATGGATTTGATTCCTTGCCACATGCGCCTGGGGTCAGAGTTGTTTCGGAAATGCTCCTCAATCCGCTGTTTGTGATTGAGTTTAGCATTCCTAATTCCCTTTTTCAGATTGGCCCTGGATGTGCTGTATCCCTCAGCGTCGCCAGATTTAAAAGCGGCGTCTCGAGCCTTCAGCAGGAGTCTGACCTCACTGCTCATCCACGGCTTCTGGTTAGGGAAGGTCTTTATCTCTTTATGGGTAGTGACGTTATCAGTGCAGAATTTTATATAGTCCAGAACGGTTGAGGTGTATGAGTTTATGTCCACATGGGAGTTAAAGGTGGCCTGGGTGGCAAACAGACTCCAGTCTGTTTGCTGAAACTATTCCTGTAAAACAGAGACAGCCCCCTCAGGCCAGACCTTCACTGTCATCACGGTAGGGTTTCACACGTCTGATCAGAGGTGTGTATTTGGAGAGCAGGAACAGAGAGAGGTGATCAGACTGTCCCAGGTGGGGGAGGGGGAGGGCTTTGTATGCTTCAGTAATATTGGTATATACTAGGTCCAGAATATTGTTACCTCTGGTTGGGCAGGAGACATGTTGGTGGAATCTGGGGAGCACAGTTTTAAGGTTGGAGTGGTTAAAATCGCCAGCAACAATAAAAGCCCCCTCTGGGTGGGCAGTTAGTTGTTTGCTGATTGCAGCTTGCAGCTCTTCCATTGCAAGCCTGGCATTAGCGTCCGGGGGTACATAGACTGCAGTTATGATAGTCGATGTAAATTCCCTGGGCAGATAGAAGGGCCTGCACTTTAACATCAGGTATTCCAGGTCAGCAGAGCAGTGACTCCCAATCCTGACAGCGTCTGTGCACCATGAGTTGTTCACATAGATGCACAGTCCGCCGCCCTTGGTCTTACCGGAGTCCTCCGCAGATCTGTCGGCCCTGAAGACAGTGCGCCCCTCTAGCTCGATGGCGTTGTCCGGAATGTTGTCCGTGAGCCATGTCTCGGTGAAGACCATGGCGTTGCAGTCGGTGATCCGTCTGTGTGTGGTGATGCGCAGCCGAAGTTCGTCGGTTTTACTCACCAGGGACCGGACATTCCCGAGGAAAATGGGCAGAACTGGCTGGTGCGGGTCTGATCTCAGCCTAGCTGAGCCATAGGGAGAGATTGGGCAAGCTAGAATGTTATTCTTTGGAATGCAGAAGTCTAAGCAGTGATCTTATAGGGGTATAGTCCTAGCCTCTCCCACTAGTGGAAACATCCTCTCCACATCCATTCTATCTAAGCCTTTCACTATTCTGTATGTTTCAATGAAGTCCCCCCTCATTCTTTTAAATTCCAGTGAGTACAGGCCCAGTGCCAACAAACGCTCATCATAGGTTAACCTACTCATTCTTGGGATCATTCTTGTAAACCTCCTCTGGACCCTCTCCAGAACCAACACTTCCTTCCTCAGATATGGGGCCCAAAATTGCTCACAATATTCCAAATGCGACCTTACCAGCACCTTGCAGAGCTTCAACATTACATCCCTGTTTGTTGATACAAGCCCTCTTGACATAAATGCTAGCATTGAGTTTGCTTTCTTTACGACCAATAAGGGCACTGACAAAGTTACAAAGTATACACAGTATCCGCCGCCAGGTCCCCCTTTGTTCTCCCCTCCTCCCTCACGGTGGTCCCCCGCCGGGTCCTCCATTGTCCATTGTTCTTCCCCCACACCGGGTCTTCCTTTGTTCCTACCCTCGGCAGCGGCGTCCTCACTTCACGTGGTCCGTCCTCGTCCATCGACCACCGCACCGACCTCTTCACTATTGCCGCTGAGTCCTCTCCGGACGCCCCCGTGGCACCCACCCAGGCCCCAGCTGCATGGCTCCGTCGACTCGCGGCGTGCAGGCTCCAACCTTGGCTGCAGGCTCCACCTTCAGGCACCGTTGGCCACGTGCTCCCTCAGCCATGGGGTCCGACCTTGGACGCGGTCTCCGTCGGGGGCTCCGGAGGCGTCACAGTAGTTTACCCAGGGAATCAAGAACTGCAGCACATAGGTTTAAAGTGAGAGGGGAAAGATTTAATAGGAACCAGAGGGGCAACTTTTTAACACAGGATGGTGGGTACATGGAATGCACTGCCAGAGGAGGTAGTTGAGGCAGTATAACAACATTTAAAAGACACTGGACAGGTACATGGATCGGAAATGTTTAGAGAGATATAGGTCAAATACAGGTATATCACACTAGTTTAGATCGGGCATCTTGAGTTGGGTTGAAGAACCCAACAGTGCTCTATGACAATGATTCAGGGACATTTATGATTTAGAAAGAAAAAAAGGCACGAAGAGCTCGAGTGACTCAGTGGGTCAGGCAGAATTTCTCAAAAACATGGATAGGTAACATTTTGGGTTAGGACCCTTCAGATTCAGGTGACATTTCGAGTCAGGATACGAACATCACCTAACCATGTTCTCCAGAGATGCTGACTGACCAGTTGAGTCACTCCACTACTTTGTCTCTTTATTTGTAAAGACATCTGCTGGTCCTTGTACCTCCTAAGATTTAGGAAGGAGTGCAAAAAGGAGAAGGGACAGGGTTGCATTCCCTTTTAAATTGATTAACTTCATAGCGAGGAAGGAAATAAATTCAGATATGAAATCCGACCTAAGGTCAGGAAATCATTTTGAGTGTTATGGTGATGTGAAGGTTGGCATCAAACAGAAAATCCATGGAATGTGCAATAGGGTACAACAATAATCATGGGTCACTATAATTTTCACACGCAGTGATATAATTTTATGTTAACCAAAGGATGACTAGAGATTGATTAGGGTGGGGGGTGGGGGTTGTTATCTTGGATCGAGTGAAAGGATGGAATTAAAGGAAATCAATTCCTGATTGAGTGAGTGGGCAAACACATGGTAGATGTTGTATAATGTGGATAAATATGTGGTTATCCTTATAGTTTGGAAAAAACAGAAAGAAAGATTATTATCTGAATGGTGATTTAGGAAAGGGGGATTTGCAATGACACTTGGGTGTCCTGGTACGCTAGTGAATGAAATGAAGCATGCAGGAGCATCAGGTGGTTACGAATGTTACGAATGGCACATTGGCCTTCATTGTGAGAGAAAGCAGAAGCAGGGATGTCGCACTACAACCATTAGGATATTGGCAGGTGCTATGTGGGGTTTTAGTTGACTTCTCAGATGATGGTCTGGGTTAGAAGGAATCAAGTGAAGGTTCACCATCTGCGGGGATGGCAAGAATGGTATATGAAGACAAATTGGGATGACAGACTGATATTTATTGGAGTTTAGCACAGTGAGTGGAATCTCATTGAAATTTACAAAATCCTGATGCAAATGGACAGGCTGATGTCGGATCAAGTCAAAAGTGTTTTATTGACATATGTTCCAGACTGGACAATGAAATTCTTACTTGCAGTAGCAGAACAGAATATCAGAACATTGTACTATGTAAACAATATAATAAACCAAAAAACCCAATAAGAACATAGAATGATGGGGAAGTACAGAATCTGGTGGACATAAGCCACGGACATTGGGTAAATCACATAGGAACGAGATGAGGAGAAATTTATTCACCCCATGGGATTCTCTCCCACTGAATGTATTTGAGGCCAAATAATTGAATATACTGAAGATGGAATCAAATTTAGTTCCAAAAGACTAAGAGATCAATTGATATGCGAACATAGGAACTGGTTACTGAATTTGAATGATTAATCATGAGCGATAAATGGTTGAGCAAGTTTAAAGAACCAAATAGCCTATTCCCACTCTAGTTTTCTAAAGTTCTTATTCCTATGCAGCACTCCCAAAGGCAGGACTGTGGAAGAGAGGAGCTGCACTTTCCTAACATTACGTTGTGGATTGGGGTGTAGATCAGAGCTGCTTTATTCCCCGGGATTGGGCTGTTGACCTGGGTTGCTTCATTCCCTGGGACTGGGCTGTGGATCCGAGTTGCTTCATTCTCAGGGACTGGGCTGTGGATCCGAGTTGCTTCATTCTCAGGGACTGGGCTGTGGACCTGAGGCTTCATTCTCAGGGACTGGGCTGTGGATCCGAGTTGCTTCATTCTCAGGGACTGGTCTGTGGATCTGAGGCTTCATTCTCTGGGATTGGATTGCGGGTTTGAGCTGCTGCGCTTCCTGTGCCCATAGTTCCCACATTGGCTTCATCAGACACACAAAACAAACGTAGTGGAAGCAAGTGGTCCACGATACCGAGGCATGGCAGAGAAGGAGAGATCGCCGGGAGCCGGGACGCAGCCCTCACTACCTCCGAGCCCAGCGTCTGGGCATCTGTCGCCAGTGCGCACGCGCAAAATTCGGGACGTTTTGGAAGGCTGGGCGATTTGAAAATAGCTGCTCATGCGCACTGGCGATGGCTGACGTGTGCGTTTCTGCCCGCTTGCGCCGCGCGAACATGCGCGCGGCCGCCCCGGCACGGGCTCCCCCCCAGCGCGAGCAGCGCGTCGGAATATGCAAACATGCAAACGAAGGGGGGCTGCCCGCGACCAATGGGAGGCCGCGGCAGCGACTAGTCACGTGGGTCCGGTGGGTGGATTGGAGGGGGAGTCAAAACGAGAAGCAAAGTTGTGCCGAGCGGCATTTAAGAGAGGGACAGGCACACGGGAGGGCAAGGCGGAGAGCCGAGGCTGGATAGATAGCGTGTGTGTGGTGGGGCGTGGGAGCGGCCCGCACGGGGTGGGAGGGAGGAGGGCTTGGGGGTAAAGGTAAAAGGCAGACACAACAGAGCCGAGACCCCCACAGCCTCTTCCCTCCACTGACCCCTCAAACGTCAGCGGTCGGTGTCCAGCTGAGCGGAGAATCGGGGCTCATTCACCCCGCCTCCCCTGAGTGTGGGCACCCTCCCCACGCCCATCTTTACCCCCACCAGCCGCCCATCCAGGGGGTTTCTGGTGACAGCACACAGCTCCCCCACCCCGCCGGGGTTGACCCCCCTAACTGCCCCCTCCACCATGCCCATCTTACTTTTCCTCATAGACACGTCCGCCTCCATGAGCCAGCGCACCCATCTGGGCACCACCTACTTGGACATAGCCAAAGGCGCGGTTGAGACCTTCATGAAGGTAAAAAAAGGAATTAAAAGCAATGGGAGTTTTGTTTTTAATTAGTGAAAGAAAAACGGGTTGGGGACAGGCCTCAGGCCCCGCAGTGGCGCCGGTGGTTGATCCTCTAACTTGTCTCCTCTCTCTCCCCCTCCATCTTATTCCCCGTCTCTACACAGCTGCGGGCCCGCGACCCTGGCAGCCGCGGGGACAGGTACATGTTGGTGTCGTTCGATGAGCCGCCCTACGGTATTAAGGTAAAACCCGTGCCCTGGCGCTAACGTTGTGGGGAGAGCAGCGGGAGGGAGGGGAGGAAGAGACTCTGGTCGATTTGCATTGATTGAGTTGTGTAAGAAGGGAGGGGAGGCTTGTGGCTGCCTTTCCGCCATGGCACCTCAAACATGGCCGACTTCTTCCTCTGAGGCCGGGCTACAGCTGCCGGGGGACGGCGGATACGCCGCCTCGTTTCACAAAACTAGTTGGGTGGGAGGGTGCTGAAGGGAAGCTAACTTGGGGAGTTTCAAAACAAGTCCGCTGCTTTGTACTGAATGTGAAGTCGGTCCGCTCCCTGGTGATTCATTCTCACAAGGATGTGTGGCAGACTTGATCCTTAAAGGGGAAGGGCGGTCTTTGTCACATACGCAAACTTGCTCCTTTAAGGGGAGGGCAATCCAAATCAAATGCCCACACTTGCTTCTTAAAGGGGAAAGCCACTCGATAAAAAATTTCAGCTGTTATGTTGACACACCTCAAAACACACAACTGCTTACACAAAGAGGTACATGTGGGCACACCTACTGATAGGCTTTCCTCGAAGTCAGACGCTATAAAGACTTGGGATTATTAACATTTTTTTCGTTTCTTTATCTTTATCCTGAAATATCTTCCTTTCCATATCCCTTTCCCAGAAGGTGTAGGGAGGAACTGCAAATGCTGGTTTCAACCGAAGACAGACACAAAATGTTGAACTAACTCAGCGGGTCAGGCAGCATCTCTGGAGAAAAGGAACAGGTGATGTTTCAGGTCTGAAGAAAGGTCTCGAAGCAAAACGTCACGCTTTTTCTCCAGAGGTGCTGACTGACCCGCTGAGTTACTCCAGCCTTTTTTGTCTGTCTTCCCTTCCCCAGAAGTCCTGTTGTGGTTCAAGATGGCTTGCTACTATTACTGCTATTTGGTTCAATTACGGATGGCATTACAGTCATCCTTAAATAAGTAAAATGGCAAGGTACCTTGAATTAAATGCTGAAATTTGTTCTCGAAAAATTAAGGATAGTCTTGTTAAATTATTTTTGTTTAAAATATCTTCTTCCAATTTTAGGTAACAACAACTTGGCATCTTATAATGGAGCAGAATGTCTCAAGGCAACTCGCAGGAGTGTTGTCAAACAAAGTCTGGCACTGAACTGCACAAGACTAAAAGCTTGATCAAAAGAATACATGTTGAGGAGCATCTTAGATAAGGATAAAGAGATTCTGATCCTTACGGGCAGGTTTCCAGAATTTTGGGTAACGGCGTCTGAGTGATGGAACTTTTCAATTTAGATAGATCCAAAAAGCAGAAGTAACTCAGTAGGACAGGCAGCATCTCTGGGGAAAAGGAATGGGTGATGTTTTTGGTCGAGACCCTTCAGTTTAGATTTTTCCAGGGTCAGAACTGCAAAAGGCAATGAGTGTTACAGTGTGGAAACAGGCCCTTCGGCCCAACTTGCCCACACCGGCCAACATGTTCCAGCTACACTAGTCCCATCTGCCCGCATTTGGCCTGTCCCTCCAAACCTGTTCTATCTATGTACCTGTCTAACTGTTTCATAAATGTTAGGATAGTTCCTGCCTCAACTACCTCCTAGGCAGCTTGTTCCATACCACCACCACCCTTTTTGTGAAAAAGGTGCCCCTCAGATTCCTATTAAATCTTTACCCCTTCACCTTAAACCTTTGATCTTTGATTCACCTACTCTGGGCAAGAGACTATGTGCATCTACCCAATCTACTAGTTTCACGATTTTATACAGAGTCCCAATCTACTCAACCTCTCCCGATAGCTCAGACCATCTAGTCCTGACAACATCCTTGTCAATCTTCTCTGTACCCGTTCCAGCTTGACAACTTTCCTGTAACATGGTGCCCAGAACTGAACACAATACTCTAAATGCGGCCTCACCAGCATCTTCTACAGCTGCAACATGATCTCCCAACTTCTATATTCAATACTCTCTGATGAAGACCAATGTGCCAAATGACTTTTTGACCACCCTATCTCCCTACGACTCCGCCTTCAAGGAACCATGCACATGCACTCCTAGATCCCTCTGCCCTACAACATTCCCCAGAGCCCTATCTGTGTAGGTCCTGCCCATGTTAGACTTCCCTAAATGCAACACCTCATGTTTTTCTGTATTTAAATTCTACCAACAATTGCTCAGCCCACCTGGCCAATTGATCAAGAACCTGCTGCTAATTTTTACAACCATCTTCACTATCTGCAAAACTGCCCATTTTTGTATAATCTGCCCAGCACTGAACCCTGAGGCACACCACTGGTCACAGGCCTCCATTCTGAGAAGCGACCTTCCACCATCACTGTTTCCTTCCATGAAGCCAATTTTCTCTCCATTTGCTATCGTGCCTTGGATCCCATGTGATCTAACCTTCCAGAGCAGCTAATCTAGCCAAACTTTGTTGAATGCTGTGCTGAAGTCCATATATACAACATCTACAGCCCTCATCAACCTTTTTGGTCAGGTCTTCAAAACAAACGATCAGCTTTGTGAAACACAACCTCCCACGTGCTAAACCATGCTGACTATCCCTAATCAGCCCATGTCCGTCTAAATGCATGTATATCATATCCCTTGGAATACTCTCGAGTAACTTTGCAATTACAGATGTTAAGCTCACTGGCCTATAGCTCCCAGCATTTTCCCTGCAGCCCTTCTTGAAGAAAGGCACATTTACCACCCTCCAGTCTTCCGGCACCTTTCATGTATTTAAAGACGACTCGTAAATTTCAATCAGTGCTCCCGCAATTCCCTCGCTGGTTTCCTACAATGTTCTTGGGTATATCTGATCAGGCCCTGGAGATTTGGCTACCTTCATACACGATAGTACCTTCATCACCTCTTTGATTGTAACACTGCCTGCTCTCAAGACACTTCAATTGACTGCCCCAAGTTCCTCCTGTCCTCCTGTCTTTCTCCTCTCTAAATACAGAGGAGAAATACTCTTCGAGGACCTTGCCCATCTCCAGTAACTCCACTCAGAGCTGACTGCTTTGATTCCTGAGGGGTCCCATTCCCTCTCGTTACCCTTTTTCCCTTGTGTATATATAACATCTTTTGGGGTTGTCCTTAATGCTAACTGCCAAAGCATGATATTTTAAGGGCTGTAATACAGGAGAACACTACTGAGGGCAGCTAATACCATGGAGTGATTCCTTGGATGGAAACATAGAAAATAGGTGCAGGTGTACGCCATTCGGCCATTCGAGCCTGCACCGCCATTCAATATGATCATGGCTGATCATTATCCTGTACATGCCTTCTCCCCATACCCCCGATCCCTTTAGCCACAAGGGCCACATCTAACTCCCTCTTAAATATAGCCAATTAACTGACCTCGACTACCTTCTGTGGCAGAGAATTCCAGAGACTCACCACTCTGTGAAAAATGTATTTCTCATCTCGGTCCAAAAAGACTTCCCCCTTATCCTTAAACTGTGACCCCTTGTTCTGGACTTCCCCAACATCGGGAACAATCTTCCTGCATCGAGCCTGTCCAACCCCTTAAGAATTTTGGAAGTTTCTATAAGATACCCCTCAATCTTCTAAATTCCTGCGAGTACAAGCCGAGTCCATCCAGTCTTTCCTCATATGATAGTCCTGACATCCCAGGAATCAGTCTGGTGAACCTTCTCTGTACCCCCTCTCTGGCAAGAATGTCTTTCCTCCGATTTGGAGACCAAAACTGTATGCAATACTCCAGGTGTGGTCTCACCAAAACCCTGTACAACTGCGGTAGAACCTCCCTGCTCCTATACTCTAATCCTTTTGCTATGAATGCAAACATACCATTCGCTTTCGTCACTGCCTGCTGCACCTGCATGCCTACTTTCAATGACTGGTGTACCATGACACCCAGGTCTGGTTGCATCTCCCCTTTTCCTAATCGGCCACCATTCAAATAATAGTCAACCCTGCCGTTTTTGCCACCAAAGTGGATGACCTCACATTTATCCACATTATACTGCATCTGCCATGCATTTGTCCACTCACCCAGCCTATCCAAGTCATCCATCCTATGCAGCCTCCTAGCATCCTTCTCACACCTAACACTGCCCCCCCAGCTTCATGTCATCCACAAAGGTGATGGGGAAACAAGTATAATAATTTTAAAATATAGGCATTACTTCCCTGGGAGTGACTGTAAATTAGCAAACATCCAAGTAGGGCACAAATGAAATTAGGTGAGATTTGAATGCTGGCAGTAAAGTTTAGTTTTATGAAGAATAGGATGAGAGATAGGTCAGCCAGGAGTGTATTGGAACAGTTCAATTTCCTGAAGATGTGGGCAAGGTTTTTGAGCGTGGATGGACTGAGATGGTATTAGTAACGTGGAGCTAAGTCCTCAAATGGAATGAACAGGTGGCCTAAAGTAGAATAGGAGAATATGACATCAAGGTTTAATATAGTCTGGAGCACTTTTAATTGAATGCTGAAGATACTTCAAGTGGTGTTGGGAGGCTGAGTTTGTATGGGCTAATCTTTGGGTGGCTGAATGGTTACCTCTTGTGGCAGTAACAATTTATTATTTCCATGTTTTTCCACAACCATATCCAAAGATACGCTTAAGATTATACAGGAACACAGACAACTTTTTATAATTTCATTCTTAGGTTGTGAGTGCAGTTAGGTTGGTTAACTATTTAAATTATGACAACAGTCCACTTTATTTTTTTGACATAACTGATTCATTGTATTCAAAATATTTTGGCTGCTCTGATTTCAATTTTGTCTTCATGAACCATTAATCCTGATGTTTGGATTAATAATCCAGTAATATAACCACCATGTTCCTATAGACTGTTTTCCCCACCCTTCTTTGCTCACGCTTTTGTCCCAATTTTCACACTGTTGTTGAACTGTGGATCCAGAGAAGCCAATCTGAACTAAATGCTGGAAGGCTGCAGTGACTGTCTTTGCCCTTGTTGCGGACTCTGATGCAGTGGACACAAATCACTGGCAAATCTCCGTTGCATGTGTTTAAAACTAAAGCAATCTGTTTACTGCCTTCCTCATATCAGACCTTAAATTGAAGCATCATTATGAATGTCCTTTTTCTGCCTTTGTAACATCCCTGCCCGAGTGCTGATGAAACCTCACTCATGTCTTTGTTTTCCAAAATGGTTACTTCAACACATTCATGGCTGATGTTGCCTTTTCTATACTCATAAAGTTAAGGTCATTCAAAGCTCTCTCAATTCACATTGTTCAACGTTCCATCATCTGCCAGTCTGTCTTAATTCACGTTGACCTGTTCATCTTATCTCTGGGCCTGCTGATCTTCATTATTTTCCAATTAGGCAGAGCTCCAAATGAAAAAAATCTTTCTTCATAGCCATGACTTTATCAATGGTCTTCAGCCTGCAGAAATCTGCGTTTCTTCCTTTTTCTGTTTCTTGTTCATCTCTGACCATTGGAGATGTTGCTAAAGCTTCCCTTGAAGGCCAAGGCATTTGATCTTTTAGCCTTCTGCCTCTCAGTTCTAGAAAAAAAAAACCTGTGAGAACGTTTTTGGTCATCTTCCCGAACATGATTGTGCCACACTTTGTTTATAAAACTCCTGCAAAAATGCCTTGCGATATTATTGCACAATAGACACCATTTAAATTGGGTGGCTTATATTGAATTGATGCATTATTCTGTGAAAAGGACTGCATCAAAAATGTGCTGCTAAATTTCCATTTGGGTTATGATGTTTGCAAAAAATCTTGATTGGTTTTATTATAGAGGGGAGATGGTGGGAAGGCAGTAGAGTCGTGGAGAGATATAGCATGGATACAGGTCCTCTGTCACCCTGAGTGCACTGACCATCAACCATCCATTTACACTAATCCTACATGTTAATCTTATTTTAAAAATAATTCTCCCCACATTCTCATCAACTCTCTTATCCCTCCCCCCCCACCCCCCCCCCCCCCCCCCCCCTCCAATCCTCTTCCAAATTCTAAAACTGATCTACACACTAGGAGAAATTCACAGTGACAAATTTACCTACCAACTCGTATGGTATGTGGGATTGGGCGGGGACACGAGCGAGCAGAGGAGCTCACATGGTCACAAGTTGAACCCAGGTCTGCGCTGTGCTCTTCTGCTGCTTGCAATTTGAAGGAAATTGGACATTTCAGTGATGATACACCTACTTCCTTTACTTTAGACTGAATATGCGTCCTGGCCTTGTATTTTGCCAACCAAATCGACTAATCTTTTAACCTGACTCCTGTACTGTGGTTAATTACAGCGCCCTCCATAATGTTTGGAACAAAGACCCATCAATTATTTATTTGCCTCTGTACTCTACAATTTGAAATTTGTAATATAAAAAAATGTGGTTAAAGTGCACATTGTCAGATTTTAATAAAGGCCATTTTTATACATTTTGGTTTCACCATGTAGAAATTACATCTGTGTTTATAAATAGTCCCCCCCCCCCCCCCCCCCCCCCCCAATTTCAGGACACCATAATGTTTGGGACACATGACTTCACAGGCATTTGTAATTGCTCAGATGTGTTTAATTGCCTCAATGCAGGTATAAGAGAGTTCTCAGCACCTAGTCTTTCCTCCAGTCTTTCCATCACATTTGGAAACTTTTAATGCTTTTTATCAACATGAGGACCAGAATTGTGCCAATGAAAGTCAAAGAATACATTATGAGACTGAGAAACAAGAATAAAACTGTTAGAGACATCAGCCAAACCTTAGGCTAACCAAAATCAACTGCTTGGAACATCATTACGAAGAAATAGCACTGGTGAGCTTACTAATCTCAAAGGGACTGGCAGGCCAAGGAAGATCTCCGTAGCTGATGACAGAAGAATTATCTCTATAATAAAGAAAAATCCCTAAACACCTGTCTGACAGATCAGAAACACTTTTCAGGAGTCGGGTGTGGATTTGTCAATGACCAGTGTCTGCAGAAGACTTCATGAACAGAAATACAGAGGCTACACTACAAGAAGCAAACCATTGGTTTGCTGCAAAATTAGGATGGCCAGGTTACAGTTTGCCAAGAAGTTTTTAAAAGATCAACCACAGTTCAGGAAAAAGGTCTTGTGGATAGATGAGACGAAGATTGACTTCTGTCAGAGTGATGGCAAGAGCAAAGTTTGGAGGAGAAGGAACTACCGAAGATCCAAAGCATACCACCTCATCTGTGAAACACGGTGGTGGGGGTGTTATGGCCTGGGCATGTATGGCTGCTGAAGATACTGGCTCACTTATCTTCATTGATGAAACAACTGCTGATGGTAGTAGCATAATGAATTCTGAAGTGTATAGACACATTTTCTGCTCAAGTTCAAACAACTGCCTCAAAACTTATTAGCTGGCGATTCGTTCTACAGCAAGACAATGATCCCAACCATACTCCTAAAGCAACAAAGGAGTTGTTCAAAGCTAGGAAATGGTCATTTCTTGAGTGGCCAAGTTAATCGCCTGATCTGAACCCAATTGAGCATGCCTTTTATATGCTAAAGAAAAAACTGAAGGGACTAGCCCCCAAAACGAGCATAAGCTAAAGATGGCTGCAATACAGGCCTGGCAGAGCATCACCAGAGAAGACACCCAGCAGCTGGTGATGTCCATGAATCGCAGATCTCAAGCAGTCATTGCATGCAAAGGATAATAAACAAAATACTAAACATGAGTACTGCCATTTACATGACATTGCTGTGTCCCAAACATTATGGTGCCCTGAAATGGGTTGGGGGGGGGGGGGGGGGGGGGGGGAGAACTATGTATAAACACTGCTGTAATTTCTACATGGTGATACCAAAATGTATAAAAATGGCCTTTATTAAAGTCTGACAATGTGCACTTGAACCACATGTAATTTTTTTTTCTATTACAAGTCGCAAATTGTGGATGACAGAGGCAAATAAATAAGTGATCGGTCTTTGTCCCAAACATTATGGAGGGCATTGTAGGAGGGGTATGCTGGTAGGATGTGTACCTGTATCTATAGACTTAATAAAAATGCGTTCTGTGTGGATGACATTAGCAAACTCGGCCTAGACTGAGTGCAAACCTGAGTTCTGATGGATAAAATTGGCTGTCCTTTTAGCTCTTGCCTCTGAATAAATAAGTAGCCTCTTAGGCGCTGGAGGTGAATAGATTAAATTGGGCTGAAATGCTTTTAGAGGCTGTATACATGAACGCTCATAAACACTCTGGTTACTTGGTGTGGCACATGTTTATATCAGTTCTATGGCTCTATTCCCATTTCAAGAGCCGATGCCTGTTTTAGGCTTGTGCAGCAATTTACAAATAAAATGAAGTGAAGCCTGACAATAGAAATTCTATTAAAATGGGGAATTTTTAAAATCTTTTATATTGTAAAGTTACTAATCTCATATTTCCATGCTTTTTCTGTATTGACATCTTCTTAAAATGACCTGCGGAAGCTGTCTCCATGCAACAAGTGATGAAAGAATTGGAAGGATTTCTGAACAGGAAATGAGAGAGCATGACTGAAATATTTTATTTTTCAGGCTGGCTGGAAGGAAAACCATGCAACGTTCATGAACGAATTGAAAAATCTTCAAGCTGTAGGATTGTCAACCCTTGGCCAGTCTTTAAGGACATCCTTTGATTTATTAAATTTAAATAGATTAGTTACTGGAATAGACAACTATGGGCAGGTATGTTCAACACAGAAATACAGTTCTACAAAATATATCTTAAAACCTCTATCTGAGGTATAATAAAAAATCCCTGCAACCATTCCTTTCACAGTTATGAATCAAACAAAACACATGGACACGTGACATTAGTGTACATTTTGGCAGTTAAGTGACTTGATTTCCCCAATGCACGTGTAATCTTGAAGCCTGGCTCCTATACTGTCGTTATTATTTGACTTTTGCCAGGGTTTTTGATGTACAACTCCCTGTGTGCAAAAAGGGTCATTTTATCTTGATTGCAAAACGGTAATTTGTGCTAAAGTGTTAACGTACTTGAAAGGCAGAATACTGCCGCTTGCGTCACTGAAGAATGGCCATTTAGTTAACTCGGTAAGCAAGCATGATATATTTAGGAAAGGAGTGCACGAACAATGCAGTGGACATTGATGCAGTTTTTCCCAGGAGGGAGCACTGGTAACTTTTCACACAAGTCGTTAGCTTTTAATTTCTGAGATTGAATTGTTCATGTTCCTGGAATACCTCTTGGTTATCACAAAACTTGTGGGTTCCCTGGTGATCAAGATTTCATCTAGTGATTAACCAGGCCACAGATTGAAAAGTTTGACCCTTAGGTTATAAGATGTACAGTATACTGGCTAAAGGCAACCTGACTGGGCTTCACTCATTTGTTTGCCATTCCAGTATCTGGATAACATGTTGACTTTTGCTGTTGAAGCAAATGCATTAACTGCTGCTTGGGAATGGTACTGAAGGCATCTGGTGGTATCAATGGAACAACCCTGAAGCAAAAACTCTTTGAGAATGGGGAAGTAAAATATAATGCAAGTTAAATGTTAAATCATTTTGAAAGTAGTGAATATTTGGGATTTATGTTTAAAACTTAAAATTATATATGTTGAGTTAAAAATCCCTAATTTACATTTAGTCATAGGAAAATATTCCTGAAGTACTTTTCACGGCATTCCTGAAGTACTTTTCACGAATGTCCTCATATACCATGATTTTAAAACTTCTCGTGCTTATTTTTTCCCTGTAGACTTGCTGATCTCCAAAGCTGTATATCCTTTAAGAAAGGATGCAGACAGTATAGATCCCTGATGTTTACTGTAATCAGCAAGTATGCACAGAAATTGAACACGTGGCAAATATGTAACCGTGCTGATTATTTTTGTCTCTTTATTGACTTAATACCATGCCTCTGATCTGCATCCAATTGCAATGATGGGCTGATGTAACCAAAACCACATGTGTTCTAAGGTTGGCATTGAAATCAGTGTCTCACTATTAAAGCATTGTGCTCCTGGGTTAATTGAAGTCTGAGCACCAATTGCTGGAAAATTCATTCCACATGATGTTCATTGCGTGAAAACTTTAAATGTCTAAATACTTGAGCCACCTTTGCTGACATTTCCTCAATGCCTAAAACATTACATTTGAATTACCTTCTTGATGATCCAGCTAAAGTCTTGTGCATATTTGTACATTCACATCCGCTGTACTACTAATGCTTCATTACCAAGTCGGTTTACCATTTTGGCTTGAAAGATTTTAATTTTCAAGTTGCTTTGGCCAACCTATCTGGTATCCTATTAGGGACGGGTGATTAAAAGCACGTGGGCCTCTTAGAAAACAAGTTATTTCATATTTCCAGTATAAGTGACAACATTTATTTTGTGACTTATACTGTAAATATATTCAATATTTTTGACTTCCTAAATATTCATTTGAAAACATAATAGAAGACAAAATATTTATTATTTTTGAAAGACTAATTCGAAGGACAAATATTCTGTTTGGAACCAGCTTTTGGAAATGGTTGAATTTACATCAGCTAACCACTGGGGGCATTCGCCATGTAAGAGTGTAGCTGTGTTTGATTCGGCATCAAGTTCCAAAGACAAAAAGATAAAATCCGACCAAGTCTGTACTGATCCTCATCAAAGCAGTCTTTGAAAATATGATTTGAAATTTTCTTCAGAACTTGAAGTTCTTCCCATCTTGACATTTTCCAATTGTGCTCTGCTGAAACTCCTGAACAGAATGTGGAGCTGGTTGGTTAATTAATAGACTGGTTATTGAAGGATAAAACCATTTCTTTTTTTTAATAGCCCTGCCCTCTGATCCAGAAGGTTAACCAAACTGAGGATTATAAAACATCTGCTTCATACCATGCCGCTTTGCCTACAATTGTCGAATTTCTATGTTGTGTTTATCAAGGCTTGAAAAATATTCTTATGTAACACCACTTGATTATTTTTTGTCATAGAGTCATGCAGCGCAGAAACAGGCCCTTTGGCCCAACCTATTCATTCCAACCAAGATGCCTCATTAATGCTAGGCCCATTTGCCCACATTTGGTCCATAAAACTTTCCTATCGATTTAGCTGTCCAAATGTCCTTTAAATATATTTATATTACCTGCCACAACTACTTCATCTTGCAGCTTGTTCTATATACCCACCACCCTCTGTGTTTGGAAAAGGTGCCTCATGGGTTCCTATTAAATCTATTCCCTCTCACCATAAATCTTTGCCCTCTGGTTCTTGATTCTCCTATTCTGGGTGTATTTACCCTATCTATTCTCTTTATGATTTTATATACCTCTAACATATCGAAGCTTGTGGAAGGCAAATAAAAGCAATCATCGTTCTAGTCCCCTTGCTCATCTAGGAGATCGTTTCTAAAACTTTTGAGCAGTTTTCATAAATTGTAATTTCATTTTTGTAAAATAGGGCTTCCTTTCAATTTCCCTGCAGTAATTCAAGCAATACTTGAATGTGAAGAATCTTAAAGTGATTTAGCAAGTCTTGAGTGGCCTCCAGTAACTTGAATGAATAGCCATTTTAAATGAGAGCCTGAGGAATTAGTAAATGGCTTACTCAATGAGTAATCAATGCTGAATTGATCCAGTGTTTGACCCCACAGAGTGACTGAGGCCAACCGGAACGGGTGCCCATCTCTGCCAAGCGGTTACCTCTATCATTTAGATAGCTTAACTATTCACCAAAATTTAATTTGAGAAGAGAAAAATGGGGTGTGTGTGTGTGCAGAATTTCAGCATACTGTCATTTGTATAGTAATTGGGTAAGTGCCTGTTTTTGCCATTTAAACAGGTGTAACAAAACAATGAAAATAAAACAACAAAACAAAACAGAAAATCCAGTCAGTGGAGAGTAGTTACTTACAAATTGCATACATTAAAAATCCAAATACCTTGCATTAATGTGGCGAACATTTTTTCAATTGTCTCCACTTTGTCTGCAAATTGGCATAATCAGTACAGATATTAAAATTTTTAAAATGTATAAATTGAACAAAGTTTACAAGACTATGCAAGAAAGTCTAAGTCCTTCCGAAGAAACACATTGCAGTTCTGTTAGCAATTGCTATCTGTATAATGAATAGAATGTTTCCCCAATGAGTAATACTTTGATCATATTCAAGAATAATGTGTCATAACTGGACTAGGTATATTTAAAATTGGACAAAGCAAAACTGATTGCAGGTATGATAGACACGTTGGGGATTTAAATTTGTGGGCATTCAAAGTATAATGACAAGCCCTGACTCATTAGGCACTGATTTGTTTTTGGACATAGCATTTCTGGGTGGGCATAGTTTCAAAATTACATTCAATGTTGTGGTTTTTAGTCTAATTATTTGTATTATATATGATATTAAACATTTCAATATTTTTCAATTTAGAATTTTCACCCATGCCTGTTCTTGTAGGGCAAGGGAATTCACATATTAAAATTTGTATTTACGTAATTTCATGTTTAGGAACTATTGCGAAAATGACTAAAGATATTGATTCATTGGTTGTCTGCCATATATCCCTGTTAAATGAGCGTAAATCAAAATTATGCTTTCCTGGCTTGATTCAACTTCTCTTTGGCAGGGCTCCAATATAGATCCATGCAAAGGATGAACATGTGTGGATGTCTGAAAGCATGGACATTTGGGTTTTTTCCCCAGCACAGTTGAATTGCCTCCCTTTACTGGCATCTGAATAATTGCTTAGTACAGCACATTTGTTCAGCACAGAACAAATTTGGGACTCTTCTCGCCACTGACTTTTTCCCTGGCAGTCACTCAATTTTTTCTCATTTAAATGAAATTCCTATTTGCCTTTACTATATTTTGGGTCTTACTACAAATCACTTCACTAAATTTATGTGACAAATACACTCGTAAAAAAAGAATTTCGTGTTATTTTTGTTTTTTTACCTGGAAATCCATGAACCAAAAAATTATTTTTTGAATAACCTTGCTATGACCAGGTAATGAAATAAATAATATACCTAGTTATTGATCTGCAACCAAGTGTTAGTGTTCTAAAGGAGCACAAAGTGAACTTTTTCTTGGGAAGAATTGTAGTATTTAATTGCCATATGTGGTTGATATCTCAGTTTTATATTACAAAGAATGAAGACGGATCAGTTGTTTAGAATGCCACTTTTCTGTTTGATGCACTTATACTATCTTCAAACTATACTTGTCAAAAGTACAGAAAGAATATTTTTGATTACCTCATTTACTGCAGTAGGTTGAACTTCACTGCATGATTTGAGTGAATAACTTCAGCTTGGACATAGCTGCAGTGCTGTAATTCAGTAATTTAAATTAATCATACAGGCTGTGGTCCACTTCCATGTCTCACTTCATCCTAGTTTGGGAAAATATTGAGAATTATTTAAAGCCACAGGGTCAGAGTATTGGAATTCCTGATCAAAAAGAATGCAAGTTTCTGCACAGTTGGCTTATAACTGCCATCTAGTGTAGTTGAGTATAGCCAATTAATGTGACAATGCCATCAACAACTAGTTACAGATGAAAGCTGATGTAGGAAACATTACTTTCTGACTAAAATACTTTAGACGGGGGGCTTTTAGAGCAAACGCCTATTCTGTGAAATTAAGCAACTATCCCAGTTAATATTTTAAGCAGTATCACATTATTACAACTTTGCATGGCCTGGTTTGTTGAAATTCTATATTCTACATGAAATTCATGGAAAGCTATAGTTCTGAATGCTTGCCACGTGAATGTCAGGAAACACAATAGTACCTTCAGATTTAAAAAAAAAAACGGATACTATGATCATAAAATTTTTCATTAATAAAAACATTTTTTAAAGAATTACATATCTATTCATGTGGCAAAATTTTCAAATTCAGAATTTCAAATGTTACCTTCGAATTCCTGCAAATGTTTTACCTATGCAGCAGAATGTGTTTATCACTATTTTTGTCTGGTAAAAATTGTTCTTTTCCAATGCTATAAAAAAAATTCCATGTAACTATTTTCAATCTTGAATTCTAGGAAATTTAATTCAGTCACAAAAACATCTAAATTCTAGTTTGGGAATAATTAGTGAGATTATTGTTAAATCTTTTGTTTCTTGGCACAGCGGGTTTTATAGTCCAAATAACGTCTTTGCCCGTAATGGCATGACAAAATAAATCATTGATAAAAATGTATTACTTGTCCCTTCTCGACTGCCCATGGTCAAACATAATTTTATACAGATATGGATCAAAATATTAGATCTTTATGAATGGTGAAATAGGCCTAGATAACATTCTGTGTTTTTATGATCAGAATGTGGAATAGAGGCAGATGCATTTACCATCAGAGTTGGGCAGAAAATAATATTCAATGGTCGCTACTTCCACTTTTAGTCAATTGTAGTCAGGTTGCCAGCTTGGACATTCATGGCTATTGTGAACTAATTATTGTTGCTGTAATGAGATCAGTTAACTGTGCAGACTACTATAGAAGTTATCTGGAAACCCTCAGCTGCTCTGAAAAATAAAATGTAATGTTTCAGGGCTGACACCCTTAATCAGAAACAGGAAAGATATAAAATTAATGCTTATAATTAAGTTTTTCATCTCCCAATTTTCATAAAGGCTTGCATTTGGACATCCAGCTATTGAAGGGTATCTGCTGCTTCAATTGTTGCCGTCCATGTGTTCAAGTTTACTGATTTGCACTGTGCTCATAATTAATCTGTTTTTCCCCAAGGCATGCTTAAAATGGATCCAGTGGAATCTACAATTGTTTTGCATTGTTTTCTATACATTCTTGTAACATAATAAGAAAATAATGTAATGTTGTCAGAATGTGACACTGGATTTGTTTATATGTTGGGTGTGCATTGTCATTTGATTTGACTTAACTCCATGTTGGCATGCTGACATTTGCAGCAAGAAATATAAAACTTAGTCATGGTGAGAATTGGAATTGGATTTCACCTGTAGCACCGAGGCAAATAATCAATTCTGGAGTGTTCACAAACTTGGAGCATATAGCCACAACCTTATGCAAAAGCTGAGTGCCATCTATCATTAGCATTGTTGACCTGTCATAAAAGCTACTTTGCTTAACAGATTTTTAAATCAGTTACATTTGTATTGTCAATTTTAGAACCTAAAGTCCTTTCTTTGCATTGCAGAATTTTCTTTTGATTTTCATGTTTTTATCCTTGCTCTGTCTCCTGTAATATTGGAGGAGTGGCAAGTAGGTGAAACTTGAGCACTTTTAATATGGATATAAAAATGCATTGTTATCATTAAGGTCATTGGCTTAAAAATTCCAAGGCTTGATCTGATCCAGTGAATTAGTTCAGATTACTTGTGGCACCTAAAATGGAGTTTTAAAAAAATGGTGACAATAGATTAAAAACATAATGTTGTTGGTTAGGCTTAAATCCAAATGGTTGACTGCAGTTTATTGGGGAAAGAAACATGCTGACTTTTTCCTATCTGATTTGTGTCCCTTGACCCAGTTGCAATAATTTATTTACTGCCCTCCTAAAGTAGATTTATTTAACTATTTCTATTATTCTTCATGAAATTAGTCAGAGTTTCTTGATTTTCACTTACATCACTGCTTGCTTGCTAAAGGCAATTACTCTATACCATCGAGGAATTCGGTTCTTTGGACCAAGGCTGTAAAACAAACTGAAGTGGGCAGGATATTGGCTAGTAAATGCGACTTGAGAGCACTGTTACCTAGCAATTTCCATTCATGTTAGTTCATTTTATGATTGAGAATGATTGAGGCAGTAATTGGTTGGAACATATGGTAAATTTTCAATATTTTGGAAAGATATTCTTCTGGAGCACCATGGTGAATCTATAGATGGGTAAAAAAACACTTCAATTTAGTGATGCAAGCAAGTAGGGCAGAAGCTGAGAGTATCTTTCTCTTTTAGTTAAAAAGTCTATGCAACAGCTCTTGTGCTCAGTCATGCCATGAATAATGTTGGACAACTTTTCCTCATTGACTGGTTTCAGGTGTTGCTTGTGTGTCAACTCTGGGTGGCCTGTCAGTGTTGATGCTCAGTGGTCTCTTTAGTTAAAATTTATTACAGTAGTTTTATATAACTGAAAGTGCGTTTAACCTTTTCAGAAGGCCGTCAAAAGTCATCCAAAAGATGGGTATGAGGTGTCTCTCAGATAGATAAGGATGGCCTAATTTTCCTGATGGGTTCATAGAACACACTAGGTTCATGATGACAATATCTGATTAACTTTCCTCAGATTGTTTATTTGGTGCATTTATTTCCCAGCTGCCATGGTATAATTTGAACTGATTGTACAGCCATTATTCTCTGGGCAAGTAGTACATTAATGCAATTGCCATTCTCTTATCGGAAATGGCAATGCTGTAGTATCCCGCAAGGATCTGTGTTGAAGTTTCAAATATTCATTATATTTACTAATGCCTTGGAAAACCATATCAAAAATGGCAAATGACACGTGCCGATGACAAGGTAATAAATAGTGTGACTGGGAGTATAAAATTAGACAAGTGGATAAATTAATATAGTGTCATAATATATTAAAATGAGAGTGGAGTTCTAAAGAGATGGAATCCGTGTGCACTGATTGCTAAAATGGAGTAAGCAGATACAAAACTTACCAAAAATGTAACACAATGCTTGCTATTATAATTACTGGTGTGATTGTTCCTCCACACACTTGGGATTATATTCGACTTCTGGCACTGCATCTTCAGAAAGATGCATCTGTTTTGGAAAGTGTCGTGCAGAGTGTTGGTATTTTTGCCAAGTGTACACTGCCAGTTGCAGAGGGGGAGAGCTACTCCAAGTTCCACAAGTTGGAACTTGTGTCTTTATTCAGGTGTTCCAAGGATGAGTGTAGAGCCAGGCAGATGACATCAGCCATGAACCTGTTGTGGCAGTAGGCAAACTGCAGTGGATCAAGCTTGTTTGGTAGGCTGGATGTAATGTGTGCTGTAACCAGCCTCTCGAAGTACTTCATTATGGTGGTTTTCAAGACCACTGGATTCATTAAGGCATATTAACTTCTGCAACAGTGACTCTGAGAAAAGGCATACTTGAGTCTGACAGGACAAATGTTATCACCTTGTTGGCCTTCTACTCAAAGCGAGCATAGAATGCATTGTTCATCAGCGAGGGCTCTGCCATTTCATCAGGCAATGCTGCTTGACTTTGCTTTGCAGCCAGTTATGATATTCAGGCCTTGCCACAGTCGGCAGGGGTGAGAGTGATTATACGTTTGTCCGGGTATTGGCGTTCCAGGTGGCTTTGCAAAGAATGTAGCGAGACTTCTTATACTGATTGGGATTGTTTGACTTGTATACAGCGGTCTTAGCCTTCAGCCGGGAATGGTCCTCACAGTTCATCCACTGTTTTCAATGATACATATATCCTAGAAAATGGAAGAAAACAAATCAGAAAATCTGTTTTAATAATGGATTAAGGAATAAAAGATGCCTAGTATATTAGGAAAATATCTCCCATTTGTTCACTAAGGTAGCAATCTTCAATTGAATGTCACTTCAGTTGTGTGTCAAATCTCTGATGTGCAGCTTGAACAGATTACCTTAAACGAAGCAGGTATGCAAATGGATCCAAGTTCATTCAGATAATATATGAAAATATTTTATATTCTGCAAAGTTCTGCAGTAATAAACAGTGTTTGCAATTACACATTTAAGATTCCGTTATGAAAATTATCACATTAGAATTCAGTAAATATTTGAAACTAATTTTGTTTTAGAGCACAGATTAGCAACGTTGAAGTGAAAAAGTTTGAGTTTGATTCCCAAATCTGAATAATGATTTATTTCTAGATCATGTGGCTTGTTATATCATCTCTGCCAATATTGTATGGAAACAAGCTGCTGGCAACCAAGTACTATAGGTTGATATTTGTTCATTGGTTGTGAATGTATTTGTTATGGCCAATATTTTATTTCTTCCCAAATTGCTCCCTGAACTGAGCAGCTTTCCAGAGTTTGAAGGGCTGTTGAGAGTGGGCTTTGGGTGAGCCTGGAGTTGCACACTGGGCAGATCTTTGTCCTGAAAGACAAGTGACACTGGTGGGTTTAGGATAATTTAGGTGCTTTACAATTATTATTACTGATACCAACTTTTCATTTTGGATTTAATTCCTTCAAGTGCTGCTGGTTTTGCCCAGCAGGGAACCAAATGCTTCATTCGTGTCTAACTGTTTGGAAAATAACTTGCAAACTTTGTATTTTGGAATGATATGTTAGTTTGATATGCTGCACTGCTAGCTAGTATGAAATTGTTAGTGTTATCCAGGCTCATCTGGTTTATAAATCGCCTTGTTCAACAACATAATTTTTGAAAATGGTATAATATTAAATTATTCTTTGAGTAATCAAATTAACATACAAGAATCAATGTTAATCCTTGCTCCATACAGAGCAAGGTCTGTAACTCTACTTTTTGTAAAATTGTATTTTGTTTATCCGAAAGATGTTGAAGAGGATGTTAGGAGGTTGCGGGGTGAATGAGTGGGCAGATGCAGTATAATATAGATAAATGTAGGGTTATCCACTTTGGCGGCAAAAACAAGAGGGCCGATTATTATCTCAATGGGATTAGGTAAGGGGGGGGGGGGGGGGTGCAGAGAGACCTGTGTGTCCTTGTACATCAGTCACTGAAAGTTGGCGTGCAGGTACAGCAGGCAGTGAAGAAATCTAATGGAATGTTGGCCTTCATAACAAGAGGATTTCAGTATAGGAGTAAAGGGGTTCTCCTGCAGTTGTATAGGGCTCTGGTAAGACCCCATCTGGAGTAATGTGTACAGTTTTGGTCTCCTAATTTGATGGAGGACATCCTTGTGATTGAGGCAGTGCAGCGTAGGCTCACGAGATTGATCCCTGGGATGGCGGGACCGTCATATGAGGAAAGACTGAAAAGACTAGGCTTGTATTCACTGGAGTTTAGGATGAGGGGGGAATCTTATAGAAACATATAAAATTATAAAAGGACTGGACAAGCTATATGTATGAAAAATGTTCCCAATGTTGGGCAGGTCAAAATGCAGGGACCACAGTCTTAGAATAAAGGGGAGGCCATTTAAGACTGAGGTGAGAAAAAACGTTTTCACCCAGGGAGTTGTGAATTTGTGGAATTCCCTGCCACAGTGGAGGCCAAATCACTGGATGGGTTTAAGAGAGAGTTAGATAGAGCTCTAGGGGCTAGTGGAGTCAACGGATATGGGGAGAAGTCAGGCACAGGTTATTGATTGGGGACGATCAGCCATGATCACAATGAATGGCGGTGCTGGCTCGATGGGCCGAATGGCCTGCACTTATTTTCTATGACATGAACTTGATCAATTTCAGAATTATGGCTATCTGAAGGGACATCGGCAGCTAGGAAGCTTACTTTCTGAGATTGTTGAAAAATGGAGTTAATATTTTTTAGTTATAATCTGCTGATAGTAATAATTTCAGGTTGCAGACTGGGACTATTAACTTTTAATCTTTGAGTGACGACGTGGTCTTAAAAGGTCACTGTTGGTGTTTGCTTTTATTTATTTTCCAGAGTAATATGGGCACTGCTGACAAGTTCAATGTTGAAGGCCCATCACTAATGACTGATGTCCTGTGAGGTTATTTGCACAATTCTGAAGGGTAGGGAATCCCAGTGATAAGGAAACAGTTAATTATTTCCATGTCAGAATAGGTTATGACTTATAAGGAAATCTTCACATGGTGAAAGAGGTTGAGTGTTGGGAGATGGTGTTGGATTAGGCAAGTAACTGCAATGCATTTTGTGGATTGCACCCACTCCAACCCCAGTGATGGAGGGAATTAATGGGTAGTTGCTTGTCTTGTATTTGCTGAGTGGCTTTGAGTCTAGATTCAACCACTCTTAGCATACTCTGACTTGCCTTTGTAGTCACTGCATTTGTGGTTGCATCAGTTGAGATTCCCTTTGGGTATTGTTGAGGCTATTGGCAGTGGTGATGCTGTTTACTGTCAAGGCTGGTGTTGAAAGGGGGGGGGGGGGGAGTGTTTTCCCCTTGAAGGCACCTGCCTTTAGTTTACCAGGTCTCCTTGATGCCACATTTGGTCAAATGCAATCTCTGTATAGGGGACCATTCTCATCCCTATCTGGAATTCAATTCTCTGGTTTGTCTCAAGACTGAGACAACTTGAGGACTGATGCAGAGTTATTCTGGCCAAGTGCAAACTTGGCATTGATGAACAGGTTATTTGGGTATATGGCACTTAATAGCATTGTCAGTAACAACTTCCATCACATTGCTGAAGACATTACACATTCCTTGAAAGTGGTAGATAGGGTGGTCAAGAAGGCTTTTGGCACATTAGCCGTCATTAGTCAGAGTATTGAGTATAGTAGTTGGGAGGGCAAGTTGCAGTTATATAAGACATTGGTGAGGCCACATTTAGAGTATTGTGTTCGGTTTTGTTCGCCATGCTATCGGAAAGATGTCAAGCTGGAAAGAGTGCAGAAATGATTTACAAGGATGAAGCAAGGATTCAGGGAGCTACAGGGAGACGTTGAGCTAGCTAGGACTTTATTCCTTGTAGCACGGGAGGATGAGGGAGTTATCTTTTAGAGGTGTACAAAATCATGAGTTTTTCTTTCTGGAAATTTAGGGACTAAGAATAGGTTTGAAACTTGTATTGCAGTCGAATAGGTGGTAGGCCTAGTTCAAGCTTGATCACTTTTTTTGATGTGGTGTTGATTTTATTCATATTTCAATAGAATATAATGTATGCCATCTCCAGACACGATTTGCATATGTAGATGTCCATTACAGATTTTTGCAAGATTACAAAATGACCTGTCAAAAATCTAATTGCCAGACACACTCATTGCTAAGATTTTTATGCGGTGGGGGGCAAAAATGTAGGTAGATGTCAGCAAATGTTAGGTAATTTTAAGTGTTCTTTACAATGCCTTGTGTTGTTTGGCCTAAATGCTATAATGGTACCTTTTTGGATTTGGGTGTTCCCGCCAAGCCAGGTCCTTATTTTTTTATTTACATGTGACTATTTAGACTTTAAGTTGCTATCTCGCTTCTTCTCGTCCTTCTCTGTAACTGATCTAAAAGGGATATGAATATGGGTCAAATTGATCTCCATTTCTTAGATTTTGTTCTTGCAACGAGGTTCTATCTGTATGGCACTGAAGGGATTTGGTTACAACATACCCAACATTGCTGTTCGTATTTATATCATGTGCCACTGTTATCCCTTCGTCCACCCCTAAAAACTTTACTTTGCTTGATGATTTTGCAAACTGTTTCTGCTTTTACTTTATAGAAAATTGGATCACTCCATGTAATTTGACCTCTGATGCCATTTTGATAAATTTACTGTGTGCACCTGCCAAGGCTCATGTATTCTTCCTTGGATGTGGTATCCAGGTCGGATCACTGCACCTAGTGTGTTCTAATGGGCTTTGCAGAGTTCTAATGTAAGTACCACTCTGTTGTGTACCAAATCTCTAATGTAAAGGCTTTGCATTAGGATTGATATTTTTAATATGGCTCTTTGGATCTACATACAATTGAAGAGACCACCTCAAACTTTTTAGGCTCAACTTCAATGCATGGCTTTCTTTTGTGTCATGAAAAATCATTCAATAATACCGTGATTTGGTTATGGCATTGATTACAAATTCTTGTAGGGCCCAATAAATTAATTTGAATACATGCTGGTTATGTATTCAATTATCTGCCAAAAGACTGTTCCTGTGTCAGTTCAGTAATTTGCCTTCAATTCAATGGGGTTCAACTTTAGCTAATGGTCATTTACATTATTTTGTCATTTTTGCTTTTTTTTAATGTATATCTTCCAAATGTCATTGAACTTTGGTCTCATGGTTCTTCTGATTGTGTCATTCCTAGTGAACTTGCCTAAACTAATTTGATCTAATCATATTTCATAGGACTATCCATTTCACTGTTTTATTGCAACCTAGCATAGTTGCTATTTTTATATTCATTTAATAAAACAGGAATTTCTTGCTTTGTATTTTGCACTGCTTTCAGTGGAACTACCATTTGAAAAGCATATCACACTGTCATTCAGCATAAGCTATTGAATTGATCCTTTGATTAATTGTGACATTATTTTCCCTGCCCTGCGTTGTGTTATTTGCATTGGATCTCATCCAAAAACAAGGCCACCAATGGTCCAACTGTGGAATAATTGAGTGGGATGACATATAACATTCTCTCCTGATTGGATTTCCTTGTTTTTCAGATTTAAGCTTTTACATCTGTTCAGTTACTGTGTAACCAGTAAACATGACACTGGATAGTTCTTCTGGTGAAGGAACTTAACTATTCACAGCTTTTCAATTCATTTTTTTTTACATAACAGTGGCAGTAAATTCTTCACTTCGCTGTTAAGTGAAACCTTATCTGAATTGCTGGGTGAACTTCAAAAAATAATTGAGTGGAGGATCGGACAATTGAAGATTAATATTGACTTTAATTGGTTGTTTACAGTCACCAGGAACAGTTTCTAGGGTGTAGGGTGGATGTTTGGGGCGAAAGTTATCTTAAATTATACATAAACTATTAATTTATGTCAATGTGGGGTTTTCCCTTAAAGTTATTGCTTTTTCAATGCTCAATCCTTATATATTGTAGTTTATTGCTCTAATCCAAGCATGCAGTTTATTTGGTTTGTGAAACCAACAGGTAACACTGATTAGTTAAATTTTTCAGTTCAGTTTAGTTTATTGTCACGTATATCGAGGTACAGTGAAAAGCTTTTGTTGCGTGATAACCAGTCAGTGGAAAGACAATACATAGTTACAATCGATCCATTTACAGTGTGTAGATGCATGATACGGGAATAATGTTTAGTGCAAAATAAAGCCAGCAAAGGCCGATCAAGGATAATCTGAGCGTCACCAAAGAGGTATATGGTAGTTCAGCACTGCTCTCTGTTTTGGTGGGATGATGTGAGATCAAGAACGTGGGCAGTTAGCCCTGAGAAGGACAGAGCTGGAGGTCATGTATCTTAGAAACACAAAGTACTGGAGTAACTTAGCGGACCAGCCAGCATCTCTGGAGAAGGTGGAACAGTTATGTTTTGGGCCAGGTCCCTTCTTTGGACTTAAAGAAGGGTCCTGACCCAAGCGTCACCTTTCCATGTTCTCCAGAGATGCTACCTGACCTGCTGAGTTACTCCAGTACTTTGTGCCTCTTCTTTGTATAAACCAGTGTCTGCAGTTCATTGTATCTCTCTTATGGATCTTTAGAAGTGGATTGGATTGCTCAAGAGGCCAATTTTCCCATTTCTGGTAACCCACAAGGTGGGTATTCTCCAATAAATACTGTTTTACCCACCATTTTTATCTTCCTTTGTTCATCCTTTCCATCCCTGCTCCTTACCCGGTGCCATCTGCTCACCATTCCCTCTTCATCTGGTCCTATCCTTCACACCCCACCCCTCATTTACTGTTAAATACTGGCAATTTCCTCTCAATCCTGATGCAGGATCTTAATCTGATAGGTCAGTTGACATCTTTTGTCTCCATGGATGCTGATTGACCCACATAGTTCTTCTCGCATTCTGATTTTTGTTCTCTATTCCAGCATCTATGCTGTTCAGTTTTCAAAAACAAATTGATTGGCAAAGCAATTGTCATCAGTACTTCCAAAATAGCCTTGCTCATTGAAAATAACAAAAAATCTTAATGAATTTGCTTAATGTTGCCAAAATCTGATAATTTATGAAACATGGAGGAATAGCTGCATTGATAGCCAGTTATCATATGACAGAAATCCATATGTTTTCACCATTCATTTATAAAGATACACATGAGGCAAATACATACTTTGTGCCTGTGGCAAGGCAAGGCAAATTTATTTATATAGCACCATTCGTACAAGCAGCAATTCATAGTGCTTTACAAAAGAAACAAAAGAATAACATAGTTTAAAAACATTGCAGAACCACAATACAACACAGGACAACAAAATAGCCAAGAATCAAAAATTACAAAACAAGCAATAAGACAAATGTATGAATAGTAAAACAAAATCACTAAAACAATAAAACAATTTTAAAAGCACATAAAAGGGTTAAGATTAGAAGGTTAAGATTACCTGCATGTTGGGTTATGGAAAAGCTACAGTAAACAACTTTAGGCCTGATTTAAATGAGCTTACAGTCTGTACACACCTGGGGTGTTCAGGGAGCTTGTTCCACAGGTGTGGAGCATAAAAACTGAACGCTGCTTCAGCCTTTTTAGTTCTGACCCTGGGAACACAGAGTAAACCTGTCCCTGAAGACCTGAGGAGTCTAGGTGCCTCATATACAACAAGTAGGTCAGAGATGTATTTTGGACCCAGACCATTCAGTGCCTTGTAGGCCAATAACAGAATTTTAAAATCTATCCTTTTACACCCTGGGAGCCAGTGCAAAGATTTAAGGACAGTTGTAATGTGGACCATTTTCTTGGTGTTGGTCAAGACTCTGGCAGCAGCATTTGCTGCAGTTGTTTAATTGATTTTTTACTGAGACCTGTAAAGATACCATTACAATAATCTAACCTACTGAAGATATATGCAAGAACAAGTTTTTCAGTGTCTTCTTTGGACAGAAATCCCTTGATTCTTGCAATGTTTTTTAGATGGTAGTAGGCAGATTTGGTAATGGTCTTTATATGGCTGTTAAAATTCAAATCCGAGTCCATAACTACACCAAGGTTTCTGGCTTTGTCTGTGGTTTTCAGTGCGATTGAGTCAAGTTGAGCACTCATCTCTAGCCTTGTATTTTTGGGACCAAAGACAATAATTTCTGTCTCATTTGCATTGAGCTGGAGGAAGTTCTGGTTCATCCACTCATTGATTTGTTTGACACACTGACCCAGTGAGTGTAGGGGACTATGGTCATGTGGTGACACTGCGATATAAAGTTGTGTGTCATCGGCATAAGTATGGTAGGATACGTTAAAATACTCTATGATCTGAGCTAGGGGGAGCATGTAAATATTGAACAAAATGGGTCCAAGAATGGAGCCCTGGGGAACCCCGCATGTGAGTTTTGTACGTTCTGATTCATAATTACCAAGGGAAACAAAATAATCCCGATCTTTCAAGTAGGATTTGAACCAGTCCAGCACAGAACCAGAGAGTCCTACCTACTTCTCCAGTCTGTCAAGCAGTATGTTATGGTCCACCATATCAAAAGCAGCACTGGGATCTAGAAGTGCCAAAACTTAAGCTTTTGATGCATCACTGTTTAGATGTATGTCGTTTAGGACCTTAGTAAGTGCAGTCTCAGTGCTGTAATGTGGCCGAAACCCCGACTGGAAAACATTAAAAATATTGTTTTGGATCATAAAGCAGTAAATTTGTTGGTAAACTACCCTTTCAATGATCTTTGCCAGAAATGCTAAATTAAATATGGGCCTGTGGCACCATCATATAAACAATTTCAAGTGTTTCTTGACTGGTGTGGCATCAACATTCATTGTCTTTAAATGGAATTTCATTCCATGTAACTGAAGGATTCTCAAAAAAAGAGAATGCTGAAGGTACTTATGAGAGAATTTAGGGGGGATGGATGGGGAAAGAATGTGTCTGGATCGATGGCCTTTGATCTTAACTCTGACTGCACGGGGGTACCATGAGTAGGAAAGAACTGCAGATGCTGGTATAAATCGAAGGTAGACAAAATGCTGGAGTAACTCAACGGGACAGGCAGCATCTCTGGGGATAGAGATGCTGCCTGTCCCGCTGATTTACTCCAGCATTTTGTGGGTACCATGAGTGCTTGTACAGTGGGTGCTCTAGAGTGGTCCTATCCAGGGCAAGTTTCCACCTTGGTCTCTTTCCTTTATCAGCTAACTAACATGAATTCTAACAGAAGGTTATTGACCTGAAACATTTTAGTTTTGCTGATATTCCCTAATCTATTGAAGATTTCTAGCTACTACAGTATTATGCTTTTGTAGAGGTTTTTGGATTGAGATATTGCATCAGGATGGAGTGGAGAGGGAAGGTAGCCAATCTGTAGAAATGAGAGGGAGGGGTTAGACTTGGATAGAGTGGATGTTTCCACTGGTGGGAGAGTCTACAACTAGAGGTCATATCCTCAGAATTAAAGGATAAGGAGGAATTTCTTTAATCAGGGTGGTGAATCTGTGGAATTCTTTGCCACAGAAGGCCGTGGAGGCAAAGTCAGTGGATATATTTAAGGCAGAGATAGATTCTTGATTAGTAAGGGTGTCAGAGGTTATGGGGAGTAGGCAGGCGAATGGAATTAGGTGGGAGAGGTTGATCAGCCATGATTGAATGGCGGAGTAGACAATGGGCTGAATGGCCTAATTCTCCTATCACTGATGACTAATGATCTTATGACTGGTTGGTAGCTTAAATGGATAACAGATAAGGGGGAAGGTTTAGGGAATGGAATGAGAGAGGGGGGGGGGAAGGGTAGAAACAGAGGCTGGTGTGTTATAGAACCCTTGATCTGAAACATCAACCATCTCTGTCTCTCCACATGTACTGTTTGTCCCGAGTTATTACAGTTTATTTTTTTGTTTTGGTTCTTAGCTTGATTTTTTTCAAGTCATGTTAGCAAAGCAAATGGACTTTCTTATATTTTGATGATTGCATGTTACATTCAAGATTCACGAGAATTCAAGAAACATTTATTGTCACATGCACCAATTGGTACAGTAAAATTTGGGGTCACCATATAGCCAGACGAATAAAATATGTTTACCGATTCAATAAAACTCTTTATAAAACTAAAATAGACTATTTTAGTAACCAATTGTTTGAAATCCTAATGGTTGGCATTTGCCTAGCACATTGGTCTGGAATGTGCACTAGAATTAGAGGGCACAAATGGGGTGTAGAGTCAGTGTCTGGACAAGGCTGGGTGTGCAACTGGTGTCGAGGTTGGGATCTGGGGAAGGAAGATGCGTTGCTGGAGTTGGAGTCCAGGTTGCTGGTATATTTCCTACTCCCTCTAACCTCACTAGGTTTATTATAGTACAGTGTAATATATTTGTTTTAAAGTGAAACATAATTGCATTGGATGATACTCTTATGAATACCCAATAGCCGGGAAATCTCATTGGTCATGTACTGCCAAAATCCCAAGGGTGCTGGATGATCAGAATTTTACTATATTTATTCTTCAAATTGAACTTTCAAGACTTAATTGAATATTGCAAGAATATGTTATTGGAAGTACTCAGAAAATATGGCCACTTCTATTATGTAACTATAATGGTAACCTTTTTGACAACTGCAAATCCCTACAAACAATGACATTTCTAGCCACTTTTTTTAATGTGAAATGATGGATAAATACTTGCCAGGCTACTGAATATCTTATGTAACGTTCCTAATGACGGTGCTTTGGGATCGTTTGCATCTTGCTGACAGGACAGATAGGGACTAACTTTATTCGAAAGTTAGCAGCTCCAGCCATTGAGCACACTTTAATCTAGATTTGTGTGTTCAAATCTCTGGAGTAGGATTTAAGATGAAAGTGCTACCAGCTAAACTGCAGCTGATATCATGGGTCCAATTTCATTTCGCAGCCAAAATAACAGAGAAGCGAGAGAGAACATTAGTCTGCACTCCAGTCCAAGTGCTCAAAAAGGTTAAAATAGAGAATTCCAAATTTGTTTGAATGTATATTTACTCCATCTTTTGTTGCTATTTAGTCTGTTAATTATGGTAATAATTGATACTGCCACAAAGGCAAATTTTAGTGTGCATTTAACATAAGTTCAAAATAAACTTGGTCCATTTCCAAATTCATGAATGAGTGATCATCAGAATGAAATTCTGCTGATGGGTCACAAGTTTGCTGCATTGGTTATGGGCAAGTGTTTGGCAGCTTAGGTTATGAAACCTTTTAATGGCTGTGTATTCTTCTGAAGCCGCTTTCCAAAATATTTGACCTACTTGGGTGAGTCGGAGTTCGGTAATAATAACTGCTAGAATTTGTAAACAGTTAAGAGTTCCCTATTACAAGCCATCAGGCAATTCCTGGATTGAATGGACTGAGTCTTGTTTTCGGTCAGGTCTAAATAATTTGTCTGCTGCTCATCACTTTGCTTTCTTCTGTGTTGAATATTCAATAGTTTGGGCATGATGGAATGTGTCCAAATTAAATGTTAATCGCGATGGGTTTTGGATTTGTATTTTGCCTAGTTATTAAATCCCCATTTCCCCCACTCTAAAGGTTAACATTTTGTTGTTGTTGCATACCTAAATCTGAACAGCTGACATGAGGTGTTATTTGCATAGGGAAGTACTGTACAGGATTTACCAGTTTGAAGCTTCTACATGGGTTTTGCTTTATGTTTATTACATTCTAAACAAGCTTTCTGCAAACCCATTCCCACTCCAATAAAAAACCTGAATCTCTTTTCTTGATTTTCTTTCTAAACATATTCAGTCAATATGATCTCCGTATTCCCTGGAACATGCTTATGAAATATATTTAAGATGATTTTATGTGCACAATGCTCATTGCATAAATTTTATGTTCTGAAGTGTTTGTACCCATTTCCTGCTTGCAAGTTGGATTTCACTCAGAAAACATAGAAAATAGGTACACAAAGGAGCCTGCACTGCCATTCATTGTGATCATGGCTGATCATTTATATATTTTTTATTTTCCACAATCAGTAACCCGTGCCTGCTTTCTCCCCATATCCTTGATTCTGCCAGCCCCCAGAGCTCCTTCTAACTCTCTTTTAAATTCATCCAGTGAATTGGACTCTACTGCCTTCTGTGGCAGAGAATTCCACAAATTCACAGATTGTGACCCCTGGTTCTGTACTCCCCCATCATTGGAAACATTTTTCCTGCATCTAGTTTTATATTTTGCTATAAGATATCCTCTCATCCTTCTAAATTCCAGTGAATACGCTTTCCCATATTTCCTCATATGACAGTTCCACCATACCGGGGATTAACCTCATGAACCTACGCTGTACTGCCTCAATAGCAAGGATGTCCTTCCTCAAATTAGGAGACCAAAACCACACACAATACTCCAGATGTGATCTCATCAGGGCCCTGTACAGCTGCAGAAGGAGCCTCTTTACCCATATACTCAAATCCTCTTGTTATGAAGGCCAACATGCTTTCTTCACTACCTGCTGTACCTGCATGTTTACTTTCAGTGACCTTTTTCCTAATCTGACACCTTGTTCTTGCTGCCAAAGTGGATAACCTCAAATTTATCTACATTATACTGCATCTGCCCATACTCAATCTGTCCAAGTCATCATGCAACCTCCTAGCCTCCACTTCGCAGTTCACACTGCCACCCAGATTTGTGTCATCCGCAAATTTGCTAGTGTTATTTTTAATCTCATCATCTAAATCATTAATATATATTGGAAATAGATGTGGCCCCAACACCGAGCCTTGCGGCACTCCGCTCACCACTCCCTGCCATTCTGATAGGGATCCGTTTATTCCTACTCTTTGTTTCCTGTCTGCCAACCAATTTTCTATCCATGTCAGTACCCTACCCCCAATACCATGTGCTCTAATTTTGCCCACTAATCTCCTGTGTGGGACCTTATCAAATGCTTTCTGAAAGTCCAGATACACTACATCCACTGACTCTTCTTCATCCATTTTACTTGTCACATCCTCAAAAATATTTTTTGGTGAGTTGATTATGTGCTACAGTTTCTTAATGCCAAATTCTTAAATCTGATTTCAATTAAGCAGATGGCTGCTGTGTCATGCATGTGTTGATTAATGAGAAGAATAAGTACTACTAAAGTGTTCTCTCCTTAGCTGTGGGAGATGGAGAGGTCAAAAACAATGATGTGGGGGATGGGGTGGAAGAGTGGAGGTACATCTGCATAGGTTTCCAGTTACTGTCCCCTCTACACCATGAACAGGCAAATTAAACCCCATAACATGTTATCCTGAGTCACAGCAAGGCATCTTGTGAAGTGGATCTCACTACATGAATGCTTGGGTGCTCTCAGCTGCCAGTTTTGATAATTGTAATTAATTAAAATGATGTGACTGATAAAATGTAAATACTGGAGGAACACTTTGAATTATGCTTGATTCAGTACCTAAAGTGCTTTTGATGAAGTCGTAGGTCAATACGTTCTGATCCAAATTCCTCTGGTATGTCATCTAGTGTGAAGGTGAGTCATGTCAGCAAGTGCTGTATCCAATATCCAGGAGGGCGGGACATTGGTACGAAATGGGAACAAAACTTCAAAACATATGCATAAAGCTTATTGCATGATCTATAAAAAATACTAAGTGCCATTTCAAGGAATTTGTCTAACCTTGTTGACCAATCTTTACGAAAAACAATGAAATATATTCACTTTTTATCGGTTTCTTCCAGTCCAGTGGCAAGTGTGCGCTCGGTATCAGCTATGATGCAGATAGGAACATTAACAACAGCACCGACTTACAAAATAAAATACATTTGTTTTTCAGGGAAGGAATCCTTTCTTTCTGGAGCCTTCAATCATCATCACAATCACTGATGGGAATAAATTAACAAACAATGGTGGCGTACAGGAGGAGGTGAGTTATGGTCTTTTTATCAATGATCATACCAATTTTTGTTAATAGGCTTTCTTTTCATTAGCCTTATTCTTGTCCCTTGAGTAATTTAAGATTGTTTAGAGATACAGCATGGAAGCAGGCCCTTCGGCCCACCGGGTCCACGCAAACCAGTGAACCCCGCACACTAACACTATCTAACACACACACTACGGCCAATTCACATTTTTATAACCTTAATTAACCTTAAAACCTGCTGTCTTTGAAGTGTGGGAGGTAATCGAAGATCTCGGAGAAAACCCAAGCAGGTCACGGGAAAAACGCACAAACGCCGTACATGCCAGCACCCGTTTTCAATACACATTAGGTGCAGGAGTAGGCCATTCGGCCCTTTGTGCCAACACCGCCATTCAATGTGATCATGGCTAATCATCCACAATCAGTACCCCGTTCATGCCTTCGCCCCATATCCCTTGACTCCGCTATCTTTAAGAGCTCTATCTAACTCTCTCTTGAAAGCAGATAGAGAATTGGCATCCACTGCCTTCTGAGTCAGAGAATTCCACAGATTCACAACTCTCTGTGAGAAAAAGTGTTTCCTCGTCTCCGTTCTAAATGGCTTACCCCTTATTCTTAAACTGTGGCCCCTGGTTCTGGACTCCCCCAACATCGGGAACAAACCCGGATCTCTGGCACTGTAAGGCAGTAGCTCTACCACTACTCCACTGTGCTACCCATTGATTCAATGAACAGGATAATTAACTTAATTTTTCCTCATTCAGTGTGTTATTCATCATGGTTTAAAAAGTTTTTTTTTAATCTTGAAGACTAGAAATACATTTGACAATTGTTGCTTAATTGTTAAAGGCGCGTTTCAAATGGATGCTGGTACTTTGAAGTAATGAAGAAATGTTTATTGTGATCAAAAGCATAAGATAATTATCTGATTATTTCATGCACGCAGTAGTACGACATAAAGGCTGAAAGGAAGGTATAAGTGTGAATGAGGAGCAGATCTTGCAAACTTGAGAAAGTCTGAAAGACAAAGGAAGCCTTATGAGTTATGTGATTATTACATTATTAATCAAGGTATTGGAAAAGGACACGCTAGATCATTGGAATGAATAGTGGGGGACGCAGTTGACCCTTGGTAGTCAGGATAAATGGCATGGTTAGTGAGATTGTAGTAAGTTCTAATTGACTCAGTTAGCCGGCAGCTAATGCATTTGGGTCAGTGGGCCTCCCAAATGCATAACCCTTTCCGTGTAATTATCCTGTACCATTAGGAAGACTACATATCTTGCAAGGCAACTATGCTCAAGAGATTGGTGATCCTGACAACCTGGGGAGATGATTGTGTGCATGTATTGGATGTGTAACGAGGCATCCGCATTCATGGTTGCTGTTGTGCCTCAAGTAGTGACATCATATGCTTGCTCTCCTGAAAGAGCACTATATTTTATAACGCCATATAACACCATATATTTTGTTCCACCTGTCTTGTGCCATGGCCACATGTAGCCTGCTATATTTCAATGCCCATTTCTAAAGAAATAAAATGGAAAAAGGATATTGAACATTAGGTTTCAAACTGTAGTGCATCATTTTGGTTATAATAGGTGACTAAAAACCACAAATCCAGTTTTATACCACCATTCTGCCCTATTAAGGGTAAGATATAATTATACCCGTGTATGTTCTTGGTTGGTATGATCTTCAAATTTTAAACTAAGGATGTTAGATACATCCTTCAGAGAGCATGGTGGTTTTTTGCATAATCATGTACCCTGACATGTCGTTAAATTGCAAGCCTGGCAATTCAGTGGAAACAATTTAGTGAAAATGGTCTTTCAGTGGAAACATTCCTGCTTCCTTTAAACAGATAAACTCGTCTGAGAATTTTGTATATTTCCTGTTTTATTTTAATCAATGTGTTCCACTGTTTCCTCTTGGTGATGATTCTTAAAGGAAGTGGAGCTTTTAAAAGTGAATGTGGTTACTTGTGATAATTGTTTTGCACGATTGGACATGGGTTTTACCTGTCAGTGCTGCAAATGATTCACAACACATTTGCAAAGTTCTTCTATCTCCTCTGACTTGTTCCATTAAAGAGCAGAGTTCTGTGGATTGGCATGTGCTATTTGACTCGTACCAGAATGCTGAAATGGTTCAAACAGTTTCTTTGTGCAGCTAGTGTACCCTGCCTTCAACCAAATTAGCCCATTCTGAAGAGTTGTTCAATGTACTGCAGAAGTAAGCTGGTCTATAAGTTCACCATGCTCCTTACTCGGTTTATTTCGGAGGGTGGAGTTGGATGTGAGGAAATTTTAGGTTGCTCAGAAGTAGCCCAGTGCAACTCGCAATTCTCTTCAAAAGGAATCACTTGCTCTAATAAATTAGAGAAAAAAATAAATTATAGTCATTTGAAAATTGGATCAGGTAATTTTGGTGTTATTCTTAGATTGGGGAGTATTGTGAATATGTTATTCTCCTCGTAGTGGGAGTTATTCCTTTCAACAACTGTGCACTTGTGTTATGGGCTAGATGAATAGTCTTTCCTCCCATAGGTAACCGGGCAATGCATGATGCATACGGTTTCTCAATTGCATCTTCATCTGTGGAAAAGGTTAAAAATGTTTCATGGTTTTCTCTAATGCCTTCAGTTTGTGAAATTTTGTTTTAATTCACATGCAGCGTCATATGGTCCTATTAGAACTACAAAATTGAATTTTGAAAAGAAACACCTACTCTTTGGTTTTAACTGCAGTTTTATCAATTTTAAGGCTGCTCAGCTTTATAGCAAATTTTATAAATGGGAATACCACAGTGAAATTTAGTAGCACTGAGATTGAGCCATTGATCTGCCGGACAGATTTGTTTGGGTATATTTGTTTACAAAGTCATAGGTGATGGTGGGTTAATGACTTTGTCCATTGCAGGATAGATTTATCATCCAGTGTTAAGAATTCTAGAATGTTCCAACAATAAGATTGAGAGTCATCACACCAACTGGTGTACAAAGCTACACATAACCACATTGGATGTAGTGAAGACTAAAAACCCCTTCAATGTAAATGCAACAATGCTATTTTATATATGTTGGCAAAGCATTTGACTATTGAAAAGGGATTTTTTTTTTTTAAATCACTGGTAATAAATTATTGGTAGTAAATTTGTACTCCAAATTCGTTCTGCCTCCTCCTGCCCCTGAAGCTTGGATGCTGAAGCCATTTCTTTGGCACTCTGGTTGTCAGTGTCTGACAGGCTTTATGATTCAACACTTAGCAGGAAGCACCCATCTTTGATTTGTTTCAAATGATAGTTTGAAATCTTTTGCCATGGACAACGATTGTAAACACTTCTTCTTTCGCTTTCATCCTTGCATGTTATTAAAAACAAGGATATACAATTAAATTTGTAGTTGCACGAATAAAATATTAATTGAGCTGTTTCTTTTCACAATTCCAGCTCCACCTACCATTAAATTCCCCCTTGCCAGGGAGTGAATTAACTAAGGAGCCATTTCGTTGGGATCAGCGATTGTTTGCCCTAGTCTTGCGTCTTCCTGGATTGATGCCCCTTGAAACAGAACAGTTGGGCAGCGTGCCATCTGATGAATCTGCCATCACACCCATGTGTGAGGTTACAGGAGGTGAGATTATTGTCCAATTAAAGTTTGAATGGACTATCTTGCCCTTCATAATAAATTGTTTAAATTCAATTTGCTTTCCTATAATTAGTCATGGCAGAATTACTGCACCTTTATATATTATCCAAATCTTCATGTACTTTGTGTCCTTGTCATTTTGTACAGTGACATTTATGTCAGTTCATATAATGCATGGCGTTGGCTTGTATTGGATGCAGGACAGAATTGCAGCAAGACTTGTATACTTTATGAACTGCAAAATGTAATGTAATCAAGTTGAAGAAATGCATAGTTACAATATGCATACATTTATACATGTACTTTTGATATTCTACAAAAAATGAATACATTAAATTATAGCTGGTCCAGCTAATTGCAGTGAGAAGGATGCTGTCCTAAATGATGTGTTAGGCTGCAAGTAAGATCAAGAAACCATGGGTGTTTTAAGCATTTAAAGAGCATTTAATGAGGAAAGAATGCTGTTTATTAGGCACTGAGAATGATGTACATGGAGGAGAGGGATATAGAGGCCAATTTCTGAATAAATAATTTATATTTTTCTTCAAAGAGGAGGGGAATGGTGCAGTTGTTACAGTTAAGAAGGAGGAATATTTACTATTGAATGGGCATAAACTAAGCAGAAAGGGAAATCTTAAATCCATTATCAGAAACGCCATAAACTATTTGGTAGAAAGATATGGATTAAAGAGATAATTCAACGTAGTTTGTTAAGGGATAGGTCATGCAGCAAGGAAGAATTTCATTGTTCTATCTGGGACATATGACAATAAAATACTCTTGACTCGTATCTGAAAATCTAATTAATGTTTTCTGAGTAAAGGTCAGAGGGTTAATGTGAACAGTGAATTTTGTGTACGGAGTGAATTTGGATTTTAGCAAGGCTTTTACGAGAGGCTTCAAGGCAAGCTGGTCATAAAGGCCATGGAATCCAATGGAGAGCAGCAAATTGGATTAAATGTTTGTTCATCGTCGGGCAGCAGAGCATAATGGTTAATAGGTGTTTTTTTTTACTGGAAGGTTATTACTATTCAGCCACTACAAGGTTCACTTACTGGTCCCTTGCTCTATGTTATGCATGTTATTGGTTTAGACAAATGTAGGGTCCAGAATAAGGAACTTTCAAAAATTATTGCACTGTACGATGAAGGATATAAAATGGTAAAGTATAAAAGGATTGAGCAGGGTCACCATTCACCTGTGACATGAAACTTGTGTTTGATTAATTTACTGGAGTTCTTTGAGGATAATGCCAGCAGACTAAATAAAGGGGACCAGTAGCTGTGCTCTATTTAGATTTTAAAAGGCTTTCAATAATGTACCACAGGTTCATGAAAAGCATAAACCAAATGGAATTTGAAGACAATTTACTGGCATAGAGTGAGAGTTGGTTAAAAGAGCAGAGGGAAGAATTAGCAAATGCCTCATACACTTCCAGCAATACAGTAGTAACTACTGTTGCAAATACTGTGGAAAGGGCATCGAAATGCAAGTTCTTGTGTTTATATATAAAATATGTGGCTTTGGCTTTCCTAATTTTTCTTTAACATTTTACAGTGCTTCTATTCATTCTTTCAACTAATTGGTCATGTCTTGTGTTAGGATTGTAAAATAAATTTAGGAACTTGATCCTCGAGGAAATGTCTTCCTTTTACATCTTCTAGTCTTAGAATGGTCTCCATTTACTTGGAGCATATTATTGTACTGATCAAAACAAGTTACTTGAACTGCATCACCACATGGCCAGATGATGTCGAGTCTATTATTATTAATAATAGATCACTTAAATATCCTGTCAGCAATAATGACAGAATATTCCTGAAGCTTGTTTATGTTCATGAGATATTGTTGTTCCAAGCAAAGGCAAGCATGTTGCCCATCTTTGAATATGAAGGCATGGAAAAGTAGGAATTAACGGGTCCCTTTCAGAATGGCAGGCAGTGACTAGTGGGGTACCTCAAGGCTCGGTGCTGGGACTGCAGCCATTTACAATATACATCAATGATTTGGATGAAGGGATTCGAACATTAGCAAATTTGCAGATGACTATGTTTCTATGACACAAAGCTGGATGGCAGTGTGAACTGTGAGGAAGATGCTATGAGAATGCAGGGTGACTTGGACAGGTTGGGGCAGTGGGCAGATGCATGGCAGATGAAGTTTAATGTGGATAAATGTGAGGTTATCCACTTTGATATCAAAAACAGGAAGGCAGATTACTATCTAAATGGCGCCAAGTTAGAAAAAGGGGAAGTACAACGGGATCTGGGGGTCCTTGTTCATCAGTCTATGAAAGTAAGCATGCAGGTACAGTAGGCAGTGAAGAAAGTGAATAGCATGTTGGCCTTTATAACAAAAGGAGTTGAGTATAGGAGCAAAGAGGTCCTTCTGCAGTTGTACTGGGCCTTAGTGAGACCACACCTGGAGTATTGTGTGCAGTTTTGGTCCCCTAATTTGAGGAAGGACATTCTTGCTATTGAGGGAGTGCAGCGTAGGTTTACAAGGTTAATTCCCGGGATGGAGGGACTGTCATATGCTGAGAGAATGGAGCGGCTCGGCTTGTACACTCTGAAGTTTAGAAGGATGAGAGGGCATCTTATTGAAACATAAGATTGTTAAGGGTTTGGACATGCTAGAGGCAGGAAACATGTTCCCGATGTTGGGGGAGTCCAGAACCAGGGGCCACAGTGTAAGAATAAGGGGTATGCCATTTAGAATGGAGACTAGGAAACACTTTTTCTCACAGAGAGTTGTGAGTCTGTGGAACTCTCTGCCTCAGAGGGTGGTGAAGGCCAGTTCTCTGGATACTTTCAAGAGAGAGCTAGATAGGGCTCTTAAAGGTAGTGGAGTCAGGGGATATGGGGAGAAGGCAGGAACAGGGTACTGGTTAGGGATGATCAGCCATGATCACGTTGAATAGCGGTGCTGGCTCGAAGGGCCACATGGCCTGTTCCTGCACCTATTGCCTATTGTTCGAACCACTGCAATTAATAGATACCTCCAAATGATTAGTGGTTCCTTGATGCATCTGAGGAACTTGATCCTAAGACACATCAGAAGGCAGTTAAATGTGAGCCTTGTTTCTGATAACTTCTTATCATATGAAGCATGGTTGGTTTGCTACCATTAATCGGAGGAGCAATCTCTACTTTGCAGTTTGTATTTGCTCAGAACAAAAAAATGTATTTGTCATGTACTTATTAGGTTAGGAGTCCTTCCACATATTCAGTTGCAGTTGTAGCAAACTGAATTATTAAGAGCATAACATCACAAAACCTGTCTATATTCCATGTGTAATTTGTGCAGTGTGCCAGGTGTTAGTAAAAAAGGACTGTGTAGACTGTAGTTTGTCCAACACACTTGACCCCAATGGTGTGGTTAATTTTCAGATGCTGGAAAATGGAAATAAATTGCTGGAAATTGCTCCATCATTTATGGAGAGACTGTTACCATTTTAAGTTAATGACTTTCTACCAGAGCTGGGTGTGAAGGTACATGATCACATTTGACAGTTTTAAACATGTGTAACACAAGTGACTATAATTGTACAGTAAATTTACAGTATAGTAAATTGTACAGTTTACTTGGTGCTTTGTGAAGAAATGTGGAGGTGGACTGGACTGCACATACTGACCAACAGGCCGAATTGATGAAAGGCAGGAATCAAGTATTATTCATTGCTTTCCTCTTTTAAGACTTTCTCCTCTGTCCCTAGTTTCATGCTTTGCTATCTCATGCAGTAACTGTGCAGAGGGTTGATCCTTTATTTCACCCACTTAATTAAGAAAAGGAACTTGCGTGGTAATATCTTTGATAAACAGCTTATCCTTAATATTTTTGAGCTTTTGATGTATTGGATATATCAGCATTTTATCTCAACTGAGTTTGTTATGAGCAATCTCCTTGCAGAAACTTTGACGTTTTATGTTTTTTTTCTGTTTTCTAATAAAAATCAGACCATATTGTAAGGGATGTCGTTAAATAGTGAAAAATAGCAAAAAAAAACTGAAAGCATTTTTTTGCTGATTATGTCTGGTCTCCACAAATATAGCTGATTTTCTATTTCTGCCTGTAGGTCGTTCATACTGTGTGTGCACGCAACGGATGCTGCTTCAGTGTCTGGAGTCACTTGTGCAAAAAGTACAAAGTGGAGTGGTGCTGAACTTTGAAAAAACTGGTCCAGATCCAGCACCTGTGGGCGATGGTAAGTTGTACCCCAGTGTTCATTGATTATCAAAGTTAAATGATCTAGTAGTTTGTGCAAGTTTGATGAAAAGCATTTGAATAGTGATGTTTTTGGGGCCAGGCTTAACATTTCAGTGTGGTTCGGATGCCACTCAAGGAGACTGGGTATTTGTAATGAAACAAAGGAACAAGGAATCAGATCCAGTTTTGACCTTGTTTGCTCATAATTAGTATCAGCTTGTTTTAATACTTAAGTCCTTGAAATGTTTGCTGAACAAAATCTATCCTTTTTGGTTTGAAATCATAAATTTGTTGAAGTTACAACCTGTTTGGTGGTGGGAGATTGGACAATAGAATTCTAAATTTCAATTATCGTCACTGTGAAGGCGCTTCTGATAGAACCCTCTAATTCTATTATATCTCATTGTCCTGTACTTACAAGAATAACTTTTATTTTATCTATCCTATTAAATACATTAATTAGGATGCAATGTATGAATTTTATTAAAGGCCATTTTTATACATTTTGATTTTCACCATGTAGAAATCACAGTAGAAAATATATAGTCCCCCCTCATTTCAAGGCACCTTAATGTTTGGGATGCATGTTTTCACAGGTGTTTGTAATTGCTCAGGTGTGTTTAAATGCCTCCTTAATGCAGGTATAAGTGAGCACCTAGTCTTTCCTCCAGTCTTTCCTTCACCTTTGGAAACATGTATTGCTGTTTATCAACGTGAGGACCAAAATGGTGCCAATGAAAGTCAAAGAAACCATAATGAGACTGAGAAACAAGAATAAAACTTTTAGCGACATCAGCCAAACCCTAGGCTTACCAAAATGAACTGTTTGGAACATCATTAAGAAGAAAGAGAGCACTTGTGAGCTTACTAACCACAAAGGGACTGGCAGGCCAAGGAAGACCTCCACAGCTGATAACAGAAGAATTCTCTCTATAATAAAGAAAAATCCCCAAACACCTGTCCAACAGATCAGAAATGCTCTTCAGGAGTCAGGTGTGGATTTGCCAATGACCACTGTCTGCAGAAGACATCATGGACAGAAATACAGAGGCTACACTGCAAACCATTGGATAGTCGCAAAAATAGGATGGTCAGGTTACAGTTTGCCAAGAAGTACTTAAAAGAGCAACTACAGTTCTGGAAAAAGGTCTTGTGGACAGATGAGATGAAGATTAACTTATATCAGAGTGATGCCAGAAGCAAAGTATGGAGGAGAGAAGGAACTGCCCAAGATCCAAAGCATACCTCCTCATCTGTGAAACAAGGTGGTGGGGGTGTTATGGCCTGGGCATGTATGGCTGCTGAAGGTACTGGCTCACTTATCTTCATTGATGATACAACTGCTGATGGTAGTAGCATAATGAATTCTGAAGTATATAGACACATCCTATCTGCTCAAGTTCAAATAAATGCCTCAAAACTCATTGGCCAGCAGTTCATTCAACAGCAAGACAATGATCCCACACATACTGCTAAAGCAGCAAAGGGGTTTTTCAAAGCAAAAAAAATTGTAAATTCTTGAGTGGCCAAGTCACTCACCCGATCTGAATGCAATTGAGCATTTTATATGCTGAAGAAAAAACTGACGGGGACTAGCCCCCAAAACAAGCAGAAGCTAAAGATGGCTGCACTACAGGCCTGGCAGAGCATCACCAGAGAAGACACCCAGCAATGGGGATGAACCACAGACATCAAGCAGTCATTGCATGCAAAGGATATGTGACAAATACTAAACATGTCTACTTTCATTTACATGACATTGCTGTGTCCCAAACATTATGGTGCCCTGAAATGGGGAGACTATGTATAAACACTGCTGTGATTTCTACATGGTGAAACCAAAATGTATAAAAATTGCCTTTATTAAAATTTGACAATGTGCACTTTAACCACATGTGATTTTTTTTTAATTACAAATCCCAAATTGTGGAGTACAGAGCCAAATAAATAAATGATGGGTCTTTGTCCCAAACGTTATGAAGGGCACTGTAAATTATGGGTACATTTTACTTGGGCATCTTTTATCTGCTTTTCAGAAGTATAAAAGGAAAAAAAGCGAATTTAAAAAAGCTGTTCACTTAATATTTACTCCATGAGAGCTGTGTGCTCAGTATGAACAATTTTATTATTATTCCTGAAAGTCCATAAAGAGCTCACATTCAACATAGGTTTGTTAGTAATCCTTCCACCCTCATCTCCACGTTGATATTGGACTTCATTAGTAGTCTGAAATGTATACTATTTATATACATCAACAAAGTATTGATCCATTAAACTTCAAATCTGATACTTGCATTTTGAATGGAGAGGAGCAATTGTTATATTTAGATTGTTTTCTGTTTTTGATTTGGCCAAATAACTACCAAAATTCCACAGGAGGATTTTTAACATTTTATTGCAGCCATACTGAGTCAAAAGGCTGCATTCTTGCTTCCGCCTGCAAGCTTTGAATTAAATTCTAAATTTTTATCAGAAAAAGCTACTTTAATCACAAAACTGGTGAAAATACTTGAAGCTATCTCTTGAAAGTTAGTTTGATGTTATGGGGTATTTTTATTTTAAATTTGGGATCCAAACCCTATCAGATATTTTTGATAAGGGAATTTAGTAAGAAATTTACTGGATAGGTACAAAGTGCGAGCAGAAAAGGTGTTAAATGTTAGTAGTACTTTAACCAGAAGTAAAAAGATTTTCTACAAGTTTATCTTTGCTTTTGTGAATTATTTATTAACTCACAAAAGGCAACTGCAAAGCAAAGACTTCCAAAATGCCTTTGTTTTGGTTGATCCTTGGTGTGAGTCATAGTCATATAGCTTTCTAACAGGCTCTTTGGCCTAATGTACCCCATCTCCACGCCTCCATTTGGCCCATACCCTTCTCAGCCTTTCCTATCCATGTATCTGTCCTTGTAAACATTCTGAAAGTACCTGCCGCAACTGCCTCCTCTGGTAGCTTGTTCCATTTATCCACCACCCTTTGTGTAAAAAAAAGTTTATCCTTGGTTTCCTATTAAATCTACCCCCTCTCCCCCTCTCCCCCAAGATCTGGTACAATGATATTTATTGAATAACACATTTAACACACTACAGCATGCTGCTTCTACTGTACAGCAGCATAGACTGATTGCACATGTCGGGTTGCGATAATATGAATGGTGTGTTAGTAGGCGGAGCTTCTGATAATAAAGCACTACATTGGTTAGTAAATAAAGTAACCAATCTACATCTTTTCTTGTAGGAATAAAAGTGAAACACATCTAAATTAAAGTGACAAATATGAATGAACACGTTACTAGGTGCTGAATGATTAATACAGTAACCAAACCGCTAATAGTACAGATGGTTCAAACAAAATCGGCGTATCAAAGGGGCGGCCTACAAAGCCGTCCCGCGTGCATATGGTACAGATCCGTGTCTCCTCCCTTCACTGACGAAATAACCGAAGACCTATGCGGCGAGAGCACTGGTGACCCGGGAAATGAACACGGCGAGTCTGGCGCGGGAGTAACAGAGCGTGAGGGAGTAGGGGGTTCAACAGCAGGAGAGCGCGAGGGAAGAGACAGTCCGACGGTAGAAGGGTAGATCGGATGTGTTGCACTTACCTGTATTAAACTCCAATAACCACTCCAGCCCACCTGCCCAACTGATCAAGATTCTGCACCCAATGTTTGATAACTGTCTTTGCTATCTACGATGCAATCTATTTTCATGTAATCTGTTACCTTGCTAATCTTAGCTGTAAACTTGCTACAATGTCTTGTACATTATCATCCAAATCGTTCAAATAAATTGTAGGTGGATAAATAAATAATGCTGGGTGAACTATTGTCATTAAGGATGGGCCTTGCATTGTTCATGTAATCTGCAATAGTTTGTGTGCTCATTCAGCCTAATAGTAGTGAAGAATGGGTTCTGGTAGTGTGGAAAACCTGGTTATTTCTCACAATACTTCAGTCGTGTTGTCAACTGATGCCGTACAGGGACAGTATTATGCCCTAAGACTGCGTATCCCTCTACAATTGGATCCTCGACTTCCTCATTCACAGACCACAGTCCGTTCGTATTGGTGGGAATGTGTCAGCCTCGATAACAATCAGCACGGGAACACCTCAAGGCTGCGTGCTCAGCCCCCTGCTGTACTCACTCTATACTCATGAATGCATGGCCGGTCACAGTGCGAACTCCATCATCAAGTTCGCTGACGACACCACTGTTGTGGGACGTATCACTGATGGGGATGAGTGAGAGTATAGAAGAGAGATCGGGCAACTGTTCATATGGTGCCAGCACAATAACCTGGCCCTCAACACCAGCAAAACCAGCAAGGAACTGATTGTGGACTTTGGTAGGAGTAGGATGGGGACCCACAGTCCCGTTTATATCAACGGGTCCATGGTTGAATGGGTCAAGAGCTTCAAATTCCTGGGAGTGCACATCTCTGAAGATCTTTCCTGGTCCGAGAACACTAATGCAATTATCAAGAAAGCACATCAGCGCCTCTACTTCCTGAGAAGATTACGGAGAGTCGGTTTGTCAAGGAGGACTCTCTCTAACTTCTACAGGTGCACAGTAGAGAGCATGCTGACCGGTTGCATCGTGGCTTGGTTCGGCAACTTGAGCGCCCTGGAGAGGAAAAGACTTCAAAAAGTAGTAAACACTGCCCAGTCCATCATCGGCTCTGACCTTCCTTCCATTGAGGGGATTTATCGTAGTCGCTGCCTCTAAAAGGCTGGCAGCATCATCAAGAACGCACACCATCCTGGCCACACACTCATCTCCCTGCTACCTTCTGGTAGAAGGTACAGGATCCTGAAGACTGCAACGACCAGGTTCAGGAATAGCTCTTCCCCACAGCCATCAGGCTATTAAACCTGAACATTCTGAACATTAATAATCCATTGTCTGTTATTTGCCCTTTATCAGTTTATTTATTCATGTGTGTATGTATTTATATAATGATATATGGACACACTGATCTGTTTTGTAGTAAATGCCTACTATGTTCTGTTGTGCTGAAGCAAAGCAAGAATTTCATTGTCCTATCAGGGACACATGACAATAAACTCACTTGAACAAACAGAAACCTTGTTCCGGTCAATCTGGGTTAGATTTGAAACTAAGATCTTCCTAGTGAAAGTCTACTATTCAGTTTTAGCCTCTTGCGGACTTAATTTCTTGCAATTCTAAATGTTATATACAGTGGAAGGAAGATTAAATATTATTTGTGACAAGTTATTGAACAGAGAGGTAAAGGTGATTCTTCATCTGTTCTAGATGGTGTTACTGATGGTCTTAAATCCGCCCCTCCGTTTGGACCACAACCTTGGCATAGTTGTCACAAACTCATCTATGTACGTCCCAACCACAAAACTGGTGTTCCAGTTGGACATTGGCCCATCCCTGAATCCTTCTGGCCAGACCAAAACTCTCCAACCCTAGTAAGTTTTTGCCGATCACTTCTGTTTTTGTCTGCCTTAAAGACATTGCATATTTAGTAACTGATTTCAAATACAGTAAACCCGTTTTAACAGATCCCTTTATAACGGATTTTGGCTATAGCGGACGGACCTGCTGACCAAATCCCGGCTCACACTGTCTCCCTGGTCACTTAGATCCCCGGTTTTCCACGCCCCCTGCAACTCATAGGGTGCACCAGTGAGCCTTTCACCCAGTGTATGGTCTGTTGGCGCAGCTGTTGAGGCTCATGTTGCAGCCCCTGGCGAAAGCACTTTTTTCAGCCGACTGACAGTATATGCTTGGTCTCCATGGGGCTCCCTTCCCCCAACCCCTAACATCACTTCCTTCCACATTCTCCCCATGAGTCGCCTGAAGAAAGTGCTGTCCCAAAGGTGAGCCGCAACAACAGCTGTGTCAACCAATTAGGGCAGCAGCTGGTGAAGGAGCCGCAGTGCCAAGCAGTGGCACCGGCACCTAGTTTTAAGGTGAACCGACACAGAGTGCTGGAGTAATTCAGCAGATTGAATCAGTCTGAAGAAGGGTCTTGCCATCACCTTACCATGTTCTCCAGCAATGCTGCCTGACCCGCTGAGTTACTCCAGCACTTTGGTCCTTTTGTGTATTAACCACCATCTTTCTTTCTTTGTTTCAACTTCATACAATGATAATACTATCCTTGGTTGTACTAGACAATCGGCAAAAACGTACATCTTCCCCCCACTCCCCTCCCCCCGCCCCTGCCACTATGGTCGATTATAATGAGGGTTTACTGTATTTGAATACATATTTATCTAAAATGGTGAAAGGAATGATTCTTTTGTCTTGTTATTTTTTTGCACAACAGCATTCAGTTATACTAAGTGCAGGAGTAACTCAGCATTACTCTTGTAATTCACCACAGCATTTTCAATGTTTCATTATTTAAATTATTTTCTGATATTCAAGAAAAGAATTCCCAAAGAAATATGCATTGTATATAAATATTATACAGTTGTGTTATTTTCATTCTGTCTCTTAACATTTAAAAGGCATAATATATACACCCAGATTTGGGGATGCCTTGGTTTACTGATGATTGCAACTTGAGATCTAGCATATGCAATTAACATTTTCATTACAGGTAACTCAATTCTTTCTGACTGTTTCATCTTTTAATTCAGCCACCTCGTAGTGCCCATCCAGTGGTGAAATTTTCTTGTGCTGATTGTGACCCAATGGTTATTGATAAACTGCCTTTTGATAAATATGAGCTGGAACCTTCACCTTTAACCCAATATATTCTGGAGCGCAAATCTCCTCTCACCTGCTGGCAGGTAAGATATCTTTTATGGTTTTGCGTTTTAGCATACCAACCTCAACATTTATATTCAGAGGTACTGATCAATATCTCATAGTCATAGAGTGATACAGTGTGGAAACAGGCCCTTTGACCCAACTTGCCCACATCGGCCAACAATGCCCCAGCTACACCAGTCGCACTTCCCTGCGCTTGGTCCATATCCCTCCAAACCCGTCTCATCCATGTACCTGTCTGTTTCTTAAACGATGGGATATTCTTATGATTTTCTGAGGTACAGCTCATAATTATTCAAAGTTATGCTGTAAATAAAACAGTTAAGCAAAGGTATTTGCATATTTCTGCAGGCACTTGGGATGAAGTGCATGATGATTCACAGATTTGGGGTGCAAGTACATTTGGTGTAGGAGAATATATAATGGCTCAAAACAAAGCAATCAAAAGTGATTTGTAATTTTCTAAGCAAAGGAAGTGGAAGGGTCTTAACACTGAAATTAGCCCTCAAATATATTCCCACCCTTAAAAGTTTAACTGTAGGATATTAAAGTAAGGTGTTTCTGTTAATTAAATAAGATAGTTTAAGGAGACGGTTTTGCAGTACCACCTCACTTATGTATTTATGAAAAGAAATACTGCATATGTGGTGATAATCCAGAACTTGAGAATGCCAGACAGAAACAGAAGTATTTGGGTTGTTCCTGTTTCTCGGTTGTAACCAGAGATGCTGCCTGTCCCGCTGAGTTATTCGTGACTTGCATATAAATTAAATACCTATTTTACATGATTGAATCTATCAAATTCAGCTTTTTAGAAACTAGATACATGAAGAACTCATATAGGTACTTCTAAATATAATGTTTGTTTCCATCACTTTTATACAGCCAGCTTGAGATCTTCAGGCTTTCCATGAAAATCAATGTCCTGAGCTTTCCTTTGATCCTCGCATCTATTTAAATCTGTATTGATTATTTAGGGTTCTCATAATTTAGTGCATTTCAATTAATACACCTCGTTATTCTTTGTTCCATTCACAAGAACTCTTGACTGGACGTTATTGTCATAACTATAATTATTCAGCCCTCGTACTTACCTTGAAAAAAAATCCTCTGCAACTCCTCTTGTGCTATCATTCCTTCCTATATTTTGGTGACCAAAACGATGGTGACTCAAAGCTGTTGAAGCTATGGTCTAACAAATGTTTTACATCATCTTGCTTGAACTTTCTGCTCTTTCTTTTCTGCTTGAGGGCCAGAATAAAAGTTCTATAAGACTGCTTTACCTATCCTGCTCCTTTCTGGAATTTGGCCAAGGATCCTGTTCCTGAACACCAGTATCCTACAATTATCACAAGCTTGTCTGGTCTCCCCAAATGCTGATGTAACTCTGGTTGGCTTAATAACATCAGTTAAGTTTGAAAACATAATTTTACATTGATGGTTTGTAAACAGCCTGGATGGCCTTACTACTGAAAGGGAGATTCTCATTTTGTTTTTATCCCATTGCTCCATGATTAAATAAACTGACACAAGTGTACCATATTGGCGATCTTCACAAAAGTATCAGTTTGTAGGAGAAGATTATAAAACTGTTGAGCGCAAAATTCTTGTGCATGGTGCAAATTTCTTCGTCCTCTATGCACATTATGCCTAAACAAAGAGGATACGAGCATATGCAGAGAACTTGTGCACTCAATTTGTATCAAGGATCATTTTAAAAGAGTCAAATTGAGGTAAAGTTGATTATGTACCATTACAGTTTTTTGTTAAATGATATTGTCTAACATTGTGTGCTCATTATTTTCTATTCTTGTATGCAAATCTGCTTAACAAGTTCAATGCCTACTTTTTGTTGGATAAAATTGAGTAGTTTTGTTAATGTTATAATGTTTGTCCCAAAATCTATGACGTTAAATTGATTTTTCAAAGAAGAAACAACAATAGGGCTGAATGAAAGTCAATATAGTAGCCTGTAGTAACAAGGAACTGCAGTTGATGGCTTATGGAAAAAAGAGATCGTGGATAGCTGACATTTCGGGTTAGGACCCTTTTTCAGACTCAAGTCTGAAGAAGAGTCCCGACATGAAATGTCACCTATCCATGTCCTCCAGAAATGCTATCTGACTTGAGTTACTCCAGCAATTTGTGTCAATATAATGGTTTCACCTGTATGTTGCTGAAAATTGGAAGGTTGGTGTCCTGAGTAACCACTTTCTATTTATCATTTGTATCCACTGAGAATGAAGAAGGCTAGCACATTTAATGCTGAACATTTTCAAAAGTATTAAATTGTTAATAATTTATGATACTCAAATTCTGCTGCTCGATATGATGGTGTAAAAGTAAAGCCAAGGAAATTTGCAGCAAAACCAGTGGCTCTGATTTTATTACTTTGGGCCCAATAGACTTTCATTTGTGGTCAGTTCTCTGCTAAATATTACTCTGCCATATGTAGAAAGCCCATGTTTGTCCAGCCAAATTGAGCAAAATAGGCTCCAAGTGGCAGCAGGGCTTGGTCGACATAATGGAGTGATGAGGATGGTTGGAGAAAGGACTGAGGAAGTGCCTTGACATGAAACATCACCCATTCCTTCTTTCTAGAGAGGCTGTCTGTCCTGCTGAGTTACTCCAGCATTTTTGGTCTTTCCATGAAACTCTCCTGTAAGCCTTTCAAACCTGGTGATGATCTGAAGTTTTGTCAGGATTGCAAAACATATTTCTGAGTTCCTCCTGACGTTTTGCAATTCAGACTTAAAAGTATTTATTAAAAGAAGAACTAAGTAAACCAAAAGTAAAAGGAAATGCTTGGCTTATTCTTCTCTTTCTGCCCAATGGTCTTAAAGTTCTAACTTTGTGCTGGATCTGAGAACCAATACCAATTTCTACTCCCCAACCCCCACCGCCAACCCACCCTGATCGTCTAAATGCTAGAGTTTCACAAAATCCAGGTCTGTCACACAGTTAATGCACAGGCAGAAAATTGCTGGTGGAGCTTAGATGGTAAGTTTGGGACCTTCAGGATAAAAGGATGTACCTTTAGAATGGGGATGAGGAGGAATTTCTTTAGCTAGAGAGCGGTGAATCTGGAGTTCATTGTCACAGACGGCAGTGGAGGCTAAGTCATTGGGTATTTTTAAAACTGAGATTACTGGGTTCGTGAATAGAAAGGGCGTCAAAGGTTGTGGGAACAAGGCAGGAGAATTGGGCTGAGAGTATAGATCAGCCAAGATTAAATGGCAGAGCAGACTTGATGAGCTGAATGGTCTAATTCCGCTCCGTTTTGGTTTGTGACTCGTCAATCTGAAGAAGGCTTCCTACCTGAAACATCACCTATCCATGTTCTCCAGAGATGCTGTCTGACCAACTGAGTTACTCCAGAACTTTGTATCTTTCTTTGGAAATGAACATATGAAGTTTATTGTACCTGCTGTGTTCTAAGTTGATTCCTGGCCCTGATAGATTCTTTATTTAAATAAATTTTGCTTTTGAATACTTTCCTTTTAAATACTTAATATAGTACTCTTGAGCTCTGGTTTTATTTTAAATTCTTGGAACTTAAGTTTTGAATTTGAACTCTCTTGAGATAAAAAGCTAGGATATCATGTGTGTCTTCCAATTCCCTATTTTCTTCTAACTTGCTTTTTTTAATGAAGAAAGTAATCCTTATTCTTTCTCTGCCCAGTGTAGGTGAACAACTTGCCCCATTTTCATATTTGACATTGATATGTCCACTCATTTATTTCTTGTTACAACTTAATATTTTCACGTAGCTATGTCTTCTAACTTTGCAAAGATGTGAACTAGGTACAGGGAATTTGACACCCAACAAAAACATGGTCGATGGCGGTCAATTGATGGCCTTAGTACTCTGATTAATAGTTTTGGGTCAGATTATCGTGGACCAAGGATATTAAGGAATAGGGAACAAAATTGGCTAAATTATATATTAACCGGCACAGTGGCGCAGCTGTAGAGTTGCTGCCTTACAGCACTTGCTGCGCCGGAGAACCGGGTTTGATCCTGGCTACGGGGACTGTCTGTACGGAGTCTGTACGTTCTCCCCGTGACCACATAGGTTTTCTCCAAGATCTTCTGTTTCTTCCCACACTCCAAAGACGTGTGAAAAATGTGTGTATGGTATATAGGTAAATTGGCTTGGTAAATATGTCCCTAGGACAGTGTTCATATGCGGGGATCGCTAGTCAGCACTGACTTGGTGGGCCGAAGGGCCTGTTTCCGCGCTGTGTCTATAAACTAAACTAAACCGTTAAATAAGTCTGAAGAAGGGTCTCGACCCAAAACGTCACCTATTCCTTCTCTCCATAGATGCTGCCTCATCCGCTGAGTTTATCCAGCATTTTGTGTCTACTAGACAATAGGTGCAGGAACAAGCTATTTGGCCCTTCTAGCCAGCACCGCCATTCAATGTGATTATGGCTGGTCATCCCCAATCAGTACCCCGTTCCTACCTTCTCCCCATATCCCCTAACTATGCTATTTTTAAGAGCTCTATCTAGCTCTCTCTTGAAAGCATCCAGAGAACCTGCCTCTACCGCCCTCTGAGGCAGAGAGGTACTGTTAAGTAAGGTAATGTATTTGAATGGCTGAAAGGGCAACTCCCCTCTGATCAGCTTGGCCATTGTGTATTTCAAACTCTTTGTTTTGATTTAAGCTTCTCGGGAACAGTGACAGGGATTACTACCAGGGATGGAATATTGACATGGATCACATTATAAGAAGTAATGAGTTAAATTTCAGATAAAAGGCGTTTATAGGAAATAACTCTAAGATAAACAATTTTTTAAAGTTATCCTAAACTTCATATTCAGTTTTTAAACTTGATCTGAGCTAGGCAATTTTTATTATTACAAAGTCATGTAGGCAGCTGAATTCCAAACTTGATTTCAGACTTCCTTTTTCATAGTCTAACTCATCCCATTGTCATTCCAGGTGTACGTGAACAACAGTGGGAAGTATAGTGACCTTGGTCATCCGTTTGGTTACCTGAAAGCTAGTACAGCTTTGAATTGTGTTAATCTTTTTGTGATGCCTTACAACTATCCTGTACTCCTTCCACTTTTAGGTAAGTATATTGTTTTAAACCCTGCTAATGGAGGGGCCAAGTTTTTAAGTGAACTATAAAGTCCTTGTGCCATCTCATTTTCTTTCGTATTCTTGTGAATTTATTGATAATGGTCATTGTCTATTTATTCTATGGGATGCAAATGCAGATGTATTACTCAAACTATTTGAATTAACATGCAATGTTTTGTTAATAAAGGAAATGCCATCTGAGTCAGTTTTGTAATGATGTTTGAATTAGACTTAAATAAGTGACTTTTAGCGGAAGCATCAATGAATATGATTGCAGGTCAAATCCTGCATATAAACACTGAAATGTCCAATGAGCTGTGAAAGTTCATTGCAATTGAAATCTCAATGCATTGCATGATTTAAAAAAAGTTACTTTGCCTTGTTGAACTATCTTAGCTGGGAAGAATATATATACAATATATAATATATAATATATATTATATATATTATATATAATAACTTGCTTGGAGTCAAAATTGTGCACCTTTAAGCATCTTGTGGTAGTGAAACCAGGATTCCTCTATTATTTGAAGTATTTTGTAATTAGTCTGTAGAAGCATAATTAAAAATGTTGCCTTTACCAATTGCTATTAAGTATAATCTCAATTGCTGTACAGTGCCACAAGTAAAAATAAATCTCTATCAGTGTGTGGTACACAAATGGGCTGCACCATTCCAATCACTGCGAACTGATTGCATATCTCGATGGTTCTTGTGCTCTTCATTGTAGCTTATTAAAGAAAAAAAATCAAGCAGACATGTTTCTTACCCATTTGACTTGTAGATTAAATTTAATTTCAAAGAAAATAATAAGTACTGAACGAATGTTGATGATATGGTTGAGATTTTAAATGTCCTGGTAGTGCTGTTGCATTGTTCACTTCAAGCTGTAGTGTAATAAATCTCATTTAGAGAAGCCATGGGGGGGGGTCACTGGCAGGCGCCCACCTCATTAAAGGTAAATACAAAAGGCTGATTTAGACTTCGGCTGTGTTTCTGCTCAAATGAGATTGCAACCCTCCACCCGTTTTGTTGGCCAGTTGCGATTTGTGACGCACAAAATGAAAATTGCCCATGATGCCTGTTTTCTGGAGAAACGTGGATGGAAGCACAATTAATTTTAATCGATCAATTAGCCTTGTGCAGAGGATGAGGTTTTAGGTTGTATCTGAGGAGAATACCATAACTTAAGTGCTGTGATTGTGTATTAGAGTCATCGAAACATACAACACAGATAAGGGCCCTTTTAGCCCACCTTGTCCATGCCGACCGTGATAACTATTTAAACAAACCCCAATTGCCCACATTAAACCTGTATCCCCTTATGCGTTTCTTATCCAAAAGCTTATTAAATATTTTATTATACCTGCTTCCACCATCCATTGGCAGCCCATTCCAGATATTCATCACCCCTCGTGTCCCTCTGATCTCCTTAAATTTCTCCCCTTTCAATTTAAATCTGTGCCCTCTAGTTCTAGGCTTTACTGTCTTAGGGGGAGGGGGTAATATGTTCTATTCTATTTCCCTCATATTTAAAAAAAAAACCTCAGCCTCCAAAATTCCAGTAAGAATACCTAGCCTATTCTATTTCTCCCTATCTGCAGCCCTCCATTCAAGGCAACATTCTGGTAATATATTGTAGATGAAACAAGATTAGGGATGTGTATAAATTGATTACAATTAAATATCATCCGGTTCTCTAAGCATCTAATGCACAATAATTATGAATGATAGAAGGCAAAGTTGCAATGTGATCCATTTCAAGTTGTCTAATAAACGGAGTCCCATAGAATGTTTGGTTTATCCATTTATCAATGCTCATATTAATGATTTCTTGATCTATCAATTGTGTATGTGTTTGACACAGAAATTAGCAGATTTATTGATCACTGACCTTTGCATTTGCAAAAAGGTCAGTGCTGTTTTGCCTTACAGTTCATTTTTGAACAGCCATAGAAAATCTGCTTTTGCATCTCTGCTTCTCGGCCTTTGCTGTATGATGCGTTTATTTGTTGTTCATGAATCTAATGATGGTATATGTGTGTGTGTCTTTACATGTCCAGAGAAATGCAATCAGCACGAACTGGGCCTGACCAATAAGCCTCTCTCTCGACTTCCTCTGACAGTCAGAAAACATGGTTCATTGGTCGACACCAAGGCCCGCCATTGCTGTTGCATTGTTTCATGGGTAGGTAACTTTTGCTGAACTCTGGTATAATGTAACATTTTCTCATGCAATTGCTTCCCTCCAATTTATTTAGATTTCATGAAGTTGCATTTTCATTTGTATGATTTTATTCTGGGTTATCATCAATAGCGAGTTCTATTAAAACCACCTTGGCAAGTTGATTGCACATTATTCACTGCTTCCTAATAAATGTGCAGCATTGTTCAGAGAATTGCATTAAATAATTAATTGGACAAGCAGAATGCAATATAAAATTACCCTGCTCCATTTATCTTAAAGAATTAATAATGAAGTTTAGTTTACCAAATACCCTGTGCTTGTAAACATTTATATCCAGCAATTCCACCGTGCAAAAAAAAATTCTCAATCAACCCAAATTGTTTCATGGCCTTAACCCTCTCCTCAACCCAATACTTTCTTTGAGAGCTCTGTATTTTTCCATTTCTGGTCGCTTTCTGTGCACCTGTATTTTCTTTAATCCCATTGTTGGTGACAATTCAGCAATTTTGCTATTTTGGGCAGTGAGCTTGAGAACTATCTCTGGTTTTATAGACTTCCTCTTTTTTTTAAGACCCATCTCCTTTGACTAAGCATTTAGTAGCTCATCTTTCAGTTTCCTCTTTTGGCTCACATTTTTTTAATTCCAAGACATAATCCAGGAAAGAGTTTACCTTAATGTTGCTATGTGAATCCAAACTCTTGGACTGAGCTATGAAATAAAAACAGCATACATTTATATAATAATCATATATTTCTTTAACATGGCAAAATGTTCCAATTTGCAGTATAAGAATAAGGGGTAGGCCATTTAGGACGGAGACGAGGAAAACTTCACCCAGAGAGTTGTGAATTTGTGGAATTCTCTGCCACAGAATGCAGTGGAGGCCAATTCACTGGATGTTTTCAAGAGAGTTAGATTTAGCTCTTGGGGTGAAAGGAATCAAGGGATATGGGGGAAAAAGCAGGAGATGGAAACTAATTTTAGATGATCAGCCATGATCGAAGGGCCGAATGGCCAACTCTTGCACCGATTTTTCTGTTTCTATGCTTCACAGATTTAAATAATCAAAATTTGACACTGCAATGAGAGGTTTTTAAACAATTGTCAAAAAGATGGGTCAGAGTAGAAAGGTGTCGAGGCCAAGAGAGAGAATTCTAAACCATGTGACATTGGTAGCTGAAAGTGCATCCACAAGTAAAATGGTTGGCTTATGTGGCATCACCATTGGAGACTTGTAAGATTAGTATAGATTAGACGTATAATAGTTCAAGGATGTAATTAAAGATGGGAGTTGAAGCTTTTGCTGGGTTGGAAATCATTCTTGGGCAACAAGCATAGGTCCATATTTTCAAATGTTCTCTGCCATTTAGAAACCTTTAGTTTGCAATGTCCTTCCCTTCATAGTGTTTGGTTTAACTTCCTCGTCACATCCAGAATAATGGCAATGACCATGACTACATTCACAAATTTAAATAGTTGATTTTAATTTGACAAGCTATCCAATTAAGCATTTCAAATACATTTTGAATTAACTTGGCGGAACTGTTTTGTTATTGAAAATTATGCTACCTGCAGCTTTTGGTTGGAAAAGACAGTAATGTCATTGCATTTTCTATTAAATTGTCTTGATAGTGTACTCAGATTCTTGGGACTCTTGGTCACTGACACAAGAAACTGCAACGATCCTGCTGCACATATCAAGTGGCATGTAGGAAAAGGTAGACACAATGCTGGAGAAACTCAGCGGGTGAGGCAGCTTCTATGGAGAGAAGGAATTGGTGACGTTTCAGGTCGAGACCATTCTTCAGACCCTTATTAATGTAGGAAAACATCTTTCAAGTTCTGTTGTATAACCTACAACTTGTCAAAGTAAATCAGCCAGCTCTGCTGTGAACTTTCCATTTGCTATGTGTGAACCTTTTCTCAGACTTCAGCATTTTACCAAGCAGTACATAAGTTTGAAGTTTGGCTTAACAAACAAATTGAGAGTTTTCCAACTCGTCTCCCTTCCTTCTTCTCTGCACTCTGTTGAAGAGCAGCGTTTAATGGGCAAATTGACAGACAATGGAATCATTTTTTTACAAATGATGAAAGCTCAAACTTTGTCACTTCCCTTAAATATGATACATCGGTATCCCTCAGAGCATTGATTTTGTTATAATGCCTTTGATCCTTCATTCCAAATACTGAGACACATTGCCCTCCACTTGTAAAATATAAATCTATTCGGGATGTGAGCTGTTGTGTTCGGATGCTGAGATAAATCCCTGCCATCTGCTGGCACACCTACAGCTATCAATTACCCACGGCTTATCGTGGGGAGGCTGGCTAAGAGACATGTGTTGAACAGTCTGAAGTGAGTGATGCAGAGCTGAGATGTGACCCTTGGGATTGCACCCTGGCCAGCATGGTGAATGTGGGCTGTTGGTGAAGACTTGCTGCATCTACTCCATGTGTTGACAGACTGCCTGAATCCTATCTGATCTGCTTATCAGTTTTGGATGTGATGAACATTGCTGTCTCCCATTTCACTTGGATGCAGTAATCTTGGTTGTCCCCAGCCCAGAAATTATGAATGGTAACAATGGTTGCTATTGAAATACTTGTTTACCTTTCGGAAATCACTGGGCTTGGGAGAACTGTGCAGCCAAACATAAGGGGCAATGGCAATTTCCATTACATTTGCAGAATGCAATGGGAGAGACTACAGGATCTGAGCTTTTGTCAACACATGGAGCAGTTTCTGTAAACCCCACAATAGCCCTACGCACACTATGGTGGTTAATGTGCAATGCTGAGCATCTGCACCACTTGACTTGGCCTGCTCAATTGCTGAACTCACGGGCAGTTTCTCCATATTAAGCTGTGGGCAATTTGTTGCTGCAAGTCTGCCAGTGGGTGGCATGGATTTATGCCAGGTGTCTGGCACAACAGTGGAGAAGGTAAGGATGCGCACAGCAGCACACATCAAGGGCAATGGTTCCCGACACAGCAGAGGGTAGGACAAGTTCATGCCAGGCTCCAAGCACACCATTGTTGTTTGTAACATTTTTCTTTCTAATGCTGCTCTGTCTGCTTCTAATGTTTGATTTAATTTAGTTTAGAGATACAGCGCAGAAACAGGCCCTTTGGCCTACCGGGTCCGTGCCGACCAGCGATCCCCCCCACATTAACACTATCCTACACCCACTAGGGACAATTTTTATATTTACCAAGCCAATTAACCTACAAACCTGGCCATTTTTTTGAGTGTGGGAGGAAACCAAAGATCTCGGAGAAAACCCACGCAGATCACTGGGAGTACATACAAACTCCGTACAGACAGCACCCATAGTCGGGATCGAGCCCGGCGCTGCGAGAACACTGGCGCTGCATTCACTGTAATGTAACAACTCTACCACTGTGCCTCCGTTCATACTCTTGTTTCTGAGAATGCACCCTGAGCGCTAGGCAATGTATTAGTATAATTAGCTTTCTCTTTCCCTGCATAAAGGTATTTGTAATAGTACTTAACTCATGATGACGACACATATCCCTGCACCCAAATTTATTTTGCTGCTGTTCTTGCACTTTGTTATGACAGTGACTTGATTTTGGGTAAGGAATGGCTTGAGGTATTTTAGGTGGTTTGCCTTATCAGATTGCAGATAAATTTAGGAGAGTTGGAGGTGTTGTGATTTATGCTTTTTAGGATAAAATGGCCTTATTACAGGTGATCCCTGCATTACGGATAACAATATATGTCCTTGCATAATTCACTATTCACCACCCAAACAAATCAGGGACGTGGAATAAAACTCACTCTCACAGAATTTGTGCGAGGGTCGGGGAAGAAGATAAACATGTTATTTTCTTTAAACTCACATTTCTTGACCCATGTGCAGATGGTGTGGCTTCACATTACGGAAAATTACAATACTTGCTTATTCTTGGAAAATAGTCCCCTTCCTTCCCCCCCGCCAAATAATGTGAGGATTGCCTGTAATTGAAAAATAAATCCACACTGCATCATTACTACTTCCAAGGTCTGCCAAATTAGATTGGCATTGGTATGAATTGGTTGGATTAAATGCAGCTGATTTTCAAACCAACGCAACTCCGGACTGGAATGGCAGGTTTCCATATTCCATTCTGTCTACCTAGTCCAGAAACAAGTATTATAAATATGCGAGTGGTGTATCTAATTCTGTTTTGTATAACACAGGTGTGACTGAATTACTGTGGTCTTTATACATGGTTTTTGACTGATTCCTACTCATTCAAAATTCCTGAAGCACAGAAATTGCTTCAACTTGTTTTATATTGGTGTTGTAACTCCATTGATATTGTCAGTAAATTTCAAGTACAGATTAAATACGGAAATGTTCGGTGCTTAATATCTTGGTTTAAATAAGATCTTATCTGACTGTAAAAGCGTATTCACAAATTAATGACTTGGCAAAAATAGTGAATCGCATTCTAAACCTCCCTGGTTATTGCTACCTTAAATAATTTTAGATTAAAATTTTGATTCTTGGCAATGCTGCCAAATTGCTCTGATGTACAAAAATAATTAATTTTTATATTTTTGTGACATTGTATTTTTTAATAACCTTTAGTGCAGCATAGGAAATATTTACGTGCAGAATAACATGAGTCTTTGAGAATTTCAGGGCATCGCCACGTCAGTTATAGTGTGGCCAAGTACAGAATACATTTCTGTCTAATCTGGTATAATGAAATAACTTTGGAATAGTGTCCACAATTCTGACACCAGCCATCCCTTTAAAACCATCATTATAATGTTTGGGTTTACTTCATGAAGACAAAATTCTGCTGTGTTAAAAAAAACTAAATTCTGCCCTATGTGCAGAACAAGAGCAATTGGTGCAAGTTGCCAGGAACCTAATTTAACAGCAATGCATAAGCGAATTGAATAAAATTGTAATGTGAAATGAAATACGGCAGGGACATGATAGAGGCATTGGCAGCCTTCAGTTTGGGAGAGGAAACATTAATTCAACACTGCTTTATTTCTGAACCTAGAGTTGCAGGGATATTAGTTTCTAGTCTCCAAACATTCCATTTTTAAATGGAATGTGCATCGGTGCTGCGTGCATTTAGGACGTATCATCATAGTCATAGATTAAAGTAAATTGATTAAATACTGAAGTATTTTGAATTCACTGTCAACCTACCATTGTAATTTGGAGGTGCAGGAGAGTTCAAACTTCCTATTTGATAGGTTAAAGCATATTTGATTTTAATCCCTCTTCTCCATATCCACCTCCAGCATGAAGCAGGTCAGATTTTTTAATGGCAGAGGCACAAGACCTTTACACTATATGTAAACTAAGGCCTGGGGAAAATCGCACTCTGCATATTTCTCCTGCATCAGAAAATAACCTTTGAATGTTTTCTTTTAAAAACCAGGTCAGCTGGTGTACAAAAGGGAATTGCTTCATGCACTTAACTAGTAATGAATTTTTTTTTCTGTTTTGCAGATGATTTGTTTAAAGTGCATAAGCTGAAGCCAGTTATGAAATGGCGACAGGCGTTTGAAAATTACTTGAAGACAATGCCTCCTTATTATATCGGGGTATGTAGAATTTAATATTCTGCTTTATTTGTAAATCTGATGTATAGTTATATGTGTAAATTATTTGCAGGTGAGAAGATTTTATTTAAGATGTGTGTAAGTTTTAAAGATGTATTATTTCTCAATTAAGCCATGTCTAGGGTGGGGGAGAATGAATTGTGGGTTAGAAAAGAAAGGATATATTTCAATGATTGGGTCAATAAATGTCGACGCACACAGTTATAGGCAGAATTTTATGGTGGAAAGGGTCACGAACTTCAAATTCTTGGGCGTGCATATCTCTCTTGGTCCCAGAACACTGATGCAATCATAAAGAAAGCACATGAGCGCCTCTACTTCCTGAGAAGATTATGGAGAGTCGGTATGTCAAGGTGGACTCTCTCGAATTTCTACAGGTGTACAGTAAAGAGCATGCTGGCAGGTTGCATCGTGGCTTGGTACGGCAACCTGAGCGTCCAGGAGCAGAAAAGGCTGCAAAAAGTCGTAACCATTGCCCAGTCTATCATCGGTTCTGACCTCCCTACCAGTGAGGTTCGGACTTGGGGGGCCGAAGGGCCTGTTTCCGCGCTGTCTTTTTGATCTAAACTAAACATTCGCGTACATTTTTCCGTGTTGAAGATATCCATCAGGCTGCTTGTTCAAATTTAGGAATCTCCATCAAGTTTTCAAATAAAACTTTCATGAACAGTGAGAAAATGATAGAAATTAGATTTATTTTAGAATCCTGATCAAATTGCCTCTGTGTTAGAATATGCGATCTCTGCCCATCTGCCAAATTGTGTTGGGTAGCGTTATTTAGTTTGAGTTTTGTTTTACTGCTGATTTGTCAACAGTGTTCAAGATATTTTCATATTGTAGCATATTTCTAGTTAGTTTATCAAGCATATTTAAGTACTAGAACTTTATTTGCTTGGTCTGTTACTGTTGAATAGGGTTGTGTTACAATCAGTCAGGTATCGTATTGCGTGTTGCCTTCTGAAAACAAGAAGGATGACCTGTAAAAGTGCCTGGCACTTTGGGGGTTTTGGACAGGGGTATTAAAAGTACTCATCATATTTATTTGAATAATAAAGGATCATATGCTTCTTGAAATGCATTAGAACAATCCAGTTAAATTTCATGCGTGAATTGTGCATTGCAATTTATGGAACATTGCTCACAATTAATCACAATTATTCTGCATTTAGCCTTTTAGTAATTTTCCACAAAACTGGTTGCTGTAAAGTGCTGTTTGTGCCTTGCATAAGTGGCATTGTTAAATTGGCATCTAATGTTTTTAATGAGTTGAAGACAAAATGTAAAAGCCTGGGAAACATGGAATACCAAAAAATGCTGCTACTTCTCAGGTCGTTTTGTATGCAAATGAAAAATTATAAGCCGTGTGCACCTATCATCTCCCCCCCCCCCCCCCCTCCCTTTTGTTCAGGTACTAATGTAACATTTATCTGACAGATGTCTAATCAGTGAGTAGTTTAAACCCAGTATGTTTATTGGTGTGCCTTTTTCCCAATCGATACTCTGACCTCTGCCTGCAGCATTTTCTGGTGCATGTTCTCAATCCATGTACTTTACTCAATTAGATGAAGATCGCTATGAGTCACCCAGATCAAGTAACCTGGTTTAGGTGTCCAAATTCCTCTAAATATCACTTATGACCTTTTTATTTTAAATATGCATCGTACAGACACATTGCATAATATAAAACACTCAATTTTGATCAGAAGATTAATTCGATTTGCCAAGATTAAAGCACACATTGATATTATTGCACCAGTAGGGTCAAATTAAATGTGGTCACTGAATCATTCATTGCAATCCAAAGTGGGAATTGGCATTTTAATTTTAAATTGTCTAACCTTTGACAATTGGTGTAGCCTTTGTCTGAATATAGCACGTGAAGATTTGGAGAGTGTATCTGATCTACATGTTAAATTGTAGAAACATTCCTTATGTCCAATTCCATCAAATGCATTTCTTGCAAATTATGACACCTATTCTTGTTGAATGTAGCTTGTACTTGAACTTTGTGTGAACTGCTACTACATTAAGTTGCAAAAATATGCTCATCAAAGTAATTGATTTAATGCGAAATCTTAATAAATTAATTATGAAGCTTTAATATCAATTTTCTTTGTATCAAATTGGTGTAAATCAGAACCTCAGAATGGAAATAATTCGGAGGGGAGGCAGGAGCGAGATGCACTAGCACTGGTTCACAGGGTTAGAGGAAAAATGATGGGGTTGCCCTTATGCTAAGTATAAAGATAGCCATTGATTTATTAAAAAGAACAACTTATTCATATGTGGTAAAATGTCATATTTTGAGGACAAGTTGCTCACACTTGACAAAACTGAACAAATCATCATCAAGTCATCCTGTTATAAATTCAGGAATTGTTATGATTTGTTATGGTTAAGCTTTTCTTTAAAGACAGTGTGCGCTTCTACATATTTTATTTGGTAGCCTGCGTCCGCCAGGTTATTTTAAAGCTTGTGTCAGTTGGCAAATGCAGGTAAAATCTTTTGATCCACAACTTGTGTTGTCGGCTTTTCTGAACCATCCTTGGTTTCATCTTCATCATAGGATGAGGGCTGGCCTGGATACAGAGCCATATTTCCTGCTTTTTATGTTCCCAGTAATAGTGGCATAAAATTGGATAACTAAGATCACATTGATTAGTGTGTTGTGGATGATGGTGTAAGAAGAAGTGCACAAATACTTTATCAGTTTGGTGAGTCAAGTACAGTAAACCCTCGTTTTAACAGACCCCTTTATAATGGATTTTGGTTATAGCGGACAGACCTGCCCATGTCACCCCCGCCCATGTCACCCCCTGGCCTCTGTCAAATTACCCCTAAGGTGTGAGGAGTGAGAAAGTGGGATAATGTAAAACAAATGTGAATGGGTGATCGATAGGGGCTGTAGAGTCCATTTCCATGCTGTATTTTTCAATCAATCGATTAATCAATTCACAACATGTCTTGCTAGTCCTAATCTTCTTGGTGCATCAGAAGAATTTCTGTTTGTTCTGGCAACCACCTATAGGTGAGGAATGCTAATATTCAGTGTCTTGGGTATGGATTGCTAGTCCCAGGCATCTTTACAACAGATCTCCATGGGTTTGCATTGCTTCACAATGTCAGAACTGCCAACATTGGGTGAGAGTGAGAAATCTGGACCCATCCTATGACAAGTTACCACTTAGTCGGCGTCAAGCTATGACAAGCTGTATTGACCGGCGACATAATTCCTCCCGAATTGGGACGTTCACCTACGACAACCTACGACCACACAGGCGACGACCTACGACAACCGGCCAACTTGCGTCCACCCGCAAACAGATACAACAAGCTACGACCCTGTCGGCGACAACTGAAGACATCACGTCACTAATTGCACTGCACTGTAGCGTCGGGGCAGTGGTGCGTGGCTTATTGCGTTTAACTTAAGCTTAGAAGTTGGGAGTCTAACTTAATACTTCTTTGTTTTTTTTCTGCCCATTTAAAACTAAATTCCCGAAAATGAAGTTAATACACGCTCACTTCATAGATAAATAAACAAAGTAATCATAAACAAAATACGTACCGTACAAAGTCACTGTCAGTGAAGCCGCGGAACTTCTAAATTCACCAAACTGCAATGATCAGCTGAGTTCGTCTGCACGTATAACGTACCCGACGTTACGCAATTCCATGTCGCGCGGACGTGGGCATAACGAACATATACATCTGCAGCCAATGGGAAATGGCGTATGGGAGCTCTATGACAGCCAATTTTACTTCGGATCATTTGTTGTCGGTAGATGTTTATGCATATAATTAGTGTGCGGTGGGCTTAAGCCAATCAAATTGCTCGTTCTTTACGGGAAACCCTCCGACAGAAAATTATTCTTATTGGTGATTGTGGCGGAGATCTGGAAGCCTTGGTCGAATAGAATTGTTCGTGACTCCCTGTATCTATTTATTTATTTTAATGTTTTTTAGCGAGAGAAATTCTGTGATCAGCGTGAGAATTGCATGAAATGCGTGAGACTCACGCTCAATGCGTGGGAGTTGCCAACACTGCAATGTTGGCATTGAAGTTTATCATGTGGCCTATGTAGAGTGTTGTGAGCTTCTTTGCAGTGGTGTAAAGGAAGTTTCTGGCTGCCTTTGCCTCTTCAAAAGACAGTGCTTGGAAACCACATAGATCAAACAAGTTCATATGTTGTATAACAGTAATACTTAAAATGCAGTTTGATTGGTGACATGAGATATTATCAAACATTCTGAATGTTCCAGGAACAGAATTATGAGCTGATTTTAATTTTTGCGAGTATTAATCGTAATTACAGTCAAGAGTAACGAAATATACTGCTGGAAGAAATCATCACATCAAGTAGCATTTGTGGAGGCGCAGAGATAGCCGATGTTTCAAGTTGAGACCCTGCATCTGACCTGATGTGAAACTTCCCTTTGCCTCTACAAATGCTGTTTCCCTGCTGAGTTCTTTGAGCTGTTAGATTTTTTTGTTCCAGATTTCAGCAAATGCAGTCCCTTGTCGCTAATTTTAATGTCTTTCCCCCTGAAGCACAGTGCTCAAACCTGAAGAATTATACTTTGCTAAGGTGGTGTATAATATTGGCAGGCGTGACATTTATCACTAGACTTTGCATTCTGATGATTCTGTGAGAGTGAAGGACGTTTGATGCAGTAAATATTTTGTTGAATTTCACCAGCCTTTGAAAAAAGCATTGAGGATGATGGGAGCTCCCAACTTGATTGCAGAAGGAGTGGATTATGGTCTTAGCTACAGTGTAATTTCTTACCTCAAAAAACTTAGTCAACAGGTAAGATTTTTTTCAATTTGTCTAACCACTTCTTTCCAGCATCCTTCCCACATTAGTTACTAGGGGATAACTGAATTAATTCCAGAAGCTCTTAAATATTTATTGTTTAGTCAAGTTTTATAGCAAGATTTGCAGCCAAGTTGTCCCAAGGTGAAAGCCATGTGTGAATTGTGTGTTGGTGAGGAAGTGACGAAGGTATTACACCCACTTTACGTGCGGCAAAACCAACTCCAGCTCAGTTTCTAGTACAGAATTTTTCTTAAGCAATCCCGCAAGATTAAAGATGATTTTTCTTCCACTCTGGTTTTGGTTTCTGAGGTGGCTGGTGAGGCCAAGGTGGAAACTGCAGACTCTTCTGCAAATGGGGTGGAAGGTGCCTGACAGGATGGATGTGTTGTTTGGGGGGGATGACAATAGGCAATAGGTGCTGGAGTAGGCCATTCGGCCCTTTGAGCCAGCACCGCCATTCATTGTGATCATGGCTGATCATCCCTAATCAGTACCCTGTTTCTGTCTTCTCCCCATATCCCCTGACTCCGCTATCTTTAAGAACCCTATCTAGCTCTCTTGAAAGCATCCAGAGAACCAGTGTCCACTGCCCTCTGAGGCACAGACTCACAACTCTTTGTGTGAAAAAGTGTTTCCTCATAGAAACATAGAAAATAGGTGCAGGAGGACATTCGGCCCTTCGAGCCAGCACCGCCATTCATTGTGATCATGGCTGATCGTCCCCAATCAATAACCCGTGCCCGCCTTCTCCCCATATTCCTTGATTCCACTAGCCCCTAGAGCTTTATCTAACTCTCACTTAAATCCATCCAATGATTTGGCCTCAACCGCCCTCTGTGACAGGGAATTCCACAAATTCACAATTCTCTGAGTGAAAAAGTTTTTTCTCACCTCAATATTAAATGGCCTCTCCTTTATTCTAAGATTGTGGCCCCTGGTTCTGGACTCGCCCAACTCTGCTTGCCCCTTATTCTTAAACTGTGGCCCTTGGTTCTGGACTCCCCCAACATCGGGAACATGTTTCCTGCCTCTTGTGTGTCCAAACCCTTAATAATCTTATTTGTTTCAATAAGATCCCCTCTCATCCTTCTAAATTCCAGAGTATATAAGCCCAGCTGCTCCATTCTCTCAACATATTAATGTTGATATTTTAATGTTAGTCTGCTGAGTCTCGAAGGAACAGCTTTGAGACTCAGGAACAGCTTCATTCCCAGAGCTATAGCGGCTCTGAACCGGTCCTGCTGAGTGCCCCCCACCCCCATGGACTATCTCCCTGGGATGGCCAAGTTGACAGACACATCTGCACTTTAGTCTGTTTTGACTGTTTTACTGTTCTAATGTTCTTTTTACAAACCTTGTTCTCTGGTTATCTAAACCTAAATTTTATTAGTCGTTTAAGTTATGACATTGGATGGAAGTTGCAAACCAAATCTCGTTGCACTTATGTGTAATGACAATAAAATATATTATTATTATTAATGTTTAATGTTTTATGTGTCATTAATAACTGCCACCGTATGCCATGTTGTCACTTGTGGGCAGAGCACCAAGGCAAATTCCTTGCATGTGAATACTTGGCCAATAAACTTATTAATTCATTCTTTCATCTATGGATCAGATCATTGATTCCAACTCTGGAATAGACCATAACTATCACTGCAAAAATAATTTCCTAAAAAAATTACCGTCACTGTAAAAAAAATCTCCTAAAAAGAGATACCATGTTAATTTGCACATGCTGTTCAAAATATCAGACTGTTAGTTCAAAGAAGAAAATTATAAATGCTGGTTTACACAAGAGGGCACAAAGTGCAGACCAGCAGGTCAAGACCCTTCTTCAGTCTCCTTTGGCTATGAGGTGCTGTTTTCCAGTTTGAATGTGGCCTCACTTTGGCAATGGAGGATGCCCGGGAACGAAATGTCAGTGTGGGAATGGGAAGGGAAGTTATAATGGTTAGCGACCATCATTAGGGTGGTCACCGAGAGGTGTGGAGAACAACTCCTTGGGTATTTTTAAAGTGGAGATTGACAGGTTCTTGATTAGTAAGGAGGTCAAAGGTTATGGGGAGAAGGCAGGAAAATGGGGTTGAGAGGCACAGATAGACAGTAGGTGTAGGAGTAGGCCATTTGGCCCTTCGAGCCATCACCGCCATTCAATGTGATCATGGCTGATCATCCCCAATCAGTACCCCGTTCCTGCCATCTCCCCATATCCCCTGACTCCGCTATTTTTAAGAGCCCTATCTAGCTCTCTCTTGAAAGCATCCAGAGAACCTGCCTCCACCACCCTCTGAGGCAGAGAATTCCACAGACTCACCACTCGCTGTGAGGAAAAAGTGTTTCCTTGTCTCCGTTCTAAATGACTTACTCCTTATCCTTAAACTGTGGCCCCTGGTTCTGGACTCCCCCAACATCAGGAAACTGTTTCCTGCCTCCAGTGTGTCCAAGCCCTTAACAATCTTATATGTTTCAATGAGATCCCCTCTCATCCTTCTAAACTCCAGAGTGTACAAGCCCAGCTGCTCCATTCTCTCAGCATATGACAGTCCCGCCATCAATGGAATTAACCTTGTAAACCTACGCTGCACTCCCTCAATAACAAGAATGTCCCTCAATGGCAAGAAAGCAAGGATGTGCATATTCTGCCTTTTTAGGGAGAACTTTTGTGCATTTCCAGTGCATGGATTTGAGGTCCTTAATGCAATCCTAATTTGTTGATTTTCCTTGATTGATTGTGAGTTTAGAATTCCCATGAATCATTGCGGTTATTGCATTTTTATACTTGAGCACATGTTTTCCTTTATCTGCCTGGTAATCTCTTCCCATAAATCAAATGGTGGAATAGTATGTTAAATTGGGCAACACAGTGGCGCGGCGGTGGAGCTGTTGCCTTAGACCCGGGTTTGATGCTGACCGTGCTGTCTGTACGGACTTTGTAAATTTTCCCTGTGACTGCGTTGGTTTTCCCTGGGTGTTCCGGTTTTTCCTCACATTCCACATACAGTTTAATTGGCTTCTGTAATTTGTCCCTAGAGTGTAGAATAGAACTAGTGTATTGTTGGTTGGTGCTGACTCGATGAGCCCATTTCCATGCTGTATCTCTAAACAAAATTAATTCAGGATTCTTATGTGGCTGCCCAAAGCAACTTGGATAGAAGCTCTGGCAATGTTGGACTGGGAGTGGCTACTGATATTGGAATGTTTGTTCTTCCAGTCAATTTGGTATATTAACCACATTATTTTTGTGCCTTCATGCTTGTTGAGGCTACTCCAAGCCTAAGAAGCATTTGAGAAGGCAGGATCAACACTGCCTAGATTTGGGTGAATTTTAAGGACTTTATTATCTTGGTGCCTCCTGAAATATGAAATACATGTCCTCCATTGTCCCGCCATAAACCTCCTATTGTTTGGGACCAATCTGCGGTTATTTTTGACTGACTACTGACTTTATCTTGAATTTTAAATTATTTCATTTGTAAAACACTCATTTGTAATTTTCAGGCTAAACTGGAATCTGACCGAATCATAAGTTCAGTGGGTAAGAAACCGCTTCAAGAATCTGGCATTAAAGTAAGGAATAGAAGCAATGCCCTCTCGTTAACACAGCGCAAAGACTTAAGGCAAATCTTGATGGGCATCACAGGAGAGCCTCCATACAGACTTATGGATTTAAACATGAAGGAGTTTACTGGCTTTCAAATTGGGATTCTGAATAAGGTAACACACCTTCAGGTATTTATTTTTCAGTGGAATTAACAATTATTACTTCAGTATGAACAAAGGAATTGCAAAGTTAATTGCAAATTTCTCCAGGGACCTGTCAGCTGGCTTGAAAATGGGAAATTCTCCTTTTTGACTTTGGAGGTCCCTTGAGCATCTGTACACTATCTTTGACTATCTGACACAAAAACTATAACTAGAGACATTGTGAAGAATGGTGGATGTGTATTGCCTCTTAAGTGATAAATAGGGTTATCTAAGGAAAAGTATTTGGAGCATATTAACAAAAGATTGTTTCCCGATGACACTTCAAGTTGGACCCATGAAAACTGCAATCTGCTGAAATATATGTTGGAAATATTTCAAATATTCCAGTTACATATTTTAAAATGTTATTGAGAAGCAAAATGCTGTACCAAGCAAAAGAATAAAATTAATGCTGATTGGTGCTGAATGTGATTAATAAGAACTCTCCTGTAATATAACCTTACAGTATGAGTTTCACTATCACTGAATCAATTTGGGGCTCACTTAAGTATCGCTCAAGAAGCAATTTGCTCAAAGTTATTTTGTTCAATGTTGAGAATTGGATTGCAATGATGAACGTGATCCAGAAACCTGGGGAGGGGGGTGGGATCGGAGGAAACCTTTATCGGCCACTTACCTCGATGGAGATGCGATTTTTCTCCGTGTTGCATCTCCATCCCTCCTTGCGGCCTACAACGTGGATTGGTGCGGCCTTTCCAGGAGACCGGCCCGGAGCTTCAAGCTGCGGGTGCTGTGCTGACTTACCATTGCGGAGCCTGGGATCTTTTGCCGAGGAGCGCCAGTGTTGGGGCTCCGATCGGGGGGGCTTGTGGACTTTAACACCGTGATGTCTCCGGTAAAAAGCGGCCGACTCAGAAGTTCCAATCCGTCTCGACGCTGGAGTTTCGATCATCCCGATGAGAGGGCTTGAACAGCGGACCCACAACAACGGCCCCGTTCAAATGCCCCAACCACGGGTGAACAAAGGAGGAAGATGACTGAACTTTATTGCCTTCCATCACAGTGTGGAATTTTGATTCCACTATGATGGATGTTTATGTTAAACTTTATTTTATGTGCTCTCTGTATTGCTTTTTTACTTAGTATGGCTGTATGGTAACTCAAATTTCACTGTACCTTAATTGGTACATGTGACAATTAAATTGAACTTTGAATCTTGTAGAAAAACTGGCCAATTTTGGAATGAAATTTCCAGAAAACTCATATGAGCTGATCACCGGATTCTGTGGGGTGAATTTCTGGTTCAATTACTGAAAAAAGCATCTTGACTGAAATAATTATTTGTTAAACTATTTCCACTTATGCTAATTATTGAACAATGCATCATTATTTCCTGATTACTCCCCTGAATGTACATTGATATCTAGACATTTTTTGAGGTGTATTAATGAAGTACATCTCACATTTGACCTGTTAGGTTTTCTGATGCTGAATGATGCTGATGCTGAATGAACTAGAGTTGATTATGACTTCTGAATGATGATGAACTTATTGGGCAAATAGCTCTTTCGAAGATGTTTGTTTAGTTTAAAGATATGGCATGGAAAAAGGCCCTTCAGTCCACCGAGTCCACCCTGACCATCAATCGCCCCGTTCACACTAGTTCTATGTTATCCCACTTTCTCATCCGCTCCCTACATAGTAGGGGCAATTTACAGAGGTCAATTAACCTGCAAGTCTTTGGGATGTGGGAAGAAACCAAAGCACCCAGTAGAAACCCACACAAGCTTCATACAGACAGCACCCAAGATCACGATTGAATCCAGGTCTCTGGCGTTGTGAGGTAGCAGCTCGACCAGCTGTGAACCATTGCAATATGGTGGAATGGGACATTATTGCAATTATGCGAGTCTTGTTATCAGCATGTACCAGCAGCTTCAAAAATCAATATTGTTCTTTAAATAAAGGCCACTGGATTTAAAGTTAGTATTTTGACGTTTAACTAGCTACAGTACCTTCCGTAATGTTTGGGACAAAGACCCATCATTTATTTATTTGCCTCTGTACTCCACAGATTGAGATTTGTAATAGAGAAAAAAAAATGTGGTTAAAATGCACATTGTCAGATTTTAATAAAGGCCATTTTTATACAATTTGGTTTCACTATGTAGGAATTACAGCAGTGTTTATACTGCTCTGCCAGGCCTGTATTGCAGCCATCTTTAGCTTATGCTTGTTTTGGGGGTAAGTCCCCTTCAGTTTTCTCTTCAGCATATAAAAGGCATGCTCAATTGGGTTCAGATCGGGTGATTGACTTGGCCACTCAAGAATTGACCATTTTGTAGCTTTGAAAAACATCTTTGTTGCTTTAGCAGTATGTTTGGGATCTTTGTCTTGCTCTAGAATTAACTGCCGGCCAATGAATTTTGAGGCATTTGTTTGAACTTAAGCAGATAGGATATGTCTATACACTTCAGAATTCATCATGCTACTACCATCAGCAGTTGTATCATCAATGACGATAAGTGAGCCAGTACCTTCAGCAGCCATACATGCCCAGGCCATAACACCCCCAACACCGGGTTTGACAGATGAGGTGGTATGCTTTGGATCTTGGACAGTTCATTCTCTCCTCCATACTTTGCTTTTGCCATCACTCTGATATGTTAATCTTCGTCTCATCTGTCCACAAACCCTTTTTCCAGAACTGTGGTTGCTCTTTTTAAGTGCTTCTTGGCAAACTTACCTGCCCATCCTATTTTTGCGGCTAACCAGTGGTTTGCATCTTGCAGTGTAGCCTCTGTATTTCTGTCCATTAAGTCTTCTGCGGACAGTGGTCATTGACAAATCCACACCGGACTCCTGAAGACTGTTTCTGATGTCAGATGGGTGTTTGGGGATTTTTTTAAATTATAGAGAGAATTCTTCTGTCATTAGCTGTGGAGGTCTTCCTTGGCATGCCAGTCCCTTTGCGATTAGTAAGCAAACAGTTGATTTTGGTAAGCCTAAGGTTTGGCTGATGTCCCTAACAATTTTATTCTTGTTTCTCAGTCTCATAATGGCTTCTTTGACTTTCATTGGCACAACATTGGTCCTCATGTTAGTAAACAGCAATAAAAGTTTCCAAATGTGGTGGAAAGAATGGAGGAAAGACTAGGTGCTGAGAGCTCCCTTATACCTGCATTAAGGAGGCAATTAAACACACCTGGGTAATTACAAACACCTGTGAAGCCATGTGTCCCAAACATTATGATGTCCTGAAATGGGAGGGCGATGTATAAACACAGCTGTAATTTCTGCATGGTGAAACTAAAATGTATAAAAAATACCCTTTAATAAAATCTGACAATGTGCACTTTAACCACATGGGTTTTTTTTCTATTACAAATCTCAAATTGTGGAGTACAGAGGCAAATAAAGGAATGATGGGTCTTGGTCCCAAACATTGTGGAGGGCACTGTATGTTCATACAGGTTCTAAGACAAGGTCTTAGCTTTTGAAATTATTTATGGATGTTCTGGCACTCTTTCTTTATAGGAAGTCATATTTCCTTCTCTTGTGTGCAACATTCAGATAACAATCATGTCGAGAGTCCAACTAAAGTAATTGTAGAGGAAGTTTGACGTTTGCAAAACCATTCCGTTTTTCTGGGTCTATGAAAGGTTCCACACTAACCCAAAATGTACTCCACACCAGACAGTTGTAGTACAACTTTAACTACAGATGTGCCATGCTTCAGGTCCTGGTTGTTTGAGGTTGCCTTTAGTGAATGTTTGATATGCAAGGTCATGTAATGTTACTTTCGTACTTGAATTTATTAATTAAAAAAAAATTATTTTGAAGGATTTGAAACCTCAGAGTTACAAAAATGCTTATGATATACCAAGACGAAATCTTCTGGATCAGCTTACACGCATGAGGTTAAACCTGTTGAAAACTCCACATGGTCCATTGAAAGGACAAGATGAAGGTAAAAATGGTCAGGGCTAACTATTTATGTGCCATTTAAATGGATGCAATGATAATAGGTCAAGCACTATTGGGGTAATTAAGCACCGTTTTCAATATTAGTTACGTTTTAGTTTAGTTTAGAGATACAGTGCGGAAACAGGCCCTTCGTCCCACAGAGTCCGCGCCGACCAGAGATTCCCATACACTACACTATCCTACACACTCTAGGGTCAATTTACAATTATACCAAGCCAATGAGCATGCAAACCTTTGTCTGGAGGAAACCGGAGATGCCGGAGAAAACCTATGCAGATCATGAGGAAAATGTACGAACTCCGTACAGACAGCGCCCGTAGTCAGGATCGAACTTGGGTCTCTGGTGCTGTAAGGCAACAACTCTACCACTGCACCACCATGCCGCCCTATATTAATCACGCCAAGCAGAAGCAATGGGGGTGAAAAAAAATAAATGGAAGATGTGCTTTAATGACACTGTTCTCCATTTTGTTTTGCACCAAAGCAGTCCATTCTATAATGTGTAAGGCAGTTTGAAATGAACGATTAAATCTGTTGCCATTGACCTGAAAGACCAGATTATCATTTGCAGGTTTCAAACTGCCAAACACATATGATCGCTAATAATGAAAATAGCTGATACATAATGCCCAGCAGCTATCTTGGTTGTGCTTTTCATTCTAAGATTTAGTCTGTTTAAACTCAATGAGTTGGGTATTTTGGACAAGCGAATCTTGATGCTCACTTAGCTTTTGTGATGCACGCTTACCTGAGGAAAGTTCAAAAATGCTTTGGCTCTATTCCAATATACTGCCTTGATTTAAGAAGGCAAATAACCCAGAAAGAAAAGCACATACCAAAGTCAATTGCAAAAAAAGTTGCAATATTAAGAACTTCCTTGGAATTTAAGAGCATTGAAAGAGAAGGTAATTTAAAGGTGAGTTGAAAGAAGTAGAATTGTAAAATTATCTCTAGGCTGTGAGGCTAAGAGAGTTGGAGATGGAGAATGGTGAGTCCTTGAATGCACATGAATGCCAAGTAACCAAGTTTTAATTTTGTGCTTTGTCTTACAATGGGGCTTGATCTTCCAGTTTCTTAATTGCCGCAGAGGCAGCCTTTTACATTGAAGCTTGAAATGTCAAAAACCTTTTCAAAAGTTATTGTTTAAGCTCAGTTAAAATGCAAATAATTTTAATATCCTGGAGTAGTTAATCAAAGGTGCATAACTTTCTAGTTCATTTATCATTTTTTTTCTTGGGTTTTTCAAACCATCTGTGAACTTAGTTTAGTTTATTGTTACGTGAACCAAGGTACCATATTTTTCTAAGAAAGCATTTCCATCTGCTGTATTTGGATCTGTTTCTGTAGAACCCCTGATTGTTGTATGTAATTGTCCCAGTATTTTAGAATATTTGATGATTATTTTCGTTTGTACAGTGTAGCAATGTTACAAAATGTTGAGATTTAAAAAGTCAAGTCTGCAATTTATCCCATCAGATAAAGCATAAAAAGAAGTTTAATTTGACACCTAATTCACTTTCATATCTTCAGTATTAAAAATGTTATGGCCATTTTCATACTCAGAAATTAGCAATTGCTTTTCCATTGACTTAACACAAAAGCTGTGATCAAGGACAGTCAAAAGCCCATAACTTTCTTAAAAATTAAGAGAACTGAATGAAATGTTCAGTTATTATAGATTGAAGCATTCTGAAACAAATATGAAACAATGTTACTTGGATGACCTGAAATTAAAGCATATAATTAGTTAGTTACCTAATTGTAGCTAATTACAAAATTCAATTACTAGATCTAAACATCTATCCATTTCTTAAGAAAAGATTAACATTTTTTAAAAGTCTAATTGTCCAAATAACATTAACACAAGAATTCACAATATAACATGATTTTTAAATCTCATTGTCATGAATTTATAGGCCAAATTGAAGGAATTTAGTGTTTAATTCCCGTAAATTAATGGTCATTTAAATCAACTTGCGAGTGGGTTTTTGTGGAATGCGATCGTTTGTAACATTGCGGTTTGTGGTGAATTTAACCCCCAGTCGGCAGGAAAAATACTGCCGTTTCGTATATTTTTTAAGTCACCTTTTCGCAACATGAAATTTTGATTAAAGGCTTCCTAAGAAGCATGTTTTTATGTAAAAATAAACTCTTTTGTCCCCTACGTGAGATCCATCCCGTTGTCGGCGTTCACGGCTTTAGACGATTTTTAATTCACTCTAACAATTAAATTATTCGGCGCATTTTAAAAATAAATTCATAAAACAAATGTCGGAGCAATTTCTCTTCAGCAACTAAACCCCCTGAGATTAATCGATTTGAATGGTCTGGAGTAAACGGCATTTAAAACCCACCCCCCTCTCAAAGGCGCCAAAGTCGCGCACACGGGCAGTGGCAGAACTGCAGCGCTGCTAAAGGTACGTTTTGTAACATACCTATATAGTGCACTCCATTTCATTTCTGTAGATATGCTTAGTTAATTCCAGCTTTTATTCTGCTTTTGTTCCTGGATGCTGTAATATTGGAGTGGTATTTCAGAAGACTCTTTCATATTATTACTCAGGTTCGCTGTGAGTGAAAAATTGTGAATTATCCATGTTTTTTTTCCCTCTCCAGATCAGATGCACAGTGTCCCAATAGCACAGATGGGAAATTACCAGGAGTTCCTGAAACATGTGCCTTCTCCCCTGCGTGAACTTGACCCTGATCAGCCGAGGCGATTGCATACATTTGGGAATCCTTTCAAATTGGATAAGAAGGTATGTACCTATATATTTAAATTTGGGCAGCTGCAAATTGAGGGTTCCTTGACCTTTCCAAAAGAGGTTGTGCACTTTCATATCCATCCAAGGTGTTCAAACAAATATTTACAGCTGTACTCTGGCTTAAGTCTCTTGAGCTGTCAGATGTTTTCTGTTTTTTCCTTAGAGCTATTTTTAGCAATGTTTAGGGCTATGAAGCCATAAGTAGTATAAATCATTCACCCTCTTGAGACTCTTGACTGGTTTAACTTGAGTACTCTTGCTTACATAGAACATTTTGTATATCTCAGTTAAATCTTCATAATGCAGATGTCATCTACTTTGTGCACACATTCTATTCGGGAATGGTGGAGGAAGCAAACCTTTGTTTAATGCAAGCCTCTGTGCATATGTTGATTGAATTTGGAATGGACAAAGTGTTGCTGTATAATATTTCAAGTAACAAGCAAACTGAAGTATTTTATATCAGATCTGACATGATTTACCTGGATAGCATGCAACATAAAGCTTTTCACGGTATCTCTACATAATAATAAACCAGTGCAACAATCATTGTGTACTAGAATACAATGCAAAACAAGGTTTTTCATGCTATCCAGGCAAATCGTGTCAGATTTGACATGCCTACCAATACCGAAACTGCCGTCAATGGACACCGACCAGTTCAGTTTTAAAACATGATGAGGCAGTAATGTAAGAACTTTGAACTCAATTTTAAAGCTTCTTTGAATGCCATTCAATGTATTTAAGTAAATCTCAATATTTTCTCATTTGGCTATGGAATTTATTTATTTGCGCATTCCACAAGGTCTGATTTGCGAATTAATCAGACAGCATCAACTCCATGTATCAAATTGGAGACACATGATACGTGTATCTCCACCTTATCGCAAATGTCCCTTTTATACTTTTCACATTCCTTTTGCATATGGAAACACTCCCTCAAACAGCTATGTTTCTCTCCTCAGATGTTGGTTGACCTGCTGAATATTTCCAGCATTTTGTTTTTATTTTGTATTTCAACACAAGCAGTCTTTTGAGTTTCTTATGCAATTTCTGCACACAAACCCAACTTACGGGAGAATAATTTAATGTGTATTGTATCCAGTAGCATTTGAGATGCTTTTAATTATGGGTGAGCGTCAATGGCGGGTGTTATTCAACAATGGGACTTTCAACTGAGGTTTACATATTCCTTGCCACTAAAGTGCAGTGCACATTGCTGAAACCTGTGGTCTTTGTTCTCTCCTTCCTTAAACTAGAGGCGATGATGTTAGTAGAAAGCCAAAGGATAAATTACAGAATAATTGAGGAAACTTCCCTCTGACTCTTGGCAGACTTGCATATTTGCCCAATTTTTTGCTAGAACAGAATCACAGCTTTTGAACAAGCTATCTAATTACACTCATTCCCGTGCTCATTGCATGTAACTGAATATTTTTTTAATTCTTTATTTATTCCAATGAATTAGTTCACACGATTTTCTGGTACAGCTCGTTTAATCTCACCGTGCCCGGTTTAAAACTTGCATTTCACTTAAAATTACTGTGAATCTAAAGGCGTACTCTATATTGCACCCAGATCACATGGTTGCAGATGTTCTAAAGTTTGAGTGCTGTATGTATAACATTTTTGTGATGTAATTTTAATTTCGTTTTTGGGTATGTGATGACAGATTATTGATAGATAAGTTATTGATAGATAGACAGAGACTCGTATCTTTGTGGACACGAGAGTTACGGATATTTGTGTTGCAGGGAATGATGATTGATGAAGCCGATGAGTTTGTGTCGGGACCTCAGAACAGAAGCAAACGACCGATGGAGCTGAATGTGGCAGGAATTCCAAAAAGACGTCGTTGTATGTCACCTTTATTGAAAGAGCATCCACCAACGCCGTCAACAATGGCTAATCACAGCGATGGCAAGGGCCCTCCCCTTTTACCAGTTATACAGCCACAAGCAGATCTTATAAAGCCAGTAGCTGTAGTTTCAGGTATGGGCAAATGTAATTCAATCAATGCCGAAGTTATTGGGTTGTTATGGATGTCGTATCATGAATGTTTGAGAGAACCAATATAATGTGGCGTGTATGAACTAATGAGAATTTTCATCACAAAAGGAAAATATACTAGCCATTTCTGTTGAATGCATTATACTTAAACACAGCAGCATAAATAAATTTGTCTTTTAGGAGGCTTTTTTCATTACCATCTTCCTTCCAGAAATAAGCGCTCTCTCTTGAGAGAGTGATATAGATAGACCTTGCTAGCTAAATAGCTAGATATTTGGATTGTGTTGTCGGGAATTCTGAGAATTCTGAAGAATAATAGATTATAATATGATTAACCTTAGAGCTCACATCCTTCCTTTGATATTGTGCTGGAGAGTTGTATCGTTGTCAATGTGTATGGCCAATGTTTCCCCGCTCATGGTTTCTACACAGATTGACTTCTTCCTGCAAGTTCACAAACTTTGCAGAGTACCCTTTACAGCCCTTTCTGCTTCTTCTCCTTTCTCTCATTTTATCATCACTTTACGTAAGTGCCTTTTTCCAACAAATCAATGTTCAGCCCTGTATATAATGTGACAGGTAGTCTCCAGGTTACCACAGGATTCCGTTACTGAAAACTGTTTGTGACCTGAACTGTTTAAGTCAGAAATAAGCATAAACAGTGTGTGGGACAGGATCACAGAAACAGCTGTGACAGGAAAGCAAACAGGCCTGGGTAGCGCTTACTGCCAGCTGGTCATGCTGGCTTAATAAGTGAGCAAATGAGTCTGCTCAACTCTGCTTGACTCCACCCAGCCCCTGATTGTGTGGCTCGGGATTGGAGGGGAAGGGGATGCAGAGAGAAATACCCCATTCCCACCTGACAGAAGATGCCTGCAGCATCCTGCTTGTCTCCAGGCGTTCGTCCATATGTGCACGGTGTCTATAAGTCAAGCATTCTTAACCTGGGAAGACCTGTAATCATTTACTATCCTGTCTGGGGAACCCTGAAAGAGAGTATGCCGTCTTAACCACTTTGATGTCTGTGGTTTAGCATCTGTTTCAAGTCCTATTGCTTAATCTGCTTCTCTGATACTGTGAAGTTGATGACTTCACAGATTCGTAACTTTCAGCATTATTTTGTATCCATGCTTAAACTTTGAGCATGGCTTTCAACACTTGACATTTCAATATATTGAGTTTGATCATTTGGTGTGACCAAACTTAGTTTGTCCTCATCGTTCAATGTTTGCAGTTTACTTGCATTCCATTAGTACTTCAAGGTGATTGATCCTCAAGTGTTTGGAATGGAACTTTAATTATCTGCCAAATGACATGCTACAAACTGAGCAATGGTAAATATCAGCCGGTTGTGCAGGACTGGATCCTGTGGAAGTCCAAATAAACTTTATGTACATTAATGGTAGAAGGGTAACTAGAGAAGTTTATGGAGTCCGTATTGATGAGTTGAGCCGAAGGACCTGTGTTTGTTTTTTATGGCTCTCTCGGCGGGTGAAGCCTGTGCGATGGTCATCATAATGATTAAAGGCTGTTGGTCACGACATTGGGAGAACTAGCTTTTGTGCTTTAGGATGTTGTGAGATCTGGCATATATCTGATTAAACAGGCACATCCTTTGAACAGCTGCACTGAAATACCAGCCAATATTTCTGTGTAAGAACCATTGTATGGTATCCATAAGATATAGGAACATAAGTAGGCCATTTGACCTATCGAGTCATCGCTACCATTTGATTATAACTGATCTGTTTTCCCCTCTCAACCCCATTCTCGTGTCTTCTCCCCAAAACCTTTGACGTCCTTACTAATCAAGAATCTAGCCATCTCCATTTAAAAAATTCCCAATGAATTGACCACCACAGCAGTCTGGCATGAATTCCACTCAACTTGTCAACTTATGTTCTAAATCTAAGCTGAGAGTGCTAGCATTGAACTGAGATGACACTCAAAGAAAACTGGGCTGAGTATGCGAAAGAGTAGGCAAAGTGAAGAAGGGTAGTGACCCAAAACATCACCTATCCATTTTCTCCAGAGATACTGCCTGACCCACAGAGTTACTGCCACACTTTGTGTTGCGCTTAACATTCCAGCATCTGCAGTTCCTTGTGTCTCCAGTGTATTTTGTTTAATTAACACAAGAATTAGCAATAATTTTAAATGTGCGAATTTTTGTCTCCTGCATTAATAGTTATCCACTGATTTTTTTTTTTTCTTTTCCAGAGACTGAAGAAAATCAGGCTACGTGTGTTGACTACGTTGAAAACAATATTGCAGACCCACTTCCAGTTGAAATTCCACCCCACACACTTGAATTAGCAGCACCTCTGATCCATGCAACATCTGGCTCTGTGGATTTTGCAGAAGAATTTGCAAGTCATGAGATGGACGGTGGTCTTTTACTTGTCAATAATAATTCTATTGATGGTGTTGATCTTAACCATGAGGAATCAAAGGACAGTGACGTATGTCAAGATGGACATTTGAACAGGTCTTCACCAAATGCCATTAAAACACTTATGAGGTCAAAGCAACAAGAGACTAATATAGAGTTAAGGACACAAATTTTTAAGGAAATTCGGAAACCTGGCAGGCGTAAGTATGATTTAAGAATAAATTGTTACTTGCTTTGCTCGCTCGAGTAATAGTCTTCAACGATGTTTCTATTACAATTATTCGGAATTTATTTCTACCTCAGAGAAATTAATGTTGGCCATTTGAAGTCTGAAAGAATTGTTGGTCCATATCTCTACTACTTCTACTTTGTGAGGGTCTATTCCAGAAGCAGGCTCATTGAACTTGGTTTCATATTCCTTGTGTTAAAGAAGGAACTGCAGATGCTGGAGAATCGAGGGTTACACAAAAAGCTGGAGAAACTCAGCGGGTGCAGCAGCATCTAAGGAGCGAAGGAGATAGGCGACGTTTCAGGTCGAGACCCTTCTTTGGAAGAAGGGTCTCGACCCGAAACGTCGCCTATCTCCTTCGCTCCTTAGATGCTGCTGCACCCGCTGAGTTTCTCCAGCTTTTTGTGTAACCCTTCATATTCCTCGTGTTTGGTTTCATATTTCCAACTGCCCTCACTTAAACCATTGTGACCTGTCACATGGTCAAGCCTTTATCTTTTGCCATACTTAAGAAGACAAACTATAGCAGTGTTTAAGATGGTCTGATTTAACCTTGAACTGTGGATCAGTTTCAGTTTCCAAATTGCAAGGGAATCACAGAAGTCCTGTGGTCCAGGTCAAATTCCAGTCTAGACATTGTTCTGCAGTGTACATCTTTCAGTTCCAATCTGTATTTTGTTGGACACTGCTTTTCCAAGTCCTTGTCAAAGCCATAATACCACTTGGCTGATGGGAATTTAATTTATGATCTACCCAATTAAATATTTCTGATTATAATCATTTCAAAATAAAAGTGTCATGATCAGATAGAGCTGATAATTAACTGTTTGGGAGTTTAACTCTGTATTTCACTTAATTTTATTGGAATACACAGTCTGGCCCAGCTGTTCACAGTTTCTTTTTGGAGTTTAAATCCTTGAGTGGAAGTAGCGTGAGTCTTTGTTACACTATGGCTGCTCAACCTCATTACCTACTTGCTTTTTGTGAACATCAGAAGCCTTAGATTCTGCTAGCTTAAACTACTAGCAATCTTAATAGCAACAGTATTAAGGTCCCATTGTTAATTCAGCAAGGATAACTAATCAAGCCTAAACCGTTTGGTCTCTGATAATTTTATACCAAACAGACTTTGTCCACAGACCTACAAACAAATATAAAGTTCGATGCTGGTTTTGACTGCATTCTAGTAATGGCAAAAAGCTACAGTTTTCTAACTAGATTGCAGAAAAGGTAGCAAGACTGGAATTGGATTGTTTTAAATGCAGTGCGAGCTGCAATATTATTTTCTAATGCAAGTTAACCCAAACTTTGGTTAGGGTGTGCTGCTGAGATAAACCATCACCTGTACCGTGATGATCGAGTGTATACTGAGGCCAGAGAACTTTCCAAATGTTGGAAAAGCTTGATTAAGAACAGTTAATCGAAGACCACTTTCTCAGTCCCCACAGAGAGAGTATCAACAAGTCAGTTAACATGAGAGTGGATTGGAACTGTTTTGTCAGAAGCTGCACTGTCAAGATTTGGTCCCTTCATTACCCTTCTTGTACCTGAGCGAGGGTAAAGGTGTGCACTGAAGGAAACAAACCTAAAGGCTTAGTAAGCAATGGACTATGATTTGTGTTGGTGGCTCCGGCCCTCCTGCAGTTTGCATTTCACCAGATATGACGCATGAGACTCCCTAGAATTGATCTGACATGAATTAAATGTCGATGGTTAAAACACACTAGCATTTGAGAAAGTTGTTTGATCATTTATTTCCCACGTGGTGCCGACTGTTAATTGAATATCATCTCTTTCAGATTATGAAAATATCTTCTATTTATTGAAACTAGTGCAAGGCAGTCTGGAGACACGGATGGTATTTGTACAAAATGTCATTAAAGAGGCAGCAAGGTAATTTTCTTACCGAATGGATCTTTAGAATTTTGGTGAAAGAGGATTGTCAATTTATTACAGGATTACATGTCTTATCAATTGCATTTTGTGATAACGTTAATCAGGACTTCTTTTGAAGTATTTTACCCTGTTCACATTTTGAGCTGACCTTTTTACGTTTTTAAAGGACACATTTCCCCATCTTTGGCTCAAGCAATTTCTGGCAGTTGACAAGCATGCAAGATACTAAAAAAAAAGTTAGGTGCACAACAATTGAATCAATTCTTTTAAAAAAGATTAGTGATTTGATTTATTGTCCTTGGTGGGTTTAAAACTATGTTTTCGAATATATCTTCGCCTCCACCCAATTCCAACTACGCAGTTTTCCATCCACCTAATTACTTTGGGTTATTTGGAAGGTTTCAGCTACTTTTGACTCGATTATTTTGTATGTTCTTAATCTTCTGTTTGAGATTTTATTTCTTTGATCTTCCTCACTTCTCAATATGAATTATGTCTCAATTATTTGGAAGATGATAGCTAACTTTTAGCTGCCTTCAGATTATAAATTATTTCTGTTTAAAAAGGAGCTGTTTTTGTTTTACATATATTTACTTGTATTTTATTTTGTTGTTTGGATAAATGATTGGATAAGGGTCAGTGTGTTAAATATTCTGCAGAATAACAATCTGGTTTACAATTCATACCCTTATGGTGATGATGCAGGTCACCGCTGATTGAAAGTCAGCATTTGTTGAGCAACATATCTCATTGAACCGTGAAACATTTAAAATATACTAGACTAAAATATACTATACTTGGAGGACCGGTGGGGGCTCCGTTCCTCCAACGCAATATTCCACCACCTACCCATTCCGCCAACGCAACCCGTGTCAACACTCACCCGTTTCCCCCAATGTAACCCGTTCCCCAACGCAATATTCCACCACTCACCCATAGCCCCCAACTGCGCAGGCACGGCTCATTTCCCCATATCTCCCAAAAACTCCCTCCCTCTCCTTTCCCCTACACTCAGTCACTCCCTACCCTCAGTCACTCCCTCCCACCCTCCATAACCCCTCTCCCCTCCCTACCCCCCTGACCTGTTGGGCCCCGTTCCCCCAACGCAACCCATCTCCACCACTCACCCATAGCCCCCAACTGCGCAGGCGTGGCTCATACTCTCCCTCCCCCTCTTCACCCTCCCTCTTTTCCTCACCTCCTCCACTCCCTCTCTCACCTCTCCCCTCTGCTTTTTCCAACCCTCAGTCACTCCTGGGGATTTCTGGGGATCAAAATCAGTGAGGATCTTGGTCTGTGAACTCTGCTGTAGTTGTAAAAAAAGGCGCAACAGAGACTTTACTTCCTCAGAACACTGAGGAAGGCCCTCAGGAAAAAGGTACAGGTCGTTAAAGTCACGCACTGCCAGACTCAAGAACAGCTTTTACCCATCAGCAATCCTGGAACTGAACTCTGTCTCGGGAGCGGGTTATGGGGAAGGAGGGGGGGGGAGGGTGGAGCGACAGTTAATTTATGTAAATGTGAATCCATGGGTGGGTTTGGGGAGGGAGGGAGTGTAAAAAGTATGAGTATGTGACTGTTTGAAGTTCTTTTAAATGGAGAGACACAGTAATCTCGTTGTATGTGACACATGCAATGACAATAAAGCATTCTAATCTAATCTCCCTCCCTCCCCTCCCCCTATCACACTCCCCCACTAAACACGATGTTTAAATAACATTTATTTTCTTCCCCACTCCCTCTCCCTACAACAATGTAACAAATCTCGCATTGCACCGGGTGGAACACTGTTGAATGGCAGCTTATGTAAATTAGATCCCATTGTGATGTCATTGTTGGGTGGAGGACTGTTGATGGGCAGTTTATGTAAATGAGATCCCATTGTGACATCATAGCTGCAACTGTGAGAATCTGCCAGCAACTGTCTCAGCACTTGTTCTCAAAGTGGGGTTTTTAAAAACTTTTAAATGTCAATAACTTGTGAAATATAACGTCAATCTGAACTAGACTTTCCACAAACGATCACGGGACAAAGGTGAGTAAGATGGTGCAAAACATTTTAGCGCTATCATGTACCATTTTGGCGTAGGTCCATGATCACATGAAATCACACGCATAGATAGATAGAAACAAGATGAGAGTTTTAATAATATACTAGACCAAGTGGGACCAGTTGGACCCCGTCCCCCAATGCGGAGGGGGGAGGAGGGGCGTAGCGTCACCCAGCATCATCCCCCACTCTGTCAACTCTCATAGCTTCTGTATTGGCAGCAGAGATCACATTGTGATATCATTTTCAGTTTATCGGAATCTTCACGGTAGCTTGTGTAAATGAGATCCCATTGTGATTGGACGACTGTGAGATGCCATCATCACTGGAAGCTGCTCGAAAAGTCTCACTCTCACAAGCAGTTATTGTTTTCACAGTTGCTTTTTTTAAACTTTAAATATCAATAACGTGAAATATAACATCAAATGTGAAGAAACATGACACTAACGTCCACGGGAAGAAATTGAGTACGTTTCTGCAAAAAATGGCATGCTATTTTGTACCATTTTGGCACAGCTCCTTAATCTCACACAGACAGACAGGACGAGACTTTTTAATAGTATATCTATATACCATGGATTGGGGGTCTGCTCCCCAAGGAACTTGGAATAAATTGGCTGTGCATATTTCTTTTTCACCTTCTCATTAAAAATTGATGTATTGTCTCTGAATTTCTCAAATTATTTCCAATTTCTCATTCCTGCCCTGAATACACACCAAGGCAATTTCTCATTGAAATTTACTGTCTGTGTGCAAAGTAATAAAGCAAATATACAAAGAATTTTGAAGCTCTAAATTTTATAACATGTAAAATCCTGCCCACCATATGACTACATTTGAATTTCACATACTTTAAATGAAATGCATACTGCTTCCATGTCATTAAGTTTCATAACGGAGGTGGCATTCACCAAACCAGGAATGCGAGAACAATCCAGGCTGGCTGTAATCACCACTGCCGGGATGGGAATGTTTACCGGGTCACTGAAAGTTAACTACAAATGTTAGACTCAAAGCTTTCTTGCCAACATATTCACCCAGCCAAAATTTTGTGAACAGTTGTCAGTTTGAAACAGATCTAACATCCTCCCCTTCCTCTCTCGCTACAATATGATCACTCAAGATCAGGATTGCCTCTGACTTTTCCACATAAGATATCTGTAATAAAAACATTTGTGACTGTCGTAATGATGACTAATTTTTCATGATGATTCCTTTATTCACTCTTGCCAAACAATAATATTATGTAGCTGGTTGTAACATAGCAAAAGGGATAATAATACAATAATACAATTTATGTGTTTGTCTGGGAATGCAGAAATTGATGCTCTCTATGGAATTTCTTCCAAAGGGTTCTATTATTGATCAGTTGCACTCATTCATGCATTAATTCCTGCTTTCCAAGTATAGTTTCATTTGAAAGTATTCTTCTCTGCCAATTTTTATTTGAATGTGAAGATGATTGCAAGGATAATTTAGTTAATTTCATCAGTGGCTAATATCTTTTTATTCATTGGTCATCATCTGATGCAGAGCACAACTATGAAACCCATGCATCTGCAGACATTTTTCTGGAGTGTGTAATGGGCGAAGTGCTGCTTTGCATAAAATACCACCAGAATCGTCCCAATTGTTACCTGCTACGTGTTGCACAGTTTTGCGTTGCAAAGGGGCCTTACCATGGAAAAGATAAATGCTAACCACTGTGGAGGTCTGTGTGAATGCAAACAATGAAAAGGGCGCTGCAAACCGACTTGGAAGAGTTCCACATAAAATACACTGAGCAATGTTTTAGCCACTCTTTCACCAAAGATACAGATACTTAGTTGAATTAAAATAAGAGTTCTCAGCCTTGTCTACGCCACTACAGCTACCCTCCTTGGCCAATCATTGTTTTGCAATCTTACTGAAAGATTACTGGAAATATAATCTATATTTTGTAATATTTTTGCAACAATAATTTATATTTTTAATGGCTTTTAATATGGATTCCATAGAAATTGTGACAGGCAGAGAACCTTAGGACGGCATAGTTACACAGCTGCTGGAGCTGCTGCCTCACAGCGCCCGAGACCAAGTTCAACCCTGACCTCTTTTCAAGAAAGAGTTGATTCCCTTAGCTATTGGGGCTAAGGGAATCAATGGATATGGGGAAAAAGCCGGAACGGGCTACTGATTTTGGAAGATCAGCCATGATCATATTGAATGGCAGTGCTGGTTCGAAGGGCCGAATGGCCAAATCCTGCACCTATTTTTCTATGTTTCTACCTGGTGCTGTCTGGAGTTTACATGTTCTCCCTGTGAACACGTGAGTTTTCTGAAGGTGCTCCAGTTTCCGCCCACATCCCAAAGGCATGTGTGTTTGGAGGTTAATTGGCTGCTGCAAAATAAAATGGTCCCTTATAAGTAGGCAGTCGATGAGAAAGTGGGATAATATAGAATAGGTATGCAAAGGTTATCTATGTTCGGCGTAAACTCGGTGGGCCGAAGGGCCTGTTTCTATGCTGTATCTCTAAACTGTACTAAACTTGGGAAGATATTTTATACATGGTTTAATATTTGGGATATGGGAGTCCATGGAGACCTGTTCGTGGATTGAGATCAAATATAGGTCAACATGCTCTGAGGTGAAGGATGAGTTTTGAATTGGGATACAGGCAGCATTGTTTGAGTAAGTTCATGGGGAGTGGAATAAGAGAGGATTGGCAGCAGAGTGTTGTCCACCCATAACCAGAGTAACATCGGCCAGAGTACTCGGAGGTTTCAGCAGCAGATGACCTGTCCATTGAGTTTAGAGAAAAGCGAGAAACATTCCAAGATACTGAAAGGAATAGATGGAATACAGATGCACAAACTATTGCCTGCAGCAATTGTGTTACTCTTGAACAGCTTTTCTCTTCACTTTACCATAAAGCAAAAGGAAATTGGTAACATCTCAAATGTTTTAATGTCCACTTTCTTTCCCTTACCCCCCCCCCCTCCAAAAGGATACAATTATTTTTAGTTGTCATATATATCAAAGTGTAATATTTTTTTAAAGAGACAATGAAATGAATGCTAATGCAAGTTAGTTTCCTGAAAATGTTTTTCTCAGTAATCACTTGACACCTCACATTATGCTCGGATGACCTTCTCTCCCTTTTCAACCCTGAACAGGAAGGAAGAAGCAATTAATCAGTTTTTGAAAGAAAGCCATGACGGCTTTTTTTAGAAAAAGCAGAGAGATGCTTAAAAATAAGACATAATTTAATCCAACGAGATTACCTCATCAAGTGAGAAAGTCACACACCCTATATTTTCTATTAAAGTAATCTTATTCAATGAGCCCGACTAGACTTATTCTGGATGTTCACTTGACTGAAAAACTTAATCTTATTGAATTTAATCAATTAATTTTCCTATTTTGGAATTCGAACAGTTAGTATTCTTGAGGCCTCCAAATGTCTTTCAAGAGGCTGTTAGTGCTGTAAATGCTAATGTTGTTCAATTTTTTTTAATAGGTTTAAAAAACGAGTACTAATTGAAGAGCTTGAAGGGATTTTGGAAGAAATACAAAGTAAATCCAGTCGGGTAAATTATATCAACAACCGATAATGAATCCTGAGAAACATAAGACTGGACTGTTTTCTGGTGTTCTCTTAAAGCCTTTGAGAAATCCATATTGGACCACACAAGCTTACTTTTATTGTACTTTCACTTGCTCTGTGGCAAAATTTGCCGCCTTTTCTTTGCACGGTTAGACTATCTGGACCTTAGCTAAAGTAGTATTAGACGTGCCATCTTTTGATGATAAAGATGATTGTATGACACATTCAAGACACTGGGCACAAGGCACATCACTATTCGAGCAGATGAGTTATGTTATTTTACCTTCAGAAAAACACCATTCTGTAACATTTGCTTTCTGTGATTAACCATTGTTTTCTGGTTGAAGCAGCTTGCCTCAGAAATGGGATAAATCATTTGGCAAAAATGATCCCAATTTGATTTTCATGTTGCATGGAATTAAAGGAGGAAATGTCTTTTGTGTCCAATGAATTCCAAGATGTGTTTTTGTCTTGTCTACTTTTTGTCACAGTTTCTGGGCTGACCTGGTTTCCCCAGGTCAATCCTTCTGATCAATCATTGGAAACTGGCCCATATCAAGAAAACTGTATAAACAATGAGGACATTTGTCTTTTTAAAAAAAAAACAAATTTGCCTAAGACAAATTATTTTTGAATGGAACATTCTGTCGTAAAAGGCCATATTTTGAGATTATTTAAAATGCCTTTGTTACTATTTCCTGCATTAAAAAGTATCTATTTTATATTGGATTGTTTTCCTGTGCATGTGTAACCAGCCTTGTGTACTCAGGGTATCTATTTCAACAATGACGGGGTCCATTGAAATAAGCAAATTATCTGTCTACTGGAATGGATGGATTTACAGGTGTTACTAATCTACACTGCAATGTAATGATGCATTCGCAGTGCATTCAAACTGATTTGGGCTGGATGTTCTCTTTTACACCAGGTAAGTCTGAATGTTTAAAGTGGATTGTAGGTAGGAGGAAGTGATGCACTGCTTAAATATAAACATTTGGTGAATTAAGGCATTTTTGCTACTTGTGTGTGAATAGTGCTTTGACTCGACAAGAAGCAACAAAATGTTATGCTGCACAGGGATGTTTGATACTTTTAGCATTAAACTATACAACACTTTCACTGAGTTTATATATCAAGTGATATGTATGGTATGTAATTTCTCAAGTAGATGCCCGTCTTTAAATTGATAAAGTAAGTATGTATTTCAATATCATAATATTTCCTGGAAGGTGCAAAGTACTTATTGCTTAATTCATACCTTAAAATTCTACAGTGGTATCAAGTTTTATAGCACCTTTCAGGACATCCCACAGTTATTTAAAGCTAGTTATGTACGTTATAGTCCAATGTCAGAAGCACTGCAACCAACTTGCATGCTGGGTTAAGACAGACAGCAGTGTGATAAAGATGAGATGGTTTATTTCAGCGATACTGGTGAAGGGATGGATGGTGGTCAGGACTCTGGGGTTACATTCTCGGCCAGACTTCAAAATAGTGCCATGAAATCTTTTGCATCCACCTGAGAGAGCGCACAGTGCCTTGGTTTAGTGATTCATCGAAGAGACTGTCCCCGATAACCTTTTGTAATGTTTTTATTCAAGCGGATCCATCACACGACCCATGAAAACTATTGTTCCTGTGGAATTAAATGGCTCACATTAACATGACATTTTTACATTGTGTTATCAAGTTCTGCAGGGTAAAAATTCAATGCCGGTACGGTAAAATTGCTGCATAATGTGCTTCTGTTCGTAACTTGTCAATGTGTTATTTTTTAGCAATATTCATTGCAAATTATCAATTGCAAATCAAACTACCACCAATGCAAGATGTAGGTAATTAGCGAAAGCATGAAGGATTATGCTCCAAATCATATAAAGCAATTCACTGGTTAAACCTCAGAGCATGGTTTTCAATTCTGTGCACTAACCATTAGAAAATACTTTGAAAAGATGCAGGGATGACATGCATGTTCTGGACCAGGAATGAGGGACATGTTAAGCTTGGATTCTTTATCATGTGAGCTTAAAAGATTAAGAGATTAAGATAGTGAAACATAATCCACTGTAATTTGAACAGCAACGACTTCATACAAAAAGCAGTATATGAAATAGAAACACATCAACATCACATTACCTGTGTTGAGATGGCGCAGTAGAAAGAAAAATGGCCTGTCAGCCTTAAATGCAAGTGCCCGGGATCTTTTCATTAGAACCATGGCTGAAATAAAATGGAATAAAATTTAAATGGGCAGAACTAAAAAATAGAATTATTAATTGTTTTGTGAAATGTATCATTACTTCGAGTCGTATTTTACAATATGGTACCCTTTATCTCAACTCCTTTTCTGTTGTTTTTTTTCTCTCCTTCCAACTGCTGTATGTTTCTTCCCATGCCCCACACTTGCAACCCTCATTCCAAGTAAGCTACATTTTTCTGGTTTCTTGGTAAAATCTAACAACAACAAGATTTGTCAGATCTTGATAATCTGATGCGGTAATCCATATTCCCAATTTTTCCTAAATGAAATGTGGGTAGCACAGCGACGTAATGGATAGCATAGTGTGGCCCATGTTAGAGCTTACAGCATCAGGGACTTGGGATTGATCCTGATCTCGGTGCCTGTCACTATGGAGTTTTCACATTCTCCCTGTGACTGCATGAGTGCATGTAGGTTTGTAGGTTAAGTTTCTTCTGTGAATTGCTGCTTGTGTGTAGGGATGAGAAAGTGGGATAACATAGAAGTGGTGCGAACAGGTGATTGGGGTGGACTTGGTGGGCTTAAAGGCCTGTTTCCACGCTGTAACTCGAATCTAAATATCAATTACCTGCATGATAGATCGTATGTGACAGATGAAGAAATTAATTTTATAGACTTTATTAAATGTGATATGTTTTTGCCTATATTTGCCTCTTGTCCTGTCAGCTCTGTAATCAATGTTTTCTTGAAGATTTTTTAGTAAACATATTCTTGGAGCATTGTCCACTTGGAGTGAAGTTGGACAACTTTATTCCCTCTACTCTAACAAATATTGGCACAGGATGTGGGACACAGATTTTTCCCTTTATTTACAAGGGGAAAGCCAATTCACATACCACAAAGTTCCAAATGCCGCAGAGTGATAAATGAGCAGATTAACCATTTTGCTATTGTTGCTCAAGAATCAGGATTACCTTGTGCAGTAGAACCCTGAGATTTTTTTTATTATTCTGTGACTTTAGGGCGGCACGGTGGCACAGCGTCAGAGACCAAGGATCGATCCTGACTATGGGTACTTGTCTGTACGGAGTTTGTGCGTTCTCCCTGTGACCTGTGTGAATTTTCTCCAGGTTCTTCAGCTCCCTCCCACACTCCAAATACATACGGGCTTGTAGGTTAATTGGCTTGGTAGAAATCTAAATAGTGCCCAGTGTGCAGGATAGCGTTAGTGTACGAGGATCGCTGGCCGGCGTGGACTCGGTGGGCCAAAAGGTCTGTTTTCATGCTGTGTCTCTAAATTAAACTAAGACTGCAGAGTGTTTAATGACTCGTGCATATAATGCCACCTCTGCAGACCAACAGTAGACTGCCGACATGAACTTTGTGCTCAGGTGTAGACTTAAGCCCATAACCATGAATAATGACAAGAATAATGCCTTCATCTGTTACCATAGGTTGAATACATTTGTCTTTGGTATCCCATAGCTCCACTCTTGCTTCCTCTTCCCACCAGTCGCACAGGGACAGAGTCCTCTTCCTCGCCTTTCACACCATCAGCCATCGCATACAGCACCTAATCTGCTGACATTTTTGCCATCTCCAATGGGATCCCACCACCTGCCATATCTTCCCATCTCCAGCCCTTTTTCCTTTCTGCAGAGGCCGTTCCCGCCGCAACTCCCTGGGAAACACATCCCTTTCCACCCAAACTACCCCCTCCAAGATACTTTCCCTGCAACCACAGGAGATGCAACAACTGTCCCTATGACTCCTCCCTCAAGTCCATCCAGGGACCCTAACAGTCCTTTCAGGTGAGGCAGAGTTTCACTTGCACTGCCTCCAACCTCATCTACTGTATCTGATGTTCTCTGAGTGGACTCCTGTATTTTGATGAGACCAAGCGCAGGCTGGGCGACCGTTTCACTGAACATCTGTGCTCAGTCCACCTTGGCCTATGTGATCTCCCAGTTGGCAAACATTTTAACTTCCCATTCCCAAACTGATCTTTCTGTCCTGGACCTCCTCCACTGTCAGAGTGAGGCCATGTGCCAATTGGGAGAACAGCACACCTTATTTCGCTTGGGCAGCTTACAACTGCATGAATCTTCAGCAGCATGAATATTAATATCTCTAATTTCAAGTAACCCTTGCATTCTCTCTCTTGGTCCCTCTCCCAATGAGTCATCTTGCTAATTTTACTGTTCGTATTCCTTAATTATCACCTCGTCACCAGCCAACAATGGACCATTGTGGGCTTCAGTTTTCCTGAGTCATCGATGCAGGCTCTGCTTTGTTCTGTACCTTCCCATACCTCCAGTGTCCCACTCCCTGACTCTTGGTCTGATGAAGGGTCTCGACCCAAAACATCACCTATTCCTTCTCTCCAGAGATGCTGCCCGACCTGCTGAGTTACTCCAGCTCGTTGTCTATTTTCAGTGTAAAACTGCATCTGCAGTTCCTTCGTACGCACCAAAGGCTGAATGTAGATTTAACATAACTACAGAAAACCACGAACCTTTGTTACTTCTGAGTCTTCTATTCTACTATCTACTATTCTAGTGCAAGGCAAACTAGTTGGTGTTTATTTCCGCACATCTGAGAGCTCTTGTTCTCAAAGTTACTTTGGAGGAGCTACCTTATTTCCTGGCAATGAAGATGCTATTTTTTATCCAAAATAAGGCACGAAAATTTACCACATTTACCTGTGTCTTGGAGGCCGAAGGTTAGGTTGTTAGACAAGAAATATAGACTTCGCTATCCCTCAGTACAGCAACATCAAGAAAGATGTTGCTCTACTGAGGGATAGCCAAGTCTATCCCTCATTGCTGGCAGCTGATGGGAAGCAGCTGTAAAAGGACAGCGCCGCTTGGGGGGGGTGGGGGTCTGGCACGGATGGACTCGAGGGAGGAGTCATAGGGACTGGGCTGCACAAATTGGCTGGGCCACCAGGGGTAAAGTTGCGGGGAGGGCAGGAGCGTTGAGAAGGAGGGGGTCAGGGATCATGCGAGCAACTCAGTCACTCACCGCTGCCATGGTGCTCTGGGCGCGGAGCCACGGCATTGTGGCCGGGGAGGAAAGTAGCTCGGGTGGCTGCGAGCAGCCGCCGGGACAGGACAGCAGAGCCGGCCGCCACCTCAGTGTGTCTGTCTGTCTTTCTCTTTCTCTCTTTCTTCCTCACAGGCAACCTGGGAACAGCAGCCAGTCCCGGAGCACGCAGGCGATGTTGCAGACCCCTGAACTAAGCCAAACCCTGGTTGATCCTGTCCCCCCCCATCATTTTTTCAAATTTTAGCAACTTAAATTGGGGGTGCATCTTCATTGCGGGAAATACGGATTCACAACAGTAAATACCTGTCGCAGCTGCAGCTTCAGTGCCATCTTCTGTTACTTCTATTCTTGCTTCATGAATAGCTTCAGAAACAAATAGTTTTTCATGCTCTAAAATTATGAACCATTGTCAGTTATTACTTAGCATTGAAAATCACAATTGCAATTAAAATAGAGGATTATTGTCTATTTATTAGAAACAAATAAATCTGCCACTTTTCTCGCATAGCAATTAAGTAATTTCATTGCATTTAATAAATAATATTTAAATAGAAAGATCTAAAATGCTTTAAGTGGAGATCAGGTAGGAATATTAAAATGTATTTAAAATATTTAAATGCTCGAAGGGCCGAATGGCCTACTCCTGCACCTATTGTCTATTGTATTACAATATTATTTATAGCCATATCCATCCTAGTTAGGATTAGAGTGCTGCTTACCAGAAATTCCTCCGAAGTCTGCTTTAGTGGGACTGAAAAGATCAGTGATACCCAAAGTTGATAGCACCGTCTTGAGGTTGAATTTACTTTGCACTTTAAACCTAAATATTAAGTGATAAGATGCAATCAGTTTGATGTTCCACAACTGCGGCACTGAGTAGCCCCAAATCATTTTCAATGTAAAATGAATCCAGGTGAGTGTGTAAAGTGAGGATATTCTGATCTTGCCAGTCTTCAGTTTAGTGAATTAGCAAAGTTACCTTTGTGTATTTGTTAAATACCAAGTCACAAAGTGGCAATGATAGTGTATGAAAGTGCACAGCCATTTTTGGTCAGATTACTTTTGACTGTTCATTCTAATGACTTCCCACTATTCAAGTATTTGTGGACATTCATTCCTGGAGTGTGGGAAAGATATTCCACTCCTTAAACATTTTCCTTCTGATGAACCAACTCTCACCATTGAGAACATCTCACCACAAGAACAGCAGCACTGATCTACATGCAGTTTTTTTTAAGAATGCCTGTTCAGAGAATGGTAAGTTAAAGGGAATATAGCATTAAAGATAGTTTAAAAAATGAATTTAACAGCTTGGGTATTAATGCAACATGTAACACTCTTTTTATCGACACCAGATTTTTCAGTCTAGTGACAATAGCTACGTAAAAGTCTCTGTAGATCCACAAGTGTGAATTGTCACGCCACTTATCAGTTGTCACTCACTAGGGAATGGAAATAATCCTACCATTTGAAGAAAATAGTGGTGGATCTGCTTTGCATCTACTGATACTATCTGTAACTGGCAGAAAAGGTGATCTACTCTCCAGATAATCCAAGTGTTCCTCAACTGAAAGTATGCAAGTCAACAAACATGACCCACACAAGAAATCCATATATGACCTACACAAGGTTATCATGGACACCCAGAGAAAATTCTAGCCTGAGAAAGAGTCCCAGGATAACCATATAGAACCTGTTTAAGAAGGAACTGCAGATGCTGGAAAATCTGAAGAAGTGTTTTGGCCTGAAATGTTGCCTATTTCCTTCTCTCCATAGATGCTGCTGCACCCGCTGAGTTTCCCCAGCACTTTTGTCTACCATATAGAACCTGTTGATTAAGGTTAAGGCTTAAATACTTCTACATGTTGCAAAGTGAGGTTTGTGGTATCACTACCAACAATACATTTTATGCTTGTTTTGAAGAGAGGGCAATAGCATAATGTTGCCCACATCGACAGCCTCTGGTGTGCCTATACTCACAACCTCTGTTTCAGATGTCAGATCGGCTTTCCTGAGAGTGAACCCTTGAAAAGCAACTGGCTCAGACAGTTTCCCAGCCATGGTCTTAGAATCTATGCAGTCCCGCTCGCAGAAGTATTCATGGACATCTTTAACTACTTCCTGCTCCATTCTGAGGTTCCCACCAGCTTATAAAACAACCAATGTAATCCCAGTGGCAAAGAAAAGCAGTGGCGTGCCTTCATGACTACCACTATCATGAAATGATTCGAGTAATTGGCCATGGTACACATCCATCCCAGCCGCGCAGACAATTGTGATCTCCAGCAATTTGCCTACCACTGCATCAGGTCAATGGCAGATGCCATTTGCCTAGCCCACCTCATCTGGACAAAAAGGACACCAACATCAGACTCCCACTCATTTGACTTCATATCTGCCTTCAACACCATAATTCCAACCAAACTTATCTCCAAACTCCTGGACCAAGGATTCACACTCCCCTTTGCATTGAAACGCTAGCTAAAGTTATTAATTTTCAGCAGTAAGGAAATTGTTTGAATTGTGGTGTAGTTCCATGGTCAATGGTTAATTTAAATAATATGTTACTTAAACATTACTGAGGGTGTCATTGACCAATGTGTTTTTATATGTACCTCTATGTTTGCAAGGGCCAAACTTACCTGGGTAAGAAAACTTCCATTTTCATTCTTCTCATACTTTTTGCCCATGTTGAAAGAGTTTGAGCTGTGATGTGTGGCTCTACATAAGAGAGGCCTTGTTTTCTTTCACTGGGAATGATGATAAACATGCTTACTGTGTGCTCCAGATAGCTGAGTTCAACTATTATAAATCTCTGATTACCTCCGGTCTTGATCTGGCCTTCAATTTATATGGGGAAGAAATAAATATCAGAATAAATAACCTTGATTTTTAGAATATCGTATTCAAGTTATATTCATTGTTTTTATTATCTGGGAGAATGAGGGAGAGGTCTCACAATTTTATGTATTTATTTCTCAGTCTTCTTGGAAAATAGGTCTGATAAAATTTACCCTTGGAAATCTAGAGCTCAAATGAGAAGGTTTTCACTGCCGCTTGGCAAAGGTCTGAGATTAGAATGATCTGCACAAGGAGCAAGTCTGCAAAGTGGCAGAGTTTGATGAATTACAGAACTAATTGGGACATTTGTCCCAGGCTAATTTAGAGAGACATTTTGGGTTTTAATATTTTCTTGGAATGGTGAAGTTAATAAGTTGGGTGAAGATGCTTTGATCTACCAATTGTACAGGTAGTCACTCCAATTGCATTTGTGGCTTGTTAAATTAATCTAACAGTAAAATGGATTGGAAAATAATAAATGGGTTTTCAAGAAAATTTGGTCAAAGAATTTGGGAGGCAAGTTTGAAAGGGAAAGTTAGTGATAAGTCTTTCAATCAGATTATCACAATTTAATTGAGTTGTATAACTTTAATTGTCATTTCAGCCTTTGTTGCACACTGTTCTTCAATCAAAATTTCAAAAGATTTGATGGGCAGAGCACGATCCTGTTCAACTCTCAGAGCAATCTCATTAATTCTGTTCTCTGCTCATTTCCCTGTAATCTATTGTGTCTTGCGTGAAGTAATGCTTCCCCTACTTTTCCAATCACCCACCTATACTTGGTAATTTACTGTGGCAAGTTAACCTATAAAAGGCCTGTCCCACTTAGGAGACCTAAACAGCAACCACCGGTGATCTTGCCCGCCAGCCAAAAAAAAAATCAAGGTCGAGGTGACCTGCAACCTCCTACCACCTCCCACGCATATGTTGAAAACCTTCCTCAACTATGAAGAAAACCAGCTTCGATTAGACCTGCGACAAAAAAAATTATCGATTTTAAAACGGCAACCTATTTTTAGTCGAGGCCGGTTTTAATCATGATGAAAAAATAGCAGCAACCTAGATGAAGCCTCGACCACGCGGAAACCACTTTCGACCATTAGGGAGAGTGACCAAAACCTCCGGTGACCTCATGGAAACCTTGGGTGGCGGACAAGGTCACTAGAGGTTGCGGTTTAGGTCTCCTAAGTGGGACAGCAACTTAAGCTTGTTGTTAAGATGTTGGTAAACCCATGCAATCAGGGAGAATGTGTGCAAAATCCATAGTGACAGCCCTACCTGCAACATCACTTGGATTTAGAAATGTCTTCCTTTATTTTTTTAAATAAGCATAATTTTCTCCTATAAACAAACACTTTACATTGATTTCATCAACCACCACCAATTTTCATCCTGCACTTAAAATTACTTAGACCATATCCGACTCCTCCTTCCCCTTTCTTGATCTCACAGTCTCCATCGCAAGAAATAGGCTATTGACTGACGTCTACTACAAACCCACTGACTCCCATAACTATCTCGACTATTTTTCTTCCCACCCTGCTTCCTGCAAAGACTATATCCCCTAGTCCCAATTCTTCCATCTACACCGCATCTGCACCCTAGATGAGGTGTTCCATACTAGAACAACCGAGGTCCTCATTCTTTAGGGAAAGGAGGTTCCCATCTCCCATCATAGATGAGGCCCTCACTGGTGTCTCCTCGGTACCCCGCAGCTCTACCCTTACTCCCCCTAGTCGCAACAGAGACGATTCCCCTAGTCCTTACCTTCCATCTCCTCAGCCGTCGCATCGTTCACGCGGAACACCTTCTCTCGGCCCGCGTGAACCAACCTGATCTCGCGGGTGCTGGACACTTTTAATTCTCCTTCCCATTCCTACACAGAACTTTCTGTCCTCGGTCTCCTCCATTGTCAGAGTGAGGCTAAATGCAAATTGGAGGAACAGCATCTCATATTTCGCTTGGGCAGCTTACAGCCCAGTAGTATGAATATTGATTTCTCTCACTTCAGGTAGCCCCGGCATTCCCTCCATTTCTCTCTATCCCTCCCCCACCCAAGTCGCACTAGCTTCTCATCTTCACTCTACAGACCGCTTACAATGGCCTGTTTCCTTTATCATTGTTACCTTTTTGCATATTTTTCATTCATTGTTCTTTATCTCTCCACATCACCATCTATATCTCTTGTTTCCCTTATCCCTAACCAGTCTGAAGAAGGGTCTCGACCCGAAATGTCACCCATTCCTTCTCTCTGGAGATGCTGCCTGAGTTACTCCAGCTTTTTGTGTCTGTCTTCAGTTTAAAGCCGCATCTGCAGTTCCTTCTAACACACTTTGCATTGCATGTCTGACTTATAAATTCAACTATGGATATCAATTTTGCAACTGTGGCTGGCCTTTATTATTATTCAAGGAAAGGTGGCAAGAAAAGGGCTCATTGAAGTGGGTCTGGCGTTGCTCACAGACTAGAAAAGACAATAGACAATAGGTGCAGGAGTAGGCCATTCTGCCCTTCAAGCCAGCACCGCCACTCAATGTGATCATGGTTGATCATCCCCAATCAGTACCCCGTTCCTGCCTTCCCCCTATATCCCCTGACTCCGCTATCTTTAAGAGCTCTATCTAACTCGAGGTAAGCATTGCAAGTCAATCTTTCTCGCAGGACATCAACCAATTTGTTTTACAAACTCTTTAATGGGCACTGATACCTGCTTTCCATTTCTAGTTGAAATTCTTATTTTGAACTTGTACTTTCATGATTACCAATGGAACCAAACAAGCACTACACGTGACATTTGACACGCCCGTGGCTTATGCCACTTACCATAATTTACTTCTGATACTTGATACATCATTGGTACTTTAATGACAGATCCATCTGCTTTGGTAAATGTGAAATGCTGCGTCTCTGAGAGTGAAAAGGGATTCTGCCACTTGCTTTTGAAGTGCATAGTGCTAATAACAGCAATCTGCGCTGGCGATGAATCTTCTATTGGCTGAGATATTACATTTTGTATTTCACCTGCAAAGATAATCAAATAATTGCACTATTTTGACTCTCAAGCATTTGTGTTTTTCCATTTGAAATAGGTTTGTTATGTTAAAAAGTATAACTAATGGCATATAGTACAAAACGGCACAAAAAATTAACTTGCAATTGATTTGGAATATTGTAAAATTTGTTATTTGAAATATTAGGAGTTTTGATTATTACTCTGTTACTTTACAATACACTGTTTAATTTAAAAAATGTATTACGCATTCTTCCTTGTGATTTTTTAAAAATATCATTAAAATAGCAGCTCTTGTACAATTTGAATCTACCATCTCTGGATAGAGGCTGGATAGAGTGAATGTGGAGCGGATGATTCCACTCGTGGGGGAGTCTAGGACCCCAGGCCGTAGCCTCAGAATAATATGACGTACTTTTAGAAAAAAAGATGAGGAGGAATTTCTTTAGTCAGAGGGTGGTGAATCTGTGGACTTCATTGCCACGGATGGGTGTGGAGGCCAAGTCAATTGATATTAAGGTGGAAATTGACAGATTCTTGGTTAGTAAGGGTGTTAGGGGAGAAGTCAGGAGAATGGGGTTGAGAGGGAAAGAGAGGTCAGTCCTCATTCGATGGCAGAGTAGACTTGATGTGCTGAATGTCCTAATTCTGCTCCTAGAACTTCTGAACCATCTCAGTGCAGCCCGTCTATTGACGTGAGTTGCGACCCACTGATATGATTTTGAGTGGTGCTGCGGGAACCCATCTACCTATTTTGTCTGAGTATCTGATTGCAAGAACTTCCGGACCTTTAGACTCGTCTGATCACATATTATTGGCTTAATCAGTAAAAGCAAATCACACCTGTTGATCTGCTCTACCCAATACTTGTTGGATCGTTACTTGAAGTGTTCTTTATTAGCTCTACAACACCTATAGACCTACTTCCCACATCACCCAGATTTTCGTAACACGCAATGAAAGTGAAAACAATAATTTAAACTGAAACTTAACTACATTGGAACAATAAATTAATTCGAATTCCAAAGAAGTACAATTTAGAACATGATTAGATTAATTCGTGAATAGATCTTAAGTTTGCCTGAGGGAAGCTAAATTGAACCAATGCTCCTCTCCCCTTGCGGCATATAAAATATTCCGTATCACTATTTTTAAGAGCGGGGGTGTTTTCCCAAGTGTTTTGACCAATATCCAACTAACTACTTAAAAACGCTCAGTATATGGTCACATTTTTTCAACGCGGTTTCTCGAATAAGGTGGGGGGCAGATCAGAAGCTATAAATTGTCCCACCATGAGCTCTTTAATATGTGTTGCATGTAAACCTCTGAGGAGCTTTTAAAGACCCGATGTACACGCGACTGTTTCCTGAAAATGTCCCTGCACCATTCTGGTGGAATCCATGAGACGGATTGTTAAGTTCTCCCCTACACGACCTTCTGAAAGAACGCGCTTCGTTGTTTCACGGATCTGCGCTAGTGCTGGTTACCTCGACTCCTGGTGCCAACCCACTTGTTTATCAGCGTGGTCGTTTCATTCCGGTTGCCGAAGTTCACCCGCTGCAAGCTCCCGTTTACCCAGATGGCCGTGTCCTCCGAAAATTTGGGAGAGAGCTGGATGCCGGATTCCACGAAGAGGCCACACGCCAGGTGGATGTTTGGACTATGGCTGGAGTTCGTCAGAGCCCCGTAGGTCGATTGTAACAAGTGTTGCACTCGCGAATCTGATAAGCGTTGATAATAGTTATTGCATGCCTTGTTAAACTGATGTAACAAATCTTACATCATAAGTATGAAAAATAAATATTCATATAAATATCATTAAAAAAATATAAAGATTGAAATAAATATTAATTTGCTTTATAATTGAAACTGGACATTCAGTGTAAAACCATGAAACCTTTTTAGAAAAAGCTACTGTTGTCATGCCCAACTATTTGATTCGGTTATATAATGTTTATGCCAACTCAAGAAATTGTAACATTTCAGGTCTGGACTGTTCTGGGACCAGGGTTCTGGCCAAAGATCCTATAGCTATAGCTAAAGGATCTTTGGTTCTGGCTCCGAGTCACTTGGGTTGTTTCCGTGCGGCTCCCCGACCTGTCTCCTCAAATGGGCTGGCGGGGTCGCTGAACGCGTCACTTCACCTAAACATTTAAAAATGGTAACGGCAGTAGAAAGCGCTCACAGTTTGACGAGTAAATCCGAACAGCACCTCATATTTCACTTGGGGGTTACACAAAAAGCTGGAGAAACTCAGCGGGTGCAGCAGCATCTAAGGAGCGAAGGAGGTAGGCGACGTTTCGGGTCGAGACCCTTCTTCATATTTCACTTGGGCAGCTTACACTCCAGCGGTATGAATATTGACTTCTCTAACTTCAAGTAATCCTTGCTTTCCCTCTCTCACTGTCCCTCCCCCTTCCTAGTTGTCCTAGTGACTGCCCCTTGATTAAATTGTATCTGTATGATTTGTTGGCACCTTTTCCTAGCAAATAACGACCAATCCTACATTTCCTTGATCCACGTCCCCTTTGATGTCTCGTTTTCACATCATCTCGATGTCTCCTTCGCCCCCTGGCTCAGTTTGAAGAAGGGTCTCGACCCTCGACCAGGTAGTGTTGAGAATGCAGGGACTCTGCAGAAGGACTTGGACAGTTTGGGAGAGTGTACAGAGAGGACAGTGGCAGATGGAAAAGTGTGTAGCAAAGTGTGGAATCTTGCATTTTGGTAGCAGGGATAAAGGCATAGACTATTTTTTAAATGGGGTGTGAATCCAGAAATCGGAGGTGCAAAGGAACTTGGGTACAGAATTCCCAAATAGTTAATCGGCAAATCGAATCGTTAGTAAAGAAAGCAAATTAAATTCTAGCATTTATTTCAAGAGGGCTTATATACAAAAACAGGGATGCAATGTTGAGGCTCAAAAAGGCGCTGGTATGGCCGCAATTGGAATATTGTGAGCAAATTTAGGCACTATATCTGCGTAAGGATGTGCTGGCCCGGGAGAGGGTCCAGAGGAGGTTTACAAACATGATCCCATAAATGGGCAGTCGTTTAGAAGACTGCGAAGGGACCTCATTGAAACATACAGAATAGTGAAAGGCTTGGATAGAGTGGACGTGGAGAGGATGTTTCCACTAGTGGGAGAGTCTAGGACTAGAGGTCATAACCTCAGAATTAAAGGATGTTCTTTTAGGAAGGAGATGAGGAGAACAGGTTGGTGGGTGTGTGTAGGAGATAGTTGAGGCAGGCACTATCGCAACGTTTAAGAAATATTTAGACTGATACATGTATAGGATAGGTTTAGACGGGCGTGTGCCGAAAGCAGGCAAATAGTGCAGATGGGGCATGTTGGTCGGCTTGGACAAGATGGCCCCAAAGACCTGTTTACACGCTGTATGACCCTGTGACTATGCACTATCCCAACGCATTATTCTCTGATATATTCGCCAGTGGTGTGTAAATATACCCCGGGACATTCTCCAGGACACATTCACTATTCCCGTGTACAGTATATCCCAGGGCATTGTTCAGGGGCACATTCGCCAGTACCACGCATTGTATATCCCAGAGCATTATTGCCATTCACCAGTACCATGTACAGTGTATCCCATGGCATTATTACAGGTTATATTCACCAGTACCGTGTACAGTGTATCCCAGGGCATTATTACAGGTTATATTCACCAGTACCGTGTACAGTGTATCCCAGGGCATTATTACAGGTTATATTCACCAGTACCATGTACAGTGTATCCCAGGGCATTATTACAGGTTATATTCACCAGTACCGTGTACAGTGTATCCCAGGGCATTCTCCAGCTGCGCGGAAGTCTCCCCTTTGGCTCCCAATTGCAGTAGCCCCAACGCAAAAGTGACACCCGCCGGCGATATGATGAGGTTGCTCTTCTCCTCAGCGTCAGTAAACTGCTGGTAAAGGTTGAGAGCGAACTCTGTGTTCCGTTGCCTGATCAGGTCCTGGAAAGCACTGCTCCCCCACGCGAACAGCAAGTGCAGTAGTAGACTGAGGATCGAGGGGGGACGCATGATAATGTGGCGGCTGTAGCGAGCTCCGGCTCTGCCTCGATGAGGCGCAGTGCCTAGAAAATGCAGGCAAGTGAGGTGGGAGAAACAAACAAAATATTGCTCATCTTCAGCTGCTGCGAGTGCACAACACATCACTTAACTCAACTAAAGTATCAATGTGGCCATAAGGTCCATATGGTCTGACGTGTCATGCTATATATTTTTTAAGGTATTTGCATAATTCTTTTGACTAGATTGATGATGTTTGCAACTCGGTCGCCGTTACACAAAAAACACGACAGGCAATATAAGGTTCTTGCAGTGATAATAACAATGCCCCTGTGCTGTCGATGAAAGGGCGAATGTTGGCCAGGAGAGGGAGCACTTCCTCTTCAAAAGTTTCAAAGGCCTTTTATTGTCACGTGTACCAATTAAGGTACAGACAGTGATATGCGAATTACCATACAGCCACACTAAAAAAAGTAACAAGACATACAACTACATAAAAGTTAACATAAACATCCACCACAGCGGATTCCCCGCATGCCTCGCAGTGATGGAAGCCAATAAAGTCTAATCTGCCTCTACTTCAAAAAAAATTAAAGACTGTTTTCACTTCCGTTAGAGGAAAAGAGTTCCAAAGACATACAAACCTGAAAGACAAAACAATATCTCTTTATCTTTGCTTTAAATTAAATTAAATTAAACCAACCTTTAGTTCTTGATTCTCCAAAAAGTGGAAACATTATCTCCAAATCCACCCTGCCAAATCCTATCATGATCTTATATTTCATGTCCCCCTTTGAACTTTACCGAATACAAACCTTCCCATATTTCAACTCTTAATTTTAAAACAACCTTGCCATTTGTGATATTAGTCTAGTCCACCCTCTCTGAACTGCTTCCAACATTGAAATTTTTCCTTAAGTAAGGAAAACAGTACTGTACACAGTATTCCAGATGTGGTCAAACTAATCCCCTATATATCTGAAATGAGCTCCTTTTGGATTCCATTTTTGAAGCAATATATGATAGTGTGCTGTAGACACAGGGACTGCAGATATTGGAATCTTGAGCAAATTTGACACACTGATGGATGAACTCAGCGGGTCAGGCAACATCTCTGGAGGACATGGATTCAGTTTGGGACCCTTAGACTGATTGTATTGGTGAAAGGAAGCTGCAAGCGAGGTGGGGACGTGGCAAAGCAGGTCTGTGATAGGACACAGGTGACAGCGGTTAATTGGCAGATAGGTGGACAAAGGCCAGAGACGAATAGGAGACAATTCTATAGTGCTCGATTAATTTTGCTAATTACTTGCCTGGCTTTTACAGATCAAGCACTCGGACATTTTGGTTCCAGCTGCACCTCAGATCTCTGCAGTATGTCATCATTGAGTCTAGAAGTTCGGAGGTCATTTTACAGTTGTATAAAACATTGGTGAGGCCAATGGTATTGTGTTCAGTTCTGGGCACCATGTTATAGAAAATATGTTGTCAAGCTGGAAAAGGTACAGAGAAGGATTACAAGAATGTTGCCAGGGCTAGAGGGTCTGGGCTTTAGGGAGAGGTTGAGTAGGCTGGGATCTATTCCTTGAAGCACAGAAGGATGAGGGGTGATCTTATTGAGGTGCATAAAATCATGCAAGGAATAAATCGAGTCGATGAACAGAGTTTCTTGCCCAGAGTAGGTGAATCAAGGACCAGAGGGCATAGGTTTAAGGTGGAAAAGATTAAATAGGAATCTGAGGGGTAAATTTTTCACACAAAGGATGATGGGTGTATGGAACAAGCTGCCTGAGGAGATAGTTGAGGCAGGCATTATCCCAACATTTAAGAAATAGTTAGACAGGTACATGGATAGGACATATTTGGAGGGTTTATGGACCAAACGCTAGCAGATGGGGCTAGTGTAGCTGGGACATGTTGGCTGGTGTGGGCAAGTTGGGCCGAAACAGTACAATACAATACGGTTTTATTTGTCACATTGCACATAAAGTGCAAGTGAAATGAAACAAATTTAACACAAACATCCACCACAGCATTCATCACTGTGGTGGAAGGCACAAAATATCCAGATGTGCAGACAAGGAAAAGTCCAGGTAAGTGCTGAATCGGTGCCACCCCACCAGAGACTGCGGCTTCAGGCTGGTGTAGGTCGCAGGCTGGCGGTCGGAGATTTAAAGTTCCCGCCGCAGCCAGTAGTTCCGCAGATCACAGGGCCGGCGAAGGGCCTGTTTCCACGCTGTGTCACTCTATGACTCTATTTAGACAATATGCTTTTTTTTAAAGTCTGGTCAAAATAGATGTTTTTGTAATTTCCCACATTCCACTCCTTTTGCCAAATCTTTGAGCTCCCACAACCTACCCTAGTTTCCTCGTATCTATCTTTGTGTCATCTGCACATTCAACAACCTTATCTTGGTGCCTTCACTTCATTTACTCTTTGGCTAAGCTTACTGAGCTTTGTAACGGTTGTGCACTGATTTGTAATTCCAACTAAGCACCTTATCCTGTTTAGTTTTGAATGGTACAATGCTGCCTCTCTGATCAAATGACCTGATCAATATTACACCACTGTTAGTATGCCGAAGAATTTCCTTGGTGTAATTCAGACAAAGTGATTCTCATGTTTTACATGTTAATATTACTAAAATAACTTGAGCCAAAATGTCTACAATCTCATCATCACACCCTGGAACATTTCAAGAACAAACAATCAGACCCACGGAAATCGTAATAATTCTCCCTAGCAACCCTCTTTTACCATTCTTTCTTAAAATGCAACAAGCTTTCCCTTATGCTTACTAATTTTATATAAGTGTGATTATTTTTAACTACAACTGATCTGAAGCCATAAAAACATGAAAATATGCGGAAAATACATTAAAGGCAATTTTTAAAAACTTTTTGGTAAACAAAATTGCTTTACAAACATCAAGAATAGACCCCTAGAACCCTGCTCATGCTGGAATCAAATGTTATCTTGTCTTTTCAGGAAAGCTGTTATTTTACACGGGGCCTAGTTACGTTAGTGAGCTGAGGAGGGTTTCTGTGAGTTAAAGACAATTTGGTGTAAGTAACCTCCACACAAGTTATTGGATAAGAAATGAGGGGGAAAGCAATGTGTTTTGCAGGCACCTTCTCAACATAGAACAGTGCAGCATAGGAACAGGCCCTTCAACCCACAATGATGAACGTGAAGCTGAACTTGATGCCACATTAAACTAATCTCCTCTGCCAGCATCCAACCTATACCATTCCATCCACTTCTGCTGCTGCTTCTGGGGGACTCCAAGATCCTTCTGTGACAATGCCATTAACAGTTGATTGTCACCTTATGTTCGACCTCCCAAGAGCAATGACTTCTTGGGAAATAACTACAAACCCATATATTTAAAAAAACAATCAGTTTGTTAATTGTCACAGTTGATGTTTGCATCAATTTATTTCCTTATGTTGGCATTTTGTTTTCAGATGACTTCCCTCCTCAGCCTGTCAATTGGACTGGAACAACTTTCCCTCAGACAGTGTCAATATTTTATTTCACACTAGCAACCCACCCCACCCCTACCCCCCACTCCAAGCCCTACCCCCCACTCCAACCCCTACCCCCCACTCCAACCCCTACCCCCCACCCCAACCCCTACCCCCCACCCCAACCCCTACCCCCCACCCCAACCCCCCCCCCCCCACCTTAAAAAAAAACTCACCAAAGCCTTTGTTCCATTTTCCTCTAATGGTTACCCAGCTTCCCCTGAAACCTCCCAAGCCTTACACTCAACCTACTTGTGAAATTGGGAGTCTTACACCTTAACTGTCCCCTGGTGGAGAGACGCTTCTGCTGCAGTACCTATTTTTTTTAAACTGTCTTGAACTTTGTGGCACCTGGAAGTATCATCTGTTCTCAAATCCTCTTATGAGCCTGAGAAGAGAAAACGGACGTGTTCTTGTGGCAATGGTCCAGACTTTTCCATAATTTCTAATAACTAACTCCTCCCTTCCTTGTGAATCTTTCTTTCACAACGACTGCCTCTTTATCCTTACTTATTGCAGATCAGAGAAAAATCCAGATGCTGGAAATATGAAATATAAGCTACTAATACATAATATAAATGCTGGGAACTTTCGGAGGCATCCGTGAACAGCGAGACGGTATTACCGTTCCAGTTTGAAGAGTTTTCTTCAGAAATTGAAACAGTTTTTCTTTCCCCCGACACTGTCTGTCCGCTGAGTGCTTTCGTCATTCTATCATTCCAGAGAAGATATTTGGACCATAGTTTGCAGTATTAATGTGCCCACCTAATCTCACCGCACTTCATCTTCCATCTTATCTCATCTCTCAGCTTTTGCTGCCATCACCCCACCTTCATCTCTGCTTATTCATCATTTTACCCACAGCTCTCCACGATCCTAGTTTAGTAATTGAAATATGCATATGGTTCCCTGCAATTCTTTAAATAAAATAGCCGCCTGGATGCGCCAAGACATGTTACATTATTTACTCTTGTAAGATTCCGACCTCAAATGTCCTCTGTCCGTTTCCCTCCACAGATGCTGCCTGACCCGCTGAGTTCCACCTGCAGTTTGATCTTTGCTCAAGATTCCGGCGTCTGCAACCTCTTGTGTTTATCACTTTAGATTAATTACCTGCTGGTTTCTTCCTGGTTTCTTTTGCCTTTTTTTCCCTCTTCCCCAACTATCTTGCGCCCTCTCTCATGCCCTCCTGAGAGAAGTCATGAGACTCTGGCTGTGACCGCGGCGGGTTTGCAGTCTCGGCTGTCGGCGCTGCCAGTACCACTCTCCCCGGATCCTTACAAGCGGCTCTTATATACAAAACCAGGCGAGGAAAAAGGGGACATCACGTCACAGCCACGACCTAATCCCCAAATCCCTCAAAACATCTTTCACTCAAATTCACTACTGCATACCGACCAATGTAATCACGTTGCTGTCTATCCCTCGTCCCCCACGCCCCTCTCTCTCTATATCCCCTTCCGCTCTATCCTTCTCTCCCTCCCTCTCACTCTGCCCTCACCCTCCCACGCTGTATTCACCAATTCCTAGTTTCCAAGGTCTACTTTAAAAGTCGTTGAATATCCTGCGTGTGACATTGTTTAAGACATCAGTCTGAAGAAGGGCCTCGACCCGGAAGTCACATATTCCTTGGCTCCATCGATGCTGCCTCACCCCCTGAGTTTCTCCAGCATTTTTGTCTACCTGCATGTGACATTTGTTCTTTGATCCAGGTCCGGCATAGAAACATAGAAACATAGAAAATAGGTGCAGGAGTAGGCCATTCGGCCCTTCGAGCCTGCACCGCCATTCAATGTGATCATGGCTGATCATCCAACTCAGTATCCCATACCTGCCTTCTCTCCATACCCCCTGATCCCCTTAGCCACAAGTGCCACATCTAACGCCCTCTTAAATATAGCCAATGAACTGGCCTCAACTACCTTCTGTGGCAGAGAATTCCAGAGACTCACCACTCTCTGTGTAAAGAATGTTTTCCTCATTTCGGTCCTAAAGGAATTCCCCCTTATCCTTAGACTGTGACCCCTTGTTCTGGACTCCCCCAACATCGGGAACAATCTTCCAGCATCTAGCTTGTCCAACCCCTTAAGAATTTTGTAAGTTTCTATAAGATCCCCCCTCAATCTTCTAAATTCCAGCGAGTACAAGCCGAGTCTATCCAATCTTTCCTCATATGAAAGTCCTGACATCCCAGGAATCAGTCTGGTGAATCTTCTCTGTACCCCCTCTATGGCAAGGATGTCTTTCCTCAGATTTGGAGACCAAAACTGTATGCAATACTCCAGGTGTGTCCTCACCAAAACCCTGTACAACTGCAGTAGAACCTCCCTGCTCCTATACTCAAATCCTTTCGCTATGAATGCTAACATACCATTTGCCTGCTTACACACGAAGGATCAGCGCTACCGTTTTGAACCATGTTCTGACATTTATTTGATTTAGATCACACACTGACATTTATACATAAAACGAGAAAGAAAATCGAGTGGAAACAAAAGCAGAAATCACTAAAAAATCCCCAGTAAAGAAGACAACATCTGTCGAAGAGTCATTGTTCTGAAATGTTAACGTTTGTCTCTATTTCCACAGACGCAAACCGACCTGCGGAATATTTCCAGTTTTATTTTTAAATTAATTTAAATTTTATCTACTTGGAAGATTTCCGTGCAGCGCTGAGTTCAATATTACTGCACACCTGAGTTCTATCCGAGCCTATCCACATCTCACTGCTATATCACACCGTGAATTCCCTTCTGTAAGTGGCACCCCTTTTAAGCCACTCCATCATTCTGAAAATTCTAAGCTCCATTACATTGTCATTCGAAATGTGACTTATTTACAAGTTATGCAAATATTCCCCACATGATCAAAACGTTTGCACATTTAATAAGTTTATTTAAAAAGTTAATTAAAGGGTCGAAGATAGACACAAAAAAGCTGGAGCAACTCAGCGGGTGCAGCAGCATCTATGGAGCGAAGGAGATAGGCAACGTTTCGGGCCGAAACCCTTCTTCAGACATCGATATGTAATAAAATAAGTTATCTCCCGGATAACATCAGCTACTATTAAAATAATTTAAATGTAAGGGTAAGCTTTGTAATTTATTCAGCCACTCATTTTGGACACAGTGCTTGCCTGCTGCAGCCCAACAGATGCAGGGAGTATCTCCTTCTATCCCGGGGTCTGACCTCCAGCAATCGCAGTATTGAATATACTCTGAATACCAAACCATCACCCACCCCACCCTGTGATATATAATTCCAAAGGATCACATTTGTCTGTTGTCATTTTTTCCAGTACCTTAATCTTAAATGTCCCGCCCATCTTGGACCATCCTTAGTTCCAGAGTGTCCATCTAACCCGAACAATCATCTACCGAACAATGAGACTGGCTCTCATGCACATCTGTTCTCTTCAATCTGCTCCAACGTAACCCAGAAATCATCCATGTTGGTTCCACTCAAAGTCACATATTCTTCGCAGTATTATGACCAAAAACGGGACAATCTTCTCCTAGTGCATTCTCCCCTACATGCAGGACAATAAGGTTAGTTCATACTCTAAATATCTTGTATCAAAGTTTCATGCATTCCCCATTGCTGGCTGTACCTGCCAAAACCATGACTGCTGTCATCTAGAAAGAGTAGGGCAGCAGGTACTTGACAATACCATTACTTCCAAATTATTTTCCACCTCACACTCCTTCCTAATTTAGGATATACTGTGATTCCTTCAGAGTTGTTGAATCCACATATGGAGTCCTCAACTGGACAACATCATGGAGGCTCCTTCACCATACAGATTGCACCCATTTTCTTGAGAGCAACTAAGATGGGAGTAATAGGAAAAGTAAACCTATATTCCTATTTCTCTGGAATGACATTTCCATCTCTGGATATCTGTAACTATTTATCTACATGCTCCTATGAAAGTTTCTTGTATTGACTTCTGCAGGACAAAGATCAATTGGTTCTTTAATCTATAGCCAGGGTCTCATCTACCTACACTTCTGAATGCATGAGCAAGTTCTATAGCCCTTTATTACAAAGAAAGACTCATAAGTCACAGCGACATCCTGTTTTGGTGGTGTTGCTTGAAGGAGTGGTGTTGGTTCAAGGCATCTGTCCTGGAGTGCTTACATGGAGCTCGGAGAAGCAGCAATCAAAGAGAAGCAGGGAGAAGAGCTTATTGGCTTTAAACCATGGGAAAGGTGAATCAGAGGGGAAAAACAGTTTAAAAAGAGTGCCAAAAAGCCGGTGTATCCCAGTGCTTGCCCACTGCTTACGTGTAGCTCGGAGAAGCAGCAATCAAAGGGAGAAGAGATTATTGGCAGAAAACCATGGGAAAGGTGTCAGATAGGAAAAACAGTTTAAAACTGAGGAATTTGATTTGTAAATTAGCAAATTCGGCAATTTATCAGCCAATTTATCAGCAAGGCTGCTCTAGGGGAGCGGCAGTGAGAGAAGTGCCTTGAGAGAAAAGTGCCTTGAGAGAAAAGTACTGAGAGATAAGTGTGAGTATTTTGCTCGAGAGTCTTTGGCGAGGAGGCTGTGGAGAGGAGACAACACAAAAAGCGGGTGAGGACGGGTTGCAGTGAACACATGATGCGTAAGATGAGACAGTGTGATGCTTGCAGGATGTGGGAGGCCAGGAACACGGATGGAGCCTCTGGCTGCTACAACTGTGTCAAGTGTCTCCAGGTCCAGCTCCTGAAGGACCGTGTTGGGGCATTGGAGAAGCTGCTGGGCAATCCGGAACAACGAGAGTTTCCTGGACAGGACCTACAGTGAGGTGGTCACGCCAAGGATACGGGAAGAATGAAGGTGTGTGATGGAGAGAAAGGGTGGTAACCGTGGAGTGCAGGAGACCCAGGCGGCTGTGCCTAATGAAAACAGGTATGCCGGAACTGTCGGAGGAGATGATGCTTCCAGTCCGAGCGGCGGACACGCGGTGGCTCAAATCCTAGAGATGGGACTCGACCAGCGAGACCGACGTCGGGCAGAGCCCTAGTGGCGGGTGACTCCATTGTTTAAGGTGTGGACAGGAGATTCTGAGGAGGCAGGCAAGACGTGAGGATGGTCTGTTGCCTCCCTGGTGCCAGGGTTCAAGATATCACAACCCGACTTCAGAACACCCCCGAGAGGGAAGGTGAACAGCCGGCAGTATTTGTGCACGTGGGCACAAACGACATCGGGAAGAAGAGGAAGGAGGTTCAGCAACACAAGTTCAGAGAGTTAGGACGAAGACTGATAAGCAGGTCTTCTAGGGTGGTTATCTCTGGATTGCTTCCAGTACCTCGAGCTAGTGAGGACAGGAACAGGGAGATAGGGGATCTGAATGTGTGGCTGAGGGGCTGGTGCAGGGAGCAGGGATTTAGATTTATAGACCACCGGGATCTCTTCTGGCGAAGGGGTGACCTGTACAAAAGGGACGGGTTACACCTTAACTGGAGGGGGACCGACATTCTGGCAGGCAGGTTTGCTAGGGCTACACGTGTGGGTTTAAACTAAATAGTGGGGGGGGGGGGATTAACAAATTGGAAGTTAAAAGGGAAATTAAAGATGGATTTAAAGGGGAAGTGAGTACAGGAAAAGTTACCAAAGACTTCCAAATTAATGGGAAGGAAAGTTCGAGAAGGGATGAGAGAGTAAGGTCAGGGTCATTGCGAGTGGTGCAAGAGGGGAGGTGAATACCGAGGTCAAAATGTTGTATATGAATAAGTTGTATTATATGAATATGTTGTATAAGAAATAAAGTGGTCTGGCTTGAGGCTCAGTTAGAAATTGGCAAATATAATGCTGCGGGAATTACAGACACATGGCTGCAAGAGGGCCAGGGTTGGAACTGAATATTCAAGGGTATACCTCCTATTGAAAAGACAGACAGCTGGACAGAGGTGGTGGGTAGCTCTGTTGGTGAGGAATGAAATTCAGTCCCTTGCAAGGGGTGACATTGAAGCAGGAGATGTCGAGTCAGTATGGATAGAACTAAGGAATTGTAAGGGTAAAAAGACCCTAATGGAACTTATCTACAGGCCCCCAAAGAGTAGTCTGGATATCAGGAGTTAAAATTGGCATGTAGTAAAAGTAATGCTGTGGTTGTTATGGGAGATTTCAACATGCTGGTAGACTGGGAAAATCAGTTTGGTACTGGACCCCAAGAAAGGGAATTTGTGGAGTGCCTCCATGATGGATTCTTAGAACAGCTTGTATTGGAGCCTACCAGGGAGAAGGCAATTCTGGATTTAGTGTTATGTAATGAACCGGATTTACTTGAGGTTAAGGAGCCATTAGGAAGTAGTGACCATAATATGGACAGGTTTAATCTACAATTGGAGAAGGAGAAGGGTAAATCAAAGGTGTCAATGTTACAGTTGAATAAAGGGGACTATGGAGCCATGAGGGAGGACCTGGCCAAAGTTGACTGGAAAGATACACTAGGAGGGATGACAGTGGAACAACAATGACAGGTATTTCTGGGAATAATACAGAAGGTGCAGGATCAGTTCATTCCAAAGAGGAAGAAAGATGCCAACGGGAGTAAGGGGCGACCGTGGCTGACAAGGGAAGTCAGGGACAGTATAAAAATAAAAGAGAACAAGTACAACGTAGCAAAGATGAGCGGGAAGCAAGGGGATTGGGGTAATGTTTAAAGAGCAACAGAAGATAATGAAAAAGGCAATATGGGGAGAAAAGATGAGGTACGAAGGTAAGCTAGCCAAGAATATAAAAGAGGATAGTAAAAGCTTCTTTAGGTATGTGAAGAGGAAAAAAATAGTTAAGAACAAAGTTGGACACTTGAAGACTGAAAAAGGTGAATTTATTATGGGGAAACAAGGAAATGGCAGATGAGTTGAACAGGTACTTTGGATCCGTCTTCACTAAGGAGGAAACAAACAATCTTTGTGACGGAGGAACTGAAGGAAATCCACATTAGGCAGGAAATGGTGCAGGGTAGACTGATGGGACTGAAGGCTGATAAATCCCCAGGCCCGATGGTCTGCATCCCAGGGTACTTAAAGGAGTGGCTCTAAAAATCGTGGACGCATTGGTAATCATTTTCCAATGTTCTATAGATTCAGGATCAGTTCCTGTGGATTGGAGGGTAGCTAATGTTATTCCACATTTTAAGAAAGGCAGGAAAGAGAAGACAGGGAATTATAGACCAATATGCTGACATCGGTGGTGGGGAAGATGCTGAAACATTTGGATGGCCAGAACAGGATCGGTCCGAGGCAGCATGGATTTACGAAGGAGAAATCATGCTTGACTAATCTTCTGGAGTTTTTGAGGATGTCACTCGGAGAATGGACAAGGGTGAGCCGGTGGATGTAGTGTACCTGGACTTTCAGAAAGCATTTGATAAGGTCCCTAATAGGAGATTAGTTGGCAAAATTAGGGCACATGGTATTGGGGGTAGAGTGCTGACATAAATAGAAAATTGGTTGGCAGACAGGAAACAAAGAGTAGGGATTAACGGGTCCCTTTTAGAATGACAGGCAGTCACTAGTGGGGTACCGCAAGGCTCGGTGCTGGGACTGCAGCTATTTACAATATACATCAATGATTTGGATGTAGGGATTCAAAGTAACATTAGCAAATTTGCAGATGACACAAAGCTGGGTGGCAGTGTGAACTGTGAGGAGGATGCTGTGAGAATGTACAGAGTTTTAGTGAGATCACACCTGGAGTATTGTGTGCAGTTTTGGTCCCCTAATTTGAGGAAGGACATTCTTGTTATTGAGAGAGTGCAGCGTAGGTTTGCAAGGTTAATTCCCGGGATGGCGGGACTGTCATATGCTGAGAGAATGGAGCAGCTGGGCTTGGATACTCTGGAATTTAGAAGGATGAGAAGATATCTTATTGAAACATATAATTTTGTTAAGGGTTTGGACACGCTAGAGGCAGGAAACATGTTCCTGATGTTGGGGGAGTCCAGAACCAGGGGGCACAGTTTAAGAATAAGGAGTAAGCCATTTAGAACGGAGACGAGGAAACACTTTTTCTCACAGAGAGTTGTGAGGCTGTGGAATTCTCTGCCTCAGAGGGCGGTGGATGTCGGTTCTCCGGATACTTTCAAGAGAGAGCTGGATAGGGCTCTTAAAGATAGCAGGAGAAGGCAGGACGGGGTACTGAATGGGGATATCAGCCAAGATCACATTGCTGGCTCGAAGGGTTGAATGGCCTACTCCAGCACCTAATGTCTATTGTCTATTGAATGGTGCTGTAGAAGCATTCCTGTCCCACTGAATCACTGGTGTAGTTGGAAGATGCTGATTTCACACAATATCCAAATGACCCCTAGTGCAGTCCTTGCTCGTGGCAGTACAATATTGGAAAGTGACCAAATCTGCAAAGCAACCTCCAATTCTTTTGAGTCTAGTGAAAGAGATAACACATCCACTAAATGGCTACGTAGATGCCATTAATGCATCTAATAATTTGGAGAAAGTGAATTAATATTTAATTTATTTTTTAAACGTGAATGTCGCCAAGGATCCTCATCATTCACTCTTCTTCCCTCCCCCTTTGGGCATGGGATACAAAAGGTCAAAAGCAAGTACCATTAGATTCAAGAACATCTTTTCTGCTGTTATCAGACTTATACGGACCTACCAAATGATAAGATTGTGGTCCCAGTCCTCCAATCTACCTAATTTGTGGCCCTTGCACTTTTGTATTTGCGCTTTGTCTGTACATGCAACTTTATTCTGCACTCTGTGTAACAAAGTTTTCACTGTAGCTAAAATACTTGGCAATAATAAACCAATACCAATGCATTCAAGAGTAATTGAGTTGAAAACAAAAATCTGTAGAAAGTTGAGTTGGACAATTTGACTGAATAACAGTAGTAATTATACATACCACTACAGGCAGCACATAATTAGTTTACTATGTAAATAAGCACAGCTATTGAATCTGTCTATAGTGGGACACTTGCTAATCTCCAAATCAAACAGTTCCATTAGTAAAAATGTTATCGGGTTTTGTACAGCAATACGCCTTCTCCTTTTCTCACAATCCCAAAATGTTTGCTGCTAATAAACTTTGATTGGTTTACTGTTACTTCTTGTTAATAAATGAGACATTCCTATGTAACTTTTTTTCAAGGGCACAGTGGCAGGCGGAATGCTTCATTGTAACCAGGTATTTAGTTCCATTGTTTATCGAAAGGGTTTTCTTCCGTCTCTGGAGGTGTACTAATTAGATCTGAATAGAGATGTCACATACTAGAATATCACTGCCATACCCTGGAATGCAGGGAACATAAAGGGAATTAAAGACCAGGAACACGTAATTTTCCAGCCACTGGACAGAGACAAAAACTTTGATTGCATTTGGAGATGAGAGGTTGTTGGCAGTTGGGATCGAGAGACTCTTCTCCCACTGGATATATGATTATATTTTTGCTGTCCTAACGTTCAAGCGTGTGAGAGACTCGAGGGGTTTTGCATGGTTCTGCTTTCTGAAAACTGAAGGTGAAGCAGTTTGCAATGTAATGGTTCCAGCCCTTAACTCAGTTTGTATCTTGAAATTTACATTTCACCTGATACATATTTCCACTCCTTGGTATCATTGTTGTTAGTAGGAGGAGTGCGAGGGATGGGAGGTATTGGTGGTTGTACACAGATTTGTCGCCCATCTTTGCAGTATGAAATATCATTTTTTCTCTTCACAATTTTAAAGAAGGAATAATCTCAATGTTAAAGTTACCAAAACTTTGTGCAGTTGCATCAGACTGTTACTTGCTTTGCAGCTCCCACCAAGTCCCATCGGTTATTATTCTGTTCAGTGACACACATCAGCCCCACGTAAGTTCCACATTTAAAATGTGTATTGAATGTTCCAAGTCACCATAATCTCACCACCACTGCATGTCGCTAACCTCCCGCAGCTTCCCTGAGATATCTACGGTCCTCCAATTCTGGCCTGTCCCACTTAGGCGATTTGTTCGGCGACTGCCAGCAACTGTCATAGTCGTAGCAGTTTGCCTAAAAAAACGGCGACTGGACCCTCCTACGACGAAGTCTACGATAATGTCCACAACAACCTACCACCTAGTCGACGGCAAGCTACACAAAGCTACCGACAACTGGTGACCCATTAGGATGTCCACCTACGACCACACCCACGACAACCTACGTCCACCCGCGACAAGCTACGACAAGGTACGACCCTGTCGGCGAAAACTGAAGACAATTCAGTCGCCAGTACCTGTCGCTGGTTGACATAGGTAGTCGCCAATTGAATTCACCAGTCAGCACCAATGACAAACTACGTCATCCTGGCGACAACCTACGACAAGCCAACTGTCGCCAAAAAGTTTTGAACAATCAAAATCCAGCGGTGACCACAAAAACGCTATGATTCTTTGGGCGACTGAGGAGACTACTCACGACCATACAGGTGACACCCCGGCGACCATGTGGCGACAGCCTAGTTGCCTGTAGTCACCTAAAAAAATCACCTAAGTGGGACAGGGGCATAATACTCCACTACTCATGACCCCAAGGTGAATATTTCCTCTCTAAAGCTCTTCAACCTCGCTCCTTATAAGGCAGCCCATAAAATGTGCCTCTTTGACTGATTGTTTAATCATCTTCCCTACTGTCCCCTTCTTTGACCTTGTCAGGAATTTCTCATCATGGCCTTCCTGTGAAGCATTTGAAGAGTTTTACTCCTTTAAAGGCACTAAGGTTAAACAGGAACCAAAGCCCACATGTAGTGCAAGATTTAACAGGGAACTGCTCATGGAGGTAACATGCATGTGCATCATTACATCACAAGCTCAGTTTAAAAATCACTCATGAAGAAATAATGAGATTTACCATTTAAATGAGAGTTGGGAGATATTTTACAGCCAATTAAAAAAATTAAATAATTTTATGATTTTGGTCATCACGAACTAGTTCCTCACTAATTGCTCTTGGGGTGATGGTGTTGAGTCACCTTCGTGAACTGTAGTGTTTGTGGTGAAGATTCTCCCAGGGTTGCTGTTGGGAAGAAAGATCCAGGATTTAGACCTCGCGACAGTGAAGAATTGCTGATGTATTTAACCGTATGTGTTTAGTCTATTGTCACATGTACTGAGGTACAGTGAAAAGCTTTTGTTGCGTGCTAACCAGTCAGCAGAAAGACGATACATGATTACAATCAAGCCTTCCACAGTGTATTCTGAGTCAGGATAGCACTCAGCTTGCAGGGGAACCAGTATGTGGTGGTGTTCTCCTTCACCAGCTGTCCCTGTTCACCTTGGTGATACAGGCAGTTGGGGTGGATGATTGCAACCTTCACTTGGTCTGCCCTGTTTCGACGAATGCAATCAACCCGGCGTGCACGATCAAATAAGATGAAATAGAACAAGTTGTCCTACAACTTCAGGCTGTGCACGCCATACACAAGAAGAAGATACAGGCAGTGGGTTTGGGGAGCAGCTGTTGGAGGGGGACTTATTGAACGTTGTAAGGGAGGAAGCAACAGACTCATCAGCTTAACTCTGATGGGTGTTGGTATAAGTTTATTATTGGTTTAATATTGTCATGTCTACTGAGGTACAGTAAAAAAAACTATTCTGACAAATTATACAAAAATAAGTGCAGCATGATTACATTGGGTAGTGAAAAAGAGAAAATAAACAGAGTGCAGGATATTGTGTTGCAACTGCAGAGAAAGTGCAGATTTTTAAAAGTGCAAGGGTAGCAGTGAGGTCGATTGTAAGAGTTGGAACACATCCTTAGTATATGAAAGCTTAATTCAAGAGTCTGATAACAGTGGGAAGAAGTTGTTCTTGAATTTGTTGGTGCGTACTTTCAAACTTTAATATCTTCTGCCGGATGGATATGGGGGGGAAGAAGGAATGTCCAGGTTGTGAGCAGTCCTAGATATTATTAGCTGCTTTCCCAGTGCAGCATGAAGTGTAGCTGGAATCAATGGGGTTGGGAGTGAGGGGGCAAGCTGGTTTGCGTGATAGACTAGGTGATGTCCACAATTTTGCAGTTTATTGCAGTCCTGGAGGGACTTCAGTGCTTCAGTAAATCACCATTACCAATTAGTAAAGAATTAGCCCAGATTCTTATTGTTAAAATATATAAAACTTGAATTGTTGCAATGTTTCCTTGAATTTTATGATTTTACAAAGCTAAAAGCATAACTATGTACTCACGATATGATAGCACAAATTAATGAAGGAACATTGGCATCTGGAGCTAGGGACAACTGTTTTATGGGCATTTTCTATACCTCCTGCTTCCAAAGGGTAGAATAACAATAAGTGAAGACACTGGCTAACACAAGGGAAGGTGAAGAGTTGTCCTGGTTTCTTCAGAAAATCATTACCAAGTGTTCAAAAATTGCCCTTGATTGTCATTGATCAGCTTTCGCTTCTGATCCTCGAAAGCAAAACAATACTTTTCAGTTTTAGGGAAGGAACTGCAGATGCTGGAGAATCGAGGGTTACACTAAAAGCTGGAGAAACTAAGCGGGTGCAGCAGCAACTAAGGAGCGAAGGAGATAGGCGACGTTTCAGGTCGAGACCCTTCTTCAGAATATACTTTTCAGTTTATTTTTAAAATTTCTCTTTTTGGGGGGAAAAATACTATTGCATGTTTCCTAAATAATTGCACTTGTTGGACTACCAATGACCTTTTTAATTTTATTTTACTGCTGAAGTTCACTGTTACGATCCAGATCAGCTTTTTGTTATTCCAATCATATTGCTTTGATGTGCTTCCAAGATGCATTAATTTTGCAACATATTCTCTATGCTTCCCATGAATCCTGACATTTATCTTCATTATTTTCCATGTGTTTATCAATTGTATCCTCTACTATAGCAGTAGCAACTCTCTCTACTGTTACCAGAATTGTTCTGCAGCTTTCTTTGTATCTTCCTCTGCATGCCCAGCTTAGTCCTGCCTGAAATAATCATAAAGTCATACAGCTTGGAACCAGACCCCTTGGTCCAACCTTGCCCACGTCAACCAACATGTCCCATCAACACTAATCACACCTGCCTGTGAGTGGTCTCTATCCTTCTAAACATATCCTATCCACATACCTGTCCAAATGTCTCTTAAACATTGTGATAGCATCTGCCTCAACTATCTCCTCTGGTAGCTTGTTCCATTCACCCACTACTCTGTGTAAAAAAAGTTGCCCCTCTGTTTCTTATTAAATCTTTCCCATTCACCTTAAATCTATGTCCTCTAGTTTTTGATTTCCTTACTCTGGGTAAAAGTCTCTGTACATTTATCCTATCTAATCCCGTCATGAACCCATACACCACTATGAGGTCCTTTGATTTCACAGATTGGTTTGGATGAGTCCAGTAATAAGGTAGTTTCCAATCAGTTCTAAAGCACATTGAAACAGATGCTGCCGTACATGTCTATGGCAACTGGCAGTGTGGTTGATGGAGAAATCTTGCCTGCTGTTGAAATATACTTGACTTGTGTTGGGGAGGACTGTGATGACCTTAAATGTTTTGATATTTTGCTTATTTATCACTTACATGGTTTTTATTCTCAAATGCCAACATATTTTTGTGACCTAATAGCAAAATGTTAATGGATTGAAAAGAGTGATTGGCTTCTTCCAAGGGCCTTGTTGGCCCTGGTGGGGTGGGCAGTTTCAAGGATATTTTCCATCTTCAGCAGGTGACATAGCCAAACAATGAGTATTAATGAAGATAGACACAAAATGCTGGAGTAACTCTGCAGGTCAAGCTGCATCTCTGGAGAAAATGGATAGAGGACATTTTGTGTCGGGACCCTTCTGTTTAATATTAATTAATATTAATACCATGGATCCTGCAGAAAGGAAGGAGAGAGGTTTAAGATTTGTATTTGATGGCACTCTGTGAGCCATTTATTAATGTACAGAGAGTCAAACAATAACTCTGTTACAGAGTTGTACAGCATAGAAACCAGCCCTTCGGCCCAGAGTCCTTGCCGACCATCAAATACTAATGCGCACTAATCGTACTTTAATTTCACTTTATTCTCCGCACATTCCCATCAAATCTACTCACCTACACATTAGTAGTAATTTACAGCGGCCAATTAATCTACTAATCCATGTGTCTTTGGGGTGCAGGATATACCCAGAACACCCAGGGGAAACCCACATGGTCTCAGGGCAAAAGTGCAAACTCCACACAGCAAGGCCAGAGGTCTGTTTGAACCTGGGCTGTTGCACTGTGAGGTAATGGCTCTACTACTGTGCTGCCCTTTTCTCACCCTGTGGATGAGCTGGCTTCAGTGGGTATGACGGCCGAACAATAGAAGAGTTTCTCTTGCAGAGATTGGCTACCCATGGGAACGATATGAATATGTCTGCCTTGCATGTGTAAAGCTAGTGCTGCCGAGCTTTAGAATTTGCGAAAAGTGAGTGCAATCTGGATACAGCGGTGTACGTTATTCTTTACAGCACAAGTGAGCAGATATAATTCTCGAGCTGACTGAAGGTTCTTCACTCATTTGGGGCCCAAAGGTTAGCCAGTTAATTGGCTGGGCTCCTTTTGAGAGGGTGAAGTGTATGTTTTTGGCACAGTCGAGCTTACAGCATCTATTAGGGCTCTTAATGTTATGGCCTTTGGCTCTGACCATTGATTAACAAAATCAGGCAGAAGAGGTGATCTCTGGATCATACAGAGTGACTAGTTACACTGAACAATTTAATAAATGTTAATAAGGGTTCCACAGTTGATGCCTCTTGCAGTATTGTCCAACCATCTCCAAGAGGTCAGTAGATATTCTTGCCCTGCTCTCCCAATCACCACTAAGATGCTACTAAGTGGTAAATTGCTGATCTTCCAGACATCAGTGATGTCCTCTGTGGAAGATCATGGTCATTCTTTTAGGCTGACTGATTCAGTGAAGTCATCCTGGCACCCCTGGAGCTGTGAGATGTTGTTAGTTCCGATGTGCACCTACTACCACTGTCCTCAACTCCCACATTTGACCAGAGAGGCATTCCCATCAGTCTCAATTTAGAGACACTTCAGCCCTTTGTTAACCAGCAACAACTTTCATGTTGAGTCAGAATAATTCAGTGCAGAAACTGGCCCTTCAGCCCAACTTATCCATGCTGACCAAGATGCCCATTTACGCATGTTACATTTGATAGAGAAAGCGGACAAATTTATATAGCACTTAAGCATTAATAATTAAGGTGTTGCAGCAGTAGTGTTGCTGCCTTACAGTGCTTGCAGTGCCGGAGATCCGGGTTTGATCCCGATTATGGGAGCTATCTGTACGGAGTTTGTACGTTCTCCCCATGACCACATGGGTTTTCTCTGAGATCTTCGGTTTCCTCCCACACTCCAGAGACGTACAGGTATATAGGTAAATGGGCTTGGTAAATGTTAAAAAATTGTCCCTAGTGTGTGTAGGATTGTGTTAATATGCGGGGATCGCTGGAGGGCCAAAGGGCCTGTTTCCGCGCTGTATCTCTAAACTAAACTAAACTTCTCATGTCTCTTCAAAGTCAGACAAAATCAAACGGCCACATGAATGGCCAATAGGTCAGGTGATCACAGATTTGGTTTGAAGGTAGTTTTTAAGCATGGTTTAAAAGCGGAGGTAGCATGGAATTGTGCTACATTTTTGTGTTAAGTGAGTGTGTTGTTTGTGCCAAAGTGATTGTTAAGCACAGTAGGATTACAGTGCATGCAGAACATTTTTCTGCAATAACATAGTGTGCAGACACCAAAGATACATTTTCAGTTTGAATGTAGATGCACATGTTAACACAATCTCTTTTGATAACTGGCTTAATCAAAAGGCGAGAACATTGCCTAGGGCAGATATCACAACTGTTGAACCAACATATGGTCTGTTCAAAACTTGCAGCTACTTATGAACGCTATCCAATTCCAATTAAAGGTGCGAATTCTGGTTCTGAAAAATCAGTAGGCATTTTTAATTTTAAGAAACAGTTACAACATTCAGAATATTGTACAGGGTTAGCCCTCTGTAATGTTGAATCGACAATCCATGCTATTTTTGACTGAAAGTGAAGATTCCTTGTGATGGTTTAGAACCAACCGTGCATCCAGTGTGTGTTTCAGCCGGAGTCATAATTGTACAGCACAGAAACAGGCTCTTTAGCCCACCATGTCTACGCTGACCATCATGCCTAACCATACTAATTCTATTTGTCTGCATTTAATACAACTCTTCCATGCTCTGCTCATTCAAGTACCTGTTCAGATGCCTCTTAAATGTAGTTACTATTCCTGCATCCACAACCTCTGGCAGTTCATCCCAGACACCAACTTTGTGTGAAACCTTTACCCGTCAGATTCCTTCAACCTCCTCCGTCTTGTCTCGGATCACTCCCTGTTTATTGGCATGTTAGGATAAGTTACCTCCGCACTTGTTGCTTTGCAATCATGTGCAGTTCCATTTCAGAACTTCACATGCTTGTTCCAAAAGAATCGAAAAGGTTCACTTATCCTATTTCATTTCCACAATGTGCGCCAGATGCAAAGGCAAAAAAAAAAAATCAATATCCAGATGAAAGTTCCATAGAGAGAACTGAGATATACTTTTTACAGCTTGAAGTGAAGAGAAGATTACCTGCCACACTGTGTCCTGCCTCTTACATTTTCACCTTTCTTCTCCCCCAATCCACTACACTGAAGAAGGGTCTCAACACGAAATGTAACCTTTCATGTTCTCCAGAGTTGCAGCCAGATCTGCTGGGTTACTCCAGCACTTTGTGTCCTTTATAAGTTTAGTAAAGGGACTGTTGTAAGGGGTATTGTTGGAGCAAATAAAGAGATTTATTTCTCCGGTGCCACCACACATTTAAACTAACTAGTAAATGTGGAGGTTGTGTTTTAATGCAGCAATTCTGAAACCGGTTGCAACCGCAGGAAATGCTACACTTGTTGTTTTACCTCCCCCCTTGACTCCATTCAAGGACCCAAGCAGTCTTTCCAGGTGCGGCAGAGGTTCACCTGCACCTCCTCCAACCTCATCTATTGCATCCGCTGCTCTAGGTGTCAGCTGTTCTACATCGGTGAGACCAAGCGTAGGCTGGGCGATCGCTTCGCCCAACACCTCTGCTCGGTTCGCATTAACCTACCTGATCTCCCGGTGGCTCAGCACTTCAACTCCCCCTCCCATTCCGAATCCGACCTTTCTGTCCTGGGCCTCCTCCATGGCCAGAGTGAGGACAACCGTAAATTGGAGGAGCAGCACCTCATATTTCGCTTGGGCAGTTTATACCCCAGCGGTATGAACATTGCCTCTCTAATTTCAGGTAGTCCTTGCTTTCTCCTCCCCTTCTTAGCTCTTCCTCAGCCCACTGTCTCCACCTCTTCCTTTCTTCTTTCCACCCCCCCCCCCCCCCCCGCCCCGCCCCGCCCTCACATCAGTCTCAATAGCAAGGATGTCCTTCCTAAAATTAGGAGACCAAACCTGCACACAATACTCCAGATGTGGTTTCACCAGGGCCTGTCCAACTGCAGAAGGACCTCTTTACTCCTATACTCAAATCCTTTCATTATGAAGACCAACTTAGCTTTCTTCACTGCCTGCTGTACCTGCATTTTTACTTTCAGTGACTGGTGTACAAGGACACCCAGGTCTCATTGCACTTCCCATTTTCCTAATATGACACAATTGAGATAATAATCTGCCTCCTTGTTCTTGCTGCCAAGATGGATAACTTCACATTTATTTACATTATACTGCATCTGCCATGCATCTGCCCACTCACTCAACCTATCCAAGTCGCCCTGCAACCTCCTAGCATCCTCTTTGCAGTTCACACTGCCACCCAGCTTTGTGTCATCTGCAAATTTGCTAGTGTTACTTTTAATCCCATCATCTAAATCATTAATATATATTGTAAATAGTTGCGGCCCCAGTACCGAGCCTTGCGGCACTCCACTCGCCACTGCCTGCCATTCTGACAGGGATCCGTTTATTCCTACTCTTTGTTTCCTGTCTGCCAACAAATTCTCTACCCAACCCTACCCCCAATACCATGTGCTCTAATTTTGCCTACTAATCTCCTATGTGGGACCTTATCAAAGGCTTCTGAAAGTCCAGATACACTACATCCACTGGCTCTCCTTCATCCATTTTACTTGTCACATCCTCAAAACATTCCAGAAGATTAATCAAGCAGGATTTCCCCTTCATAAATCCATGCTGACTTGGACCAATCATTTTACTGCAATCCAAATGGGCCTTTATTACTTCTTTAATAATTGACTCCAGCATCTTCCCCACCACCGGTGTCAGGCTAACTGGTCTATAATTCCTTGTTTTCTCTCCACTCCTTTCTTGAAAAGTGGGATAACATTAGCTACCCTCCAATCCATAGGAACTGATCCTGAATCTATAGAACATTGGAAAATGATCACCAATGCGTCCACAATTTCTAGAGCCACCTCCTTGAGTACCCTGGGATGCAGACCATCAGGCCCTGGGGATTTATCAGCCTTCAGTCCCATCAGTCTACCCAATACTATTTCTCACCTTATGTCTTATGTCTTATGTCTTATCGCCTAAGTAGAGCTGCATCTACTGACCAAAGATCCTATAGGATCTTTGCTGCCGACCGCACACAAACATACCACAAAGGTGGGGGCCAGGGACAGTGGAGGAGCGCTCTCTGCATGTTGAAGAAGAAAGTAAACGGCTGCCACAGAGCACGGTAAGTCCTTTAGAGAGCACAGGAGGGAGGGAGAGAAGGACAGAGAAGGGGAGAGAGAAGGGGGCAGTAGGGGGGAGAAGGGGAGAGAACGGGGAGAAGGAATGGCGACAGTTTTAATAAGTTTAATAAGTTAGCGGGCATTTTACCTTCCGGCGGATCTTCCCACTTAGGAAACCTGAACGGAAACCACTGGAGACCTTGCGCCCCACCCAAGGTTTCCATGAGGTTCCCGGAGGTTCCGGTCACTCTCCCTAATTGTGCAAAGTGGTTTCCGCGTAATCGCGGCTTCTGCTATGTTCCTGCGATTATTTTTTTTAAAAAAAACTAAAAATAGGTTGCCATTTTGTCGAAGCCAGTGGTGGGGTCGCATTTTTACTTACAGCCAGTCGAAGGCCTTCACTGACCGGCCATTCTGATTGTCTCATTGGAGTTTTCAGCAAAGAAATCTTATTTAGTTTTCAGGACCTAGAAGATCCGCCGGAAGGTAAAATGCCAGCTAACTTTATTAAACTTCCTAAAACTGTCTCCACTCCTTCTCTCTCCTTCTCTCCCCCCTTCTCTCCCGCGCTCTCTAAAGGACTTACCGTGCTCTGTGGCAGTCGTTTACTTTCTTCTTCACACGCAAAAAACGCTCCTCCACTGTATCTGGCTCCCACCTTCGCGATGTGTTTGTGTGTGTGTGTGTGTGTGTGTGTGTGCGCGCGGTCGGCTTTGGTCAGTAGATGCAGCTCACGCTTCGTTTGAGGCTTTCCAGGCAATTGAGCAGAACCTCTGGTGACTCATGGAGAATGACTGGGACCTCTGGGAACCTCATGGAAACCTTGGGTGGGGCACACGGTCTCCAGAGGTTTCCTAAGTGGGACAGGGGCTTTAAGTTTATCACATTATGTTCACTATCTCCTTGCGGTTCCATTACCTTGAGTTCCCTTTATTAAATCTGGTTCATTGGATAACACTAAATCCAGAATTGCCTTCTCTCTGGTAGGCTCCAGTGCAAGCTGCTCTAAGAATCCATCTCAGAGGCACTCTACAAACTCCCTTTCTTGGGGTCCAGAACCAATCTGATTTTCCCAGTCTACCTGCATATTGAAATCTCCCATAACCACAGTGGCATTACCTTTGTTGCATGCCAATTTTAACTCATGTTGCACCTTGCATCCTATATCCAGGCTACTGTTTGGGGGCCTGTAGATAACTCCTATTAGTGTCTTCTTACCTTTACAATTCCTCATTTCTATTCACAGTGACTCTACATCGTCAGTCCCTATGACACCCCTCGCAAGGGACTGAATTTCATCCCTCACCAACAGAGCTACCCCACCTCCTCTGCCTATCCTTTCTATATGACGTATAACCCTGAATATTCAGTTCCCAGTCCCGATCCTCCTGCAGCAACATTTTTGTAATTGCCACAATGCCTTATGGTCATTCCATAAACTAAGGTACAGTCCGATCCACTTCTACCCCATTGAGGACATTGGACTTTGTCTATGGAACTGATGTGCTACTTTCCTAAGAACTATATGCTGCACTTTGTATCTTCCCTCCTGTTCTACCTATTGTATTTGAATTTGACGATCGTATTTATGTATGGCATGTCTGATCTGTTTGGATAGCATGCACAACAAAGCTTTTCAGTGTACCTCAGTACACTTGACAATGATAAACCAAAACCATAAATTACCACTAGGTGCAGGTAAATGGCAAAAGATTGAAATAGGTCGATGGGCATACGTTTTGAAGACTCTCTTACAGGACGAAAGGGGGAGAGAAAATGTGACTGAGTCATCGCTCTGCAGACAGCTAGAGTAGAGACAATGGGCTGAAATGCCTTTTTCTGTGCTGTCAAAGGACCTGTGTATTGACAATGTCCCCTGCACACCATGGATTATTATCGCATTCTGTTTAACGATGTTTCCTGTGGTTCCAAAACAGAAGCATAGCTCCAAAAAAAAGCCATCAACATTTATATGATCTGGGAGGGAAACAAATTGAACAGATCAATTTACTTTGCTATCAGTCACTGTGGAGAAAAAAAATGGTTATCTATTTAAAGGGATTTTGTTTGGGTAAAGCTATCCCTCTGGTTGTGAATGGTTTCTGCTGATGTGTAATGAAAGCAAAATGGGTGAAAATGTACAATAAAGTGTTGAATAAGATCCACTATTCATTCAATGACTAACACAGGAGTGTGAAATATGAGTATGGCAGAAGTGGGCTACAGAGGTGCCAACTTTAACAGGCATGAAGTCGGGCAAACATTCCAGCAGGGTCTGATGGCTACAGGACATCAGCAACCAATGGTCAGAAGTCCTATTCTGATCCATACTGGGTTCAGTGCAGCTCTTCTATTAGTTCTATATTAATTCTGTTTTATCAATATTCTCCATTTTAAATTTAGATCAAAATTAATGCACACCATTTGACCATGCCCAGTTAAAGTTAACTGCATTGCTGGGTCTGGACTAGCATACAGACCAAGTAAGGATGGCAGATTTCCTTTTCTGAAAGATCGTACTGAAACAGATGGGTTTTGCCAAATCCCAGTAGTTACTGCTACTGAGACCAAATTTTATTCCAGAATGTAAATTTCTCAGCGGCCGGGGTGAGATTGGAACTTGTATCGCTGCATCAACTGTCCAGAACCTTGACTGCTGGTCCAGTAATTTAACCACGAGGGCACTCATAGGCTGGCTGTGTGGGTGGAGCTTGCTGTGCCTGTGAGAGGATTACTGCAAAGGAGGATTGAATTGACAGTGCACCCATTGATAACAAAAACCTAGACCAGTGACCTTGTCCATCGATGGATGCAGGATGAAGACGGTCCAACATTCATTCACAGCCCGGGATTGGCCTAGGTTTCATCTTTGCAAGTGGAATGCGCAATATAGGTGTATTATACAGAAATGGGCAGCCAATTCTCTTGTTGTTACAGTGTGGAAGGTTGAGAAGGCCGTTAGTGCAGTTGACCCTAGAAAATGAAAAGCAAAAATGCAGCTGGTTGGAAATTTGAAAACAAATGTAAGATTTAGAAAGTATAAATTAGACGGGGCCTTTGAGAAATATAAAGCAAGCATGAAAGAGCTCAAATGGGTGATTAGAAGGATCAATAGGGATCAGGAAATGTCATTTGCAAATCAAATTAATGAAAATCCCAAGGTTTTTATTGTACGTAAGAAGCAAGTGTAACCAGGGGGAAGGTAGGCCAGCTCAAGCGTAAACAAGGGAATTCATGCTTGGAGTCAGAGGATTACGGATAAGGTAGTAAATGAGAACTTTGAATCTGTATTCACCAAAGAGAAGGACAATAGATGACACTGAGATCACTGCGGGAAATACTAATATGCAGGAGCAGTTTGAGATCAGGAGGGCGATGCGGTTGGAGTTCTTGAAATGATTAAAGTGAATAAATCCCCAGGGCCTAATGGGATCTCTACTATGTTATTGAGAAAGGCAAGAGAGGAGATTGCAGGGGCCTTGACAAAGACTTTTGTATTTTCTCTAGCCAAAGGCAAGGTCCCAGAGGACTGGAGGGTAGCTAAAGTTGTTTCTTTCTTTAAGAAGGGAAGTGGAGATAATCTATGAAATTATAGGTTGGTGAGCCTCACACAGTGGTTAGGAAGCTTTTGGAGTGAATACTTTGAGATAGGATTTACTCATATTTGGAAGAGAATGGGCTAATTAGGAATAGTCAGCAGGTCACGTCACAACAATGATTGGATTGTGAGAAGGTGATGTTGCCAATATGGATGTTGCCAATATGGATTTTAGTAAGGCATTTGATAAAGTCCCTCATGGTAGGCTGATCCAAAAGAGAAAGATTCATGAGATGCGCAGTGTCTTGGTCACTTGGATTCAGAACTGGCTTACCATTAGAAAACAAGAGTGTTTTGGCGGAAGGGTGCTTTTCTGGCAGGAGATCTGTCACCAGTGCAATTCCACAGAGATCTGTGCTGGGACCTCTGTTGTTTGTGATATTATAAATGACTTGGATGTAAATGTAGATGGGTTGGTTAGTAAGTTTGAAAATTACATCGAAATTGGTGGAGTTGCAGACAGTGCGGAAGGCTGTCATATTATACAGTGGAAGATAGATCAGCTACTGAAATATGCGGAAAACTGGCAAATGGATTTTAATTTGATCAAGCATGAGGTGCTGTACTTTGGAAAGTCAAATGTAAGGGGAAAGTATACAGTTAATGGCAAGGCCCTTAACAAAATTGATGTGCAGAGGTATCTTGACATCTGGTCTCTAGAAGGTCCATGGGACGTCATGTTGCAGCCATACAGGAATTTGGTTAGGATTATTGTGTGCAGTTCTGGTCGCCCCATTATAGGAAGGATGTGGGGGTTCTGGTAAGGGTGCAGAAGAGGTTTATGAGAATGCTACCTGGATTACGGGGCATTAACTATAAGGAGAAGATGGACAAATCTGGATAGTTTTTTCTGAAGTGTAGGATGTTGAGGGGAGATCGAATGAAATTATATAAAATAATGAGAGGCATAGATAGGGCAGACAGTCAGAATCTCTTTCCCAGGGTGTAAATAGCAAAGACTAAAGGGCATAGCTTTAAGGTGAGAGGGGCAACATTTAAAAGCAATGTGCAGCAAAAGTTTTTTTACACAAAGAGTGGTGGAATGGGCTGTTAGGGGTGAAGGCACATTTGATAGTGGCATTTAAGAAGCTTTTAGATAGGCACATGGATATGGAGGGATAAGGATCACATGGAGGCAGATGAGATTAATTTAACCTGGCATCACATTTGGCACGCACAATGTGGGCCAAAGGGCTGCTCCTGTGCGGTAGTGTTCTATGTTTAAATGTTGGAAATACCCAGCAGGTCAGGTAGCATCTGTGCAGACATGCTGACAAGGCTGTTGTATGTTTCCAGCTTTGTGTGTTATTATCAGACCCTGGTCAGCACTTGGATTAGGTCTACATCACAGCTGCATGTCACAGAGGAGACCAGCGATGTTTGAGGTCTGAAAAACCTCTGTTGAATCTGCTGCAGTTCTTCTCAACTGACCTGGTCAAATCAGGAGGATATCAATTCGCTGACTGCAAACTTAATTTGGTTTGAATCAATAGTAATGCTAAAATAATGTCAATGACCACAAATATTCCATTCTTGGGGTGAAATCTGAGAATTATAAAACAAAATTTGCACATTTTAACAGAAAGGAATTGCAGATACCTTTGTTAAGAATGATCTAATGACCCGTTTTGTAACACCTGCCTCCATTCCCCTCTATCAGGTAATGAATCCTTGTAAACACAAAATGGTTGACTGCTGCGATCACCATTGCACTTTCATTCTTGAAGCCTTCAATGCTCTTTGGATTTCTGGCAAGTATGTCCTGTTTTATATGTCTTGTTGGACACGTAAAATGTGGTCAGTTCAGAAGGAATATTTCATTTAGATCTCATCTCGGATACTTATGAACAGTTGCATTTGTTAAATCAGTAATGTCCACACCTCACTGTCTCCTGCAAGAGCACAGTGGCCTGTCTTTCACCGCAGCAGAATATTCTGATGCCTGCAGTTTGTGTTCTACCATACACCGTGCCTATCACCAACAGGAGGAGACCAGGGCCCGACCAAATGGTTCAGATGTAGAACTCCTGCTCTGCGTCTTGGCAAGTGTTGGCCTGTTGGTTTTCGGGGCACCTTTTGTTCCGAGCAGCACAGTTTACTACTGGAGATGAGGACCGCTTTGCTCTGTGGCAGAGCCAAGAGGTGGCAATGGGGTCCCGGGGAGATGGGGAACGCGGCTTTAGACGGGAGGGGGAGAACTCTTGGAAGTGAGGGAAGGAACCGGGACTCTGCTCGTGGAAGGAAGGAAGTGGGTGTCTTGCCGAGAATGAGGAGTTGAAGAGCCCGGACGTCAGATCCCTGCTGCACTTCCGTGAGGAGGGAAGAGCAACCTTCAAGTCCTGGCTGAAGCTGTCCAGTGTGGAGAGAGAGAGATCGGAGCAGGAGGTGGCTAACCCCGTGTCTACATCTGTCTCCGCCGTGCCATCCACACCCTGCTCGACGCCTCGGGCCGGGACTCTGGTCAGACGGCGGTGGTCACAGAGGGAGAGAGCCATCTCGCCCAGCGGCGAGGAGGACAACGAGGAGGAAACTGATCCGGTGAAGGTCGGCAGACAGAACAGGGACTTGCTGCGCTGGGCTGCCCGGGAGTACCCAGAGGCACTGCTGTCACGTCTCCTGGTGTCCCCTTCTTTGCCACCCCAGAGATCTTCTTGAGAACTCCCACAGAAGCGACTAAGCCCCCTGGGCTGGTGGGGCTTGTGGCTACTCAGCTGGTGTTGACCACATCGTTCCGGTGCACAGCCAAAACCACGAGGCATCACTGTACACAAGGGAGTGAAGGAGTTACTCCTCACTGCGGTGAACTGAGGAACTCCCCGCCTTCTCCATGGACCTCTGAACAAATCCTGCACCTGCACAGAAAAAAAGAAACAGTGTACAAATACATGGAGATTTAAAAGAGTGGAGCGATTGTAATGTGTGATTACAGATCCACTTCTGTGACTAGGACACAAAGAGTCGCCTGGCTTGGGTGCCATCTTGGATCCTGTTAAACCATAACATTTGAGATGCAGTGTATTTTTTATTTGCATCCGAGGATAAGATGTTTTTCAAATAGAAGCCTGTTTTCTGGTGAAATTGGGCTGCCATAATTGGTGTGTCCATTTTGCATGTCCCTGCTGTGGTTAAACGGGATTATTCTTCTTTCTCCTTGTTTTTCAGCAGCACAGATGGGGTAATAATTTCTTACCATCTCTTTGATAAAATGTCATGGCTCTGGATTGTAGGCTGTTGCTCCTAGGTGGATGGGCGATAAGCTGGGAGCCATGCTACCAATCTTTCCTTGAACAGGAAGAAGTGGTTTAAGTCCCACTCTATGAACTTAAGCATGTTATCCAGCCTGACACTCCCAGAGAGGTGCTGAGGGGCAGCTACTAAATGGGCTCCGTTTCAGTTGAAATGCTAAACTGAGACACTATCAACCCTCTCTGACGGGCATAAGATCCAATAGCATCCTCACCAGTGTTTAAGCCACAATCACTATTACTTACAATAGTTTATAAATGATCTGATTTTGTGGCAGCTGTTGGCTGCTTTTTCTATATTGTACATTCTACTCTCGCTGCATTGTATCCGACACTTTTGTTGAATTTCTGCTCATGATGTGTTCAGAAGGCACCCTGCAGAGATGGTGGAAGACACAGTCTTATCCTTCCGTGTCAACTGTCTTGGCTAAAGGTTTCCTCGAGCTAGTTTGTTAATGCTTAAGGTTGATCTTTTGCAAGCAATTCCTGACACACATTGCTTGAAGATCAATTCCGAAGGCCTGGGCTCAATTCTCTTGAATTTCATCAATGTGAATTTCTCTGGCTTGGTCATCCAACTAAATAGAATTAATTTCTGAATGTCTGAAGAAGATGTCTTGACCCAAAACGTCACCCATTCCTTTTCTCCAGAGATGCTGTCTGACCCGCTGAGTTACTCCAGCCTTTTGTGTCTATCTTTGATTAACAGACTTTTGCTTTGGGCCTGAGCTAGGATCCATTTTAGCATTTCCTTTCCACAATAGTACCATTTTACACCTAATGTTCAAATTGGGCCATTAATTGAGATATGGATCCACCAGATTGGTGCATGTAGTGGAGGCTGTGTTGTCTGTGGGCGATAGAGAAAACGCTTCCCATTTTTTAAAGCTGAGACTTTGTGTGGATGGCTCTCAATGCTAAGTGTGCATTAATTGATGTATAAATCGGTTCTCTCACGGAGCCAAAGCCTTTAAAGCCTATTACTTCACTTAGGGTTACCTAGCATTGCCTGGTATCTCCCGCTTATGTGTGTGCCAGAGAGAAAGTGCAGTAAATCCATGTGAAATGAGTATTGACTGATACAACAAAGGCCATTTGTTTACCAGGCCTCTCAATCACTTGTTCAACAGTGAGCGACATCACAGAGACTTAGTGACAACTTAAAGCAGATATGAAAGGGCCATGTTCGTGCAGTGTTAGGTTCCTCGGGTATTTGGCTTTGCTTTTAAATATTGCTAACATGTAAAATAACATTCAACAACAATCACCTGCATTTACATAGCCCTTTCAATGTGGTAAAAATGCTGCATGGTGCTTTGTACAAATACTATCAACCTAAATTTGATATTGAGCCAATGTTTGGAGATATTTGGGTGTGATCGTGAAAAGCTTGGCCAAAGGCCCGCACATGAAGTAGCAATTAAAAAGAGGGGTTGGGGGGGGGGGGGGGGGGAACGTGGAACAAAGAGGTAAGGGAGCGTCAGTTCCTCGAACTTCGAAGGCGCACTGACTGGTGAGCTAATTACATTTTAGGACGTGCAAAAATCTAGAAGCAGAGTGCAGGTATCTTGTTGGAAGCTACAGGGGTGAGGCCTTGAGAAACATATAAAAAGTGGTGGGATCCTATTTGAAACGGGGCTCTGTGAAACCAAAGCCAATGTGGGTGAGATAAATGAGAATTGGTACACTGATAGCAAAGTATTGAATGGCCTCAAGTTTGCAGAGCAAGGGAAGCATGTGGGAACGGCTGAGAAGTTGCAAATGGGTAAAGGACGAGGCGGTGGTGGGGACAGGGTTCGTAATGGAGGTGGAGGTAGGTGGCATGCCTATGTTTGGAAGCTTCCCACAGAGTCAAATGTGACAGCAGAGTCATGAACTATCTGGTTCAACCACTGTGGTCAGGAGAAGATCAACGGCACAGAACAGAGCTTCAGTGAGACCAAAGATGACAGTTGCCCGAGCTAGCGACTGACCACAGGCTTGCAACAGGATCTTGATCAGTTGGGCAAGTGGGCTGAGGAATGGTTGATGGAATTTAATAGAGAGAAACGCGTGGTGTTGCATTTTGGGAACACTAACATGGGCAGGACCTACAAAGTGGATGGTAGGGCTCTGGGGAGTGTTGTAGAGCAGAGGGATCTAGGAGTACAGATACATAGTTCATTGAAAGTGGCATCCCAGATAAATAGAATGGTCAAAAAGGCTTTTAGCACATTGGCCTTCATCAGTCAGAGCATTGAGATTAGAAATTGGGAGGTCATGTTGCAGTGTATAAGTCGTTGGTGAGGCTGCATTTAGAGTATTGTGTTAAGTTTTGGGCATCATGTTGTAGACAAGATGTTGCTGGAAATGGTGCACAGAAGATTTACGAGGATGTTGCCAGGACTCGAGGGTCTGAGCTACAGAGAGGTTGAGCAGGCTAGGACTATTCCTTAGAGCGCAGGAGGGTGATTTTCATAAGAGGGTGATTTTATGGAGGTGTACAAAATCATGAGAGGAATAGATTGAGTAGATGCACAAAGTCTATTGCTCAGAGTAGGGACATCGAGAACCAGAGGACATAGTTTTAAGGTGAGGGGGGAAAGTTTTAATAGGAACCTGAGGGGTAACTTTTTCATGCAAAGGATGGTAGGTGTATGGAACGAGCTATCTGACGAGGTAGTTGAGGCAGGTACTATCGCAACGTTACAGAAACAATTAGACAGGTACAGTACATGGATAGGACTGGTTTAGAGGGATATGGGCCAAATGCGGGCAGGTGGGACTAGTGTAGACAGGACATGTGTGGGCATGTTGGGCCGAAGGGCCTCTTTCCATGCTGTAATACTATATGACTATGACTCTCTATGACCACTGGGAAGAGTTTGTGTTCAACCCAAGGAATTGTGAACAGCAGCTCGACACAATGGAGAGCTGGTTGCATCCCTGGCACCAGGGCCCTGTTTCATGGGGGCAGAGGGTGGAGAGGGCAGAAAAATCTATGACCCAAAATCAGGGGGATCATTGCCCCAACTTACCTGAAAAACTAAAGCAATGAAACAAACATTCAAAGACTTAAAAATTAAAAATGCAAATATTTTGTTTAGACTTTCCTGATTGTTGACCTTAATGCTTCTTGCAGCTACTTTTCTCCACTGGAGATTCTGGCTGGACTCTCCATGTGCTGGTTCCCTAACTCAAGAACCCCCACCAGACTCCTGAGTTTCCCAACAGAGTGTGGCCGGAGCAGTAACACCAATTGGTGACGCAACTTCACTCGGAAATCCAAACACTGCTGGCAATGGCTTAGGTCAGCACTAATGCTGTCAGTAACCCATAAATTAAAAGTATTCCACACTGAGCAAGTGTGATGGTCAATGCAGAGACAGAGTGGGGGTGGGGGAGTCAGGGGTGACTCAGGAGGAGACGGGCAAAGAGCCATAAATGGATTGCGGGAGAGCTTTGAGTGTAAATAAATACCTGTGTGGTGCTGTGAAAAAATTCAATCACCTTTTGTGCATCAGTCTTATCCAACAAAATATAGACATTCTCATCATGACTTATATTGTGCACTGTGTCTAAATCGGATGACACAAAATGCACAGTTGGAAGGTCGGAGCTGAGAGCTTCTGAGCCAGAAGGCAGTAAATCATTAAAAAATGTAATCATAGATGTTTATAGCCACCTTGTGGAGCAGAGAGATACAGGCTGGAAGGAGGTGAGAGACATTTGGTGTACCTAAACCCTGTGAGACCCTTACCAGGCTCACAACGGATTCCAGATTTCCATCCAAAGTGGCTTTTAGTTGGGAACTAGGGAATGTCAGTGGCCTGCCTGAGCAATGGGGATTATGTTTGTTGGTCTCAAGCTGGCCTTGACCCTTCTGGGCAAAATCAGTGACAACTGTAACATCTTGCTGAATCCGATCGGACATATTCTGGGGGGGATAGCTCATCACATGATCCCTGTCTACTCTGTGCAGCTCACCTCTGCTGAGCAAATATTTTTCTAACCAATAAATGACTTTTTTTTTAAATTGATCCCAACTTCCCTCCCCCATCTTAGTTGGCTGGGAGCAAAATTCCAGATGGAATAATCTTTAGCTCCTGGAGATTCCAGGGCAATACCCAAGGTTTGCAGCTTAGGCTGACTCCTAACCACCAAGTGTGGTGTATGCATGACTCCAAGTTAAACGTAATTTCATAGACAATGAACTGTGAGAGGCACAAAGACCCAGCCAGGAGAGCTGCTGCCTCCAGCAACTCAGGTTCAATACTGACCTCTGAGGCTGTGTGTGGAGTTTACGTGTTCTCCCAGTGACCACATGGGTGTCCTAGAGATGCTCTGGCTTCCTCCGACATCGAGAAGGGCAAGCCTATCTCTAGGTTACTCAGTCACTGTAAATTGCCACTAGTGAGTGGTAGAATCTGGAGAGAGCTGATGAGAATTAAATGGGACCAGCATTGGATTAGTGTAAATGAGTGGTCGATGGTCGGTGCAGTCCTGGAGAGACCGTTGAATCTCTTTACAAATTGTCTGACTCTTGATAACTGAACAGAAATTGTCTTGTAAATTTTAAGGGTCCCCAGACTAACCATTTGCCCACAAACCTTGAGTCACCTTGACGGTTCGGCCACAGGTGCTGCTTTATATTGATTTTGAGGCCACAGGAGAAGGGTTTGATGACTCTGGGCCGGTACTTGCTGGAGTTTAGAAGAATGAGGGGATCTCATTGAAACCTACCAAACAATGAAAGTCCTAGATAGCGCAGGTGTGGAGAGAATGTTTCCAGTTGTGGGAGAGTCTAGGCCCAGAGGGCACAGCCTCACAATAAAAGGACGAACCATTAGAAGTTTTTTAGCCAGAAGGTGGTGAATCTGTGGAATTCATTCCCACAGAAAGTGGTGGAGGTCAAGTCATTGGGTATTTTTAAAGCAGAGTTTGATAGGTTCTTGATTAGTAAGGGTGTTCAAATGTTACAGGGAGGAGAATGGGGTTGAGAAAAAAAAATAGATCAGCCATCTTCTTCTTGCGTATGGCGTGCACAGCCTAAAGTTGTAGGACAACTTGTTCTATTTGATCGTGCATGCTGGGTTGATTGCATTCATTGAAACAGGGTGGACCACGTGAAGATTGCAATCTTCCACCCCAGATCACCCATGATCGAATGGCGGAGCAAACTCTATGGGCCGAATGAACTAATTCTGCTCCTATGGCTTATGAACTAATGAACACCCTAGAGTGCCCACACAGTGACATTGACAGTCAGCTCTGGAGGTTGTTGGCACAGACCAGGAACTTCCCTCTCCTGTCTATGAAACCAATCCCAAGAGAAGGCACACCCAGAACTGAATATGTCAGTTGCCATCTTATCAGCAATGCTTTTGGAAACCGGGGGATTTTAAACAACACCTGTATTTTACCTGTAACAGGAGCTTATTGCCATCGTAGTCTTCAGTTTGCCATCGCTTCTCACTGATGGGGCTACAGGGATTGGGCAGGAGAGGGACCAGGCAGCCCACAGCGTGAACTCTGAACTCCAGAACGTTGGATGGGCATGGAGCTGGGAGCCGACCTGCTGGGAGCCGCTTCAAAGACAGCTGAATCTCCACCTCCATGCTGGAGTAGACGGTGAAGTACACAAAGTCCGACCTGTGCTTCGACGCCTCGCGTCTCAGGATCAGTTCGTACATCCCGACTGTGTCGGCGAAGTTGTCAAAGCTGCAGTAAAGGGTGAGGCGGACAATTTCTTTCCCGTAGTGAACCTGCCGGACGGCCCAGAGAATGGCGTGGTCAGCCAGGGTGAAGAAGTCCTGGTTCCTGGGCATGTAAGGGAGGATCCTGCCCTTGACCCTCTCTGTGTGATGGTACTGCCACGGCGGGTGGAGGAAGCACTCGTGCAGCCGGGAGATCTGCTGCCCGCACTCTTCACGGACGAAGATGATCACAGCGAGCGCCGGCTGGTCCTCGTCAGCCACGCTTCCCATCGGCAGCGGGGAACCGCGCTCGGAAGCCATGAAGAGCCGCAGGCTGGGGTCAATCCAAGTCACCAGGCTGTCGACGGCTTTCTGCAAGGCTGGCGCACCGCCTGGGTTGGTGATGATGTGCATGGTGACCAGGAATGGATTTGGCACATCTTCCAAGCACAACTCACCTGCACGTGCAGAGAGGACAAGAGGGGGGGGGGGGGGGGGAAGACATTTGGATCAATGTTAACATAGATTCATAGACTAGACCACAAATCATTTGGTCAACCTTGTCTATGTTGGTTCTTCAAAGCAGCTCTCCTCCAAACTTCTATTCATCTGGCGGCTTCACTAACCCTTCAAATATTTCCATTGCCTAAACCTTGTTCTGTTTGAAAAGTTATAATTCAGTCCATCTTCACTACTTCACTCCATCGTCAGGAGGAACACAGCAATTCACTGGATAAGCACTCTCTTCAGCTCCCCTGTTACTCAATTGCCTTCAATTGCTCACGTTCTGTTTATGTGCTCAAAACCATGGAACAATCAGATCAACAATTGTTCAACCAGCTAAACTGGGTAAATGTGCAGCCCAGACTCCGGGGTTAGATGCTCTATTCTGAGTCACGGCAGAAAATCACCAGGTAGATGCAGAAAATGATTCAATGATGTGCACGAACCTCCTTGAAGTTGCACAATATCTCAGCCGACTCATGCAAACATCTGGATACATTTGCAAAAGGATTCATGGTTTCATTGAATGATATGGCATGCAAATGGGTCGTTTGACCCAACTCATCCATGCAAACCAAGATGCTTATCTACCTTAATCCCATTTGCCTGTGTTTGGCCAATATCCCTCTAAATCTTTCCTCTCCATGTAATAGTCTAAATGTATCTTAAACATTGTAATTAAACCCTCTATTCCACTTCCTCTGGCAACTCATTCCAATAATGCATCACCCTCTTGTGTGGGAAAACGTGCCTCTCACATCCCTTTGAATCTTCCCCCTCCCACTTTAAACCTATGCCCTTCGGTTTTAGACTCCTCCACCCTGAGAAAAGACAACCACCCCCCCCATCTGTACCCCTCATAATTGTATAAATCTTTATAAGGTTGAGAGTCTCGAGTCCGTGCGAATGGAGTGCACACATTAGTGGCAGAAGGAGCAGATGACTGACCCTCTCTGCAGGTTAGATTGGCACACACAATCATCACTAACACCAGTGGCATTTGGGGAGCTCCTGCAATGCCATCTTTCAGCAAAAATATTAGATCAAGGCTTCGTCTTTCACCCCACTTGTGTTTTAAGGTTTCTGGTGCATTAATAAAATATTGCAGCACACTGGAACCTTTCAGCTCATTGTCTATGTTGTCTCTTAGTTATCCTATTAATCCTTGCTCTTTCCCAACAACTGCAATTTGTAATTTTACTTCCAAATCTCTGTTAAAAACTACTATTGTATCTTCACACCAGCCTTTCAAACAATGCATTCTATAATGCCACAGTACACTGGATGAAAATAAGGTTCGCATTGCCTCTGATTTGTGTATGCTAGGATTATTGTATTTTTGTACAACACAAAAAGAGGCTATATTCACCTATCAACTCTATGCTGGTTCTCAAACACCATTCCCCTCAATCCATTCTCCCACCTATTTTCCTCCAACCTATTCTTTCACACGTGCACCCCTACCCCACAGTTCTCTTACAACACACTTATACACTAGACCCTAATCTAACAAGCAATTCAATTTTAGGATGTGGGAGGAAACCGGAGCACTTCGGGAAACCCACGCACTAGCAATGAGATGTACAAATTTCTCACACACAGCACCAGAGTTCAGAATCGAACCTACAATGCCACTGCTCTGCCCTTTCGAAGAACCTTTACAAATCAATTCTAGATAAAACATATTGCAGGCTCACAGGCAACAAATGAAAAAAAAACTGGAAATGCTTCTCCTACAGTAGCTGCCTCACCTTTTCCAAGACAATAGAGTTAGGCAATAAATGTTAACTTTCCTAGCATTGCCCAAGACTCATAAACAAACTGAAATCAGGTACAGTGCCTGAGATTGGGAAATCATTCTTTGAAAATCAACTTGCTCATTGCAGATCAAATTATGGGGAAAGAATTCTGAGCCGAGTACATTTTCCAGAAGGGATAAAAGATAATTTGGCAGCACAGAGGTGCAGCTGGCAAAGCTGCTGCCTCACAGTACCAGAGGCCCAGGTTTTATCCTGATCTCGGATGCTGTCTGTGTGGACTTTGCATGTTCTCCCTTTGACCATGTTGGTTTCCTTCGGGTGCTCCAGTTTCTTCCTAGTCCCCAAAATGTGTGGGTTTGTAGGTTAAGTAGCCTCTGTGGATGCAAAAGTGGTCTGCACGCTAGATTCTGTAGGACTCATTTCTATGAATCTTTCTTTCCCTAGTTATATATATATATATATATATATATATATATATATATATATATATATATATATATATATATATATATATATATATATATATATCTATGATTTGCATAAATAATGCATTATGAGTAATTTATTCATCACACCAGCAGTGTGAGTTACATTGAGGAAGAAAGTTGCAGGAAAACTTCAATAGACTGGATAGGTAGCCACAGAAATGGCAATTGTTGATTAACCGGAAGTGTGACATAATACATTTGGGGAAGTGAAATAATAACAATAAAGGGTATTGAAAAGTATGAATGATATAGGAATGCATGCCCATAAATCCCTGAAGATAGCAAAAAGTACATATGGAATCTAAGGAAGCATTTGTGATGCTCGTCTTTATCTTATTCCGGCACAATGGTAGTACAAGGAAGTTGTGCTAGAATTGTCATAGAGTTGTACAGCTCCGAAACAGGCTCTTTGACCCATCATGTCCATGCCAACCTTTTTGTCCGTCTCAATTTGTCTGCATTAGGACCATATCCTTCTCTGCCTTTATACACGTCTTAAACATAGTATAAAACATATTTTATAAGCGGATAGTTCCAGATGTTTACTTTAATATAGTATTACAGAGTTATACTGCGCAGACAAAGGACCGAGTCCACACTGACCATCAAGCACCCATTTACACTAATCCCAATTTATTTTTCCCACTCTTCCGTCTACTTCTCCCAGATTCTACTTCCCACTTTCACACGAGCGGTAATTTATCATGTCTGATTAAGTTGGAGAAAACTCATGTGGTCTCCTCCAAGAACACACCAAAGGCACTTGGACAGATACATGGATAGGAAAGGTTTAGAAGGATATGGGCAAAACACAGGCAGGTAGGACTAGTGTAGTTGGGCAAAGGTCCTGTTTCCATGCTGTATGACACCATGACTCTTATGACAAACTACACGGACAGAGCCAAGGTCAGGATTGAACCTGGTAATTGGAGGTGAAAGGTTGCAGCTCTCCAGCTGTGATTTGTACACAAAAGCATTCCCGAACCTCACACTTAAAAGTCACAGATCTAATTTGTGGGCTATGTTGTAAAATCAAGATCATGTAAAGTGCCAACCAAAGGCAAGGCTTTTCATTCCCTTGAATTTAGATGATTATAGGATGATTTGATCCAATTTCCTCCCTTTCCTCCCCAAGATATGAATGGAATCTGATCAAGCAGCATAAGAATGCTATTTCTACAGCTTGAAAGATTTAGCTGCACAACCTTCCTAGACCATGTAAACTGGATCTAATGACAATGCACGAGTCTCCAGTGCCATCAGTATCAATTGTCCCAAGTATCTGAAATATATGCATTTTTGTGACTGGGGTTTTGTTGGCGGGGCCTCTTTTAGAAAGACTAAGCGCATCCATCTCCACCAGCCCAATGACGGAAAAACAAACGACACACAGTTTAAAGCTCAATGCACAATGCAACCGCTTGAAGACAAGGTCCCCCATACACATCCATGAATAGCACCCATTGTCCGAGGCGATGGCAGCAAGTGTAACCAACAACCAGTGATAGAGCCCAGAAAATACACTCAGTGACGTTTCCAGTAGGACCAAGCATTCAGACAACTCAGACACTCACAACCTGTGCTGTTTCAAATGGTCCTCTAACCAAATAAACAAATAAAAGCGTTATCTTTTTCCTAATTGTACAGATAATAAGATGCATCTGAACATAGTTCCCAGGAGATCTGAGACACATTGCAAAAGCTCCATCACCATCCTTCCCTTTTCCAGTCAATCCCACAGATTAAATTGTAAATCTCTAATAAACCCCAAAATCCTTTGGTGAATAGCTCTGGTTTAAGATATTCATTGTCTACCCAGATAAAATTAATTGCTGACAGAAGCTGCTATTGGTGCAAACGATGAATTTACAGCTGGACAAAGTGCTTAATAAGGGATAAATACTGTGCAGGCTTTCCACTAACGTGGGGAATCTGTTTAGTTTAGAGAAACAGCATGGAAACAGGCCCTTCGGCCGACCGAGTCCACATTGATCATCCATCACTTGTTCAACATTATCCCCTTTTCGCATACACCCCCTACACGTTAGGGGCAATTTCACAGAGGCCAATTAACCTACAAACTCACACGACTTTGAGATGATAGGGGGAAGCTCACATGGTCAGGGGGAGAACGTGCAAACTCCACACTGTCTTAACATAGGAACATAGAAAATAGGTTCAGGAGTAGGCCATTCGGCCCTTCGAGCCTGTGCCGCCATTCAATATGATCATGGCTGATCATCCAACTCAGTATCCCGTACCTGCCTTCTCTCCATACCCCCTGATCCCTTTAGCCACAAGGGCCACATCTAACTCCCTCTTAAATATAGGCAATGAACTGGCCTCAACTACCTTCTGAGGCAGAGAATTCCACAGATTCACCACTCTCTGTGTGAAAAATGATTTTGTCATCTCAGTCCCAAGAGACTTCCCCCTTATCCTTAAACTGTGACCCCTTGTTCTGGAGTTCCCCAACATCGGGAACAATCTTCCTACATCTAGCCTGTCCAACCCCTTAAGAATTTTGTAAGTCACTATAAGATCCCCCCTCGATCTTCTAAATTCCAGCGAGTATAAGCCAAGTCTATCCAGTCTTTCTTCATATGGAAGTTCCGCCATCCCAGGAATCAGTCTGGTGAACCTTCTCTGTACTCCCTCTATGGCAAGAATGTCTTTCCTCAGATTAGGAGACCAAAACTGTACGCAATACTCCAGATGTGGCCTCACCAAGACCCTGTACAACTGCAGTAGAACCTCCCTGCTCTTGTACTCAAATCCTTTTGCTATGAATGCCAACATACCATTCACTTTCTTCACAGCCTGCTGCACCTGCATGCCTACTTTCAATGACTGGTGTGCCATGACACCCAGGTCTCGTTGCATCTCCCCTTTTCCTAATCGGCCACCATTCAGATAATAGTCTACCCACCTGTTTTTGCCACCTAAGTGGATAACCTCACATTTATCCACATTATACTGCATCTGCCATGCATTTGCCCACTCACCCAACCTATCCAAGTCACCTTGCAGCCTCCTAGCGTCCTCCTCACAGCTAACACTGCCCCCAGCTTCGTATCATCCGCAAACTTGGAGATGTTGCATTCAATTCCCTCATCCAGATCATTAATATATATTGTAAATAGCTGGGGTCCCAACACTGAGCCTTGCGGTACCCCACTAGTCACTGCCTGCCATTCTGAAAATGACCCGTTTACTCCTACTCTTTGCTTCCTGTCTGCCAGCCAGTTCTCTATCCACATCAATACTGAACCCCCAATACCATGTGCTTTAAGTTTGTATGCTAATCTCTTACGTGGGACCTTGTCGAAAGCCTTCTGAAAGTCCAGATATAACACATCCACAGATTCTCCCTTATCCACTCTACTAGTTACATCCTCAAAAATTCTATAAGATTCGTCGACATGATTTACCTTTCATAAATCCATGCTGACTTTGTCCAATGATTTCACCGCTTTCCAAATAAGCTGCTATCCCATCTTTAATAACTGACTCTAGCATTTTCCCCACTACCGATGTTAGACTAATTGGTCTGTAATTCCCTGTTTTCTCTCTCCCTCCCTTTTTAAAAAGTGGGGTTACATTAGCTACCCTCCAATGCTCAGGAACTACTCCAGAAACTAACGAGTTTTGAAAAATTATCACTAATGCATAACACTCTTCCAAAACTTTCTTGTTTCAGGGAAGGTTCCATTATATTTGAAAATAGCACATTGAACCCTTATGCATGAAGGGAGATGGAAACAGACCATGTAACTTAACATATACATCACAGAGAAAATGTTAGAAGTTATTATTCAGGATGTTATATCAGGGCACTTAGAGAAACGTGGTACAACAACAGTTACCAACAATACAGTGAGGCGGCCATCCTGCTTTCCTCCATTCTGTCTCCTTAGCTTCTACTTGTGGGATCTTGCTGTCCGTAGATATGCCTGTACATCACAGACTGACTACATTATAAAAGTACTTCATTAATCTTACTGTATTGTGGGATGTCCTGAAACTACATTAAATAAATGACATTCTTATTCAATTATCCTTGATAACCTCATGGGGTAGAAGGGCTAGTTAAATTAGAAAGGATCATACAGCAAATGTTACATACTTGGAGACACCATTTTTCTGTAAAAAAAGTATGAAATAAATAGCTTGAGTGTAGTCTTGTTCAATTTTCCTTTTACACTACAGTGCATGCAACAAGAGGAGGATAGATCTATCATACGTATTCTTAGTACTCACTGCTTGTTGATGACTTGCAGCTGAAGTTTGATCTGAAATAGAAACAGTAATATTTTTAGTCGAGGCAGTCAGTCATCAGAAGACTGTACTGCTCAACACACATAATTGAAAGTGTGAGCTGCCTTTCTGATGGGTTATTTAAATTATAGGATTAACATACAGGAGGATGGGAGTGATAGTCATTGAAACCAGGCAGATAGGGATGTATCAAATTGTGAAAGAAAGCTGGGATAATCACTTTAATACTCCACCCAATGGGTAACTGAGTGAGACTACTGGTCGGAGGTACAAAATCTGATTGAATGGTGTCAGAACAACTGTCTTTCTCTCAGTGTTGGCAATACCAAGAAGCTGAGTGATGACTTCATGAAGGGAAAACCAAGGATCCATAAACCTGTCTTCATCAACGGGGTAGTGGTGGAGAGAGTCAACAGCTTAACGTTTTGGGGCATGCATGCAGTATCTGTCCTGGGCGCAGTGCATTGAAGTATTCACAAGCAAAGTTCATCAGCCTATTACTTCCTTAGAAGATTGAGGAGATTTGGTATGTTGCCAAATACTCTGTCAAACTCTACAGGTGTACGGTAGAGAGCATACTGACTGGAGGCATCATGGCCTGATTCGTAGATCAAATGAAAGAGGCTACAGAAAGTTGTAGACACCACCCAGTCCATCATGGGTATTGACTTCCTCACCATGGAAGGAATTACAGGAGGTTCTACTTCAAAAATGGGAGCTAATATCATCAAAGACACGCACCACCCTAGCCGTGCTCTCACCTTACTGGTACAATTAAGCTCTTGAACACTGCACAACATTAACCACAATACCAAAGCAACTGTGATACTCTGGACTTTGTTGGTTGTCACTATGTACTTTGGGTTAACAATATTACTTGGTAACCAAGTATTATTGATTATTATTTTGTTTTATTGATTAATGTATATTTATTCTTGGGTTATTGTATTAATGGGCCTGAAAAGCTGCAGCAAGCAAGAATCTCATTGTTCCATTGCCAGTACATATGACAATTAAATTCTCTTGATTCTTGTACCTCTAGCCCAACGGAGCAACAAGAAGAGGCCATGTACCGGATGGTGGGGATCTTGATGATAGATGCCGTCATCTTGAGGGAGTGACTCCTGCAGATACTTTCGATGTCATTTTATCAGTGAAGCTGCATTTGTCTTGCATTGTCACGCAGTGGCTTATTCCACTTGAGTGATGTCCATCATAGGACCAAGTAATCCAAACCTCTGCTACCCATCCAAACCCAAACACCCCACTCACCCTCCACCTCCCTGGCGACATCTGAACTGATCTATCCATCCGTCATTTCCATTGACCTGCCCATCCCCATTTCTGCAATCTCCTCCAGCCTCTGCAATATAGGTGGCCCTCCAATTCTGTCCTCTCAAGGTTTGTGATAATTAGTAGGGAGGAACTGTAGATGCTGGTTTACATCGAAGACAGGCACATAAATCTGGAGTTAATGGAACAAGGCAGTATCTCTGGAGAAAAGGAATAGGTGACATTTTTGGTCAAGACCCTTCTTCAGACTGAGAGTCGGGAAAGGGAAACAAAAGATATAGGACAATTGAAAGATATGCAAAAAGTAACGATAATCAAGAGAATGGTCCATTGTAGGCTGTGGGATAGGTGATAACGAGCTATACAGACACTGAAATTCAACAGAGCAACAGTGCGATGGCTAAGGTGCAGGAGGGACAGAGAGTGGGTGGATGCAATGTTTACTTGAAGTTAGAGAAATCAATATTCATATCGCTGGGTTGTAAGCTGCCCAAGCAAAATATTTGCTGTTCCTCCAATTTATATTTGGCTTCACTCTGACAATGTAAGAGACCCAGGACAGAAAGGTCAGTATGGGAAAGGGAGTTAGAGTGTTGGGAAACTGGGTGATCATGTAGGCCAAGGTGGACTGAGCGAAGGTGTTCAGTGAAACGATTGCCAAGTCTACGCTTGGTCACACCGATATATAGGAATCAACACCTGGATCAGCGGATACAGTACATGAGGTTGGAGGAGGTGCAAGCGAACGTCTACTTCCCCTGAAGGTTGGGGTCCCTGGATGGGGCTGTGGGAGGAGGTACAGGGACAGGTGTTGCATCTTCTGCGGTTGCAAGGGAAAGTATCTGGGGAGGGGGTGGTTTGGGTGGGAAGGGATGAATGAGCCAGGGAGTTGTGGAGAGAATGGTTTCTGCGGAAAGCAGGAAGACATGGAGATGGGAAGACGTAGCTAGTGGTGGGATCCTGTTGAAGATGGCGAAAATGTCAGAGGTTTATGTGCTATATGAGAAAGCTGATGGGGTGAAAGGTGAGGACTATGGGATACTGTCCCTATTGTATAGGAAGGAACTGCAGATGCTAGTTTAAACCTAAGATAGACACAAAAAGTTGGAGTAACTCAGCGGGACAGGCAGCATCTGAAAAAGGTTCTCGACTCGAAATGTCACCCATTCCTTCTCTCCAGAGATGTTGCCTGTTCTGCGGAGTTACTCCAGCTTTTTGTGTCCCTATTGTAACTGGGGGGAGGGGGAGCAAGAGCAGAGCTGTGGGGAAATTAGGAGACATGCGTGAGGGCCTCATCTATGATAGAAGCGGGGAACCCCTGTTCCCTAAAGAATGAGGACATCTCGGCTGTCCTGGTATGCAACTCATTACTTGTATCATTATTGGTGACATTGCCACAAGGTGCCAAGATATTAAGTTCTGAAATTCCCTCCATATAACCCATTTGTCTTGTTTAAGATGCTCTTTAAACCCCACCTTTTATGTTGGAGCAGCATTGAATTACCAGTTCAGGAACAAACACAAAGGTCAGAGACATAAATTCAAATCTGACCAAGACAGCAGGCGAGCTTAAACTTAGTTACATTTGGGATGAGAATGTTAGAGGCAGTCATGACTGTAAGAAACTAGATGACTTGTAAAACACCTCCCCGCTGACTTACATCCTCTCCTTAGGGATGGAAGCCTGTTTCAGGGGAGTTCAGCCTTGACAATTAAGTGGTTGATTATCGACAGTGACTCTGATATGCTCTGGTGGGCCACTCAGTACGAGGCAGAATAAGGGTGAGGGGTGGACTGCCACTTATACCCATCTGCCAAAACGATATCAATAACAAAAACAGTTTCTCATCACCTGCCTAATAATTCCCATGTAAATGTATGTCAAATTATTGATCGTAATTTGGGTGCAACACCTTGTGACATGTGTTCCTTTGTTCAAGACCTTATAAAGATATTTGTTCTGGTTGTCATTTGAAAAATTTCTGGAGAGCTTTGCAGGCTGTTGATTGCATTATACTTGGACAGTTGTTCTACTCATTCTCATATGAAATTTAGTTCTTTGTGGGCATCCTGTTTCTCACATAGCCATTGAAACTCAGACTCAACCCATGACCTGCTCCACCCCACATCTGCAAGTGAGAGAAACTGGTTGCAATCCCCTTGGCTGGAGGTCAATTTCTGAGAGATTGATAACAAAAAATCAGATAATGGGTCCTCTAGTACTGGGACCACACTGTTGTCACGAATCTGTTAAAATCAGGATATGGGGAGAAGGCAGGCACGGGCTATTGATTGGGGATGATCAGCCATGATCACAATGAATGGCGGTGCTGGCTAGAAGGGCCGAATGGCCTCCTCCTGTACCTATTTTCTATGTTTCTATAATAGTCCTATCAAGACCGCAGGCCTGTCATTATAGACCCGATTAGTGTTATGAACGAGGGAATCCCTCTCTAGGGGAACTTATACAGGGCGGATTCCCAAATAAATGATTATTTAAACACTTATCCGTTACCAGGATTGTCATCGTGTGTCTCACACAAGCAGGAAGTTAATTCACGAAAGCATGTAACTTCACACACATTAATGCGCCAGCACAAGTGCACAACGCTTCTCACTTGCACCAATGTTAACACTCAAAGAGCAATTCACCAGCCTGGGGACTGCCATAGATTTCCCGGATTCCCTGACATTCATTAGCAAACACAGACCGACCTACCGCCCGGGTTCTTCTGCCCAGTCCTTCTTGGTACCTCTCCTCTCCATCGCCCACTTGTCTCCTGCGAGCTCTCCGCTCGCCTCTCCTGCACTGATGGCCAATGTTCCCCGCTCGGGCTCCGCCTCTCCAGGGGCGTGGTGTAACCTGGCGGCTGGGGAACAGATTCATGACAACAGTGTGGTCCCGGTACTAGAGGACCCATTATACAAGGCGATAGCAGGGAAGATCTGAAACAAGTCATTTACTCGTCCCGTGGCCGGTGTAAACGACATCACTAATCGGAAATAACTAGGACCACCGGGGCATTTCTGGGGGAGTTCCGGGGGGGAGAGTGGAAGGGATTTGGAAGAGGGGGAATGTGTAGGAAGGAACTGCAGATGCTGGTTTTAATCGAAGATAGACACAAAAATCTGGAGTAACTCAGCATATCTGAGATTTTGTACCTCCGACCGGTAGTCTGACTCACAATTACCCATTGGGTGGAGTATTAAAGTGACTATCCCAACTTTCTTTCACAATTTCATACATCCCTTACCTGCCTGGTTTGAATGACTCTATTCACTGCCATCCTCCTGTATGTGAATCCTATAATTTAAATAACCCATCAGAAAGGCAGCTCACACTTTCAATTCTGTGCGTTGAGCAGTACAGTCTTCTGATGAGGGTCATGTCCCCGCCAGCAAAGGGATCTGCTCCCCCACTAAAGGCAACCTTGACATACACCCTGTGAGGCACCAGTTATGATGATCCAAATGTATACATGTGTCAAGTCAAGTCCACTTTATTATCATATGCACAAGTACAGTGAGGTCCAGGTATATCTCCAGAAAAGGGTGTTTGCAAACAATAACATAAAGAGGTCAGCTATTACTATTGATTAGCTTTCTTTTTGTTGGGTCTGTGAGATTCCCGTCAAACAATCCTGACCTTCAGTGCATGTGTGCATGCATATGTATATGTGTGTGCATATGTACATGTCTGTATGTATGTGTGCTGTCGAACTGGAGAGTGATGATTATTTCCTTCTGTGCGAAGATCTGACAAATGTCAGAAAGTAGCTGGTCTATGCCGCCACCATACTAATGCTGTTTATCAATGGATAAGACAACAGATTTTACTGGGCATGGGCAATAACATAGAATCTATGTACAGGTCCTGCTTTTCGTTTTACTTATTAATGACAAGTGAAGTTACGAGGAGGTCCATTCCTTCATAAAAATGTCCATTTTTATTCAACAGTTTCCCCCTGTTTGCAGGAAGGATTCGCTTTGCAAACAGGATGGATGAGTTACAAAGTAGGAGTTACAAGAGCTCAGGCCCAGTGGGAGAGTCAGAATACTGGGGTTCCAACTTCCCCTCCCGGGAAAACAAAATATTAAGATGTTCATCTAATGCAGGAGGGAGTGCTGATTGAGGATGAGAGACATTAAAACCAAGGCTCCTCCCTGCTCCCCCAGAGGGGAGGGGGTTAAAAGATCCCACACATTATGTGAAAAAATAATTGGAAAGGAGATATGTGAGGGAGCAGGGATGTTAACATTAGTGTCCTGAAAAATATTTATAATTTATATTTATCATTTCAACAACATTACTAAAGTTAGATTATCCTATCACTATAATTTTACTGTTTGGTCTGGTGCGTCATGGTAACACAAAATGGCTGCCTCATTACAACATTAACTGCCCTTCAACATGTATCTAATTGGTTGCAAATATTTTGGAGAACACAAAGTAATGAAAAATAATTTATTTTCGCCAAATAAGCTAGAGCCAGGAGGATATGAATGGGTGAATCTGTACATGTTGTACATCACTGAAGGACATTGGTGCAGGTTCCCTGTTAGAGTGACAGGGCTGAGTATGATGTAAAGCATCGTATCAAAGCTATGTGACATGGAAACTGGTGGCAAATGGCAGAAAATCTATGGCATAGAAAGATGCCATTCGGCCCATCGTCAGACATTCGTCAGTCTTCTGGAATGCAGCAATTTAAATATAGCAAGTCTTCAAATAAACACACAGTATATCAGGTTTCAACAATTAACCTCCATCACAGAGTAACCCTAACCCCTGCACAGATCAGGGCATAGACAAAGTCAGCTGCGTTGCATCCGTGATGTCCCATTTTCTCAGTCTTAACATGGTATCCCATTGTTAGATTAGATTAGATTACTTTATTGTGTGTGAAGTGGAAGTTTCTTTAAGTGAGGAGGTTAGCTGTATTCCGATCAGCAAAAGGAATCAAACCGGCACACCTCATGCCATCTACACCCTGAAAATATTTTACATCATTTCTGTGATCTTCAAACAATGTACATTTAGGAGACTTTATAGTCCCACTCTTATTTATCTTTGCTCAATCACCCTTTTGTCATTTGTGGTGTTTTGTTTTTACATTCTGTCCAATCTTCTGACCTGCCACCTGTTTTTGCACTATAACGATGTTGTGCTTAACGTGACCCAGCAGATCAAGATCTGGAGAACATCTGCAGGGGCTGCGCGCTGCTGTCCTGGTCACCTGATGCAAACCCTGCATCCCACCAGTGCTCTCTCAGAAACGAGTCACCCCCTGGCTCAGTATGTAGCGTCTACCTGGGACTGCTGAGTGGGTTGGGGCATGGGCACTGACCTCTGCGCTGTGGTGATCAGAGCTGTAACCGATCTCCATTTGTGAGGACCATCAGCTACTGCACCAGGTGATAGATAACTCAGTCTCTCATTACTTCCTGAACAAGACTTCCGACCCGAAACATCACTTATTCCTTTTCTCCAGAGATGTTGCCTGACCCGCTGAATTACTCCAGCATTTGTCTCTCTCTCAATGGACAATAGACAATAGGTGCAGGAGTAGGCCATTCGGCTCTTTGAGCCAGCGCCGCCATTCAATGTGATCATGGCTGATCATCCCCGATCAGTTCCCCTTTCCTGCCTTCTCCCGATTTCCCCTGACTCCGCTATTTTTAAGAGCCCTGTCTAGCTCTCTCTTGAAAGCATCCAGAGAACCTGCCTCCACCGCCATGTGAGGCAGAGAATTCTACAGACTCACAACTCTCTGTGAGAAAAAGTGTTGCCTTGTCTCCATTCTAAATGGCTTATTCCTTATTCTTAAACTGTGGCCCCTGGTTCTGGACTCCCCCAACATCGGGAACATGTTTCCTGCCTCTAGTGTGTCCAAGCCCTTAACAATCTTATATGTTTCAATGTGATCCCCTCTCATCCTTCTAAACTCCAGAGTGTACAAGCCCAGCTGCTCCATTCTCTCAGCATATGACAGTCCCGCCATCCTGGGAATTAACCTGGTAAACCTATGCTGCACTCCCTTAAAAGCAAGAATGTCCTTCCTCAAATTAGGGGACCAAACTGCACACAATTCTTCAGGTGTGGTCTCACTAGGGCTCTGTACAACTGCAGAAGGACCTCTTTGCTCCTATATTCGATTCCTCTTGTTATAAAGGCCAACATGCCATTCGCTTTCTTCACTGCCTGCTGTACCTGCATGCTTACTTTCATAGACTTGACGCCATTAGTAATCTGCCTTCCTGTTTTTGCTACCAAAGTGGATAAGCTCACATTTATCCGAAGTAAACTTCACCTGCCATGTATCTGCCCACTCCCCCAACCTGTCCAAGTCACCCTTCATTCTCATAGCATCCTCCTCACAGTTCACACTGCCACCCAGCTTTTTGTCATCTACAAATTTGTTAATGTTACTTTGAATCCCTTCATCCAAATCATTGATGTATATTGTAAATAGTTGCGGTCCCAGCACCGAGCCTTGCAATACCCCACTAGTCACTGCCTGCCATTCTGAAAGGGACCCGTTAATCGCTACTCTTTGTTTCCTGACTGCCAACCACTTCTCTATCCATGTCAGCCCCCAATACCATGTGCCCTAATTTTGCCCACTAATCTCCTATGTGGGGCCTTATCAAATGCTTTCTGAAAGTCCAGGTACACTACATCCACTAGCTCTCCCTTGTCCATTTTCCTAGTTACATCTTCAAAGAATTCCATAAGATTAGTCAAGCATGATTTCCCCTTCGTAAATCCATGCTGACTCGCACTGATCCTGTTACTGCTATCCAAATTATCTCATTTTTTATAATTGACTCCAGCATCTTCCCCACCACCGATGTCAGGCTCTCTCATTACCATATTTTCGATATCATGGAAACTGCTGCCTTCCCCTTTTCTCATTATTCTCCCCAGATTGCACAACAACATCCCTAATGGACAGAGCCTGCACAATGAGACACTGGACATTCTTTGCTGGATTTGATCCAGTACATCAGCGGGGATGGTCAGAGGCTAGCTCCACTCTGTACACGTTATGTCATAATGGACCACTCTAGCACTGGTCTTGTACTTGGTAACTCTTCCTGCATGCTAAGCAATTACCACTTTATATATGCTTTCTCTCTGCATTTGATGCTATCATGAATTCTTTAGCTAACCATGGAAGGTGTTTACTCCACTTGCAATACTTGTTTCTCATTGGAATGCTGCTACTCCAGATTCTAATTTTACTCCACTACTCCAGTGTGTGTATTCCCATTAATCTAGGAAAGGAATCACCGCAGTGCACAGTACTAGAAACCATTCAATTATATATTCATGATCCTTTGGCCGAACTTGCCCACACCGACCAACACATCCCATCTACACTAGTTCCATCTGCCTGTGTTTTGCCCATATCCCTCTAAACCTGTTCTATCCATGAGTCTGTCTAAATGTTTCTTAAATGTTGCGATAGTACCTGCCTCAAATACCTCCTCTGGCAGCTCGTTCCATAAACCAACTATCCTTTGTGTGAAAATGTTACCCCTCAGGTTCCTATTAAATCTTTCCCTCCTCACAAACCTATTTCCTCTGATTCTCAATACCCCTATTCTGGGCAAGAGACTCTGTGTATCTGCCCGATCTTTTCCTCTCATGATTTTGTATACCTTTATAAGATCACAACTCATCCTCCTGCGCATCAAGGAATAGACACTTGTCTTCTCAACCCCTCCCAATAGCTCAGGCCCCTGAGTCTTGGCAACATCCTCATAAATGCATGACGGGAACCATTTCCATAACATAACTATCCACATTACCACAATTTCGAGTCTAGCATCATGACAAAAGATTAAAGTATTATGATATGAGAACAAAATTACATCTATACCAAATGTAACTGGTTGAATATGTTGAAATATTATATGATTGAAACTCGTGTGAATCCAGCTTTGGCAATCTCCCTATTAATCAAACAGCCACAGGTTCTAATAGCCCCAGTGACCTAATGGATAAGGCATTGGCTTCCTAAGCCAGGGATTGTTGGTTCGTCCAATCTGGGGTGACAAATAACTTTTCTTCTGGGCGATGTACTGTAGTTATTGCTGGAGCTTTGTTGTTGCAGTTCTTCAATGTTTCCATCATCCAACACCTCAGGCGAGAATCCATTCCCATTAGTCCAGGTTAGAAATTTATTCCATAGCTCCACTTTGGAATTTAAACAGATTCTTCCAAGTTAGATATTCTCCCTATTTCTCGAGATTTGACTTTCGCACTTTTGTTCTTGTATACAATTCCTTTCAATTCCACGTTATTCTAAGTTAAAAATATATCCCCATTAAACAAGACTGTGGCCTGCTTTTTCACACAGATTAGAATCATTTTAATTACTGCTGTTGAAATGTACTTCTTTACTCCCAGATATAATCAAATTGTGCAAAATGAGAAGCTTTCCTTATTCTCTGTGTTTGTATTTGTCCACATTGTTTGGGATTAGATCCATTCTCATTACTCCAGATAATAACATGTGGCTATTCATAAAAAATAGGATCTGTAACTTCTCCTCAAGAATAGTATGGTGCCCCATTTTCCAAGATTCAAATATATTCAAAATGTTCATGGATCAATTATGGCTCCATCAATCCAAGTGGAATTATGTCCACAGTATTTCAAGATGGAATCTATCTGCTATTATACAAGGTTAAGATTATCTCCCCTAATTAAACCTTTCCTCATTTCTGGCAATTACATCATTTTCCAATGACTCCAGGGTAAATATACTCCATTGCTCCAAGACAAAAACTATCCCCATGGTCCAAGGTGACATTTTCCCCTTTATTCTATTTTAATATCTAATTTCTTCAGGTTAGTACCCATCCCCATGAGTCCAGGTTAGAATCCTCACTACTCTGGGTGAGAATCTCTCTCCCTAACTCCAGGCTAGAAAACATCTCCATTCAACCCAATTAGAAAAGGTCCCCATTAGTCATGGTAAGAATCAATCCAAATTCCTTAAAAAAATCTACACCTATTTCAGTCATAGTCATAGTCATAGAGTCACAAGCTTGGAAACAGGCCCTTTGGCCCAACTTGTCCACACCGACCAACATGTTCCATTAATATAGGAAAGGAATCACTGCAAAGCACAAGGTTAGAAACCATTCCATCACATGGAGTCATGTCATGAAGCGTGGAAACTGGCACTTTGGCAGAACTTGCCCACACTGACCAACACTTCCCATCTACACTGGTCCCACCTGCCTGCATTTGGCCCATATCCCTCTAAACCTGTCCTTTCCATGAATCTGTCTAAATATTTCTTAAACTTTGCGATAGTACCTGCCTCAACTACCTCCTCCAGCAGCTTATTCCATATACCTACCACACTTTGTGTAAAAAAGCTCTTATTAAATCTTTCCCCCCTCACCTGACACAAATACCCACTGGTTCTCGATTTCCCTACTCTGGGCAAGAGACTGCGTTTACCCAATCTATTCCTCTCATGATCTTGTACACTATAAAAACCACCCCACATCCTCCTGCATTCCAAGGAATAGAGCCCTAGCCTGCTTAACCCCTCCCGATAGCTCAGGCCCTCAAGTCCTGGCACATCCTTGTAAATTTTCTTTGCACCATTTCTAGCTTGACAACATCTTTCCAGTAAGATAGTGCCCCAAACTGAACATAACACTCTAAATGTTGCCTCACCAACGTCTTATATAACTGCAACATGACCTCCCAACTTCTATACTCAATACTCTGACTGATGAAGGCCAATGTGCCAAAAGCCTTTTTGACCACCCTATCTACGTGTGATGCCACTTTCAATGAACTATATACCTGTACTAGATCCCTCTGCTCTACAACACTCCCCAGAGACCTAGCATTCACTCTGTAGGTCCTGCCCATGTTAGGTATCCCAAAATGCAACATCTCACATTTCTCTGTATTAAATTCCATCAAGCACTCCTCAGCCCATCTGCCCAACCGGTCAAGATCCTGCTGAAATATTTGACAACCAGGGCACAGAAGGAAAACTGTTGTGAGAAGCGGTGGACCGACTGTTGGTGCCTGAAATCCGGGTTGCGTCCGAACTGGGCGGTCTGGTATTGGAGTTGGCAGCTACAAGGTACAAGATAGAGGCGCAGGCAAGCACCGAGGAAACACATGTGGTGAGTCTGGGTTACAACATGGTCGCAGAGTCAGAGAACAGTAGGAATCACAGAGGCGGAGCAGCTAGAGAGGGATGCAGAACTCCCGTCGCAGAGAAGAAGAGAACTTCTCAAAGTAGGAACAGTGGAGCAACAGAAACTATATTTAAGCTATATTTAAGAGGGAGTTAGATGTGGCCCTTGTGGCTAAGGGGATCAGAGGGTATGGAGAGAAGGCAGGTACAGGATACTGAGTTGGATGATCAGCCATGATCATATTGAATGGCGGTGCAGGCTCGAAGGGCCAAATGGCCTACTCCTGCACCTAATTTCTATGTTTCTATGAAACAAAGAACTGCAGATGCTGGTTTATACCAAAGATAGACACAAATTGCTGGAGTAAATCAGCGGGTCAGGCGGTATCTCTGTAGAAAAAGGATGGGTGATGTTTCATGTCGGGACCTATCTTCCCGATGACCCTCACCGCCTCCCCGGCCAATCACAGGCCGGGGCCACCAACCTCAACCTCCGACCCTTCCTGTACTCTAGCCCCTGTGGGTTCCGACCATCGACTGTGCTGATCCTTGCATCTTCCCCGCACACCTGCACTCCAACATTCCTCCTCCTATTGGACTCCGCCAGATGGCCATCTGCCCTCGCTAGGCTTTTTTTAAAATCTCTAACTGCTGGTGAGACATCAACCATCTTGACTTTTCTACTCCCCTTATCTACTCTAATCTCACATTTCTGCAGACTGGAATCTTTTTCAATTACTTAATTACGCCAGGATTCCATTCTCTCCAAGTGATATTCTTATTTTATCTCTCTATGTTAAAATCTATTCCAGTTCCTGCAGGTTGAAATCTGTCCCCGTGAATCTAGCTAGAAATGTTTATTAAGGTTAAATTCACATTACTTCAGGTTAATTTGTATCTCAATGCTCCAGTTGAGATATTACCCCATTAATCCACAATAGAAAGTATCTTTATTACACATTCTATTACATAAAAGTTATAACTATCACCATCACCCCAGTTTTGTTGCTAGCCCTATTATTAAACATTTACATCTGAGGTAAATTTTCCAAAGTTGAATCTGTACTCGGTGTACCTGTTTGGAATCTATCTGAAAAGTGTAAGTTTAAATTTTTCCCTGTGAATCCAGCTTCAGCTATCTCCCTATCCATCCTAACTAGCAACTGTTATGGGAAGCCCCAGTGGCCTAATGGATAAGGGTTCAAGTCCCATCGGGGGTGATGAAATATTTTCCAGTTGGGCTCATGTTGCTGGAATATGGAGATGAAAGGACCGCAGTTTTTCCAACCACTGAATCATCCCTCAGTGTTGTAAATCTGCCATGTTTTTTCTCATTCAATACCTCTGCTGTGAATTTATTCTCATTTTCAGACATAGAAGCTTTTCCCATTGCTCTGTTAGAATTTGTACCTTATTTCCATATTAGATTTTCTCCCTATATCTCCGGGTTCAACTGTATTCCCAGGGTCCTTGTAAACACTCACTTCCCAAATTAAACTTTATTCAATTAGAAATGACTCAAATTCACAAGTTGGAAATGAATCCCTGTTTTATCAGATTCAAATCCACAGTAAAATAGAATCCACTATTATCACATTATTCCAGGGTGGAACCTACCTCTTCATTACACTCGGTTTGAACTAACCCTAGTAGTTCCATATTCCAGCAACAGGAGCCCAACTGGGAAATATTTCATCACCCCCGATTGGACATCCGGTGGCGCTGTTGCTAGCTGCCTCCGCCTGCAGTCCGGTATCTTTTTGTTTTTTTGTTATGTTTGAAGACGTTTTTTGTGTTTTTTTAATGTCTGTATGTGAGGAGAAGAGGGTAGGGTAAGGGGGATACCGTCCTCCAGTCACTTCCTGGAGAGGATGCGACTATTATTCGAGTCGCGACTGCAAGGAAAATCCATATTATTGTCTCTAAAATGAGATAATGACAATAAATTGAATACAGTGCAATAGTGCTCACTGATAGAACCTGCAGCATGGATTCTCCAGTTAGATCTCTCCACATTGCTCCAGGATAGAATCCATCCCTTTTTCTCCAGGTGAGATATACAATCTTTTCCAGTGAGAATGTGTCCATGTTATTCCAGTTTGGAAACTCCCTGCATTAATAGTAAGATTAAATGAGAACTTACCAGTTTGAAGTTTGATCTTTATTTTATGAGGAGTTGCGATGAGGGATTTCGTAAAGACCCCGTCAGCACGCATGCACGACATTCTTCAAAGCAGCAGTGTGGAATCACAGATTAAACAACAATGACTTAAATATAGTAAGATTAAAGAGACTCTAATTAACAGTTGACCTTATAGTAGATCTAGATGATGGGGTGGAAAATTGGATAAGGAAGTATGCAGATGATACTAAGATAGGGGGTGCTGTGGATAATGAAGTAGATTTTCAAAGTCTACAGAGAGATTTGGGCCATTTGGAAGCGTGGGCTGAAAGATGGCAGATGGAGTTTAATGCTGATAAGTGTGAGGTGCTACATCTTGGCAGGACAAATCAAAATAGGACATACATGGTAAATGGTAGGGAATTGAGGAATACTGTGGAACAGAGGAATCTAGGAATAACTGTGCATAGTTCCCTGAAGGTGGAATCGCATGTAGATAGGGTCGTAAGGAAAGCTTTTGGTGTGCTGGCCTTTATAAATCAGAGCATTGAATATAGGAGTAGGGAAGTAATGTTAAAATTGTACAAGGCATTGGTAAGACCAATTTCATTTCGGAGTCACGTGAGTGACTTCGTGAAGAGCCCGCCGGCGCGCATGCTCGACATATCGTCGTATCGCGTTGCTGCGACGGCTGACGGAGGAGCGTGCTCCTCGCCAGCCCTTCATAAGGGAACCACGCAGGTAAGTATGCTACCTTAAGTTGGTGGTTCTTGTTGTGTTTGCTTCACAGCAAGAACATGGATGGGAGTCTAAGAGGCCGGAGTTCGAGGAGAAGTCGCCGGCCAGCAGTTCCGGAGCGAGAGTTGTCGGGGGTACCTGCAACGCAGACCGGAACGAGGGCGGAGATGTCGGTGAGCTCTGTCTTTTCAGGTCCGGACCCGCCCGCACACCACAGCTCGGAGGAGTCCGACGAGGAGGAGTGTGGTGTGCCGCCAGAGCAGGACGACTCTGCCATGGCAGCCAGGTCGTCAGCAGGCTTGCTGACGGCTTCGAGCAGAAGGGTCCGTGCGGCTGCACGGCCCGTTTCACGCAGCCCTCTGAGAAGGGGAAGGGCAGGAGCCCAGCAGCCTAACCCTGTCGGGGCTAAGGCTCTGCCTGCCGCCAAGGAGCGGTCAGGTTCCAGGACGGGACCCGGGGCAGCTGTGAGGTCCAGCCGTCGCCCCCCAACTTTCGACGCCGGGACGAGTCAGTTGGGGGTCCCGTCACGGTCGCCGAGCCCCCCATGGATGGGTGGGCGAGACCATGCGTCGGCAAGGTCCACGATGTGGGCAGCTGGCAAGCCTGCACGGGCCCAAGGTATCCAGGCTACGGCTGGTGCCGACACCATGCCGCATCTGTCCATAGAGGCAACGGCTTCCGCTCCCGCTAAACGGAGGCGGTTGAACACGCCCGTGCAGGAATCGCGCAGTTTCGCCTCGGCGGCTGTCGACGACAACTACCGGCACCGGCAGGGCCTCGACGAGGTGCGGGCCGATGACAGGAGCCCCGGCCAATGTTCAGAGCCGGAGGACTCCGACCACCTGAGTGTTCAGGGTGAAGGGCGTATTGACCGGATGGAGCGGCTGCTGGAGCTTCTCCTACAAGGTCAACAACAACAGGCATCCAGCAGCGACAGGCACAGGGCTTCATCACCAGCTTCGTACACCAGCCTGGAGCAGCAGGACGAGGAGGCCGTGGTTGACCCCATCCCACCCCCGCCTGTATTACCGGCGGAGGACCTCCTCGATGTGGCTACCAAATTTGCAGCCCCTCATTCGTTGGGGCTTCCCATCAATACGAAGTTGGCAGCCACAGTGGACTTCCTAAATAATCACCAGCTTCAGGAGGAAGTCCTACTACAAGCCATGAGCCGTCACAAGGCTCCATCAAACTGCAATTCCCTCAACGTGCCTGTGGTCAATACGCCAATATGGGGCAACATCAGTGCGGCTATCCGTCAGCAGGAGCTGAAAATTCAGCGGATCCTGAAACTCCTCATGGCCGGGATTACTGCCTTTGTGCGGTCGGTCGACGGAGAGGAGCTTAATTTGGACCAGGAGGATGCTCTGGCGCTTCTGTGCGCTACTCAAAACGAAATAAACGGCTTTCGCAAAAACAGCATCCGCCCAGCGCTCAACCCTAAGTTTGCAGGGTTGTGCAAACCACCGCCGCCGCCCCGTCAGCTCTTTGGCGAAGACCTCTCCAAAAGGGTCAGAGAGCTGGATGAACAAGCCAAGACCGTGGGGCTCATGCGCTCTCACAGTGCCCCCACGCCATCAAGCTCGAAAGCCCCACTTGGCCGTTCACGAGGGTCTGTCAGCACTTCCACCAGGAATTACCCTCCAGCTCCAAACCAATATCAGCCACCCCAACCCCAGGGGTCTTTTTTAGGACAGGCTCAGCAGAAGCCGAGGTGGAAAATGAGGACGCCACGACCTCAAACCAATCCAGCACCTCCACGACCACCCACTCGTGTCAGGGACCGCCGGTAACCACAGAGGTGAGGCGATCTGGTTCTCTTTTTTCTCTTTGTTTAACTCCACATGTTGGTGGGCGTTTGCGGTTGTTTGCGGGTGCATGGGGTGACATTACCAGCGATGAGTATGTGTTACGGAATATTCAGGGCCACAGTATTGAGTTTATTAATGGGGACATCCCTCCACCTCAGCATAGACCGGGTCGTACTTTCAAACTAACGGCTGCGGAACAGTCAGTAGGCTATAAGGAAATCTTAAGGTTGGAACAGAAAGGGGTCATAGAGAGAACGGTTCATGAGCCCGTTGAATTTGTTTCCAATATTTTTACTAGACCTAAGAAGGATGGAGGCTGTAGAGTCATTATTGATCTAACCACTCTGAATAACTTTGTAACATATACTCATTTTAAAATGGACACGTTTGAAACGGCCAAATCATTGATTTCACAAGGGTGCTTTATGGCATGCATTGATTTACAGGATGCGTACTATACCGTACCTATGAAAAAATATTACAGAAGGTTCTTAAAATTTATCTGGATGGATCAGCTGTGGCAATATAGGGCGTTGCCTAATGGGCTCACCACAGCCCCTCGCTTATTTACTAAATTGGTGAAGCCAATTATGGCTTATTTAAGACAAAGACATCATATTGTTATGGCCTATTTAGATGATATTTTAATTGTCGGCCACACCTTGGAATTAGCACAACAAGGGGTGGCAGCTGCGGTCAATTTGTTCCAACAGCTTGGGTTCATTGTTCATCCAGAAAAATCTAAGTTCTGCCCCACCCAGGTAATTAATTATCTGGGGTTCCAGGTGAATTCCATTAGCATGAGAGTCACCATACCAATTAACAAAATTGAGGAGGTAACACAGGTGTGTACAGACTTGATTAATACTCGTATACCATCGATTCGTCACACAGCTACTGTCATTGGCAAGATTGTGGCTTTGTTTCCGGCAGCCCGGTATGGACCTCTGCATTATCAAAACTTGCAGAGAGCCAAGATCGCTGCGTTGCGACGGCATGCTGGTCATTATGATCGATCAATGCAGCTGCCGCCTGCAGCATTGGATGAATTACGATGGTGGGTTTGCCACATTAGTAAATCGTTCAAAACTATTATTGAGGCGAAACCGATGATATACTTACAAACTGATGCGAGCTCTGATGGCTGGGGAGCTACGAATCAATTCTCTAGTTGTGGGGGCCGATGGGATACCCTTGAGAATACGATGTTGGTATCACAAGGGATCAACTATTTGGAGCTGCTTGCAGCGTTTCACGGACTTCGTGCATATTGTTCCAAGATCATTGGAGCACATGTCCGTCTCCAAATAGACAATACCACAGCGGTGGCATATTTAAACCACATGGGCGGTACCAGGTCAGTTTCATGTGATAAATTGGCTAATTCAATTTGGCTCTGGTGTGTCAAGAGAGACATTTGGATTTCAGCTACCTATTTGCCAGGTGAGCTTAATATTGTGGCGGACGCCAGGTCACGCAAGTTCAATGATAATATTGAATGGATGTTACATCCTGAAATTTTTGCAAAAATCACAGCCAAATTTGGGAAACCGGACATTGACCTTTTTGCGTCCCGGTTGAACCATCAGGTACCAACCTACGTCGCGTGGGAACCAGATCCTGGGGCTATAGCGTTAGATGCATTCTCGCTAGACTGGGGGAATTGCTTTTTCTATGCATTCCCCCCGTTTTGCCTCATCAGTCGGGTATTACGTAAAATTCAGATGGACGGTGCCAAGGGCATCCTTATCATACCCGACTGGCCTACACAGCCATGGTATCCGATGGTCTTTGACACGCTCAGTGAACCTTGGGTCCGTTTGCAGGGTAGCCCAGAATTAGTTACTCACCCTGTTTCAGGGGAGCCACATCCCTGCCATGGCTATTTAAATTTGTTGGCTTGCAGATTCTGAATCGGCCTTTACAACAATACGGCCTTTCTACCCGGACCATGGATACCATTGCGGCGTCGTGCCGAGAGTCTACAAGGCGGAGATACCGCTCTCACATCAGGAAGTGGGAAGCCTTCTGCAGCCGCTCTCGCATCACGTACGATGCCGTGACTATAACCGACGTCCTGGAATTCCTCGCGGGGTTGCACCATGATGAACACTTAAGCTACAGTGCCATCAACAGCGCCAGGAGCGCTCTATCATTCTACCTCAATATTGAGGTGGGATCCAACAGGCTAGTGTCCAGGCTCATGCGGGGTATTTTCAATACAAATCCGCCTACACCACGTTACAATATCACCTGGGATGTCAGGGACGTTTTAACTCTGCTCAGGACGTGGTCCCCCATGGAAGGGCTCCAGCTGGACAAACTCACCATGAAGCTGGTGATGTTACTAGCGCTGACTTCAGCACAGAGGGTACAGACACTCCACAAACTACGTGTTGACAGAATGATGTCTACCCCCACAGAAGTAGTTTTCTTTGTTGACGAGCTACTGAAGCAACACAGACCTGGGTGCACAGGGCTGCAGCTGAAGTTCCCGGCATACCCCGCCGATGCTAGGCTATGCTTAGCCTCCCATATCCGTTACTACGTCAAGGTGACGGCAAGCATCAGAGGAATGGAGAGATACCTGCTTGTCACTCATAAGAGACCTCACCATCGAGTGACAACACAGACGATATCCAGGTGGCTTCGAGTCGTCTTGGGTAAGTCAGGTATCGACACTAATGTGTTCAAATCTCATTCCACCAGGGCTGCATCGACGTCGGCGGCGAGGGTCATGGAGGTGCCCATGGACCATATTCTCGCCACAGCAGGATGGGCTAATGAGACGGTGTTCCAGCGGTTCTACAACCGGCCCGTTGCTGCGCCTCTACAGTTCGCAGAAGCCGTGCTAGATGCGGGGCAAGAACGTGGAGATGTCCCCGAATGAGGGGTTTTGATTTGTTTGTTAATAAATATGCTTTGTTTTGCAGTATGGACTAGTCAGCAAGTTATTCCTCCCATCCATCCCTGGTAGTGGTGTGACAGCATGGACGTGGTCCAGGGCGTGTCATCACAGAAGCTTTGAAGTCTTCACGAAGTCACTCACGTGACTCCGAAATGAAATAGTAAGATTGAACGAGAACTTACCAGTTCGAAGGTTGATCATTATTTCATGAGGAGTCGAAGTGAGGGATTTCGTGCCCTCCTCGCCCAACCCTCAATCACCTTCAGCTGGTAATCTTAGTCGTTTCATTCTTACTATGTGAAGTCATTTCTTGTTTGGTTTCTGTGATTCCACGCCGCTACTTTGAAGTATGTCGAGCATGCGCGCCGGCAGGCTCTTCACGAAATCCCTCACTTCGACTCCTCATGAAATAATGATCAACCTTCGAACTGGTAAGTTCTCGTTCAATCTTACTATTCTGGAGTATGGTGTACAATTTTGGTTGCCTAATTATAGGAAGGATGTCACAAAATAGAGAGAGTACAGAGGAGATTTACTAGAATGTTGCCTGGATTCCAGCAATTAATTTACAGAGAAAGGTTGAACAAGTTAGGTCTTTATTCTTTGGAGCGCAGAAGGTTAAGGGGGGACTTGATTGAGGTCTTTAAAATGATGAAAGGGATAGACAGAGTTGACGTGGATAAGCTTTTCCCATTGAGGGTAGGAAAGATTCAAACAAGAGGGCATGACATGAGAATGAAGGGACAGAAGTTTAGGGGTAACAAGAGGGGGAACTTCTTTACTCAGAGAGTGGTGGCTGTGTGGAATGATCTTCCTGCAGAAGTGGTGGAGGCAGGATCGATTTTAACATTTAAAAGTAAAGTGAATAGGTATATGGACGGGAAGGGAATGGAGGGGTATGGTCTGAGTGCAGGTAGATGGGACTAGGGGAAAATAAATGGTCGGCACGGACTGGAAGGGCCAAGAAGGCCTGCTTCCGTGCTGTATTTGTTATATGGTTATATGGTTAGAGGGTTGGGAGCGGAGAGCACGAAATCTGCTCTGTCTGGGGGGAGAGGGCGAGTGGGGGTGAAGGGGGGAGAGAGGTGGAGTGGGGCGGGGGTGTTGGAGTGAGTGGGTGGGCGGGCGGGTTGGGAGGGAGTCCAGCTGCGGGAGGCGTGGCGCGAGCATACTTGGAGGCATACTTTAGGCAGGTGGGCCTGGATTGGTCGGCATGTAGGCATTGTGATGTCAACAGCTGCTGATTTAAAGAAAACAGTAAGTGTTGTGAAGGATTTTATTGAAAATGGTACAGAAAAATGACCAAATTTAATGAGGAGTGGATATACAAATGTAAAGTAAAATCGCTAGCGAAATGGTAAAAATCTCGGCGTTTTTGCATCTGGTTTTCGCAGAGTAACAAATTAAAGGCAAAAATCAAAGACAAAATCAAAGGCAAAATCAAAATGACATACACCCACACACACACACACACAGTATTAAAAGTATTTAGATATGATAAGATCTCCTATCTTCCTTCTAAATTCCAGTGAATACAAGCCCAGTCGACCCATTTGTTCATCGTAGGTCAGTCCCACCATCCCGGAAATTAACCTGATGAAGAAGGGTCTCGACCCGAAACGTCACCCAATCCTTCCCTTCAGAGATACTGCCTGTCCCACTGAGTTACTCCAGCTTTTTGTGTCCATTTCTGGTGAACCTACGCTGCACTCCCTCAATAGCAATAATGTCCTTCCTCAAATTAGGAGACCAAAATTGAACACAATACTCCAATTACGGTCTCAGCGGGGCCCTGGACAACAGCAGTGGGACCTCCTTGCTCCTAAACTCAAATCCTCTTGCATTGAAGGCCAACATGCCATTAGCTTTCTTCATTGCCTGCTGCACCTGCATGCTTACTTTCAGTGACTGGTACACAAGCACACTCAGGTCTCGTTGCACCTCCCCTTTTCCTAATCTGATACCATTTAGATAATAATCTGCCTTCCTGTTCTTGCCACCAAAAAGGATAACCTCACATTCATCCACATTATACTGCATCTACCATGCATCTGCCGACTCACCCAACCTATCCAAGTCATCATGCAGCCTCATAGCATCCTCCTCGCAGCTCACACTGCCACCCAGCTTTGTGTCATCTGCAAACTTGGAGAAGTCACATTTAATTCCCTCATCTAAATTGTTAATATATATTGTAAATAACTGGGGTCCCAGCACCGAGCCTTGCAACACCCCTCTAATCACTGCCTGCGATTCTTAAAAGGACCTGTTAATTCCTACTCTTTGCTTCCTGTCTGCCAACCAGTTCTCTATGCATGTCAATACCCTACCGCCAGAACCATGTGCTCTAATTTTGCACACTTATCTCTTGTGTGGGACCTTGTCAAAGGCTTTTTTGAGTCCAGATACACCACATCCACTGGCTTTCCCTTATCCATTCTACTTGTTACATCCTCAAAAATTTCCAGATTAGTCAAGCATGATTTCCCCTTCCTAAATCCATGCTGATTTTGACCGATCCTGTCACTACTTTCCAAATGCGCTGCTATAACATCTTTAATAATCGACTCAAGCATCTTCCCCACTACCGATGTGAGACTAATGGGTCTATAATTCCCTGTTTTCTCTCTCCCTCCTTTCTTAAAAAGTGGAGTTACATTGGCTACCCTCCAGTCCACTGGAACTGTTCCAGAGTCTAGAGAACATTGGAAAATGATCACCAATGCATCCACGATTTCTAGGGCCACCTCCTTGAGTACTCTGGGATGCAGACCATCAGGCCCTGGGGATTTATCTGCCTTCAGTCCCAACAGTTAACCTAACACCATTTCCTGACTAATGTGGATCACCTTCAGTTCCTCCCTTCCACTAGATCCTCGGTCCCCTACTATTTCTGGGAGATTATTTGTGTCTTCCTGAAAACAGAACCAATGTTGTACTCGTTTAACTGTTCTGCCATTTCCTTGTTTCCCATTATAAATTCACCTGTCTCTGACTGTATGGGGCCTACATTTGTCTTCACGTGAAGCACCGTTAACCCCTCCATCTAATTCCTCCTCCCTCCCCCTCCTCCCTCCCCCCTCCTCCCTCCGGATCTGTGCCCTCAGTGTGCGATGGCACTAATAAATTGCTTGCGGTAAACTGGAGACATGTGCTGCTGTAAAACAACAGTCCTTTCTCGTATTCTCATTCATTAACATGTTAATTGGTATCCTGTACACTAACTGCAATTGTGATCAGGTCCAGTGACAGATATTGCACATGGATCCACCATAATCAACACGGCGGGCATGTCCTAAACTACTTCCACAGCCAGGGGCAAAGTTCTAGTTCCTTTTGCTGCAGATCCCCGTAGAAAAGAGCGAAACACCAATGACAACATTATGCGACGGTTCCACATCCTTAAATACAACATTTATCAATAAATGAAATCTACCCCCTTTAGTCCCCGAACTGTGCAGCGCGCAGCAGACAGCTTGACAAGCGCTGTAACCTAATCTCGGCCCATTCATGATTTAACACTAGCTCAGCGACTTCGGAATTGTCCAAAACCTGGTGCAATGTATTAACACGGAATTATTATTTTTTTAAAGTCTTAATGCTGGAAGGCTCTTTTCAGACATTCTTGATACCCGCTCCCCATCATTAAGGGCAGTGAGTGTTGCAACAGCTTGACACTTCACTTCACAACTGCCTGACACTTCACTTTTCCTAATTGATCCTTACTGGGTAAATGATGGGCGACGTTGACACCGGCTTTTGTCTGCAGAAGGACAGGGAGACACTTGAGCCCCGGCGCTCGTGTGACAGAGAGGGAGATACTATCGGATTGCTGCTCGTGTTACCACGGAGTCAACTGTCCCCAGACACAGTGTTTTCCAACTCTACGCCCAGGGAACGCTAACTCACTGCGACCCCGCTGAGTGTCCTTTAGCACCTTGGAGAGCACCCCACGCTGCAGCGAAGAACATCAAGACGTTATGTTTCAACGGACTTGGGATAATGATCTAACCAGCAACCTTGGCAGGGCACCGTGGGCTCTCCTTCCTGTCAGCCCGCTCTAAATGATAAACTTGTGGTTAGTACATTTCACTGTGAAGATGCGGTTGTCTATCGCCCAATAACACGGAGCGCTTGGTGGCTCGCCGTTCACCATGCTGAGGAAATTGAACCTGATGTTTCGGCCGGACGCCGCGGGTAAACTGGGCGAGTCCGGCGGTGGCAGAGAGTGGCCGAGCGAGGGGTCCGGCATCAGGCTGGTTCGTAGCACCTCCCTCTACCTGATCGGGGAAAGTCACCAACATGTCGGAAGTTCTTTGAAGCGCAGCCAGAGCGCGGTGAGCGTGGACTCATCCATCTACAACATCAAGGCCGAGGACAGGCTGTGGATGTTCTCCAGGACTCAGGACTGCCTGCAGTATCTCCACGACCTGATCATCCTGCGCCAGCAGTACCGGCCTGCTAGCAACCACGGCAAGTCCAAGGACAGGCCCGACCAATCCTCTGCCCTGGTAGCGCCTTCTAAAACCAGCAAGAAGCCATCGCAGGGGAAACACACCTCCAAAGTAGGTCTAACGGTTCTCATCAGACCACGGCGGTTGCACTTCTAATTATCACCCTCCCCCACTCTTTAAAGTTAGGAGCTTTGCAATTTGTTTACTATTATGAGATTGGACATAGCGGCCCGCTTCACTATTACATAACTCCATGGTTCTGTTTTGTTAGTTTTATGTATAGATGAACACATTCTCCACTGGAAGGCAGGTATAGAAATAGTCAATGACATCAGGCAAAGAGGATCCAGGGAGTGCTGGCCGGTGCACAACCGATCATTATTTAATTGTAACCTGACACCTTGCATGACACACAAAAACTACACAAAGTGCTGGAGTAACTCAGGGGTCAGGGGAACCTGGATAGGTGATGCTTCGGATCGGAACACTTCTTCAGGCTCAATTTTCAGACTTGATTGATACCTGAGGCCAACTATGACTGGTTTAGCAAAACACAGTGCTGGAGTAATTCAGCGGGTCAGGCAGCATCTGTGGGGGAAATTGATCATCGACGTTTATAGTCATAGAGTGATACAGCATGGAAACAGGCCCTTCGGCCCAATGTGCCCACACCGGCCAAAAATATCCCAGCTACACTAGTCCCACCTGCCCGCATTTGGTCCATATCCCTCAAACCTGTCCTATCCATGTACCTGTCTAAATGATTCTTAAAGTCCGAGTGATGACCTCCCCATCATCAAAAGGAGGCGCTGTCTGAAAAAGGCAATCAATATCATCATATACCCTAGCCACACTCTCATTTCTTTCCTACCAGTGGGAAGAAGGTATAGGAGTGAGTTCCAGGTGCAAGAAAGGCTTCTTCCCAACAACCATCATAGAAACAAACATAGACAAATAGGTGCAGGAGTTCAAAAAACAAGAAGGATGCATGGCACAGGTATAGGCAGCTGGGATCAAGTGCATCCCTGGAGGAATTTTGGGAACTAAGGAGTAAACTGAAAAAGGAGATCAGAAGGGCAAAAATGGGCCAGGAAATAGCTCTGGTGGATAGCATTAAGGACAATCCAAAACGATTTTATAATTACATAAGGAGGAAAAGGGTAACTAGAGAGAGAGTGGGACCTCTCAGGAATCAAAGCGGTCACCCCTGTGTGGAGGTCCTTGATGAGTATTTCTCCTCTGTATTCACTGAGGAAAAAGACAGTAGAATAAAGGAACTTGGGGCAGTCAACAGAAGTGTCATGAGGACAGTCAGTGTTACCGTCGAAGAAGTACTGAAGGTACTGTCATGTATGAAGGTAGACAAATCTCGAGGGCCTGATCAGATATATCTGAGGACATTGCAGGAAACTACAGAGGAAATTGCGGGAGCCCTGGTTGAAATTTACGAGTTGCCCTTAAATACAGGCGAGGTGCCGGAAGACTGGAGGGTGGCAAATGTTGTGCCTCTTTTCAAGAAGGGCTGTAGGGAAAATGCTGGGAATTATAGGCCCGTGAGCTTAACATCTGTAGTTAGAAAGTTACTAGAGAGTATTCTGAGGGATAGGTTACACAGGCATTTGAATGGGCTGATTGGGGATAGTCAGCCTGAATTTGTACGTGGGAGGTTGTGTCTCACAAATCTGATTGATTTTTTTGAAGACGTGACCAAAAATGTCGATGAGGGCAGAGCTGTGGATGTTGTGTACATGGATTTTAGGCATTCGACAAGGTTCCACATGGTAGGCTGCTCTGGAAGGATAGATCGCATAGGATCCAAGGATAGCTGAATGGATAGCAAATTGGCTCCATGGAAGGAAGCAGAGGGTGATGGTGGAAGGTTGCTTCTCAGACTGAAGGCCTGTGACTAGTAGTGTGCCTTAGGGTTCGGTGTTGTGCCCATTACTGTTTGTCGTTTACATCAATTATTTGGATGAGAACATACAGGGCAAGATTAGCAAGTTTGCTGATGAGACAAAAGTGAGTGGTTTTACAGGTGGTTGTGAAAGATTGCAGCAGGATCTGGATCGATTGGCCAGGTGGGCGGAGGAATGGTTGATGGAATTTAATACAGAGAAGCGTGAGGTGTTGCATTTTGGGACGTCAAACGAGGGCAGAACCTGCACAGTAAATAGTAGGCCTCTGGGTAGTATTGTGGAGCAGAGGGATCTAGGAGTACATGTGCATGGTTCCTTGAAGGTCGAGTCGCAGGTAGATAAGGTGGTCAAAAAGGCTTTTGGCACTTTGGCCTTCATCAGTCAGAGTATTGAGTATAGAAGTTGGGAGGTCATGTTACAGTTGTATAAGACATTGGTGAGACCGCATCTAGAATATTGTGTTCAGTTCTGGGGACCATGTTATAGGAAATTATATTGTCAAGCTTGAAAAGGTTCAGAAAATATTTATGAGGATGTTGCCAGGATTAGAGGGTGTGAGCTATAGAGAGAGGTTGAGTATGCTGGGTCTCTATTCCATGGAGCGCAGGAGGATGAGGGGGGATCTTTTAGAGGTGTACAAAATCATGAGAGGAATAGATTAGGTATTTGCACAGAGTCTCTTGCCCAGAGTAGGGGAATCGAGGAACAGAGGACATAGGTTCAAGGTGAAGGGGAGAAGATATAATAGGATTTAATAGGATTCCGAGGGGTAACATATTCACACAAAGGGTGGTTGGTGTATGGAACACCTGCCAGAGGAGGTAGATGAGACTAGGACTATCCCATCATTTAAGAAAGTTAGACATACTTTCAAGAGAGAGTTAGACAGAGCTCTTAAAGATACCAGTGTCAAGGGATATGGGGAGAAGGCAGGAACGGGGGGGGGGGGGGGTACTGATTGTGGATGATCAGCCATGATCACAGTGAATGGCGGTGCTGGCTCGAAATGGCCTACTCCTGCACCTGTTGTCTATTGAATTTTATGTTTCTATAAGATCCCCTCTCATTCTTCTAAATTCCATTGAATACAAGCCCAGACTCATTCTTTCATTTGCCAGTGCCACCATCCCGGGAATTAACCTGGTGAACCTACGCTGCACTCACTCAATAGCAATAATGTCCTTCCTCAAATTAGGAGACCAAAATTGCACACAGTACTTCAGATGCAGTCTCACAGGACCCTGTACAACTGCAATAGGACCTCCTTGCTCCTGAACTCAAATCCTCTCGCAATGAAGGACAACATTCTTTCTTCACTGCCTGCTGTACTTGCATGCTTACTTTCAGTGACACTACAAAACATTAACCTCAACGATGAACTTTGGTCATAGTAAGAACTTTGGATTTTGTGCACCAGATTGGCTTATTAATTTATTTAAATTTTGTTCATTATAAATTATCCATGTGTATTATGTTTACAGGAGTGTTATGCTGCTGCAACCAAGAATTTAATTGTTCTGTTGTATATATGACAATTAAATACCCTTGTCACTTTTTGACTATGTTATGACAGAGACTACAAATCTAAAGTACTTCATTAGCTAAAGAATGTTCTTGTGGTTTAGATATTTGGCATTTTTTGCAAATCATTCTTCCTTTGTTCTCCCCAAATTGAATACAGAAGTAAATACAGTAATGTAGTACATAAGTACCTGATGCATACAGACATATTAGTTCTTGTACAGCTTCTTATTTTTAATTTAATAATAAAACAGCCAGTATGAAAAGCAATGATAGAAAGAAGAAAATAGAAAGTGTCGTAGGAAATGGTGATGGTGCTAGTTCGTGATATAATAGGAAAAGCCCGAAAAAAGAGATAGATAGACAAGAGGGTAGAAACGAATAGTGATAGAAACAGAAAGAAGAAAGAAGAAGCTAGAAGGGAAAAAAAGAAGGAAAAGAGATTAAGAGATATACCTATTTAATATCTTTACCCACCCGTCACCCGGTTCTGAACCATCTAATTTCTAAGATTATGTTGCACCATATGCTTGTAAGAAGTCGATAAAAGGAGACCAAATCTTTAACAATTGGTCTGATTTGCCTAATAGGAGGAATCTCATTTCTTCAAGATGTAACGTTTCCGGCATATTTGAAATCCACATTTTAAACGTTGGCGTGGCTGCGTTTTTCCAAAATTTAAGTATAAGTTTTTTTGCTGTTATTAAACCATAATTAAAGAGAGATTCTTGAAACGTAGTTAGCTTACGTCCATCTTCCATTGATCCGAAGAAAATCAGTTCTGTATTGGGGTTCAATTTTGTGTTAAATAGTTTTGTAAAAGTTCCAAAAATTTTGTTCCAAAATTTACGGAGTTTTGTACAGGAGACAAAGGAATGTGTTATAGTGGCATTTTGAGATAGACATTTGTCACAAATGGGGGAGACATTTGGAAACATTTTATTCAGTCTAGTTATCGAGTAATATAGTCTATGTAAAATGTTAAATTGAATTAAGTTATGCCTTACATTAATCGAACATTTATGTACATATAATAGGTATTTTTCCCCATCTATCTTTCGGAATTTTTATCAATAATTCTCGTTCCCAGCCCCTTCTAATTGCCTCTGTCGTTGGTGTTTCTATATTTAAAATTATATAATATAAATATTATATTAAATTCCTTGATTCTGCCTTTCTGTTCATTCCTTCATCTAATAAATCTGAGGTTAGAGTTTGATATGTGTTTTTTCCAATAATCTCAAATTTGAACGTATTTGAAATATTGATTACTTTCCAGATTATATTTTAGTTGTAATTGTTGGAATGATAGAAATTTTCCCATTTCATACATGTCTCCAATCATTTTAATTCCTATTGACTATTGGGGAAAGAAGCGATAAATTTCTTAATTTTAAACTTAATTTTATTTGCTTCCAAATTCGTATTATACTGTGAATAATTGGATTCTTCTTATATATTATATTGTTCAATTTTATCGGAGAGAGAAGAATCACTCCTATATTATAGGGGGAGCAATCCTCTTTCTCCATTCTTATCCAGTCTACTTGTTGTCCAGAACTGTCCAACCAGTAAATTATATTTTTGATATTCACTGCCCAATAGTAGTAGGGGAGTGTCAGTCCCCCAAATTCTTTAGGTTCTATGGGATCTATAGTCCCATATGAAATTTGTAATATCAGAGTCTAATTAAAAACATTAAAAACAAAATTTAATGTTAGCAAACAAATCAAAATAATCATTAAATCATAGAGATTGTATTCATCCTTTAGTACACGAACTTTAGCCTCCAGTGGAGTTTGCATGTTCTCTCTGTGATTACATGGGTTTCCTCTGTCCATTCCATTCCCTTCCCACATATTATGAATGTGTAAATTATGTGGCCATTGTAAAAATCCCCTGGTGAGTGGTATCTGGAGGGCTGAGTAAGAATTTGGGGAGAATAAACAGTGGGATTAAGAGCAATGGATGCTTGATAGACATTACAGACTTAATGGGCTGAAGGGCCTGTATCCATGCTGTATGACTCCATGTTCTAGTACAAAATGTTGGGTTGCATTTCTTGTCTGCAGCTCGAGTTTTGTTGGTAAAGGACAAATATTTTCAATCTTTACCTAAATAACACTGCTTTTTTTATTCAACAGAAGTCAAAGGATGAATCCAATCCTGCGCCAGCACCAACAGAGGCAGAAACACTGGCATACTTTGATTCAGTCATTGCAGCTTTTGATCAGGGAACCAAAACCAGGGCTCATGCAGCAGGGGCTATGCATCTTGATGTGGACTTTGTTAGTAAGTTTGTCTCAGTAGAAATCAAAGTTTATCTTTTTAGGCTGCTCGTTGAATATCGAAGTACTGTAGATTTGCAGGTACCAAGGAGTCTCAGTGTCATACAATAAGCTAAAACATTTAGATATAAATCTTGAAATTAAACTGCAACCTCTTCTTCTTATCGAGTCCACACACAAGATTAGAACTTGTTCACCCAGAGCTGAACACACTTCTCGGCATCTACATACAATGGTGTCAGTCTTGCGCTTCTTGTGCGTGGTGGTGGAAAGATTGGTGAAAACAGGGCAACGACGTGAACGCTCTTTCCTTGACCCCACGGCAACCCCTTACATTGTGTTACAATGGTAACACAGAAAATATTGATCCAAAAAAATCATTACTATTGTATACAGTAATTGACTATAAAGTTACCATATAATAGAACAAAACTGAGTGAGCTACACTCATGTGTGGACCTGAGATGTTTAAATATATCTAATTGTTGGACTCTTTTATGCAACAGGGGACTTGCAAACTCACAATGGTTCCTGTGGGTGAGTGACAAATTGAGTAATCAGCAACAAGAAAGACCTTGACTGGTCTCATGTGAAAGGTGGACCTTTGTTGGGTGAGAGTTTGGAAGGGTAAAAAAGGGCTGTGAGTTGAGCTGTGGTACAGGTTGGTGAGCTGCCTTGTGCATTAGACAATTGCTAGCAAAATATCACTTCCCAGGGCCACCATTTGATGGAAGGATGTTCGATGGATACCATTGTGGTCTATGTGTCTGTTTATCTCCTGGTGTGGAAAAGGTCCACTGAAAATCATGCAAGGCCATACTGTTGACAATGTAACATTATGACATGATCCCAGTCCCATAAAATATAGTGGGGAATAATTTGTAAAATCTTAGGGAAGAAACAATTGCATCCATATTGATCCCTCATAAACTTGCAATCTTCCAAATGGATATGCAAACAATGGGGTATTTGTGCAGTGTACTTATTGCTGTAAATTGGGAAATAGTTACTTCATGGATGGATTTAAGTATAAATAGGAAAAATAAAAGTCCAGCATGTAGAAGCAATTACCTTCTGGAATCAGAGTTCTATCAGATGAGTATCTGATGCTATGAGAATACAGGGTGACTTGGACAGGTTGGGTGAGCGAGCAGATGCATGGCAGATGCAGTTTAATGTGGATAAATGTGAGGTTATCCACTTTGGTAGCAAAAACAGGAAGGCAGATTATTTTCTAAATGGTGTCAAGTTGGGAAAAGGGGAAGTACAATGAGATCTGGGGAGTCCTTGTTTATCAGCCAATGAAAGTAAGCATACAGGTACAGCAGGCAGTGAAGAAAGCGAATGGCATGTTGGCCTTCATAACAAGAGTAGATGAATACAGGAGCAAAGAGGTCCTTCTGCAGTTGTACAGGGCCCTAGTGAGACCACACCTGGAGTATTGTGTGCAATTTTGGTCCCCTAATTTGAGAAAGGACATTCTTGCTATTGAGGGAGTGCAGCTTAGGTTTACAAGGTTAATTCCCGGGATGGCGGGACTGTCATATGCTGAGAGAATGGAGTGGCTGGGCTTGTTTACTCTGGAATTTAGAAGGATGAGAGGTGATTTTATTGAAAGATATAAGATTATTAAGGGTTTGGACACGCTAGAGCAAGGAAACATGTTCCCGATGTTGGGGGAGTCCAGAACCAGGGGCCACAGTTTAAGAATAAGGGGGAAGCCATTTAGAACGGAGATGAGGAAACACTTTTTCACACAGAGTTGTGAGTCTGTGGAATTCTCTGCCTCAGAGGGCGGTGGTGGCCGGTTCTCTGGATACTTTCAAGAGAGAGCTAGATAGGGAACTTAAAGAATGTCAGGGGATATGGGAAGAAGGCAGGAATGGGGAACTGATTGGGGATGATCAATCATGATCAAATTGAATGGCGGTACTGGCTATTGAGGGAGTGCCGAATGGCCTACTCCTGCACCTATTGTCTATCGAGTGGTTGAAGTTGGCAGTAAATTGGAAATTTCAAAATTGAGATCAATAAACTTTAGCTACAGGCGTTATAAGATATGCATCCAAGACAGCAAAATAGAACTGTGAAACAGATCTACTGTGATCTAATTGAGCAGCGGAGCAGATTCGACGATGTGAAAGGGCCATTCGAGGATGACTGTTCGTTTGTACAGCTGACAATTAAAGTGTTGCCTCCTCATTTAAAACTGCATGCAATCATGACTTCACCTAAATTATTGCTGCCCTTATTTGGTGAACAATGTCCCTATGTATCATCATTGTATGATTACTCTACTGCTGAGTGACGTGTGCCACGTTACTATGTTAAAAAAAGTTACTATGTTATAAATGCAGGTTCCTGAACTTAATGTAGGAGTCAATTGCTTATGTGCTAATTACAAATCTACATATTTCTCTTTCTATATTTGTACCCAGTTGCCAGCAGCACAAGTGAGCACAGTTTGCATTCCAACTGGATCCTTAAATCGCCAAGAAGGTACTCTATTGACTTGGCACATTTGACAAAGGTGGAGGATTTCTCTCGAAGATACAGTGATGGGATGCGAATGAGCTTCAAGAGATTAGAGCGACACCCTATGTACCTCCCTAAGCTGGTCGAGAGCCCAATTCACACAATGAGGTTCAAGCCAAAAGCATACAATGAAGATGACGAATTGTAGTCAACTATACCACAGCAGCTTTGAAATCTGCACACACCTGACCAGCTTGTATTAAGTCAATCAAATTCTTTGTTTAACATTGCAACCTCCCTATTTAATGCACTTATGGGCACTGCTGGCGAGGCAAGCGATTACCACCCATTCCAACTGGCTCTTACAAAGGTATTGTTGAATCCATCGTTGAGGTCAACTGAGGAAGCTGCTCCCTCGATGTTGGGTGTCAGGCATCTCAGAAGTTAGAGCTTCTGAGCTCTAGTGAAGGAACTGAGCTATGGTGAAGGAACGGTTATATACTTGCAAATCAACTAGCAGGGTAAATTATTCTCATGCGCTGCTCCCAGTGAACTGCTTGGTGGTGGAGATGATAGAGCTGCCATGTGCGGTTGAATAAACGTCATTGAATTGCTACAGTACATTTCGTAGATGATATGCAAAGAAAGCAAACAGCACTGGTGGTGCGTGGAGCAAATGCTCAAGGTGATTAGCAAACACCAGCCACTGACTTTTGGCAGAAGCTTTGTTAATATTACATGACCATGATTTTTTTTTTGTATTTGTCCTGTACTTGTAATCTTAACCATTTATTACCAAGAATGACAAATGTATCATTGTGCTTTAGCTAGGGATGCAAGACAGGTTCACATCTGATGGTCACAGCAGCAGTTTCCTTTTGTTTCCACTGGCTAATGGTGCCTTTTACTGACCACCATGTTCATATTCTACCAGCGAGTGGGAAGCTAGTGTCACACATGAAGGTGCACTGGACATGTGCAGCTGTGGACTGGAGTCACCACAAGAGGGTGGATGGTCAGAAAAAGTACAAAAGGAAAAACACCAGGCACGCACACGACCAAGTGGGTCTGAGATTTTTAAAGGTTCATCTTCCAACGGGCCAGATGTTGATTGGGGGAAGTAGGTTGGACATATATTTGCAATGTACGGGATGCAGGTATTCCTCCCATGGTATCGAGTTCAGTACTGTAAGTACAAATTAAATATTCACCACTAACACTGCAAAACAATGTTTTACGGTTATGACCCCAATATATCGTGATACCTTCAGGATGACGGGTTATACCTTCAAGGTAGCAGCAGGTTTAGGAAAGAAACAGTGTTGGTGAATGGACTGGGGTCTTACCTCCCCTGCCCACGGAGGTAATTTAGGTGTTCTGAGGTCAGCTGCGGTCTCTCACCCCCCCTCTATTGAACCATTGTGTAAGAAAGAACAGCAGATGCTGGTTTAAATCGAAGGTAGACACAAAATGAGACCCTCTTCAGACTGAAACGCCATCCATTCCTTCTCTCCAGAGATGCTGCTTGGCCCGCTGAGTTACTCCAGCATTTTGTATCTACCATTGAACCATGAATGGGATGAGTATAGGTTAAATGTAAATGGGTGGTTGATGGTTGGCATGGACTCCAAAGGCCAAAAGGTCTGATTCCATGTTATGTCTCCATGCCAATAGCCAAGTGTTGAGGAACATTTGGGGAAGGTGATGAGACCACTTCCAAAGGAATTGAGGAGAGAAATGTTGAAAGCCTTGGGGAGAAAATGTGAAAATCTGGCTCTTGGCTGCTGAAAATCAGGAACCATAGAAAATGCTTGACACAGGTGGATGTCACAGTTCTTCAAGTAAATAAAGATTTTTTTAATATATGACCCCATTATTTTGTTTTTTTTAAAGATATATTTTTATATGTATCATCTTTTGGATAAAATGTTAAACCAAAACTTTCTAAAACATCTTTCAAAGGCACGTAATGTTGGCATCTGGTCAATATTTGTAAGAGAAGGTATTCAGGAGTGAAACAGTTAATTTGATTATGTTATGTGGAAATGTGTGTTTGCTGTATTACAATTGGGACCAAATTGCAGTAAAGGCTTCAGAATATCATTGGGATTCGGGAGGGTGCAATATAAATCCACGTTTTTTTCTCCAAGGTGGAAGTGCTTAAAGATTTCTAATCTTACTCCTTCATTCTTTCACTCTTTATTCTCATTAGTTTTATCTCTGCAAATTCTGAAAATTGATCAAAATTGTGCAAAAGGTTTCAAGTGTTCATCATGATGCCTCTACTTGGGATGTTAGATTTCAAAAACAGATGTATTCTGGTTTAATGGAAAGTTGGCGCGTTAAAAATCTGAAGTAGCAACTCTGCTCTTCTCAAATGCTTCCAATCATGGTTCCAAATGAGCAGGAGCAAGGTGTGATAGCAGAGTGGTTCAATTCTGTTATTTTGGGAATTGTGTAAGTGCGCGATATTTCCAACTCCAATCTTGTATTTTAAGAAAGAAAAATGTCCTGCATCATTGTCACACATGACAGACAATGTTCCTTTCAGTTAAGGGAGATCTTGTATAATATGGGACCATTGTTTTCATAGATTCTTAGCAGATTTGCAGACCTCCCTGCCCCTTGGCAGTAGAAATGACATGACTCATGAATGCCAGAACTCCATTTGTTATGTCCCTTGCACAGTATCTCCACCAGAATTCTTTCAAATACTTCACTTGAAGTAACCTTGAATCTTTTATTCTCACTTAAAACCACGTCATTTCATGCCACCTGTTCATATTGAAACCTTAAAATCCAACACTTCCAAGTTACCTGAAGGCTGTATGGTCCATTAGGCTGCTCCAAGGACCACCTGGATGCAAGTTCTTTCTTTCCAAATATTTCTGTCCTTCTTATATTTCTGCCTCTTAAACACAAAGAGCAGCAGCTGAAAGATATTGGAGATAAACTGGACATTCTCACTGCGCTGCCGGAGGCAACTCTCCCCAGATCATGTGCAGGCAGACAATAGTTAATCTTGTCATCATGTTCAGCACATGCATTTTGGGCTGAAGGGCCCGTTCCTGTGCTACGCTATGTGTGTGCTACGCTCTATGTCTATGTTCCTTTGTCAGTTTATTTTTTGCTAAAACAAGCATTGCTCTGGGAATGGAAACTGCCCTGCAATTCCACAGTTTTACCACATGTTGTCAGCACATCTATCAATAAGAATACTGTACTCTGTAAAGTGGGCAAAAGCAAAACATTATACTTCAAATATGTTTTTTGTCACTGTGGGATCTTTAGTTGTTTGTAATAAAAATGCATGCCAATACCATGCACAAATCTCTTTCAACAGAAAGCATAAAACAGGGCAGCACAAGAAAACACCTTTCAGCCCACAATATCTGTGCTCAAAATTATGCCAACGCTAACTCTTATCTGCCTGCACGTAATCCACATCGCTCCATTGAGAGCATCCTTACCAACTGCATCACAGTTACCATCGAGAGCATCCTTACCAACTGCATCACAGTTTGGTATGGCAACTGCTCTGTCTCCGACCGGAAGGCATTGCAGAGGGTGGTGAAAATTGCCCAACGCATCACCGGTTCCTCGCTCCCCTCCATTGAGTCTGTCCAAAGCAAGCGTTGTCTGCGGAGGGCGCTCAGCATCGCCAAGGACCTCTCTCACCCCAACCATGGACTGTTTACCCTCCTACCATCCGGGAGGCGCTACAGGTCTCTCCGTTGCCGAACCAGCAGGTCCAGGAACAGCTTCTTTCCGGCGGCTGTCACGCTACTCAACAACGTACCTCGGTGACTGCAAATCACCCCCCCCCCGGACACTTATTGTTATTTATTCAAATAATTTGCTGTGTCGCTCTTCCAGGGAGATGCTAAATGCATTTCGTTGTCTCTGTACTGTACACTGACAATGACAATTAAAATTGAATCTGAATCTGAATCTGAATCCATTTGCTGCATATCCATATGCCTATTTATAAGTATCTAAAATGCCACAATCGTATGTACATCAACCACCACTCCAGGCAGAGAGAAAGCACATGGAAATATCCCGTTCCCACTCGGCAGATGATGCTGCAGCCCTCGTGTGGAAACCAGAAGATCCCGTTTTCCTGCTCGTTGTAGGTATGAGGCATCCGTGGATTGGTGATTGAGGCATTCAAGTGGATTGGTGGTTGAGGCACAGTGCATTCAAGAGACATTTGGACAGGCATCTGGATATGCAGGGAATGGAGGCAAATGGGTTATGTGCAGGTAGATTAGAGAGGGTCTTGGCATCATGTTCAGCATATATTGCGGGCCGAACAGCCTGTTCTTGTGCTATACGCTGTTTTATGTTCTATCTCCTTAAATATAAATACTATGTTGTACTGTATATCTGCCTGCTTGTGGCATTGCATCCTTTTCTAATTAACTGATAAATAAGTTAGCAACGCCTTCTGTTCTTTAAAAATGCATAGATGCAATCCATCTGCATCATGGGGTCTGATCCTCTTTCAGTTGATTAAAAAAATCCCTTCTTCTGTTTGGAATGCCTTCATTTCAATGTTATCACAACAGATACTGGCATATATTTCTGGTTAATAATAAAGCAAATACATGTTTTAATATTTTTGATCTCTCCAAATTATTACCTGTGGTATTGGCCTGTGATGATCCTCGATGATCCTATTCTCATCCCAATCTTTTGATAATTTAGTTTCATAATCCCCCTTTGCTGTCCTAAATTGGCATTGCTTTGAAACACTTTGAATTCTCTCTTGCAAATCCTTCATCCAGCATTATATACTTCATATTTGCCTTTTTCCTTATTTTCATCACTCCCTTATGTCTTTGTTCATCCATGAAATCACACTAGTTTTTAGCAGAATACAGTTTCCTGCCATTGTGCCTCCTAATGCTGTTGTCTATTTCTCCAACCTTTTCACCTTTACATCACAGTTATGTTCTTTGAACTGATGGTGCTTGTTAAAGTTATGGGATCCAAGTCTTTAACTCTTTGACAGTAGAAAGACTGGTAAAGAGGCGTATGGCCTTCATTGGTCAAAACATTGAGTATAAGAACAAACCTTATGAAACTGTCTGTTGCAGCTTTATATGACTTTAATTGGATGTCATTTGGAGTATTGTAAGAAGTTCTGGCTGCCCCTTTACAGGAAGGACATGGAGGCGTTGGAAAGCGTGTACAGGAGGTTTACCAGAATGATGTCTGGATTAAGGGATATTAGCTACAAGGAGAGGTTGTGCGGACTTGCATTGTTTTTTTCTGGAATGCAGGAGATTGATAGAACTATATAAAATTGTGAGAGATATAGATAGGGAAGACATCAGGAACCTTTTTCACAGGATGGAAATTTTTAAGGTCAGAGGTGCAAAGTTTAAAGCAGATGTATGGGGTAAGTTTTTTGCACAGTGTGGTGAGCGCCTGGAGGCTGCTGCTGGGGTGATGGTAGAGGCATATATGATAGTAGCATTTAAAATACTTTTAGATAGGCATATGGATATACAGGAATATGGATTATATGCAGGTAGATAAGAGTTGTTCTTTCCATCTTTTTCTGCACAGACATGGTGCACCGAAGGACCTGTTCCTGTACTGTTCTTTTTTTTTCTTTTTTAAAATATTTTTATTAGAAGTCATGTACAGTAGTATATACCAAGAATTATATAATACATTTCATGTACAACTTCTTGTTTTTACATTTAATAATAGAAAAATAGCAAGAAAAAGCGAGAAAGAGAAAGTTAGGTAAGGTAGTGATATTGATAGTTCGTGAAAAAGTAGAAAGAGCCCATAAAGATGTAATGCACGAGAAAGAGAAAAAATAAAATAAAAAGAAGATACTGTACTGTTCTATATTCTATGAGAGTTAAACTCCAAAATAACAGGGTTAAAATCTAATTAGCCATGTAATGCAACTTTTCATTCTGTTTTCACCATTTTTCTGCTAACACCATACAAATCCAGTGCACGTCATGACATGTCTTAAAAAAATAGGAGCAATAGGGAATTGAGTTCTTGTTCAAAAACCATTCCAAGTGTTCAGATTTTAGGGGAATCGAGGACCAGAGGACATAAGTTCAAGGTGAAGGGGAAAAGATTTAATAGGAATCCGAGGGGTAACTTTTTCACACAAAGGGTGGTGGGTGTATGGAACAAGCTGCCAGAGGAGGTAGTTGAGGCTGGGACTATCTCATTGTTTAAGAAACAGTTAGACAGGTACATGGATAGGACAGGTTTGGAGGGATATGGACCAGGCGCAGGCAGGTGGGACTAGTGTAGCTGGGATATGGTGGCCTGTGTGGGCAAGTTGAGCCGAAGGGCCTGTTTCCACACTGTATCACTCTATGACTCGATGAGATGTAGGAGCAGGCGAATAAGAATAATTGGGTACTTCTTTCAGTTAAATAAAGTGCAAGAAACACTCAGCTGGTCATGCAATGTCTATGGAAAAACTGTTAATCTACAGTTTGAAGACCTTTCGTCAGACAGGCTCCTTAATGTGATCAGCAATTCTTTTCAAAGGGTTGGCAGTTACACTGGGATGAGCACGTGATTTGTCTTATATAAGGATCTCTTATATAAAGAGTCTAAATGTGGTTTCACTTGCTGACGATGAGCAATATACCAATAGTGAGTGACTATTTTTTGGGTGCTATGAAAACTCAGAGAGATCCAAATCGGTGCCCATTGTGTGCACAATTGTTGGCACTGAATATAAACCTCCAGAATTTACTATTCCTTAGAGTTGTGGATGTTGACTTAGATTATATTAAAAACTAGCATGGACAATGTACTTAACGCCTATCATAGACTTTTGAGCAAAATGGCTTTAATTCTACATTTCTACTTGCTTTCCTTTCAGACAATGTATTCCAGATCAGAACATGTTAGTGCATGAAGGTATTTCTCACGTTCACCCTTGAATAAACAGTTTTTATTAAATTAATGCATAAAAAATGATTTACAAAAGATATATTTTCTAAAGATTATTTATGAAATTATCCTAGACAGAGGGCATGCAACCCACATTTCCAGTCCCATTTACTGTTCTAAAATTATCATTAATATACATGATTTCAAACATTTATTCAATTTCTTATGAAAAGGTAAAGAAATATGCACTCTGCCATCATCACCAAAGCAACACATTTCTGACCTTATGATGCAGGAAGTTTAATGATGAAATAGTTGAAGATGGTTAAGCCTAGGATGCTGCCCTGAGAACTCCTGCAGTATTATTCTGTGACTGAGATGATTGCACTTTAAAGATCACAACTAACTTTCCTTCTGCTAGATGCGAGTCTAACAAGGTGAGATTCCTGATTTCAACTGACTTCAATGTTACTAATGGTTGTGATGCCGCATTTGTGCAAATGCTGTTTTGACATTAAGGATAGTTACTTATTATGCTGAGAATCCAACTTTTTTGCTGGGTGCGGTGAGGCTGAAGTGAGATTTGGAAGCGAGTAATCCTGGAAAAATCCAATCAATTAATTTCTGTGTCGGTTATTTACTGTATATAGTAAGACGATAGTGCTGTTGAAGGCACCTTCCATCATTTTGCAAATGATTTTGAGTAGATTGATTATGCAGTCTATGGTCAGAACAGATTAGCCCTTTCGATAAGAAAACAGTCCTGAGTAATTTTCCACATTGTTGGTAGTTGTTGTGATTATATGAGCAAACCTTGTCTGATGGTATGGCTAGCTGTGGAACACATGTATTCACCACTACAGCTAAAGAGCTGTTCAGTCCTGGAGGCTTTCTAGTTTTAGTGTTTCCACAGGGAGTGAATTAAATCAGTAGGTTCCTTTGAAGGTGAGGATCTCAAGAACAACCGCAACACTTCTAGTCGATAATGGCTTCAAGCATTCGGAATTGTCTTCTCACATACTGGTCTGCTATTTTGAGCATTGGAGCTGCTTTCCTTCATAATTTGGATAATTGTTTCATGATAGGAGGGAGTTGTCTGCAATATTGCTGAGTTCTGTCTGTGGCAAGTTGTTTTTGCTAGAATATGTAGTTCTCTGCTCATCACCAAGTTAGGGTTTCAAATAGCTTTATCTAGTGTTGTTCCAACACAATCTTCTACAGTCCTCAATGATCCAAGGTTGATTTCCAGATTTGATTATGTTGGGATGGAGGACAAAACTGAATACAAGATGTCCGATTGTTGTGGAATCCGATTGTTGTGGAATAGTTTTGATGTTGCCGCTAAGTGTCTCATGGATATCCAGTTTTAAACTGTCTGTTTATTTTGTCTAACCCATTTAACATTATGGAATGACTGCACAGCATTATGAAAACTATCTTCAATGCAAAGGCGAGTTTCATTTCAACAAGGAATGTGCAGGAATCACTTCTGCCAATACCATCAATGGCAGATGCATCTACAACAGTACAACAGTTGGTGAGGAGAGAGACAATTTGTTCTGAGTAGCATTCACAAACACCAGAGGTCAGGCTTGAATCCAGGTCACTACAGCTATATGGCAGCAACTCTTCTATTGCACCACTGTCTCTTCTGGACGCAGCCCCACTGACGAGACTTGGTGATGGAGTTGAGGGAGGTCAGCACATTGCCATTAGGTCTCATTGTACAAAGCTGCTCACTGTAGTTGATGCCATGAATCTTCATGGGAACCAGAGTTGCTCTGAGGATACCCACGGACAAACCTTCTAGGCTGATTCCTCTTCTGATACCAGTTCTACTGGCTTGCCCAGTTCTTGGATATCTTGGGTCGTCAATGGAGCAGTCTGGGATTTTGGTTCACAATTATGATGTTGTGAGCGTGGGTATGAGTATCAGCTTTCCCAATATTTGCATGGCAGCATGATGTGGGAGAGATTGACTTTGTGAAGTTAACAGAGCAAAGGAAATGCACAGAGCAGATAGATCTACCAAGATTGGGAGATATTTGAAGTAAATTATTAAAGTGACAATCAAAGTTAATACCCTCATTAATTTTGTCAATTATAGACTTTTTGGAAAACATTGTAATTGATATTGACTGGGCGATTTATGCTCTGTATTTGGAGATAGACTGCCAGTCCCATACATTCTTTCATAATTGGGGATTTACAATGCTCTTTTAATTTGTATTAGTGTTTGGAAAAAAAACTTGTTCTGTATTACCAGTGATAGTAATTTCCCATACTGCTGACTGCAACCAACAAAGATACCAATCAAAATATCAGAAAAATAAGCTTAAAAAGCATTGCAACTGGAACCCAGCAGCTGGCAGCCAAGGATCATAGTGATGAAGAAAAAAGGAAACGTAAAAATAAATCTGACGGCAGTTTACGTTTGTGAGACCAAACTCTGCACCATCACTCACTGAACTGCATTAAAAGCGACACTTCAGATCACCTTTGCACACTGGTTTTCTTTCTAGTGCGTCGCTGGAATGCCACCTGGAGAATGATAGGTAACAAATTGAGCAGAAATCACCAGATGATCTTTCATTTATTTTTATACAACTAGTCGGATAAATCATTTTGCCATGCAATTTCAATAACAACCTTAATGAGAATTTATGAGAATAATCCATATCAATAATGTATTTAACATTGGGGATTGTCCTATGGTGTTTGAGACAAATGCAATCAAAGAAAGATTCAATCACAGTCGCCATAATGAGATCATTAAAGCTGGTGAAAGATGTTATTTTTAAGGAAGATCTCAGAAAAGGACAGAGAATTGCAGAGGTTTAGAAATCCTTGACAGCTAAACTCATGCTTGAGTAACAACAATTATGGGCAATATTTTGTGCATTATGCAGTTTGCATATATCCTAAAGTTTGTGTGAGGATTTAGTTTAAGTTTGCAACAGTGTTAACAAAAATGCTTCCAATTAGATTTGCAGTAGCATTTGGATTACAGTTTGAGTTTGTGAGCAGCAGAGCAATTGTCTCTCCTGTCTATTTTCACATTACCTGAGTTTCTTAATTTGTTGGTAGTTGCAATATTCATTGTTTTTTGGTTTACATGTCATTATCCATCCGAGTGGGGTGATATTGGATGATTTGAGCCAAATACCTGGTACCCAAACAGGATCGTACTTAAAATGACGATGAGAACAAGAATCCTAGAGTAATTGCAATGCATGGTGGAGAATTGCTGTAATATTGTGGGTATATTGATATGTTTGGTTTAAGGACTGTTAGGGATTATCAGTGATAAGGGCTTTGCTGATTTTGTCGTTTGATTATAGTTTGAATGTGAGGGTGAAGTTGCAGTTTTAGATTCAGAATTAGCAGGAATTAGTTGTAGGTGTTGGGATTTATGCTTTAGGGTTAGGGCTGACGTTGGGATTAAGGATGACCTCATGGGTGGTGGAGAATTATATTGCGTTTGTTTCCTGGAGGTTTTTCAGCGTACAGGTGGGAATTTGTTCTGTTTTTGGAGTTTGAGGTTGCATTACAATAATGTTAAGAGAATGTTTGGAGTCAGACTTAAGGCACAGGGTTTATGTTTGGATGAAGATTTGAGCAAGGGACCATTAGGATTTCAGTTTGGGGAAAATTAAGTCCTTGCGTTTGGATTTTTATCTTTCAAGTCTACTTGGCCTTTTTTCAAGATCAGGGCTAATCTTCCTCCCATTCTCCATTTTCCTGCACTAACCCCACCTTACTTAATTCCCTTACAATTCAGAAACCAACACTTTCTGTTTGAATGAATTCCAAAGATTCTCCATACTCTGTGGATACATTTCATAGAAACATAGAAAATAGGTGCAGAAGTAGGCCATTCGGCCCTTCGAGCCTGCACCGCCATTCAATATGATCATGGCTGATCATCCAACTTAGTATCCTGTACCTGCCTTCTCTCCATACCCCCTGATCCCTTTAGCCACAAGGGCCACATCTAACTCCCTCTTAAATATAGCCAATGAACTGGCCTCAACTACCTTCTGTGGCAGAGAATTCCAGAGACTCACCACTCTCTGTGTGAAATTTTTTTTCCTCATCTCGGTCCTAAATGAATTCCCCCTTATCCTTAGACTGTGACCCCTTGTTCTGGACCTCCCCAACATCGGGAACAATCTTCCTTTCACCTCATATCTATTCCTTATTCTAGGTCTGTGTACCTTGGTTCTAGACTTCTCATCCAAGAGACGCTCCTTGCATCCAGCCTTTCAATAGTAATATACTGTAGTAATAGACAGTAGATTAAAGTCTCACTTAAGACAAGGTTAAAATTCCACCTAATGCACAGGTGCTGCATTGCTAGAGGCACCATCTCTCAGTAAGTCATTTGTCCACAAATCAAAAACAATCACACATTATTTGAAGGAAAACATTTTTTACCCCTGTTACGCAGACTAATATTTTTTCTACAACCAATATAACTAACCAAAATAATCTAATTATTAAATTGCATCCAGTGAATAGGAGTGGGAAATAAATATCCACAACACCTCAGTTTATTTTAAAACAGTAATGACTGCTCTGGAAACTACTGACTCAAAAGTTGAAGCTGGATACGCATATACTGATAATGTAGCACGGGCAATGTTGGCTGAACAGGTCAGACCTGACTCGTATAACAATTCTCTCAGACACATCATTTAAGAAACAAAATGTTTAATATTCAAACCAACAGCACACTTCTGGACATACAACTTAGCTGAATGGAAAACAAAATAAGATTTAGCAAAAGTAAATAAATCAGTTCATTTTAAACTGCAGTACTATTGAAACAGAAAAAAAATATGCAACATAACACCTGACAAACAAGTGTTCATTTTATATTATAAAAAACACAGAAATGATCCAAAAGTTATGGACGCTTGGTTGTTCCTTTGGTCTTTGATGCAAAAAAGGCAGATATATTTTTCATTCCACTTTTGTCAACCTTTGACAGGGATTTCTGTGCAGCTGTCATCTTGGTGGGCTATGAGGGAAAAAAATGGTTAATTGGTTAATGAAAATGTTTTAGTTTAAGATGGACTAACAGCAATTGTTTTGTGTTTAATTAACATAATCAATTGATTTAATTAATAGATTGAACATTTATACTGAATTAAATTGTTCTGAATAATGCAATTCTTGGAAATACCCATTATCAAATTCCTATTATGCATAAAATGCATATGCAGCAATTTTCATTAGCTGCATGTAAATAAGCAATCTACATAATCTGAAGTTCAAGATCATCTTTAATCAGTACCCATATATATAGCGGTACAGCAGGTCGTTAGTTGTTAATTCATCGTTACCGCATCCAGGACTGACTAGTGTAGGAAGTGGGTGTTAGTATGAATCGTACAGTGGGGTGGGGTTAGTGATGCTATTCTACTATGATTGGTTCACATGCAATAACCAATCTACATCCTTCCCCGTAAAGAGCGAATATAGTTAAACACACATGCAGCTAGAATTCAAACATACTCGCCATATCTGTCAGGCGGTCTACTAATACGGCCCGAACGCATACGGACCATGCCCTCTCCCCATTCGCCAGAAAAGTTAGAGGCGGTGAACCCGGAAGTGAGAAAGCAGCAGGGGACACTCGTGGTGGCCGACAGGGGGAGCATGCGGGAGAGGTAGTATTGTTGTTAGTCATAGCCGCCGGTCATGGTGGGGTAAGGGACATGCTGGAAGTGGTGGTGGCCACGGCAGCAGACGGCTGGAACAGTAGAGGTGGAGCGAAAGGATTGGCTGGTGGTGGACGTGGTTCCTTCGCAGCGAGCAAGTGTTGGCGGCTCCGACGGTACAAGGCTCCATCGATGTCAACAAGGTAAGATCGTGGTTCTTCGGACGGGCCAACAACACAACCTAGACGGGAATGTCCCACAGGAGTTTGCAAACGGACGACCTGGTTTAAGTGTAGTGGTTTAAGTGATTTGCTAGACTTGTTATGAGATCGTTTCTGGATGTCGTGTTTCTCCTGGATACGCTTCTGGATCGTGGCTGGCTTCAGCACCTGTGGCACCAGCTTCTGCTGGGCAATTGGTATCGGAGGTCTTGTTGTCCTGGACATCAGACGTTGGCCTGGTGACCACAGGACCCCGTCTCTAGCGATGTTCCTGAGGTTTAAAAGGTCGAGATACACAACTGACTTGGCGAGGTGGGCGCGTTCCATTAGCTGTTTAGTGCTTCTGACGGCTCGTTCAGCAAGCCCTTACTTTGTGGGTATTCGGGGCTGCTCGTGACGTGGTGGAAATTCCATCAGTTGGCAAAGTGTTTGAAGGCGTGACTGGTAAACTGTCTTCCGTTGTCGGTCTGCAAGCGGACAGGTGCGCCGAATGTGGAGAAGTGTTTCTGTAGCTTTTGAATGACCATCTCTGATGTGATAGAAGGCAGTAAATCAAGTTCGAACCAGTTAGAATAGGAGGCAACTAGGACTAGATAATGTTTACCGTGCCACTCGAAAATGTCTGCCGCCAGCGACGTCCACGGCAGTACTGATGGAGGTTGTTGCAGCAGGGGCTGTCTCTGTTGGTGCGGTGCCAGGCTGTTGCAGATGGGGCAAGAGGCTGTCTTATCCCGTATGTACTTGGCCATGCCAGGCCAGTAAGACATATTCTGTACGTGGGCCAGCGTGGCATCGGTGCCTGGGTGGCCAATGTGTGCCTCTTTGTAGTATTCGTCACGTAGTGATGAAGGGATCACGACTTTGTGGCACTTTACTATAACACTGTCCTGTTTTACCAGTTCATCACGGACTAAGAAGAACACTGTACCTCCAGTGGTATGCTGGATTGCCTGTCTGGCCAGCCTCTCTTGATTATGGATGAGAGTAGCTGGAGGATGGCGTCGACGGCTGTGTGTTCGGCTGTGTGGGAACAAAGTCAATGCTGAGAACCGTAAACTCGTCCCGTTCATAGGGGTGTCGTTCGTTGGATGCTCGTGGTGCGCGAGAGAGGGTGTCAGCCACGAGCATGTCCTTACCCTTTTTGTAAACAATTTTGAAGTCAAATTGTTGGAGTTGCATCATCATACGCTGCAGACGTGCAGGTGCTGCGTGGATAGGTTTGTTGAGGATGATTACCAGAGGTTGGTGGTCTGTCTGGACCGTGAAAACATTCCCAAAGACGAAGTCCTTGAATTGGAGGCGCGGGTTCGAATCCCACTTCTGACACCATGTAAATAAGTAATCTACACAATCTGAAGTTCAAGATCATCTTTAATCAGTACCCATATATAGCGGTACAGCAGGTCGATAGTTGTTAGTTCATCGTTACCGCATCCAAGACTGATTAGTGTAGGAAGTGGGTGTTAGTATGAATCATACAGCGGGGTGGGGTTAGTGATGCTATTCTACTATGATTGGTTCACATGCAATAACCAATCTACACTGCATATGAAAGAAGATGCATACCAATTTCATGCCTCACTCACTCCACCTAGTTCTAATTTTATTATGCCTTTAAGTACTTGGCTTCTTGCACTCTGCATGTTTTCACCGAGGAGAAGGACATGGAGGACAGTGAGACCAGTGTAGAGGATACAGAGTTGCACGGGCAGTTTGAGATTAAGGAGGTGGTGGTGTTGGCACTCTTGAAGAGCCTTAAGGTGGATAAATCCCGAGGACCAGATGAGATTTATCCCTGGTTATTGGGAGAGACAAGTGAGGAGATTGCAGGAGCTTGGAGGTCTTTGAGTTTTTCCTGGCTACCGGCGAGTAGCTAATGTTTTTCCTTTATTTAGGAAGGGAAGGAAAGAGAATCCAGGGAATTACAGGCCAGCGATTCCTCACATCTGTAGTAGGGAAGCTATTGGAGAGAATTCTTCGGGATAGGAATTACTCCCATTTGAAAAAGAATGGGTGAATTGGGGACAGTAGGCATGGCTTTTTACATGATTGAGTTTTTTGAGGGTGTAACGAAGGCATGTTAGCCTGACATCGGAGGTGGGGAAGATGCTGGAGTCAATTATAAAAGGTGAAATAGCGGCACATTTGGGTCAGTAACAGTATCAGTCCGAGTCTGCATGAATTTACAAAGGGGAAATCATGGCTTGACTAATATTCTGGAATTTTTGGAGGATGTAACGAGGAAAATGGCCAAGGGAGAGCCAGTGGATGTAGTATACCTGGACTTTCAGAACACCTTTGATTAGGTCCCACAGAGGAGATTAGTATTGGAGCACATGGTATTGGGGGTAGGGTACTGACATGGTAAATACTTGGCAGACAGGAAACAAAGAGTGGGGATTAACGGGTCACTTTCAGAATGGCAGGCAGTGACTAGTGGGGTGCCGCAAGGCTCGGTGCTGTGACTGCAGCTATTTACAATATACATTAATGATTAAGATGAACGGATTTAAAGTAACATTAGCAAATTTGCAGATGACACAAAGCTGGATGGCAGTGTGAACTGTGAAGAGGATGCTGTGAAGACAGGTTAGGTGAGTGTGCAGATGCATGGCAGATGCAGTTTAATACGGATAAATGGGAGGTTATCCACTTTGGTGGCAAGAACAGGAAGGCAGATTTTTATCTGAATGGTGTCGTTAGGAAAAGGGGAAGTACAAGAAGATCTGGGTGTCCTTGTACATCAGTCACTGAAAGTAAGCATGCAGGTACAGCAGGCAGCGAAGAAAGCTAATGGCATGTTGGCCTTCATAACAATAGGAGTTGAGTATAGGAGCAAAGAGTTCCTTCTACAGTTGTACAGGGCCCTGGTGAAAACCACACCAGGAGTATTGTGTGCAGTTTTCATCTCCAAATTTGAGGAAGGACATTCTTGCTATGGAGGGAGTGCAGCTTAGATTCTTGCTATTGAGGGAGTGCTGCTTAGATTCACGAGGTTAATTCCCAGGATGGCGGGTCTGTCATATGTTGAAAGAATGGAGCGATTGGGCTTGTATACACTGGAATTTAGAAGGATGAGCGGGAATCTTATTGAAATATACAAGATTAAGGGATTGGACAGGCCAGAGCAAGGAAACATGTTCCCGATGTTGGGGGAGTCCAGAACCAGGGGCCACAGTTTAAGAATAAGGGGTGGGCCATTTAGAATGAAAATGAGGAAAAACCTTTTCACCCAGAGAGTTGTGAAACTGTGGAATTCTCTGCCTCAGAATGCAGTGGAGGCCGATTCTCTGGATGCGTTCAAGAGAGTTAGATATAGAGCTTTTAAAGATAGTGGTGTCAAGGGATATGGGGAGAAGACAGGAACAGGGTACTGATTGTGGATGATCAGTCATGATCACAGTGAATAGCGGTGCGGGCTCGAAGGGCTGAATAGCCTACTCCTGCACCTATTGTAAATTGATTGATGAAGGTAGGGCAGTGGATGTTGCCTACAAGGATTTTAGCAAGGGGTTTAAATAAATTCTATTCAGGAGGCTAATCCAGAAGATGAAGATGCACGGGATTAACAGTGACTTGGTTGTATGGATTCAGAACTGTCTTACTAAGAGCTGTGGTGGAAGGACAATATTCAGGCTGGAGGTCCATAACCAGAGGAGTTCCGCAGGAACTGTGCTGGGACCTTTACTGTTTGTGATATAAATAACCTGGATGAAAACATTGACAGGTAGGTTAGTACATTTTTAAATGACACCAAGGTTGGTGTGGTTGCTGACTGTGAGGAAGGCTGTCAAGGTATACAATGAGATATAGATTAGATACAGAGATGGATGGAGAAATGGCACATGGAGTTTAATCCATGCAAGTGTGAGGTGTTGCACTTTGGGAGGTCAAATGCAAGGGGAAAAAAATACAATTAATAGCAAGGCCCTTAATAGCTTTGGGATCCAAGTCCATAACTTCCTGAAAGTGGAGTGGTGAAAAATGCATATGGTATACTTGCTTTCACAGGTTGGGGCATTGAATATAAGAGTCAGGAAGTCATGATGCAGCTTTATAGGACTTTGGTATCAGCATTTTGGGGATTTGCATGGAGTTCCTGTAGTCTCTTACAGGAAGAATGCAGTGGCTTTGGAAAGAATGGAAGGAGGTTTATCATAATGATGCCCTAGATTAGAGGTTAATAGCTACAAATTGGTTGGCAGATCAGGATAGTTTTCTCTGGTTCAGACGTTGCAGAGAGACCTGAGAGAAGTATCATAAAATTATGAGAGGCATACATAGGATAGGTTCAGAACTCTTATTCCCGGATAGAAAAATCAAATACAAGAAGGTATAGCTTTAAGGTGAGGGGGGGCAAAGTTTAAAGGAGATGTGCTGGGCAAGGTTTTTTTAACTAAACACAGGGTGGTGAGTGCCTGGAATGCACTGATGGGGGCAGCGGTTGAGGCAGATATGATATTCGTGGCAATCAAGAGACTTTTGGTTAGGCATAAGAATATGCAGGGAATGGAGGGATACGGATTATGTGCAGGCAGATAAGAGATGGTCAAACATCATGTTCGGCACGGACATTGCAGGCCGAAGGGACGTTCTATGTTCCCAGAAGAAATAGTTTCTCTAGGTTCCATCAAATCTGTCATTTTAAACATTTTAATTAGAACAACACTCAATCCAATCATTAATTGTAACGTAAAGCTAGTTTCTGTAATTGGTCACAATTTAACACTGATTTAATTTTGGTGGAAATTGTGTGTACTCATTCCAAGCATAGGTTTACTCGAGTTGCAGCTACAAGAAACAATTGCAATGCACTACTTTACCGCCATCAACCACAGCCATGACCTGCTTAGAAAAAACCCAGGGGACGCCAAATAAATCTTGATCCTGTCAAACATTGTATCTACATAACTTGATAGAATTTTATGAAATAACAGAAAAGGTTTTTGGGGAAATAGGACGTAACTTGTGAAAGATTCTGCATTGGTAATGATCAGGTGATTACTCAAATCCGTTTCCAGTTAAAGTGGGGTTCCCGAGGGGGATGGTAATTAGATAATTGCTCTTTTATATATTAATAACATGGCTTGAATGTACAACACACAATTTCCAACTGCTAAATGCATTGATTTTTGCCTTAGATACTCTGAAACTATTTTAAGAACAGAAGTTTATAAAACTGCTGTATGAATTTTCTTGGAGTTTCAGAAGATTCGAGGGGATTCAATGTTGAAATTGATCACAATCCACAAGTCTCCTTAACTCTAATGCACTCAAGCCAATTGCACGTCGATTGAGATCAGCTAGCTCAGCAAGGATTTGGAAAGGAACCTTGGGATCCTTTCTCTTCAAGAGAGTTCTTTGGGCTAAGGGAATCAAGGGATATAGGGGAAAAGCCAGAAAAGGGAACTGATTTTGGATGATCAGCCATGACCATATTGAATGGCAGTAGTGGCTCAAAGGGCCTATGCCTGCACCTATTTTCTATGCTTCTATCCTTCTACCTGTGCAACTCAGTGTTTAACATCAACTTCTGAAAGACAATAACAACAGTGCGAGTTAAGTGTGAAAGCTTACCTTTTTCTCTTTTGAATCAGAGTTGAACTTGGTGTAATCTTCTTCCGCCTCTACTACTTTACCAGACATTTTCCTTTTCTGTAATGGCAGTTTTGTTGAAAAAAGTTGTAGCGTTGCCAGATTGTATTATAAATTGCAGGTATCGAAAAAAATTCCTCTACTATACATAGTGAATTGTTCTCAATCAACAGCTGATTTGAGAACATTTAAGCATGCAACCTGTCATGCACATGCTTATGCAAAAGGTTTCACTGGACATTCTTATACACAGAACTTGCAATAAATCATCACAATGCACATCTTTTTAGGCTTATGTCCTCCAAGCAACTTGTGGTGTAACAGAAGAACAAGGGGCAAAGCAAGCCTTCAGCCTGTATTTTACATTTGAAGAAACATAGAAACATAGAAAATAGGTGCAGGAGTAAGCCATTCAGCCCTTCGAGCCTGCACCGCCATTCAATATGATCATGGCTGATCATCCAACTCAGTATCCCGTACCCGCCTTCTCTCCATACTCCCTGATCCCTTTAGCCACAAGGGCCACATCTAACTCCCTCTTAAATATGCAAAATGAACTGGCCTCAACTACCTTCTGTGGCAGAGAGTTCCACAGACTCACCACTCTCTGTGTGAAAAATGATTTTCTCATCTCGGTCCTAAAAGACTTCCCCCTTTTCCTTAAACTGTGACCCCTTGCTCTGGACTTCCCCAACAATGGGAACAATTTTCCTGCATCCAGCCTGTCCAACCCCTTACGAAATTCTTCATTCCTTAATAATCAGTACAAAAATTAATATTTCATCCCATGTTCACCAAACATTAAAACAACATTTACAGCAGAATCTATTGAAAGGAAAGTACTGCAGAAGTTAAAAATCTGAAACTGAAAAAATAGGAATGCTAGGAAAATGCAAGAGATCAGGTAGCATTGGTTGGGGATTCACCTTTATGATGGATAATCAAATTGAACCATTAAAGGGGTTCTCTGTCAGTTCATGCTGTCTGGCCTTTTGAGTAGTTTAGTGTTTTCCAGTTATTTCAGTATTCAGGGGCCCCCATGTTACTGTGAGTGAATATAAATATTTAAATGAACCATTTCTGATAAAGTGTTCCATTTCATCATATATGAAAAGGTAGATACAGTAGAGAACAACCCTTTATATACATCTACTACTAAAGTGAGCAATGGGAAAGTTCTAATAATAGAACATACCGCCTTATAGGTTCTGCTCTGTTGATCTGATATCATTTCAAATATGAGGCAGATTCAGCAAAGGGATACCAAGGGTTTATTAGCTCAGAAGTTGCAGGTGTAGCCAAAAATAATGTGCGCAGCATGCGTTTATAATGTTTGTTACTATCAGCCGGAGCATCATGAATGTTAGATAATACTTGTATTACCAGATATAATAAGCGCCTTACAGGTAAAATCAGACATCAGATGAGCCTATGTAGGCTGCTGTTAGAATCCATTGAACTTTGCTGTCATCAATGCTGCTTAGTCACATCATTCAGAATCGGAAAGATGGGACATGTATCTTCACCGTGGAAGTTTGTATATTGTCTTGCGATTCAGTGGGTTTCTCTTCTGGTATGTATAATGTTGGCAACATATCCTGTTGTTATTCTTTGCTTTCCAGAACATGTTATGTTTTGACCACTTAGTAAAACCTGGAAACTGTCAGTTTGGCATGTTCTAAACCTCAATAGCCCTTTTGGATTTGAACACAATCCAACCGATCCATGGCAACTTGCCTAGTACCAGTTCACAAATGAGCAGAGTTTAATGAATTCAACTGCATGATTTATACCAGTAGGTATAAGAGGATGCAAGAACATTTTATACAGCTCATACAAACATGGATTGTGCATGGGAACTGTATACAAATTAAATTATTGCATGTTAGCCGAGGGAAAGTTAGCTGGGATGCTACATCAATACAGATTGACTCTGTGTTATAAAATGAAAATAATTCAGAATAGAAAGAGCATATGTCACATCAGAACCAATTGCTTGATTATTCCTCTGGTAGTGACAAAAGGTTGTTAAAAGAAGTGCAAGTGGATGGAACAGTACTTTATTATTGCACAAACTTACCCAAAAACTAAGAATTCCATTTACTGGCATTTGGTCCTGAGCCTTCTGCACCTAGTACTTCAGGTGCTTAACCAGATGCTTCCGAAATGTTCCAACCAGAAGACAACTACTTATTTAGTGCAACACCCTTTCAGTAATGGTCCTCCAAATGAAATCCTCCCATCCCAGGATGATTACACTCCCTCAATACAGAAACAGCCAAGATCAAATGCCGAAATTTTGGAGTGGGAATAAATTCTCAAAGTGAAAAAGTGAAGGATTTTCAATTATTCCAGGTAGAATCTCAAATGTATCCAATTACTGAGCACTTGCATTCTCTTTATAGAACTGGCTTCACCACTAAATTTAAGCGATTGCAACATTTACCTTTGAAACAGAAAACAATTGATTCACTACATTCAAAACAGTTATTTATTTTAACTCGCAATAACTCGGCTAAATATTTCATGCTACAATGTTTACTGAATATTTATAACAGCACAACACAAAATGATCAATACAGACACAAACCTTTGATGGTGGCTCACTTGATGCTGTGCTGGCTGAAATAACTGGTAACCTAAAAATAAAAATGCTGGTAAGACATCTGAATAATATTATTGAACAATACTTCTCAAATACTACATTGATGCATCGGCTTAGGTTCAGTCTGAAGTGTTGGTTGAACCAAGAATCCTATGAATCACTGATGAGAACTGGGCTATGGCAGTCCATAGACGAATTATTGTTTCAATTGACAGCTGAGATACAAGATCTCAATTCTAGCCCCAAATTATAGATTATTGGGGTATGCAACACATTCTAAAGTTATCCAAGAATATCTGATAAATGTGCCACTGCTCCCATGTTGGAGTAAGGACCAGGAAGGCCTTAATCCTACTCTTGCAAGTAGTTTAAAACTCTGGCAGACCAAAAGTTACCTGTGTAACAATTAAATCCCACCAGTTTTGATAAACTCCTTTTGTAATATGTTCAGGCCTTTTGTCAGCTCCCCGTAGGACTAGTGACAATTCTCAAACAAGACCATATGGAGGAATGTCGGGTCAATTCCTGGGGATGTTCCCCATGACTACCCGTGTGACTAGAGGATGGGAAGAGTTACATAGGGGTGCAGATCCTCCAAAGATCTGCAGGTGGTAGATGTAGAACATCAGCAAGATCAGATTCTTATTCAGAATGAAGGTGGGAGGGGTGCAAGAAGCATCAAGCCTGCCATGCACCACTTAGAGTCCAATGAGAGCTTCCATATATGTCAAGTGTTAATGGCTCATAAATGTCAATTTAAATTCTGATATGAATGCAGGTTAGGGCAGCCAAATAAGTACAAGTTTGGAACTGGCAATTTGATAAGCTAAACTCCCTTCTTTGCACATCTCAGATTTCAATGTCTCAAACGTTAGTATTGTGAAGGAATATTTCAAAAATATTCACAAAACCAAAATTCCTTATTTCTGAAGAGTTATTTCATACTGGATGGTATTGTCTTCACATTATCCCTTTCTTCACATTTACACCCATATACCCTAGTCTTACGTGGCCTAATTCGCATATTTAAGTTCCTATCACTTGAACATTGAATTCTCCCAATTCCGTTAGCCCTTGCTGTCTCCTCTGCTTCCTAGCTCTCCCTCAGCTCTCGGGCTCCTCCTCCTCCTTTTTCCTTTCTTCTCCCTGCCCCCCCTCCATCAGTCTGCAGAAGGGTTTCGGCCCGAAACGTTGCCTATTTCCTTCGCTCCATAGATGTTGCTGCACCCGCTGAGTTTCTCTAGCACTTTTGTCTACCTAAGTTCCTATCACTACCAAAGTATTGAAACTATTTAAAAAAAAACACCAACAACTTTCTTGGACATGATCCAAAGATTATAAACACTTGCTTCTTGACCCATCTGCTATCTTTGGTTAATTATAACATTCTCCTCCAAATCTGTTCCTTCATTATCCAGCTGAAGCAACATATACTAGATTCATTCTTATTTATCCATCTATAACCAGATAATTATCTATGTAGGAATCTTCATCCTCTCTTTATTATCTTACAACATGACCATTACAATGCTCTCCTGGCTACATAAATATGAAGTATCTCAAAACATTGCAACCTGCATGCTGACTGAGGTTGGCCTATAATTTTAGATCTTGTTTTAAAAACCATCCTTGGCAAGACCCTCCCCTCACTCCAACTTCCTTAGGAACTGTACCTCTTACAGATTATTCCCTGGTTCTTTAACTCTGGTCTTCGCAAGACTGACAACTGTGCTTTCAGTTGGAGAACCTTAAACCTCCTGAACCTCTGCACCCTTCTACCTCAATCTGCTTAAAACTTAGCTAGTTGATCAAATTCTTGATCATCTTATACAATTGCATATTAAGCTTACTGACAATTTTGTTAATGTTTCCGTGTATGACCATGGCAAATTTTGGTATGTTCAGATGAATGCAAACCGTTGCTAATGCACCGAAGTTCCCAAAATTGTCAGTGATCTTAATATGCAAGTGTAATTTGTAAATTACTCCTCTGGTAGTGACAAAAGATTATGAATTAAATGTAAGGGGTGGGACAGTACTTTATTATAATACGAACTGAAGCAAAAGCTCAATTTTGCAAAGTGAAAGAATATAAATTGTTAATTTACAGTATATAACATTTCTATAATCAATTCTTTATATTCAGATACTCACTCCAAGAATTTGAAGAGTTCCTCACTTAGACCCATGGGAATATATTCTGACAGCAAACCATGAGCGTATCGTAGGTAATCCTCTGGAAAACATCCAATATTGACACAGAAAATAAAAATCACAATGATATCCCAACATAAGGAGCAGAAATGGAAATAACCCTTTGATGGTTAGTGCTAGTTAGTGGAGGCACTTGGCTTTTTGTTAACAATTTAAGAGGTGGTCAATGTTCCTTTTTTAAAATCTACGTATCGGGGTTTTCTCAGATAAACAGCCTTAAAATTAAAAATAAACTATGCAAATTGTGGCAGGAAAGATGAGGTTTATTACATGCATGCAAGAAGTGCAGGTATTAAATGGAGATTCAAGTTTATGCATAGAGAAGTTGAGAGTTTTGTGAATAACATGTTTCTGCAGGTTGTCACCCTGAAGTTCTAGATGAAGTGCAAACATGTTAGCCTGTAGACAGAGCAGAGGAAACCAGATATTCTGTTTGAAATTGAGTTGACTCAGTAGATACATTGTTGTATTAAGGAATTTAATAGTCAGGTATTCATGAAAACAACCTTGCCAAAAAAAGAACATCATTGAACAGTATGAGATATTATGTAAGGTAAGAGAAATAACCAAGAGGAACGCTCTTTTCATGAACTTATGATCCAAGTAGGTAAGCATTATACAGTAGGAACCGTGCGTAGAGTTTCAGCAACTTGGAATAAGAATAATTAACAAGACCTCAAAAGATGGTCCTTTCTAATTGGCTATATTTAAGAGGGCGTTAGATGTGGCACTTGTGGCTAAAGGGATCAGGGGGTATGGAGAGAAGGCAGGTACGGGATACTGAGTTGGATGATCAGCCATGATCACATTGAATGGCGGTGCAGGCTCGAAGGGCCGAATGGCCTACTCCTGCATCTATTTTCTATGTTTCTATGTTCTGAAATTGTCCCATTATGCAAGATTTGAATATGATGTGCTGTGACATCTAAGTAAAACAAAACAGCTGCCCACCACAGCTACTCTTCAAGACAGCCAATATTTTCCAATAGTATAGCACAAAATGAATGGTGGAAAGGATATAAAATCTTTTTTTTTTTTTTTTTTAAATCATTCTCCGAGTATTGGGTTTGTCTATGTAAATAAGCAATTTACAAACTCTAAAAGTGTTCAACACATTTTAATGATAGCACAAGGTATTACATACATCCTCAAATACTGGCTACATTCTTCTAGTGAACCGTATCCAGGAAGGGGAAGGCGTTATGATTGATGTTAACTAGGCGGGGTTAATGGTACTGAGGTAACTATGTTATTGGTTGCATGCAAAACCATCTACAGTCTACAAAAAAATATTTTACAAATATATATTTGAGCAAGCCAGTATTATCAGAGGTTCTATTGAGAATTTTTGTAAAATAAGGTGGGTTGCAATGAGAACAGGTTGCAGACTAACTAATCACGATGCATATATATTAATTGGGTTTGTCAGAAAGCACAAATTGGCACAAATTTTAAATAGAAAAAATGTTGCAAGACTTAAGTTATCCAGTTATGTCAGCACAGATGACAGGAAAGTAGAAATCAGGATTTTTTTTGAGAGCTTTTTTTGATAGAAAATAGGTGCAGGAGGAGGCCATTCGGCCCTTTGAGCCACCACCGCCATTCATTGTGATCATGGCTGAGCGTCCCCAATCAATAACCCGTTCCTGCCTTCTCCCCATATCCCTTGGTTCCACTAGCCCCTAGAGCTCTATCTAACTCTCTCTTAAATCCATCCAGTGATTTGGCCTCCACTACCCTCTGTGGCAGGGAATTCCACAAATTCACAACTCTCTGGGTGAAAACGTTTTTTCTCACCTCAGTCTTAAATGGCCTCCCCTTTATTCTAAGACTGTGGCCCCTGGTTCTGGACTCGCCCAACATTGGGAACATTTTTCCTGCATCTAGCTTTTCCAGTCCTTTTATAATTATATATGTTTGTATAAGACTCCCCCTCATCCTTCTAAACACCAGTGAATACAAGTCTAGTCTTTCCAATCTTTCCTCATATGACAGTCCCGCCATCCCAGGGATCAATCTCGTGGACCTACGCTGCACTGCCTCAATCACTAGGATGTCCTTCCTCAAATTAGGTGACCAAAACTGTACACAATACTCCAGATGTGGTCTTACCAGAGCCCTATACAACTGTAGAATAACCTCTTTACTCCAATACTGAAATCCTCTTGTTATGAAGGCCAACATTCCATTAGTTTTCTTCACTGCCTGCTGTACCTGCACGCCAACTTTCAGTGACTGGTGTACAAGGACACCCAGGTCTCGCTGTACCTCCCCCTTACCTAACCTAACCCCATTGAGATAATAATCTGCCCTCTTGTTTTTGCCGCCAAAGTGGATAATCTCACATTTATCTATATTATACTGCATCTGCCACGCATCTGCCCACTCACCCAACCTGTCCAGGTCACCCTGCAACCTCCTAACATCCTCTTCAAAGTTCGCACTGCCACCCAGCTTTGTGTCATCCGCAAACGTGCCAGTGTTGGTCCTAATTCCTAATTTGCTAGTGTTACTTTTAATCCCATCATCCAAATCATTAATATATATGGTAAACAGTTGCGGCCCCAACACCGAGCCTTGCGGCACTCCACTCACCTCTGCCTGCCATTCTGAAACTGACCGGATCACTCCTACTCTTTGCTTCCTGTCTGCCAACCAATTTTCTATCCACGTCAACACCCTACCCCCAATACCACGTGCTCTAATTTTAGTCACCAGTCTCCCGTGCGGGACCTTATCAAAGGCTTTCTGAAAGTCTAGATACACAACATCGACTGGCACCCGTTCATCCATTTTATTTGTCGCATCCTCAAAAAATTCCAGAAGATTAGTCAAGCATGATTATACTTTAATAAATCCATGCTGACGGATTAATCCTTTTACTGCTGTCCAAATGCCCCATTATTACCTCTTTAATAATTGACTCCAGCATCTTTCCCACCACCAAAGTCAGGCTAACTGGTCTGTAATTCCCCGTTTTCTCTCTCGCTCCTTTCTTGAAAAGTGGGATAACATTAGCTATCCTCCAATCCACAGGAACTGATCCTGAATCTATTGAACATTGGAAAATGATCACCAATGCGTCCACTATTTCTAGAGCCACCTCCCTGAGGACCCTGGGTTGCAGACCATCAGGCCCAGGGGATTTATCATCCTTCAGTCCCATTAGCCTACCCAATACTATTTCTTACCTAATCAAAAATTATTTCAGTTCCTCTACCCCCTTAGATCCTCTGTCCTCCAGTACTTCTGGGAGATTGTTTGTGTCTTCCTTAGTGAAGACAGATCTGAAGTACCTGTTCAACTCTTCTGCCATTTCCTTGTTCCCCATAATAATTTCACCCGTGTCTGCCTTCAAGGGACCCACATTTGACTTTGCTATTCTTTTTCCCTTAACATATCTAAAGAAGCTTTTACTGTCCTTCTAAAGAAGCTTTTACTGTCCTGTCTAAAGAAGCTTTTACTGTCCTATGAAAGACATATTTACAACCAATAACTTTCTCACTAACAGCGACTTGATTCCAGACCTCATTAATATCTTTATCATTATGTGGATCAGGAAAAATATTTTCTGTAAATGTATATGGATGGATGTGGTGGTTGTAGGCCATTCTTCTCATCCCTTGTATCATTTTTAGGAGTTGTTAAAAGTTATGTTTAGCCCCAATCATCTTGGACAAGACCTATAGGAGGTTGAAAATCAAAGTTGAAACATTTGACATCTTGATCTTCAAACACTTCCCCAGATAGACCAAGCTGTACTAGTGTACTTAGGACAATGGTGAAATTCAATGACACCTGCTTTCACTGAAACGTGTATGGAAAATGATCAGTCTTTTGCTGTAGCTTATTGTTGGGGAGCGAAAGTATTTTGTATTGAGGTGCAAGGTCCATTCTCTTGTATGCTTCAGCAAATTATGACAATTGCTCAGAAAAGGGTTCAGCTTCTGAGCATGCAGAAAAAGAGCCTCGACCAGAAACTTCGCCTATTCCTTTTCTCCAGAGATGCTGCTTGACCCGCTGAGTTACTCCAGCTTTTGGTGTCTATCTTCTGTTGTCTGTGTACACCAGCTCAGTGATTAAGATTGAAGTAATCTAGATACCAGAGGCAATGGAGATTCATGTTTTCCAGTCAGGTAGATTAGTTCTACTCTAACTGGAAGCTTGTTGGGTGGGAGATGCAATACTACAGTAAGATTGAGAATGGGACTGGAGAGATTGTGTAGTCTTGCTTGACCCAGTCAGGGCTCTCACTTAACTTGTTTTCTCTGTTTCCAACCTAGGCAGCTTTTTATTTGCCATATGACAGTTTAGGTGGTCATTTAAGACGGCTTGCATGACACGTGCGATAATATGCTCGGACAAAGTGTGTAGTTATCGTCGGAATTTTGCTCAATGAAGCATTTACATATTATTTCTACTTCAAATAGTCACAAACTGAGCATATTCACCAAACAAGACATGATATATACCACAATGACATGTTGCAAAATTATAATATAGTATCTCAACTCTTTTTACACGTTGCAATGAATGCAATTTATATTATTTCCACTTCCAAACAAAAATGTGGTTGGATTATTCAGCGTATGATCAACCTCGGTGAGACCAAGCGTAGGCTTGGCCATCACTTCGCACAACACCTCCACTCAGTTTGCAATAACCAACCTGATCTCCCGGTGGCTCAGCACTTCAATTCCCCCTCCCATTCCGAATCTGACCTTTCTGTCTTGGGCCTACTCCATGGCCAGAGTGAGGCCCACCGCAAATTGGAGGAACAGCACCTCATATTTTGCTTGGGTAGTTTACACTCCAGCGGTATGAACATTGACTTCTCCAATTTCAGGTAGTCCATGCTTTCTCCTCCCCTTCCCTGCTTTCCCTCAGCCCACTGTCTCCGCCTCTTAATTTCTTCTTTCCGTCCCCACCCTCTCATCAGTCTGAAGAAGGCTCTCGACCCGAAACGTCGCCTATTTCCTTCGATCCGTAGATGTTGCCTCACCCGCTGAGTTTCTCCAGCATTTTTGTCTACCCATTCACACAAGTTCTGTTATCCCACTTTCCTCATCCACTCCCTACACATTAGGGGCAATTTTACGGAGAAGTTAACCTACAAAGCCAATGTGTCTTTGGGATGTGGGTGGAAACTCACACGCTTGCAGGGAGAATGTGCAAATTCAACACAGACTGTGCCTGAGGACAGGATCAAACACAGATCTCTGGCGTGTGAGCTAGCAAGTCTACCAGCTGTGCCACTATATTTTGTTTTCCAACACACAAAGAATTATACGTTGGTAACTTTGGTAACTAAAAAATATCAGTTCAAGACTATGGGGCAGTACATTGGCCATAAAGTTGCTGCCTAAAAGTGTCAGAGAACCGGAATTGATCCTGAATATGGTTGCTGTCTGTATGGAGTTTGCTCCTTTTCCCTTTGATCGCATGGGTTTTCTCCGGGTGCTCTTGTTTCCTTCCACATTCTAAAGGTGTGCAGGAACCTTTTTCAGTCCCAGCCCAAAACGTAATATCTTGCTTTTGTCCAGAGATTCTGTCAGACCTGTTGAGTTACTCCAGCTTTTTGTGTCTATCTTCAGTCTAAACCAGCATCTGCAGTCCCTTCCTACACACACGATAGTGTACGATAGAACTTTATTAATCATAGGAGGGAAATTGTGTGTGTGTGTGTATGTATATTACACACACATATATATATTAGTCATATATTCATATATAAATATACAATCTTTTGTTTTCTCATTTATAACATTGTTTACAGAGTACTATATTTACATATTCTTTTGTGCTGCTGCAAGTAAGGATTTAATTGTTCTAACTGGGATGTGAGAGAATAAAACACTCTTGACTCACGTCGCTAATGTGTGGATACAAGATACATTTATTTGTCACGTGCGCCAATTGGCACAGTGAAATGAAATCACCATGCAGCCATACAGTAAAAATAAAGAACACAACATAGAGTAGATAGAATTCAACGTAAAACATCCCCACACAGCAGGATCAAAATTTCCCACTGTGAGGGAAGGCACCAAAGTCAGTCTCTTCCCTTGATGTTCCCCACTGTTCACCCGTGGTCAGGCCCTCCCCGAGCCGTCCACAGTCGCCGCTACGGGCGGCCCGATGCTCAGGCCCCCTCACCGGGGTGATGCAAGTCCGACGTCGGGGCTGGGGGATGTCCTCAGCGGCCTGGACCCCGAGTCGGCCTGGACCCCCATAGAACTAGTGTACGGGTGATCGGTGGTCTGCGTGGACTCGGTGGGCCGAAGGGCCTGTTTCTACGCTGTATCTTTAAATTAAACTAAGAACACTAAAACCAGAGGGAGTCTAAAGAAGGGCCTCTACCCGAAACGTCACCCAATTTCTTCCATCAAGAGTTGCCGGCTGCTCCATGGAGTTCCCCTGCACAATTAAAGCATGGAATAGTCTTCACCCTACCAGAGTTACCCAACCAGGCACAACTAAATTTAAGATAGCTCTTTTTTCCGCAAGAACCCTTTTTTGCTTAAGTCCAAGTCAGGAGTCAAGAGAGTTATATTGTCACGTGTCCCAGATAGGGCAATGAAATTCTTGCTTGCTGCATCACAACAGAATATGTAAACATAATACAGAACAGGAGATAAATGTTCAGTGTGTCTATATACCATATATATCTATATAGTGAGTGTGTGTGTGAGTGTGTGTGTGAGCGTGAGCGTGAGCGTGAGCGTGAGCGTGAGCGTGAGCGTGAGCGATTCCATTTTTTTTCAGATAAGATGTTTGGCCTTTGATTCCATGGTCTGCCAAAACCAGACGTTCAAACTCTGATTTTTTCCATTTCGCTAGCGATTTCACTTTTACATACACGGATTTACTCCTCATTACATTTAGACGTTTTATGTTCACATTTTTAAATAAATAACCTCACGAGCTGCTGGCGTCACAATCACACATGCTGACCAATCCCAAACCGCTTCTCTCTCTTCATTTGGCAGGCCGGCTCCCCTCCCCCCCGTCCTCCAACTACGCACGCGCCGCGCCTACCGCGCGCTCCAAACCCCCCCCCCCCCGTTCTCAAAATGCTCTGCCGATCGGGAGAAGAGATAAGGCGTCAGTTCCACTGAACTCACAGCTGGCGCAGCCCTGCCCGCGCCTCACCCCCCCACCCCCCCGTCCTCTGCGCGCTCCAGAGAGTCACAAGCAGGATCTTCGGTCACATGCCCACAGCTCCACTCTCACGCCGGCATGCTCTGCAGATCGAGAGAAGAGATAAGGCGACGGGCAGGCTTGGTAAAGGCCCGATTCTGGGGAGGTGAAGAGGGGGAGTCGGGCGATTGAGGGAGAGGAGGCAGTAGGGAGGGAGATGGGGGAATGGGGGAGGTGAGGAGGGAGAGTGTGGGAATAGAGGGAGAGGAGTGCGGGTGATAGGGAGTGGGGAATAGATGGACTGCCCCCACCCCTCTCCTCCTCCCTCCTCTTCCCCCTCTTACCCCTACCCCATCTCCTCCTCCCTCCCCACTCTTTCCCCTCCCTCCCCTACCCCATCCCCTCCCCACCTCACGCACCCTCCCTCACCCACCCGCTCCTCCTCCCCTCCACCCCCTCTCCCTCTGTCTCTTGCCCTTCTGTCTCTGCCCCTTTCTCTTTGTCTCTCACCATTCTCTCACTCTCTACCCCCCTCTCTCCCTCCCCCCCTCTCTCCCTCTCTCCCTCCCTCTCTCTCTCTCTCTCCCTCTCTCTCCCCCCCTCCCTCACTCTCTTCGCTCCTCTCTCCCCCTCCCCCCTTCCTTTCCCCTGCCCTCCCCTAAACCCCCTTCCCCTCCACACCCTCCCCTCCACCCATCCCCTACCCCCACCTCCCCCCTTCCCTTCCCCCACCTCTCCCCCTCCCCCCACCTCTCCCCCTCCCTTCTCACCCCATCTCCCCCCTTCCCTTCCCCCCTCTCTCCTCCCATCTCTCTCTCTCCCCTCCTCCCCCACCCTTCCCTCTCTTCCTCCCCCCCCCCCCCCCCCGTCTCTTTCCCTTATGTTTCTGTCTCTCTCCCCATTCTCTCTCTGCCCTCACTCTCTACCCCCCTCTCCTTCGCTAGACACGCCTGCGAGTTGGGGGCTCTGCGTCAGTGGCTAGGGCGGTTATGGGGTAAAATCAAGGGGGTAGTTAGAGTGGGGGTGGTTAGTGTGTGTGATGCCGCACCCCCCCCCCCCCCCCCCCGCACCCCACAAAACGCGCGTTGGGGGAACAGACCCAACGGGTCTGTACTTGATCTAGTACACAATAAATAAAGAGATAAAGTGCAATAGGCTGTTATTGGTCAGAGGGCCTTCCACCACCGCCAGTTTAAATTCCTTTTGGAATATTTATGGAGGACCAGGAAAGCAAGAAGCAAGAGTTACTCCAGGGAGTTACTCCAGCTCCAGAGAGTGATTCTGCGTAGGTTTTCAGCAGTCGTGGCGAGGTGGGACTGGACAGCAATGGCGGCCACATCTCCCACAATGTAAAGGGAGGGAGAAAGTGCCCGGCGCTGACCAGTTGCCGTGGCAGTGCGCATGTGCAGGACGGCCGATGATGTGCTGGCCGTGGATGTGTGCATGTGCAGAGGGAGGATGTGCACACCATTGAAGTGCGCATGTGCAAGGCAGCTGGCCATGCCGGCGGATGAAGAGCAGCCGGAAAGCGGAGTCCCAGTCCCTCGGACACGGATGACGGGTGGAGACGGAGAGTGACAGAGAGAGAGATAGAGAGGGGGGCCCGCTCAAAGTTGAACGGCAGGTGTCCCAGACAAAATGACATGGCTTTTAGGTTGCCCGGCGGGACTTTAGGTGGCCCCATTGGCACCAGGGCAACCATTAATTTCGAGCCCTGCCAGTGGCAAATCTATTAGCAAAATCATGACTCACATGTCATGTAGCAATGATAAGCACAACCAATGACTTGAGGTCAATTAAGGATGGGCATTGCCAGGAAACCACAAAATGTGTATGAATGAGAAGCAGAAACTGGACAATAACCTAAGAAGCTAGTAGGCTCTCAAGTGATCTGGAACTGCGCTTCAAAGAGGGCATCAGGATTAAAGTCAATATAAAATAGTAATTTTCTACTTGATTTTATTTCCAAAAATAACACCTCTAGATTAGATAAATACAATTCACTAAACATTTTAGTTTTATTTCACGTGTCTATAAATACATAGCAAGCCATGTACTAGCTTGGGCACAGAAATGCGTTTACACTACAAGTAATTAGACACAGGGAAGACAGGGAAATGCAAGGGAGGGTAAGAAACAAGATTTTGTTTATAGTCCTACTCCATTTGTACTCCTTTGAAGAGATAACTTGAATTTATACCAAGCCTTGATATGCCCAAGGGCATCCCTACGCATTTAATAGTTAATGAATTATGCATCAGATAGAAAATGGAAACAGGTGTTTGGCACAGAGTCTATAGCCATGCTTACACTCTGTCTAGCTCTCACCACATTTATCCTCCAGGTTCTTTTTTTAACCACATTGACAGCAAACATACAATGAAAATTCAGGATGTGTTGGAGAGTTTAACAAATACCCAGCAAATGGGAACAAGATTTTCCTGAGTGAGGAAAATATCGCAGAGGTTTAGCTTAGTTTAGAGATAGTGGAAACAGGCCCTTCGGCCCATCAAGTTCATGCCATCAACAACCACCCATACACTAGTTCTATCCTACATACTAGGAACAATTTACATCAGCCAATTAACCTACAATCCTAAATGTCTTCGGAACGTGGGAGGAAACCAGTGCAGCTGGAGAAAACCCATGCAGTCACAGGGAGAACATATAAAACTCCATCCAAACAGCACCTGCATCTGTTATCAGGATCAAATCCAGGTCTCTGGTGCTGTTAAGGCATCGCTGCGCCTCTATGCCGCTCTGGTCTAAGATGCGAAAATGAGTAACATGGTGATATGCAAAAAGAGAAAGGCAGCATTGTTGTTGGTAACAGGAACAGGGATGTTGGAGAGTTTACCAGCAATGCAATCTACCAACAAGTAGACTAACAAAGTCACTGCAGAAATTTTGAAAAAACATTTTAATTCAACACATATAGGACTAACAGAAACAGTTGAGAAATAACATGCCCAAGCTAAATACATTAGCAAAGACGTGAGATTTCCAGACCTTTTTATGACCAGGTACTATCATATCATTTACTGTACAAATTGTCAAAAACTAAATTAAAACAAACCGTTTTGACACATTGAATCTAAAATGCAAGGGGTCACACAGAATAGTAACAGGATGGAGATGGCACTGAAAAACGTGTACTCGGGGCATGATTTCAGAAGTTCAGTCAGAAACCAACCTAACGAGATAATAAAGGGAAGCATTATAATCGTGCAGATCTAAGGTAGTGGCTGACGCAAGAAAACAACGGTGTTCTAAGCAAGCTGGGGTGCAAAAGGTGCAAAGGCTGCCCGTTATGTAGTGCAAAAGGCAAGAGGTTTTGCCATGGATATAATAAGACCCATTCGGCCTCAGACTGCCATCCAGGATGGCCAAGTCCTTTAATTAAGTAGATGTTCTGCACATGAAGGAAACCCTGAAGAAACAGTCAAAGGTAAGCGTCCCCATTAGTCTTAAACACAAGAGAAGGCTGTGAAACAGCTTTGCTGGATTACTATGCACATTCCAGAATCTGATACCAAGTTCTCTGCCACAGAAGGTAGTTGAGGCCAGTTCATTGGCTATATTTAAGAGGGAGTTAGATGTGGCCCTTGTTGCTAAAGGGATCAGGGGGTATGGAGAGAAGGCAGGTACGGGATACCGAGTTGGATGATCAGCCATGATCACATTGAATGGTGGTGCAGGCTCGAAGGGCCGAATGGCCTACTCCTGCACCTATTTTTCTATATTTTCTCTGTGCTTGCTCAATGGCACTTTAAGAGCAAGATCTTAATAGTATAGTTGAAGCCATCACATTGATTAAAAATGCCACATTAACCCTGCCTATTGATATTGGTGCATGTCCATGATAACCTATGATGTACACCAGAAATGCCTCAACCAATTTTCGCTACGGCAAAGTAAACATTGCTGATAACCTATGCCAAGGGACATGCCAAGTCATCAGCGAGGTAAGCTGACAGTTTATCAGAAGAGAGAGATGGTTGCCTATGACAGTCGGGCCCAAGAACATGTATTTGCAAACTTGTTGCAAATCTCTCGGAGTGACTGTGTGGTTGAAAGGGTCATAGTATGAGCCCCTAATGAAACCAAGGACACATTCACGTCTTGGAGTGCAGTGGTGTGGTCCAAACTGATGACTATCAGTAGGCTTAACTCAAAAGAAATGGCTCATATAGTGCAGTGTTTCAAAATATTTAACACTCAGCCCAGATGAATGGAGTAGAGCCCACGCTCAGAACAAAGAAAGCGCTACCCTTAAACCACGCTGATTCCAATCCCAGAACTAGTCATGAAGGATCATTTGCTGTGTCCCGGTGACCGCCTGCGACCGACCAGACAGCAGCGCCCGGGGATGGTGGTGGCCAAGGTTACACGCCCGAAGAGAAGGTGTGCTTCGAGCAGCTGGTGAAGCTGCG